>JABTTQ020001025.1:0-640326 GCA_016081115.2 Rehmannia glutinosa | reverse complement strand
CATCTTCGTTCCGGTTACGTATTGCTTGAATATAAGGTTGAATATGGAAGAAGGCGATAATCGAAGCGAAAGAAGGCGATCAAGTGAAACTTACGTATTGACTGATACTTAAGGACATTTTTGATTGAATGTTTCTATCCACCGGTCAGCCAGATAGGAATGAGGAAGATAGAAGAGTCTTGAGAAAAGAAGAAAGCCATTTTTGGGCTGTTGGAGCGATCAGAAGAAGCGGCGGTTCGAGAGTAGTGGTGACTACTCAAGTGACTCGAGGGAAGAGGCTATGATTTGCCTTATGGTATATAGAGCAGATCGACTTGGATCAAGAAGATGAGTGCGCTCTAACTCATCTCATTAATATCAGTGATAGTGATTGTGATACACCCAACCCGTCACCCATTTGATCTTTATGATTTCATTAGGAAAAATGATGAAAGATTTTGAACACATAAAATCCTCACACACAATTTTAAAGGAGGAAAACAACCAGACTTAAAAGCGAAACTCACAGTGATAAAGAGCCGATCTACCGAGTCACATACCGTGATGAGAACACTAGGTCGGGCGCCGAAAATGCAAGATCATAAGCGGGGATTAAGCTATAGAAAAGAGGAAAAAGATCTCAAAAATGTGATTGCCTCGTTTTACAAGGCATCTGATCACTAGATGATCTTATCATGGTCAAAAGAATGTGGAGATATGACGAGGCATAGGATTCAATTCCTTTGTGCAATCGAACTCAAGAGTGATTTTGGAAAAGGATCTTCAAGTAATGAAGCATCTCCGAAAATCTAAAACACCAAATCTTGCACCCGCATTCAAAAGCATGAATCACAAACAAATCGGCATTTGATACAAAGGAAAAGGAAAATAGCCGGTTAAGTATCTTTGAGGACAACCGAGATGAATTCAGTAGAGTTCCTCGGCAAACTCAAAAACAAAAATACTACTGAAAAGCAAGCGGTACCAAACTATCTTGATTGGAATAATGTGAAACATCGATAGACCTATGGACTCAACAAGGTCATTCCAAAAGCAAAAGAGCTATTATGTGACACATATACACCCCAAGCACCACACTCGGGTTATCACAATTATCCCAAGAAAGCAATTGCTAAAACACACACGGTATACGTATTAAAAGAGACAGTGTATGAACCAAACCCCAAGCAATTTTGCTAATGTACTATGATTATGGCCTTTGATAGATGGCAACCTCTTAGAGTCAAGTCCTTTGGCTATAGGTTGGTTGGATCATCTTATAGCACTAACCCTCAGGACCAGGCAAGTATGCTGGTACCTAAACTATTTCCTTGATTGCGAGGTTCAAGGAACAACTCTGCCAAGGAACTGGTACATGGATGTGGTTGTTCCGGACATATGACAGAAACAAGAAAATCTATCAAAAATTCAAAATTAGAGGTGCAAAGGTTTTATTTGGAGGAAATGAAGCTCCAGGGGAAATCAAAGGGATCTATCAAGAAGAATGGATTGAAATCACAGAGATCTTTGCTTATGTTGAAGGCCTCAACTTCAACTTGTTAAAGATCGACCAACTCGCGTGATAAAGGCTACAATGTTGGATTGAACATGGAGTGTGCCGGATCAAAGATGTTGAATCAAATGAAATAGTCTTGCAAGGATCAAGATTGCAGAAGAATATGTATGTGGTAGATTGGTCTCTCGCTACACTAGTTTGTCTGCAAGCAGCAAAGAACAAATCAATCAAGTTGGCTATGGCACAAGAAGTTGAGTCATCTCGAATTTCAAGAAAATCAACAAGCTTGCAAGGAGTCATCTTGTAGAAGGATTGCCATACTCGGTGTACGAGAAAGAAAGTGTATGTGATGCATGCGGATGGGAAAGCAATAAAGTCTTCATTCAGGATAAGCGAGTCCTTCTTCAACAATGATATTACATATGTTGCATATGGATTTATTTAGTCCCGGTTGAGCGACCAACATAAGTGGAAAGAAATACACCTTGGTAGTGGTAGATGACTACTTTCAAGATATACATGGACAATCTTCATGTGTAAGAAAAAGGAAACTTTGCGAAGTTACCTCGGCTAATGAAAAGAGTTCAAAATGAAAAGAACGAAAACCATTATAAAGATAAGATCTCCACGAGGAACCGAGTTTGTTAATGGGATAATTACTCGATGTTGTGTTGAAAATGGAATTGTTCATGTGTTATCACCGCAGAACTCCACATCGAATGGAATGACCGGAAAGAAGGATTAGAACTCTCAGGAAGCTACAGAACCATGTTATTTTGGATTACTAACAGATTTTGGGTCAAGATATTAACACACGACTTGCTATATTCAAAATAGATGCATGATCAACGAGGCAAATCGCACCAAGACTCCTATGAGATTTGGAGAGGAAGAAAGCCAAATGTTGGATATTTCAGGATATTTAGATGTAAATGTTTCATCCATAACAATGGCAAAGATAATTTAAAGGCTTTTGATCTTTAAAGGCGATGAAGGTATCTTTTATGATACTCACCAGAGCAAAGCCTATAAGTGTTGAACAAAAGAGGACTATGGTTACGAGAAGAGTCTATCCATGTGGTTTTTGATGAACCTAATGTAATTGGAAGACATGAAGAGTTAGGCGAAAATTTGAATCAACAACAATTACAGAATAGTCTTTATGTTGAAGGAATAATGTAGTAAGAGCAATCAACCCGGATGAAGATGAGGCAGTTTGAATCTCAAGATTTGGAAAGTCTACATTTGAATGAATATGAAAGAGTTGCTCAAGACAACTTAATCGCGTGAGATGGTGAATCCAACCCACTTACTCGAACCTGTGAGATGGTGAGAGACCATCCACCGAGATAGTTATTGGAGATGATAGAGATGGCATAAGAACTAGATCCAGGAGTACGCATTTGAAGGTTCACTTGTTTTATTTCCCAAATAGAGTCAAAGATGTGTCTCAAGCATTGGATGCACACATTGGATTCAAGCCATGCAAGAAGAACTAAAATCAGGTTTGAAAGAAACAAAGTATGGGAATTGGTGCGAGGCCAACCCATCAAAATGTTTTTGGTACAAAATGGGTTTTCTTAAACAAGATGAATGAAGGATGATTGTAGGAAACAAAGCAAGATTGGTAGCCAAAGGGTATTGCGAAGAAAGTGTATAGATTTTGATGAAACCTTTGCTCTGTTGCAAGATTAGAAGCAATAAGGATGTTTCTTGCTTATGATGCACATAAGAACTTCAATCGTATATCAAATGGATGTGAAGAGTGCATTTCATGGACCGTTAGATGAAGAAGTCTATGTTGAACAACCTCTAGGTTTTGACAGAAAAACTATTGGAGATAAGGTATATAAGCTCAAGAAAGCATTATATGGACTGAAACAAGCACCAAGAGCATTGTCGACACATTGTCTCAATTTCTAATCGATAATGGATTCACCAAAGGCAAAGTTGATGGAACACTTTTCTTAATTTAAGATGGAGAGAGTATACTTTGCTTGCTCAAATATGTGGATGACATCATTTTGGTTCCACAAATAAAGAGTTGTGTGACAAGTTCTCAAACCTCATGCAAGGCAAATTTGAGATGAGCATGATGGGAGAGTCAATATCTTTCAGGGGACTTCAAGTTAAGCAATTGAAGGATGGAACCTTCATAAGTCAAACAAAATATACTGAGATTTAATGAAGAAATTTGGTATGGAAGAAGTCTTCTGTGAAAATTCCAATGAATACATTAGCCAAGATGGACATGGATGCGGATGGCAAAATTGATCAAACCGGATATAGAGCACTCATTGGATCATTGCTGTCAAGCAAACATACATGGACATCACCTTTGCAATAGGTGTATGTCAGATTTGTCTTTAAAAAGCCACACGATCACTGAAGCTAAAGATCTAAGATATTTGAAGGGATGCCAGGAAGTTGGCTTATGGTATCAATGGAAGGTGGATTCAAGCCGATTAGTTATTCGACTCGACCGTGGTGGATGTAGAGTTGTGAAGAGTACTTGGTACATGTCAAATGCTTGGAAATAGATTGGTTTCTAGTTTAGTAAGAAACAAAACTCGGTTGCCATCCATACCGGTGAAGACGAGTACATAGGCTGCGGGGCGGTTGTTGTGCCCAAGTCTTTTGGATGAGTCAACAACTAAGAGATTATGATATAGAAGAAAGAGATTCCATTATGTGTGATAACACTTTATTGCAATCACTTTCGAGAATCCTGTGTTGCATTCAAGAACAAAGCACATTGATGTCGAATATCATTTCATAAGAGATAATGTTGAAAGAAAGACATCACCTTGGAATACATCTCAACCCGATAAATAGTTAGGCGATATATTCACTAAGCACATGTGAATCAAGATTTGAAGAGCTCAAGAATGAGTTAGGGTTAATTGAGTGAGTTGAATCTCAAAAGACTCAATCAAGAGAGAAAATCAAAGAACGACAAGTTTTACACTTGACCAAGTGAAACCGCTTTATCGGAAGTCAATCAAGCTGTCGAGTTAGCAGACGGAGTGATTACTTCACAAGAAGAGAAGCGAGTTTAGTCTGAATCATTTATGAGCTAAGTGACAAAATGCGTCGTTTTAATTGAGTGGGATGTTTTTAATAATGACGTCGGTATGTAATGACGGGCATCAGAAAAAAGCTGCACGAAGAAGCCATATGATTGGATATAATTGATGGTGTATTTAATACGAGAATTAAATGTGGTTTTGACGTTTTAATCTTAGCGTAGATTTTGATCAAAAATTTCAAAATCCGAAATATGTCTTTTCACGACCTTTATATCACGGAACTTTGCATTTCTATCACCTACGCGAATTTCATCTTCAAGCAAATAAGTATTTTCTCTCTCAAACCACAAGTTCTCTCAAAGCAAGTTTCTCACTTTTCGTTCGGAAAAATCTCGGAAAATGGCCCCAAAGTATGATTTTGTGAAAGCTTTCAAAGCAAATCCACACCGGTTCTTGATGGATTTTGATGGGATGATCAAACAGGTGTTGTTGAAACCACTGTTCCGAAGATAATCAAAATGTTGGAGAAGTCGATCTAAAGGATTTTACGGCGATGGAATACTCTCATACCTACCTTGAAGATGTAGCGATGTTCTATGTGAATGCGAGAAGTGCGGGACGATGAAATCAAATATTCCGTCCACAACAAGGTCATCAAACTTCGATCAAGAAAAAGACCGCTGAAACATTTGTTTGTTGCCGGAGGAGGGCTTGAAGGACATCTCGGAGGAATATGTCGACTTGGGCGCGGCTTGGAAAAAGTGGCCAAAAGCTAGAGTGTGTTCGCGAAAGTGGTTTTTCCATGACGAAGAAGTCGTTTGAAGGATGACTATCACAAGGCGATGGGCGTCATCTTGAAATGTGTCGTCATGAAGTTTAAAAAGCTTCAATCAGATGTCCAAGACTAAGATGATCATCATGGTTGCGATCATGTAGGAGAATAAAGTCAATTGGGCTGAGTTTGTTTACAACTGATCTTCGAGAATGTCTTGAATACGGACTTTTCGATGGGACGGGTCCTTTGGATGCTCTTTGGGCTATAGTTTTGTGATTTGCCATGCATGGAGGTGAAGGGCATTGCTCTTCATCATAGCAAGCCCATTAATGTGAAGAAAGAAGATGTTCAGGGCAAACCTTTTCCGGTGCTAGAAGAGAGCTCATGCCAAGAAAACCGATGCAAGTGAGGGAGAATCGGTGATCCAGATGACACAGTGAGACCCGCTTTCTGAAGAAGAAAGTGACCATGACCAAAGAAAGCACACGATCTGCGCAAAGATATCCAAAAGCACACCGCCCTGCCGGTGCCGAGTCACTTGCCCGAGCAACAGACCCTGCCCCTGCAGGCAGAGATAGTAAGACCCAACTCCTTCTACAAATAAAGAAGAAGAGGATCGCAAGTTGAGGAAGGTAGCCACCTCTAAGAAAAGGCGTCCAAGTCCCAACCTTTGATGAATCGCTAAAACAAAACCAGAAGTTCCTGCTGTTCGGCCCCGAAGAAGAGGAGACTATTCAAGCAATCGAGCTTGAAAAGACATCCGAATCGCTCTTCTGTTTGGAGAAAGAAGATCGTTGGTCATCGTGAAGCGCCGTCTCCATAAGTTATTGATGCATCTGTAAAGCTGTTGATGTTGATCAATAATCGTCGAAAACTTCGGTGAAAAGACAGTGAGAAAGCAAAGAGGCCGAGACAAGCAACCTCATGTTGAAAGAGTTGTCTCCCCTCCTATAATCGATCTTCTTTGTGCTCGAGGAAGAAGCGAGTCTCTTACCTCCCATTCTCGAAACCGAGAAGAAGGTGAAAATGGTGATGATGATGTGATCATGTATTCTCCGGTCTATCCAGATATTCAACGATGCTTGAGGGAATGGAGAGCATGGAGCTAGATCACTCAAGGGTACGTTCACTGCATACCGAGTTTATTGAAGAAGAAGAAGAGCTTCTCCAGGTTCCTCTGTGTAAATGATGTTCAATCGCTTGATGAAGACAAGCGCATGGATATCCTCCCGCATCTTGAAAGAGGAAGAAAAGGAAAGAGGCTGCCGAGCAAGCCTTAGCCTTGGAGAAATTCAAGATATGCCAATTTACTGGCTCTCAGAGCATACTCACACGCATCTTGATATGCTCTCGGATAAGCGATGAGGACATGGATCGTCTTTCTTGCCGATGAGGAAGTTGGAGATCGGCAAGCACTTGCGAGGAATCAAATCCATGCAAGAAGCAACGCGTTTGTTAGAAGGTCTAGGAGAGTCATCTCAAACTCTTCGCAAAAACCGATCCTCCTGGAGTGGCACAACAAATTGCGTTTGACGTTAAGTTCTTTGCGCCCACGTCTCCCCTGTCGAGAGGATGGCTCAAGGGAATCGCGATGAAGTTGGGAAGTTGGGCACCCAAGCTAAGACAACCCACGAAGAAGGTGTTCTCACACACCTACCCGACGGCTCAACACTCAACGGAAAAGCCGCGTCTCTAGAGCGAGAGTAACCCACTATCACTCGCCACTTGCGTGCCAATTGAGAAACTCTCTCACCACAAGCCCAGGTTGGAGGTTGTTGTGGGGAGACTCATCTATGAAGCAAGGAAGCGAAGTTGAGAAAAAGAGTGAACATCGGCCAGTGACATTGACAAAGCTCGGACGATTGAGTGTATCGGTGAAGTGTCAATCGCTTTGAAGGCCGATGAAGGCTGCTCGATAGTAAGTAAGAGGCAAAGGATGGTGATGCCCCGGAGTTAACACTCTTGGGCTCGAAAAGTCTGTCGGGTGAATGAAAAATTACATGAAGCTCGAAAAAATAAAGAAAATCTCGAAAAAAAGATAAAATCGAGCAAAGCAAAAGAAAATTAAAAAATTGTGAAAAATAAATGAGAGCTTGAGGCTAAAAAAAGAAGGCAAAAAAGGCGTAAAAATGAAAAAGGAGAAAAAAGGGTGGAATTGAGTTGAAAAAGAAAAAGCTGATATTATGATGAATTTGGGTTGGTGAATTGCAAGTCAGATATGCTTAAATTCTATTTGCCCAAGTCAAGTCAAGCTTAATCCAAATTTCCTTACTCTTACCAAAGAGCTACATTACTGACCAAATAAAAGTCCTTTTTGATTCTTAGATTGTGCACACAAAGTGGTAGGGATGTTAGGCGATTTACAAGCCAATGGTAGTTCTACATTCACTAAATTGAATTTGAGAGTAAACACTTACCACAAACTTTTGAGAGTAAGTGATACACTATTTACTTGTGAGTCGCGATGTCAAGTACTAGAAAGAGTATTAATAATGCCGAGTTTATGAATAACGTCCTCTTGATAATGAGTTACATGGTTTCCTTGATTATGGAGTCGAGTGCTATCTAATGTTTTATAGTGTTCTTGGGTGTTCTTTCATTTTACCCCTTATATTATTTTTTCTAAATTTGCTCGAGGACGAGCAATGCTTTAAGTTTAAGGGATTTCGATGTGTGTAAATTATCGTGCATTTTGGGGCTTAAATTGATATATAATTGATGCATTTGCACGCATATTTACTATGTTTATACTTGGATTCCTTTAAAGGGCATGATACTGTGTTCTTAACATAATTCTTTGAGAAACGGAGCTTAAAATGAAGAAATGTAAGTAGGGATGCCCGGATAAGATTGCCAAATGCAAAGAGAAGATCAAAACGACGAGAAAAAGGAACAAAAGCAAGTCACACAACCATCTTTAGGGTAGCCTCACATGGCCGTGTGGGATGGTGGTGTGAAAATCACACGCGATTTGTGTGAAGAAAGGAAGAAAGCAGAGGATGGAGCTGGTCCACACGGCCGTGTGGACAAGAACACCAGCCGCACAACACCCATCGACGACCCGCCCATGCAACAAAGGCCGAGGCCCAAAGCCACACGCTGTGAGGACCCACACGGCGGCCCAGGTGTGGGAGTCTCTGTTCGGTGCGTTTTTAGAGTTTGCTTCCCGCCCAACTCTACAAGTGATCTCTCAAGCATCTATAAAAGGGCCAAGTCTTGCACGAAAATCATCACTCACTACATAGAAAACACATCAAATAACACAAGCAGAAGGAATCGAGGAGCTTCCGAGAGTAAAAGGCTAGGTCGCGAAGAACATCCCGAGGCTTTCGCATCTAGGGAGCACAAGAGTTTCGAGGGATTGGAGGAGAATCCATCATGACAAGAAAGGAGTTTTCTTTCTATGTCTAAGAACTCTTGTTTGTGCTTATGATGTCATAATATTGATTGATTTGTCTATGAGTTTGTAATCAATGTTTGGCATATTTTTCGGATCTTAGGGGCATAATCAAAATTGTGGATTTTTATTAAATATTATTACTTGTTTTCTTAGTTGCTTCATGTGTTCTATTTTATGAATTCGAGTGCTTATTTATAATTGCTTTTTTTTGTCCAATAAATTGCATGTCATATTTGTTATTGCAAAATTTCGACGATGAGCTCTAACAAAGACGAAAATCAAATTCAAACATGAAACATGTGTGACACGCGTGTTTGTGGGGAGTCATTCAATTCACAAATCTTTTTGGAGCTAATAAGAATTGCAACGTTCGACCGGACTACAATTTTTATTAATCAATTGTTTCACGCACTACCCGACCAGGGAGTAAATGAATTTAGAAATTTGAACCCATAGAATTGCGAGAAATTGGTTTTAAAACTTTATTCACATTTAATATTGAAGAAACAAGTTGAGATTATGTGCCTAAGGTTGCTTCTAAAGATGATGAAAATACTTGTGGAGTTCACAAATTTTTTATTTTCTTTCTTTATTTTCGATTTTTCCTTAGTTTAATAACTTGATTTTGCTTCAATAAAATTGGAATATGATGTTATTATAGCCTAAGTGTTTTAGAGATTCAATCCCGAGGAATACGACCTTGCTTGCCATTATCTATAAACTACACATGTACACTTTGCGGTTGTATGAACCAAAATAATTTTTGGCGAACAACACTACATCGAAAAACAAACTCTTTGAAGCTTTGCTATGTTGAGAAAACAATGTCTGTAAGAGGTTGTTATGCGCTATCCCGGCATGACTTCTATATAGATTCCAAACACAAAAATAACTCCATCTAGTTTGCGAATATACAAAAAAAGAGTCACTTACATCGAGAGGAAACTATTCACATACAAACACCTCGCAGAGGTCTCACAAATAGTAAAAATCGCTAAGTCATGATTCTAACACATATAAAGAAAATCGGATAACATGCTACTTAGAGTAGGAAAACACCATCTATCTCACCTTTGAAAAGACAGAACCCAGAGAAAAAAGAAAGAACATGTACAAAAAAAATCCCTAATAGATTAGCTAAAACAAATCATATCTAAATACTACTAAAGCAATAAAAGACTCGAGGTTGGGGCTCCATCATCTTCTTGATCACCATCTTCACCGCGACTTCCTCCGAGATGCCCCGTGAGGCACTTGTCCCAGCCCTCTCATCATATGACACTCCAATTCTAGTTTATCCATTATCTCCTTAGGATCCTTCCCACTCTCCCTAAATGCATTTGTAGTGTCAAATACATATCTGTCAAAAACGGTGGAGAACACCTCCATCAAGCTCGATTCATAGCCAACAAAGGCACCTTATAGGCCCTTTCAATAAGATCTCTCTCCAACAAGCAATTGAACTCCCCGAGAGGACTTGCGATATCTTGCTCTTGATCTTGACCTCATAGTCATCATTTGCACCTTCAACTTGATAATACCTATTGGCCATCTCTGCATCTCACTCTCATTACTACTAATTGAGTCCTTCAACTCGCCCCATGTCTCTATACTCCAAATACTCAAGTCAGATGGGTCTACTCTCAAAGCTACTCTAAACACTTAGAAAATATTCGGAAGAAAAAAGATAAATGATTCAAAGGCTAAGGTCCGGAAAAAGCTCATAAATACTACATCTACTAAGAGGTGTGACTAAACTACTCTCATCCTCATATTGGTAAGATAAGCTCCCAACAAAAGAGAAACTATGTGCATTCGACATAATTATAAGACTAGCTAATACCTCGTAGGAAAATATATCACATCTTGAAAGAAGTCTTCTCGCAAGAGAAAGCCAAACACTCTTATCCAGGAAAGAAGATAAGTCTAATAAGAGGTGGTCATGCACATTCATGGCACTCTTCCGCAGTTAAATCCCATAAGAGATATCTACGCACAATTCATAACACTTTTAAACACAAATTCCCGAGAGCGGCCCGGCGCCACCACGGGCAATTCTTATGAAAATTCATCATAAAGGTGACTCCACCTCATCTAAGATATGCAACAAGAAGTCCATCATACTTAGCGACACCTACAAGGATTTTTAGAAAGATCATAATAATAACAAAGAAAAAAACTCAAAAAAACGGCATCACGAACTGGACCAAAGGGATGTTTAGAGTCGCCACAACACTCACAAGCGCATGCATGTTTATGATGGTGCGAGTCGCGACCTCTTTGGGCATACATGATGGCCCCTCGATGCGCAAAACCACCCACTTCCACGGTTAGCCCGTCATCCCCCTCGAGTGGCGTCTTTGACTCTTTATCAATATTTACCTCCGACGCCTAACTTGACTCTCTCACAAAGTGTGAACTCTTTGTCAAAGTAACGCGAGTGAGTTCAATTAGTTGTTCTGAGGTTGAGAACGATTGTTCATTGTAACTTCCATATATTCAAATTTCTTCTCAACATTGGTAGCGAGTAATTCCATGTCACTCACGGTGCTTTCATCCATTCCATTCATGTTGTCCTTTTGGCGATTCTAAAAATCCACTTGATCGGAACCCCATGTAAGCAATTTAATATAGAGACGTTTGAAACTCACAACTTATTCCTGCGTAGAGCCTTAGTTTCACACCTTTTTCTTTTATATTAAGCGAACGCATCGGATTTCCTACTTAGATAAGCATCATAGTTGTTGATGTGCTCTGAGGAGCCCAAAAAACCCCTGTTCCATTTCCTCCATTTCCCCAAATAGATATCCAGAATGCTCTTGGAGTTCGGGATGTGAGTTCTCAATTCTGGCAAATTCATACTCTAAAATGTGTTCTATGAGGTTGTATGGAATCAAGACACGTTCTCCTGAGTCTTACGGATCTCTGCTATGTGAGAGGGATAATCGAATCTTTATTACATATATGGCTCTTCGTCACTAGGAATCTCCTCTAGGAATTCAAAATCCTCCGCAGACCAAAATTGCCAATAGGAGTTGAGGAAGGCCTGCTCTATCTTCATTAAGGTTCCTTGCCTCTCCCCACGACTTGCGACTCTTTGTGCCTCGGCTATTTCATTGGCGGAACATATAAG
The DNA here is from genome assembly GCA_016081115.2 of Rehmannia glutinosa. NCBI lineage: Eukaryota > Viridiplantae > Streptophyta > Magnoliopsida > Lamiales > Orobanchaceae > Rehmannia > Rehmannia glutinosa. Next base: position 628,494 of record JABTTQ020001025.1, on the reverse strand, counting down.
CCTGATGAGCTACGCATGCCTCGGATGTGTTAACAAACTTCACGGCAATAGTTGTATCATCCATTTGAGTTGATTGTGCATCGATTATCGAACAACATCATATGTAGGTGATGTAGCGGCTTGAGGGGTGGTCAACAAGTACAAACCTAAGTTTGGCAAAGTTGGAACTTGTTGCTTGATCAACATCTTCTTGTTACGTTCAAACCATTATTGATATCCATCTCTTTAGTTGTTTCATCTTGGTGAATCGATTGCCATACATCTTTTATTATCTCGATTTAGTTGGATTAGAGTTTTCTTTTGGGTTTCAACTATTTCTTCGACTTGCATCCGATCTCTCTTGCTAGCTCACTGGCTCTAAACCCAAATTCTAAACATCCGCCATATTCGATCCATACCCAAATCAACATTCCTTGTAATAGTCTCAACTGCGGGGTCTTGCACAATCCTGCGGCGGTCCCAACTATTGCGGGGTCTTGGGCAGAGTTGGCATCCACAACGATCTCAACCACGGGGATTGCACTTTCATTGCTAACGGTAGTCTCAACCATTGTATCCTCAACAACCAATTCAATCTATGCCTTAGTTTTAGTACTCTCAACCACTCGAACATCATTGGCTTACCTAGTAACTACATCTCCTCCTTCCACAACTTCACTAGGCTTGGTGTTTTGAGCGACCATTTTCGCCTCCAACTTCGATTTCTTCCACTTCTCCCCCTACAACTCCTCCAATATTTTCAAGAAACTCTTGACTTGTATTGTGCTCAACTTCCCCCTCAACCATCTCAACAACATTTGTATTTGGAATGTCAACAAGGTCGGTTGTCACTGAGTCTCGATTGTCTCAATCATTTCAGCTATTTCTTTATTTGTTGTCTCGGGAGCGATGTCTCGGTAGGCTCATTTGGGTCCCAGATCACGGTGATTGGCATATCTTTCTCATCATCTCCTACCAAGCCCACCATAATTACTTTACCGAGATCCATTGCCACCTTTAGGATTTGTTGCGGGTGATTGACGATGGCCGTGGTGATGAGAAAGCGATTATGTCTCTCATCACATCACCAATAATCTAAGTGGGAATGATATTTCCCATACCCACCTGCTATCTTTGTTCTGCGACTCTCTTGATTCATGCAAGGCTGCCTCAACTCGGCTGACTTTTTAACTCATCCCTCATGTCCAACATCGGGGAATTAGTGCGGTGAGTGTCCAAATAGACATATGTGCATCTCGGTTGTACATTTCCCTTTCTCCAACTCCTTGGCCTTCTCCTCCTACGCCTTTTGTACGAATACACATACTTATGGTCCAAGGCTTGAATAATGGAACAATCATTCGGGAAGAAGAGGATACACTCCTCCTCCTCAATTAAAATATTGAGGAAGAAGATAAGAAGAAAGAGAGCTGAAGAAGAAAGAAAGAAGGAGAAGAGAAGAAGAATAGAGGAAGATGAAAGAAAGAAAGAAACAACCCGGAAGATAGATGATAGCTTTCTAGAAATTTTGTGTTGTATGTTTTACAATTCATTGTATATACATACAAATAATGTAAGTGTTGAATATTCATTAATAAATTAATACATTCATCAATTATTTTCAATTCAAATAGCATTTTGATGATAACAAGTTGTGGTATCATCAAAAGGGGAAATCATTGGAAACTTTATTGTATAGATTTTGATGATGCTTAGAAAACTTAATATATGAAAGTTGGCACCCCATTTCCGTATGTAATTTCAAATTTGTAATGGTTAAGCGGCTAAGTCGAAGATACCGAAGACTTGCTAAAGAATGCAGAGAGAAGAATTGGATGAGTCGCAGTGAGTGGTCAAGATGAGCTTTAGTCAAGTACATCAACTATGTCTTTTCGAGAAGACTTACAAAAGAGTCATCGAAGAAATTAAGGAGAAAACTCAACTTATAAAGTAAAGCGGCCGAAGAACTCGAAAGAAAGTTGAAGGAGTTTGTTGTGAAGAAAGTCGAGACTTACCCGTTTTGGTAAGAGACGGACACCGCAACCTTAATGTTCTCTTGCCGAAGAGTGCAAGCGAGGACCAATAGAATGCTGCGAACTCGAATCATTTATTTTTGCATGTACTAAATGCAAAGTTGGGTCAACATCGGATGATGCAAAACGTTTGACAAGCCAACAAATAAGAAGTGTGAGTTTGAATTTGTCTATCTCTTAAACGGACAAATTTCAAACTCTCACTATAAAAAGCTAGTAATTTTCAAAGAGAAAGTAGAGAGCAAATATTAAAAAACGTGACATAGAGCGTACAAGCAAACAAGCAATCTGCAATACTCTCTCAAGCAAGAAATTCTTACAATCCTTAGGCCCGCATTCGATATCAACACAAACTTGTGGAAGATAAAAGTTATCCTTCAAATTTGAAGAGGAAAAACTTGTTTTAAAGACAAATTTTATGTTCTTCCATGAAGTGAAGGAAGTTGATTAGGTTCGAGTTTGAACCTATTTCAAATCCAAATTAGGGTTAAGTGATCAAGTCACTGAAGATTTGAAGAGTCATGAAGTAGTGAGGCACACTGCTTACGAAGAGTTGAGTCCCGTGTGAAGCTAGTTTTGTAATCAATGCTAAGGCTGGGAATGTTGTACTATTGTAACGAAGTACTTGTTACTTTAGTGGATTCCTCTGGAGTAGGAGAATAGTAGAGTACAAGAATTACCCCATCACTGGAACTACTATAAATTATTGTGTCATTTTATATTGTGCATTTAAATTCTACAATTTACTTACATTTTATATTTTCTATCAAGCGATAATAACAAGCCTAAAAATAAAAATGTTGGTAACAAATCTTTAAAAATGGTGTAAAATCTTTTAAAAATCAAGAAAATTGATTTTGTAAAAGCTAACTTCACTTTCAAATTGAGTTACTCTATCAAGATCTCTCTCAGTCTATTGAGTGGTTAACTCTTATGTTGAACTTTGACCCAGTGTCTCTCGAGAGACTTAGCTATTTTCTTGCTAAAACTCGATTTGGTTTAAAATTTAAAAATTGGTTAAGTATATTCAACCCCTCCTCCCCTCTCTCCTCTCCCCCCGTTCTGCACTTAACTCTCACCCTTGGGATCTACACTTGGCCATTCATCAAGAGTGAATACCATCATCGTGAACCGACACATTCAATAGAATATAACAACTTCTTATAAATAGGTTTGGATCATCTGCAACGTCAAAAACTTGACCAACATCAACTTCTCCAAATTACCCATGATTTTCTATGCCCTAGCTTGGTCAGCGTAGTGTTTAACCAAGCCTTCAATATCAATTAGTGCACTAAAGTATTACAGCCTCGATAGTTTCACAAAATCGAGTATGGACCTTGAAGATTTCTTTGGTGCCATCTTGAATTACGAGGATTTGAGTAACTTGAATGAGAGGTTTTGCGGAGAGTTTTGATTTTGAAAGTGAGTATGAGATTATGAGGGATGAGAGAGAGTTTTCAAGATATATAAGGGATGTGATACGGCGTGAGGATAATCGTCAATTTTGAAACTTGATCAATGTTTGAGATTCGATCTCAAGATTAAATGATCTTGACATCATTTCAAAAACATTCACTTCATAAATACGATCTTGTTTAGTCTCTTAGTCAATAAATATGTCGATGACTCATAATTGGGCTGATAAGTAACTCTTCTTCTCTCAAGACGACTACTACTTGTCGATTGACTTAACTTGGTGAGTATCCAATTTTGCCGATTTTACTCTGCTTTGAAATAGTAAAACTCTTCTAAAATACAATTTTCTTCACTTGGAACTCTTCCTGAATGACTCTTACGAGCAAATTAACTTAGCTCTATCAATCCAATTCATTTATCGGATCTTCAAATCTTGATTCACATAAGGGTTAAGAATATATCGCTAGCCTTTTCACTTGACACATATTTCAACATGATATCTTTCTTTTCAACATGGTCTCGATAAAATGATATATGGCATCAATATGCTTTGTCTTGGAGTGCAAAACTAGATTTTGAGTTATTGCAATTGCACATGTGTTATCACACAAAATTGGAATTTTGTTTTCCTCATATCATAGTCCTCAATTTGTTGTCTCATCCATAGAACTTGGGCATAATAGGCTTGCCTGTAGCTATGTACTGCCCTCAAGTATTGTTGTAACTATTGATTTTTGTTTCTTGCTAAACAAAGAAACCAATCTATTTCAAGCGATTGGCATGTACGGATGTACTCTTCTTGTCGACTCTACATCGACAATTTGAATCGAATATCCAATCGACTTGAAGCTTCATTTTTGAGGATACCATAATCCAACTTCTTGACTTCCTTCGGATATCTCAAAATCTTCTTTATTGCGGTTAAGTGACTTTCATTTGGTGCATATTGAAACCTTGCACATACACTACTTTGCAAAAGTGATGTCGTCTCCATGGCGATTAAATAAGCAATGATCCAACGAGTGCTCTATATCTTTTTTGATCAATTGATTTCCCTTACGAATACAAATCTATCTTGATTGATGTATTCATTGGTATTTCGCATATGACTTCTCTTCCATACCAAACATTTTCATCAAATCTCATGTGTACTTTGTTTGGCTTATGAAGGTTCCATCATTCATCTGCTTCACGTGAAGTCGAAGGAAGAAAGTTAATTCTCCCATCATGCTCATCTCAAACTTTCCTTGCTTTAGTTTTGAGAATTTATCACATAAGTCCTTGTTTGTGGTCATCCACATAGAACTGAACAAGTAAGATGTTTCCCCATCTTGAATTCTAAAAAAGGTCCTATCAACCTTTCCTTTTGTGAATCCATTGTCTAAAAAACCATGATAATGTATTATACCAGGCCACTTGAAGCTTGTTTCAATCCATAATGTGCTTTCTTTGGCTTGTACACTTTATCTCCTATAATCTTATGCTCAAACCACGGAGGTTGCTCATATCTGAGGGTGCTCAAAACACGGAGCTTGTACACTTTGCATCCAAGGCCAGACATATGTGTGATTTTGGTGATATGTGGGTTCAACATATGGAGTTTAAGATTTTTGGATTCCCCATTGCTTGAGGATCATTTCTCTAAAAGTAATTGAATCCACAGTCTGCTTTGTGTCCAATCTCTTTTTGAATCATCATCAATTCATCAATATTTTGTTGAGTGATGTAATAACATTTTTAATCTCTAGCTCTCTCTTTTCTTTAGCGGCCTGATCTACTTTGACCTTTTCTATCTCGGCCTTCAAATCTTTATTCATATCATTTAAGTGACTTAGAGCACTCGGCTCTTGATCATTGTGAGTTTTAACTTTTAAGTTGGCATTTGTTTTCCTCATTTAAGAGTGTGTGTGAGTATTTTATGAGCTCAAAATTTTCCATCATTTTGCGTAATGAATCATAAAGATTAGTAGGTGGTGATGTGTGTGTGTGTGTCATGATCAATATCATCGAATCCGAATCGGATGAGTTAGGAATTACCTAATCTGCTTATTCTTTTGCCATGAGACAAATTAATGCCTCTTCTTGATGTCGGAAGAGTAGTCGGCTCACTTTTTCTAACTCTAATGCTTCCTTACACTTGGTTGTGCGAGTTTCATTAGCCATCATAACCTCTTTCTTTTCTTTCTTCTTTCTTTGAAGACTTTCTTATCTTCCTCATTTGTTAATTTATTGACTAGTGGATAGGGGTACATCCTTTGCAAAGTGACATGGATGTCTGCAATTCAGCCTGACAAGTCTTACGCTTTGTTTTCAATTCTCTTGGGGTCTCTCGTGTTTTCCTTTAGAGGGAGTGAAGGCCTTCTAGAAGACTTTCTTTTGTTCATTTTGTAGTTCTTGTTGAACAACTTTTGAATCTCTTGACCATAAGGTTTTTATTCCTTATCAATGATGTCCTTTGAGTCTTCTAACTTAAGCTCACCGCTATCAAGCCAGCAATCTTAGGTGCAGCTATCTCATCTTGCTCTTTCCTTTTGAGCTTGAATTCATTGGCTTTTATATCTAAAAATAACTCATGATTTGATATCTTTGTGAGATCCATTGAATGCCTCGAGCCATCACCTTCATTTCTTACTCAAAATGAGAGGGCTCTCAAGATCTTCATACACATTTCATACGTGTATATTCCTTACCAAGAAAAAGATAACTCATTTGTTATCTCGGTGAACCATGCCTCCAACTAATCGAATGATTCTCAAGTCATCATTAAAGTTTTAGAATTTTTGGAATGCAATCGTAAGTTTCTTTTCCTTTATTTGTCTGGCGTTCACAAATCAAAGTCAAACTTGTCCTAATTTCTTTTGATGTTCTACAAGATTTGACTTTATTGAACATAGTTTTGCCCAATGTCTTGTATATATATGTCATTTGCCACATTGTACAAATTGTATCGTTGTCTGTCTTCATTTGTGCATTCTCTTACTAGGCTTGTCAACCTCGGGAAGCTCTTCTGCATCATCTCATTCTCCTGCTGCTCTTGCAACAACTATGTTCACCTTAGTGATTTTGATAGGTCATTCATCATTGACAAACCACATTTCATCGTGCAGTGCAGAGAGATGTACTTGCATACGTATTTTCCAATCATCAAATTCTTCAATAGAAAACATGAGAATAAAAAGTTAGATTTACTTCCATAATCATAACCCTTTAAGAGCTTTGGAAAAACTCAAGTGTTGATTTTTTTTATGGAGATGTAGTTCAATAACCAGTGCAGAAGGTTCTTTGAACCAACCGCTCTGATACCACTTATAGGTACCAAGAGGTGTTAAGTAGAGTATAGAAGGGGGGATTGAAAAGACTTTAGATATTTTTATCTTTAAAATCAGAGTATTTAAGAAGGCAGCTAAGTCCTTAGAACAAATGTATTGAGATTCAGCAAGAGAGTTAACCACTCAATAGTTCTCTGAGAGAGCTGTTGATAGAGTAACTCAACTGAGGAAAGTCAACTATTAATGAAATCAGTTTTCTTAATGAAACAGCGGAAGTCTTACACCCTTTTGAGTTTTTTTATCAACACTTGTACTTTTATAGAGTAATGAGTTTGTTGGATAGCAAATAAAAAGCAATGTAATAAAATGTATAAATATAAAGACAATAAAGTAAAGAACACATAAGTTATAGTGGTTCGAGGATGCGGTAATTCCTCTACTCCACCCTTCTCCTACTCCAGGAAGAATTCACTATTGTAACAAATGACTTTAGTTACAAAAGTACAGTCCAAACAGCCTTGATCACACAGATAACTATTTCTTGGACTCAACTCTTCTCTGAACAAACCGCATTGGTAATTCGATTCTTTGAATCTTGATTTAATCACACAACCCTCTTTGGATTCAAACTGGTTCGACCTTGGATCTTCTTGCACTTCCTTCAATTCTTGGTAGTGTAAACCCCTTTTTGTTTTTCACAAACGTTCCCTAGTCAACTGATGAAAGCTTCAATCTTTTACTGAATGTGTTGGATGAAGTGTCTTTGAATAGCTAGAGGATTTTCAATTAACCTTGAGAGAGAGTATTTAAATTTCTTGCTCAAAAAATGCACTTGTGTTAATGTTGTCTCGTATGCGTATCGTTGTCTTCTCTGTGAAAAATCCCTAGCTTTATAGTAGGAAAATGAATTTTGTACGTTGAAGAGATAGACAAAAATTCAAATTCTATTTTGTGTTCATTGGCTTGTCTTGTTTTGCATCTCTTGATGTTGACCCAACCTTATTCTCATGTTTCTCCAGGTTTTCTAAAGAGTTGTCACCGCTTTGCAAGTGTCCCATTTGATCATTCCCTTTGCATCCTTTCGGCTTGAGAACTTTAAGGTTTCGACATGTCCTTGTTACTAAAATAAGTAACTTCCCGGACTTGGTGCAATGGACTTCTCCGATTAGCTTAGTCTTTGTTTTTTACCCCCTTTGACTTAGGTTTAAGTCTTCGACATATTCTTTTGATGGACTCTATTGTAAGTCTTAAAAGACTTGGTTATCGCACTTAGCGGAGAGTCTTGATGTAAACTCGATTCGCGAGTCTTTTTATGATTTCTTGAAGTCTTCTGGTTTTACTCAATTTGTTATTTAATTCAACTTATATCCTATCTATTACAAAGTACAAATTACATTGAAAATGTGGCGCCAACTTAAGTAATACAAAGTTTTCTAAGCATCATCAAAATCCGTCATAAATTTCCTAACACCGTTTCAATACAAATGTTTCCAAACCAACTTGGATGGTTCTAATCTCTACTTATATATTAAATAGTGGCATGACCAATGTATTGTTTAAATCCAGCAATAATATTTCCCATCTCGTCACAACTTGCAGATCCCGGATTCCCTTGCGATGCGCCATAAGATGCTATCTAACTTCAATTAAGATAGTATAGTTAATAGACAAAGACTTGGGTTAGACATGCAAGGAAAAAGACTGCGTTAGATGCAGATCGATCTGCCCGGGTTTTTATAATTTCATGCAACGGTGGCATTTTTATAATATTCTTGGGTGGTGCCATAGGATCTCCGGACCGGTGGTATTTTTGTAATATTAGGGGTCTTTAAAAGTATTAGTTTTTGCCCTGAAAAGTATTAGTAGTACATCTGAAAAGTATTATTAATCCCCTTGAATAATATTTTTAGTAGCCCCATGAAAAGTATTGATTTTTTGCCTCAAAAGTATTAGTAATCCACCTAAAATGCATCATTTGTCCTTGAAATATATTAGCGGTGACGTAATATTAGCCAGACTCTCAAAAATATTAGTTTTCCCTTGAAAAGTATTAGCAATACCTTGGAAAAGTATTAGTAATCCCCTGAAAAAGTATTAGTAATCCCACGAAAAAGTATTAGTAAACCATTGAGCGGTTTTTAGTAATCCTCATGAAAAATATTGGTTTTTCCCCACAAAAGCATTAGTATTCCCCTAAAATATATTAATAATCTTATTGAATAGTATTAGGTTTTTCGATTAAAGATATTTTAGTATTTCTCCTGAAAAGTATTAGTAGTCCTTCCAAAAAGTATTAGTATCCCTGCTAAAAGGATTAGCAGCAGCCAGTGGATGTTGTTGTTGTGGTGTTAGTGGTTGTGCGGGTCAATAAGCGGATTAACCGCGGGCCGGGTATTTGGATTCGTCTAACAAACTAGATCCGTTAGACGGTCTGACAGGAGACTAACCCTAGTTAATAAAGAAAAATATTTCACTAGAACTAACAAATCCGGAAAATAACAACTTAGGTTGTGATTGGTTGTGAAATAATTTCCAAAATTTTCACTTTTGGAGAGAAAAAGTTTTAGGATGTGTGATTGTTTTTGTGAAAAAAAATTAAAACATTTCAAAGAAAATCTCATTTCTCTCCAAAAAAAATTAACTCATTTTTCTCTTTCTCTTTCACATTTCTCAATACCCAATTATACTATTTATTTCTCTCTCATCTCCCTATTTATACAAAACATTCCGATAATTTCTTTAATTTATCAGTATTTTTATTATTTTTCTTAATCTTGTTAACAAAAGGTATAAAATGATATCCATATTTTTGGATCATTTTTTTTTATTTTTGTTCAATTTTCATATATTATATTTTACACTATTATTTCCACAAAAAATTTCACAAACAATCAACATCTCTAAAAGATTCTCCATCGCATCAACATAATCATCACTTTTTTTATCTACACATCCAACTTGCACTTTTAAAAAAAAATTCACCACTATTCTCTCGGAAAATGAAAATGGATGGAATGAAAGTACAACCAATCACAGCCTTAAAACCTCATATTTCCCCAGAAATCGAGGCCTAACCTTAGAAGAGGTAACCAAAAATTTCGCATAGTATGATTGACTTGACAAGAGTTCAATGCCTTCTTGTACGCGTTTGATTTAAGAATGAAGACGTTACGACATCTTCCCTACTTGTACCATTTAGACTTTCCGATGTAAGCATTATGATCTTTGAATGTAATTCAATTTTATTATAATGCATACGAGTTCGATGAATCACCTACGTTATGTTTCTTTGTAAGTTTTCTTAAGGCAATGTAAGCGATTTAAATCATTGTCAAAGTTTCATATTATCGCATATAGTAATGATTAGCATTTTTTGGTGTTTATTTGTTATTGTTTATTTATCATTCTTTTTAATTTCTTACCATTATTATTCGTGAACCATTTATCATTTATCATTTATCGAGTCGATGTTGGCGCATGTGTGGATCGGGTAATAAATTCAACAGGTTATATGTGTTGTTTGTTCACCACACACGGGCCCATTATGTCTTCTAGTCGGCTGGATAAACGCCAACCAAAGTTAGGTCGTCAAATGGGATATTTGGAATATGAAGATCTATGGGTTTAAACCTACAACTAGACGTCGAGTAATCACAGAGGAATAAGATGTTAGGCTCTAACCATTTGTTGTGTGTGGGAGAACACAATATAGTTTGGCGTTCGATCCTGCATTTACCGTTGAGTTGTATCGACCATTGGCTTTTAACATAGGGCATTTACTGTCCGTATTAAAATTGTTTTAAAACAATGAAACTATTTTACCGAGTTTCAACTAATGTTGTATCGATGCATAATCGTGGTGTTTTGAATATGCTATTTGATTCCAAAACCCGATTGATATGCTCTTTCTAATTTTCATTGTTGTTTAACATATGAATTGTTAATTCATAATCTATGCACATTTCCAAAGTGTAAAGATTAAAAATAGCCAACTTTTTCAAACACATTTTTTTTTAGCCATTTTAGGGTATGAAATGACATTCATGCCCTTTACGCATATTACATTAGGTCACATACCTCTCTTTCTCCTTTTCACATTCTCTCTCACACTTTTCGTTCTAAAATATAAAACTTGATTGCAATTTTCCTGGACGACCCATTTTATTCGATCGGAATCTCAAACAATGTAAGCATTTTATTCTCTAGCTCATCTTTTATTCGTTTTTTATATCGTATTTAGTTTGGGGTTGGGTATACAATAGATTTGAAAACCATAGCATTAAAAAAACCAATTCAAAATAAGCTCGAACACCCGATCCATAAATGTAACTCGACATCGACTCTATGTCGAGTTACATGTGACTCAATTTCGAGTTAGATGTAACTCCACATCGAGTCGGATGTCGAGTTACATTGGCGGTGTTGTTCGAGTTACATGTCATTCTTCTTGAGAATTTAATTTTGTTTTTTTGTCTATTGTTGTTAGTTGCGGATGGAGGATGATAAAGTGATAATTTTCCATAGTGGTTTTTGGGATGATACTTTCTATAGAAATGGTGAAGAAGTACTCATTTTTACGTTGTTGTGGACAATATCATATAGTGGGTTTGTGGATATTGTTCATAACGTTGTAAATGGTGATCGGCATTTGTGTGAATACAAATTATACGATTTAATGCGGTGAAATTTGGTTCGAGGTTAAGTCTTTGATTATGTGTGAATGGGATCTTCGACGAATAGCTATGATTTTCAAAGATCCTCGAGTATTTATGACCTTGCAACCAAAAGATCATGGGATGGTAGGGACTTCGTACACCAGAAATAACAATCCACGTGATTTTATGAACCTCATGGCTGCTCAATCTTATTCATATGGTATTGGCAGTCAATTCATGCCCTTAAATCCATATAATTCTCACTACGGTATGAATTATATATCGGGTCCACCATAGTGTATGTCAACATATATGCAACATGTTGCGCCCGATAATTGTCCAAGTAAATCTAGGACCTTGGAGCCTCAACCAACGTCTATGCAACATGTAGTGCCCGATAATTGTCCAAGTAAATCTCCTATCTTGGAGCATCGATGGTGATAATGATGATGATGGTGGTGGTGGTGGTGGATCTAATTATGATTTTGGGCGGTATGATGATGTTGGGATGAATGATGATTTCGAGGGCATTGGCCGTTATGATGACCAAGATGACCAGGTTTTTGTTGGTGATCAACATAACCAACAAGATGAACAATTTGTTTCATCGGGTGGCAATGATGGTGACACATCCGAGGAAGAAGATGATGATCCATAGTATGATGTTGACAATGAACCAGTCCGTCGATTGATTTATGATCACTTTGGATGGGAAAAAGATGACTATTTTGTTCCCGATGACCATGAAGGAAATGATGTGAACAATGATATCATAATAGGAGACAATGACGAGCATGTTATTTGAAATAGACGATTTCCAATCCATAAGGTACCTCATGTTGATGCCAACGAAGCAGATAATGAGAACGCTGATCATACGGAGCTCCCAATGGTTAGGTCGAAATATGTTTGGATGGCTCCTAGAACGTCTTATCAGTATCTCGGCCCTGATTCCATTCCACAAGAACCACCTAACATCGAGAGTGACTTATTTAAAGGTGAAGTGCTTGAAAGCAAGGAAGAAATGGTAACAAAGTTGGGCTTCTACCATCTACATCATCATGTGGAGTATAGAACAATCCGGTCTTTGACTTCACATTATGAGGTTGTTTGCAAACATAAAGAATGCACCTTCTTACTTCGCGCAAATGCTATCCAAGGCGGAAGTTGGAAGGTGACTAAATCCGAGCAACCTCATACATGTGAAGCCAACTTAAGTAGACATACTCCTCGACAATTGCCTTTGAAGATTATTGGAGCCCTATTTGCGCCAAAACTACTAAATGAGGGACGATCCCTTAAACCTATGGATATTATTGTTGATTTGTCTGTTGAACATTGGATAGACATTTTGTACAACAAAGCACAAAAGTCACAACATCGTGCTTACAGCTACATACATGGTGACCACTTACAGTCTTGGGGGATTTTACCTGCATTCTTGTACATGTTGAATAAAGAGAACCCTAGTACAATTTCTCTACGTGAGACTGATGACGATGATAGATTCAAATATGTTTATATTACCTTACATGCGTCAATTAAAGGATTCAGTGAGTGTTGTAGACCTGTTATTGTTGTTGATGGCACACACCTAAAGGGCAAGTTTAAAGGTGTGTTGTTTGTTGCGGTTACGAAAGATGGCAATGAACAAGTGTTTCCACTAGCATTTGGTGTGGCTGATAAGGAGGAGTAATCATGGAAATGGTTTATGAAGCAAAAATATGCTCATTGTATCCGATCATCAAAAAGTATTAAGAATGCAGTTGGCAGTGAATTTCATGACGCTGTGCATGGTATATGCACATATCACTTGAGGAAAAATATCAAAAATTATCGAGGTCAAGTGGTGAGTTTATACCAAAAGGTTGCGTACACTTATTCTCCTGAAAGATTCAAGAAGATAACGGTCCTGATTCATGATGCAAATGAAAAGGCCTACAAGGAATTGGTTAGAGCTGGAACGAAAAGGTGGTCACGTGTGCGTTATCCGATTAGACGCTATGGGTTCATGACATCGAATGCAACAGAGGTTCTTAATGCTTTGAGACTTGTGCAGTCGAGGAAATTACCCATTTGTTCATTGCTCGATTCTATTCAAAACCCCATTTAGGATTGGTTCCACGAGCGTCAAATTGCACCCAAAATATGAATAATAAAGTCACCACAGATCTGACTAAGAGATCGGACAAGTAGGTGCACTTTGGTGATAAGATACACATGTCACCCGTTAGTAGCCTAATTTATTATGTGAAGTATGGGGCGTTCTTTTTGTTGTTGATTTGGCAAAGAGAATGTGTACTTGTCAGTGTTTCACTTGATCTATTGTCGTGTCCACATGTGATTAAGGTAATGAGGTATATTTATTTAAACTTTTTTACTAAATTACTAATTATTTCACGTCTAGGATATCCTTATATACATTTTTGCTATTTATTTCAATAAAGGCAAATCAATCGAGTCTACGATTCGTGCACAACTACTATAAAACAAAAACATTGTGGAAACTTTACTCTCAATTGTTTCCCATTGAACATCCTAAAGACTGGAATGTGCCAGAAATGATATGACTTTTGGTTTTCAAGGAACCTCTAAATCCTCGACAAGCTAGCTGACCGAGGACTCGACGAATTCCATCTAGTGGTCCATCTAGTAGCTCACAACGGACCATAATATGCTCTAGATGTCATCAAGAGGGTCACAATTGTTCTACATGTAATGCGGTGCTCCCCATTTTCCATGATGTAACGAGTGCGAGTGGAAGCAACACGATTGATCAGCTAGCTAGAAGAATTCCAAGAAAATGCGGCATTTGTAAGAAAGAAGGACACACTAGGAGGCTTTGTCCTGATAGTGTTTCTGAAGTCAATCTGTAAATTCTCAATGTACTCGATAAAGTTTGTAATTTAATTGTACCCATTATATGACTCGATTCCAAATGTAGCATGACTCGATATCGTGTTATCGTATTATATCTTGTGATAAAGTACATAAATTTGTTTCAGCTTTTTAGAGATGTCTCCTCTCATACAGTACTTTTTTAGCTTTTCATTGATGTTTCTTGTCTTATGAGCTTTCTTTCAGATAATTTTTCTATAAATACCACGTCAATGAGGAATACATCTACATCTTTCATCCATCTACATCAAAATGAACATCGTCGACCTTAATTTCTCTCATCTTCCACCTCCGCAGAAACTCGGCAATAATTTCCTTATTGTGCTTGACAATGAAAAAAACTACGTGGACAATGCCGATGGATATTCTACTTGTTGATTTCCTTTTAAGCGAGTTGAATACAGGCGATTGGAAGGTAGGTGGGTTTAACAACGCTTCTGTGTTGGGTGCTAGGGTTCTTCTGAAGTCACAATTTGACTGTACTTTCACATTTTCTGAAGTGAATCAACGCGTTAAGCATATTCAAGCTTGCTACAACATTTTCGCTAATATGCTTGCCACTTCAGGCGTGTTTTGGGATCGCAATATTGATTTTGTTCATTCTACTCATCAAAACAGGCTTAACTGGGGCAGGGTAGTTTGAAGTTCATTCTATTGTTTTAAACATATTTCAAGCACTTCAATTTACTTCCAATTTTTGTTAATTTTCTGTTCATGTAGGTTGATGTAACCCTCGCAACCACTTACGAGTTAGACAAGGAACCCCTGTTCGACAAACTTGCCCTGTTATTCAAGATGGAGCCTTGGAAGAAGGAAGTTGTTGAAATTTTGCCGTGGCTCATATCTTTGCAACATTTGTAACAACATAAGCTTAAAACAACAATAACAATTATTGAAATGAAATAAATACTTAAAAACTACTTACATTATTGGTTAGATCCTCCTCTACGTCCTCAATCTCGTGAAAGTACGAGGGCCCCGATACTGCCGGCACTATCCCTACATCTCGACTAACGGACATAAAAAAGAGTATCGATTTAAAGAGTATTTAAATGAAATATCATTAAGGACAAACAGAATATACGGAACATACACCAGGGGGGTTAGGCATCTCCAAGAACAGAACTATTGATGACGAATACTTTTATGCCTCATATGCTCGTCAAAGTCTATAAATGGAGACTGTAGGTACCTCGACGGCATACAGACGTGGCGGGTAGGACGTACCTGGGCAATGGGAGTAATCTCTCCTGCCTCGGCCCCCGCAATCCCCCTCCCCCCCGCAGTCTCACCTCTCGCAGACTCTCTGATTTGTTCAACAACTACTACGGGTGGAAGCTGTGGGGGCAGCGGTGTGCCACGTGGAGTATCACTAGGCACTGCCTGCGAAAAACCCTCCGCAAAGATGGTTAGCTTAGTTTCCGACAAATAGTAGAAACAAATGAAATACTATTAACATCATTATTCACAAAGTATCGAATTCACACTACAACAAAAATGGTAATACACAACACAATAACGACAACGGTTTTATGCTAAATCTGTTGTATTTTAAGGAATAGACTACGGTTTGCCTGAAAACGTAGTCTTTGAGCGAACTTTTCCGCAACCACAACGGTTATTGAGCAATCATTGTGTATGAGCGGATTTTTTGGAAAACGACAACTTGTTTTACAATCTGTTTCCAATAACCATTGTATGTATTATAAAACTACAGCGGTATGTACAACGGTTATAAAAATGTTGTAAATCGGATTTTTTAAAACAACAACGGTTTACCAAAACACTTGTAAATTTGAGTCTTTTTAAAGCGACAACGTTTTCATGAAACCGTAGTATATTAACATGTTTTCTAATCTACAACAGGTGTAATAATGGTTTTAAAAATCGTCTTTCATTTTTTTTTTTTGAAAAAGGAAAATAATGGCAAATATGAATGATCTGAGAATGATTGAAAGGTTGGGGCACCTCTTTAAATTCTTCATTTTTTTTTGACTTTGCAAAAATCAAAGGGAAAATATTGGTTCGATGAAAGGCCGACAAAAAAATTCTTCATAAATCAATGACTTATGATTCCGCTGGAATCGATACGATGACCTCTAGCAATGGCCATTAAATAGTCATAATGAAACTAAAGCTTTACAGTACCTACTATATATATGAGATTGATTTATAGTAGACACGGATAGTAAAGGATTTTTGTTATATATTTTCTTTTTTCATTCAAATGATCGAACTTTTTTACTTTCTATTTTAGATATTTTTCCACTGTGATCCTTTTATAAAATTAAAGAATCAAACGTCGATCGGACTTATGATTTTCTGTTGGAGAAAATATTGGTTCAAATTAATTAGTTTGTTAATTTGGCCATCCATTCGAGTGTTCTACTATTCCATCAAAGTTGCTAGTTTGCCATGCATGTGATGAATCTACGCAATTCATTAATTATATATTGTATATATAATTAATTAATTAGTCAATTATATATAGTATGATAAATGAATTGATTAATGGTATACAAGTGTTTATGTAGTTGACTAATAACAACTTATGTCATTGGGCGGGGAATATTGATTCAACTGTACTACACATAACAAATGAAGTTTTAATTTACATTAAAAGAAAATGCACTAGATAGAAAATGTACTATGTAATTAATTTCAATTCTTCGGATCGGAAGAATATTTTCAAAATTCACTAGATATAATATCTATCAAATATTTCCCTATTCTCATTTTCTCCTCTCTCATTATCGAATGTTAACTAAGAATTAGTGTATCAATACCCACGCCTGTTCGCCAACTAATTACAAATTTATTCTTGAGTTCATGCTTTATTTTATATACCTATATATATATATGCATATATAAAAAATGAACAAAAAATCACTAGCGTTTCATAGCTCTTCTTTGGATGAAAGGACGACTTAATAAAGAAGGGGAATTTGTAGGAGATCAACTAAAGGCAACAACCACAAAAATTATAAGAAAATTTTATATGTATTTAATCTTATCATTTCATAGCACCCGTGTTAATAGTAATCACTAGAAGTTGTCCACTTTGTAGGATGAATTTATTCAACAAAAGAAAGAGGGAAAACCGAAGTATGTTGATCAAAACAAGATATCCTTACATCCGCACTTGAATGTAAGGAACATGTTGGGCGTGTGAGGGCGAGTTGGAGGTTACATCACTCCAACTCGTACTTCAATGTGGCTAAAGGAAGCCTTCGTAGGAAAACCGAATTTGTTGAGCAACAAAAGAGGCTGATTGATCAAGAGAAAAAAAATTCAGAACAAGAGGATCGCATACAAAAATTAGAATAGATGATCTATAGAAATGGCTTACATGATTTTGAGAATGATGAGAGGGTCGGCAGTTGTAGTGTAAAATTTCCGCCTACCATATTTGCAAATGAATTGAAAAATGGCAATTTTGGTCCATCAAATGAAATTAGCGCAGACTCTGATGACGAGGATGTCAAACTGGTTAACAAAGCTGATGTTTTACAGGTATCTTTAATCATAGATAAAATAAATTATTTTTTGTTGCGGATGGGGTTTTTATTTCTTAATGGGTTCATTTGCTTTCTTATTTTTGGTCTTTCTGCTTTAATTTTTTTATGTTATATATGATCTGTTGCTCTCATTTTATATTTCATCTTGTGTGTTAATGGATCTCATCTTGCTTTTGATGCTTTTAGGGTAAACCAATTACATTGACTTTGGATTCTGGCATCAATGTTGCATTCGGTACAGTTGTTAAGGTTGGTGGAGTTGGTGAGAATATTAATGGTGCTCCATTACATAAAAACTGCATGGGTGTCTCCATTGATGAAGCATTAGATGAATCAGCCGCTTTGCCAGTTCCAAACTCAAGTGCATATCTTAGTGTTGGTGATGTTGTAGGGTCCCATGTGGCGTGGCCTATACACTTGATAAAGACACAGGACGAGGTCAATGTCACACTATAATTTAATTTAATTCTCAACAATGACTTAGTATTTCCTATCTAACAATGTTTACTTGCAATTATTAGAAGCCTCGCGAAGAAAGTTAACCATCAAGAAAAGAGGCCTCGATTGCAATCACCAATTGTAGAATCATCATGTCTCCTAAATCATTATCGATGTTATATCGTTATTGCAAGCTTGCTCTAAAGGTGACGAGGGTATAGAATTGAGGCTAGATTATGATGTATTTGGCGCTAAGTTTGTATGCCATATTCACCTTGAAGATATTATTCCTTTCTGCGACTCAAAGCCGATTTCATAAAATTGTATAGTTGTGTACATATGGTATGATGTTTTGATGTACTAGGACTATGACTGTTGATTTATAAGTTATATATATATATATATCATTTTTCTTATTAGTATTTTTTTTTGAATGATAGGCATTTCTACGAAAGATGAAGGAAGAGAACAAGCTCGAGAGGTTTAGATTTGTGGATCCATATCTTGTGGGGAGTCATCATACACAAATGGAAACGAGGGCACGTGGTTTGGCATCTAGGTTGAATGACACATTAACTAATCAACTAGTTTTGGTGCCAGTTAATGTAGGGTAAGTAAGACGGTATGTGTAACATATCAACTGATCACTAGTCAATTGTACAATTTTCTTTTCTAAAAACTTGTTGAATTGCATACACTAATTATGTGTATATATGTAGTTTCCATTGGATTAAACATCATTGACCCTCACAACGAGCTTGTTTATTTGTTGGATCCTCTTAGTCATCGTAATCGCGACAAGGCTTGGAAAAATATTGTGAATATGTGAGACTTTTTAGCTTTTCCTTTGTGTTTGCGCAAATGCGATAATTTAGGATCATATTTTTTTCTTGTATATTAGATGCACTAATTGTGTGTCAATTATTATGAAGGGCCTTAAAATATTTCAACATGGAGATCGACAAGAACAAGAAAACTACCTTTATGGGTAATAGTCAAGGTATTTATACTTTTAGTTTCTCTCATAATTGTTTGGCATATATGTATCTAAATAAACCATTAACTGTGTATATATTTTCTTGTGTACATAGGCTCTCATTCAACAAGATAAAGAACAATGTGGTTTCTTCATCATGCGATATATGAGACAAATTATTGAAGGCGTTGCATCTAGTGATAAGACTTCACTCCGGAAAATAGTAATTTTATAAATATTTTCAGATTTGCTTATTTAAATTTTTTTCACAGTTCACGAAAGCTGAGTACTCTAAAGAAGATATTGATAAAGTACGTGCAGAGTGGGCGGAATGCCTACAAGATCACATATATGATGAGTAGGGAAAGGTATATTCATATATATATTGGTTTTGGTTAAATGTTTCAAGGTCCTTTTATTTTTCTTTTTTTTCAAGTGGGTTAAAACTGGAAGAATATTATGTATAAGCATTTTGAATTACAACCTGAATAAATTTGCTTTTAGGTAGTACAGTATTAACTTACAATCATTTGCACTATAGTGACGTATTTCTGGATATTGTTCAGTGGTGACTTTCCTTTCAAATCAAATTTTTGATCCTTTTTCATCCAATTTGAATTTTTCATCTTGAAATAGTACTTAGGATGTTAATTCTATGGAATATCTAGGTTGCACCGTTTAACTACAAAAAGTACCTGTTAAGTACACAATTGCGTTCAAACTGAACTCGATCAGTTATATTATTTAAATATGTTTAATCTGCACAATGGTTTTTAGTTCAATGTAACCTATCTTTTGGATCTTAGCTATGTATATGAATTTATTTAAAAATATTTGTAAGGAAAATGAAAGCCTTTTGTTCAAAGATTAAATTATAAATTTTATAACTTGAGTCGGTGTTTGGTAAAACCTATATAATACACTTCATATATTATTATAATTCATATATCTATGTCTTTCTGCTTGTCTTAGAATTTTTTAAACATCTCATGCATTTTTATTGCTGTCTTCGCTTTTGTTGGCTGGGGTTTAAGACGTGTGGACGGAAAACCAAACATGTTTTTTGGTTCTTGTCAGTTTAGCTCTATTTATCATAAATAATGTGTTCTTTTCCATGAATTTGAGATGCAATAATGTGTTAATGCATGTATATTTTTTTTGTGTGCATGCGATTGAATTTTCTGAAAGGAATTTTGAAGAAGCGAAGATTTGCGCTTGATGTTGAGCAGATTTTGAAGAAGCAACGCTTTTCGCTTGATATTCTAACTCTGGATTTTATTTTTTCGCTTGATGTTAATTAATTTGCAACTCTTGATGTTAGGTACATTTAATTTGTTGATATATGTTGCTTTTAAACATTATATATTAATCAATTTGAAGTCTTGTTAGTTGAATTTGATGGTTTAATTTAGTTTTGTAAGTTTAAATTGTGCTTGTAATAGGATAATATGAATTATATATAAATAATAAATCAAGCTATACAATTGTGACAAATAGAAAAGACAATGAATTTAAAACAGTTGTGAAAGATACCAATCATAAGAAGCAGAACCATTGTAAAACAAAACAAACACAACGGTTCACATAAAACGACAACGGCTAAAAACCGTAGTGAAACCAAACAATCACAATAGTTTGCAACCGTTTTCTTTGACCAAAATGACAACGGCGTTATACGTTGTCTTTTACGAAATGAACTGTTGTAGATGGAGGTATTGTAAAAAAATAAGCAAAACAAAAACGGTTTTAACCGTTGTATATGTCAACATGACAGCAAATGTGCAACGGTTTCTAACCGTTGTCGTTTGTCATAACCACAACGGTTAGAAACCATTATTATTTATTGTTAGTGACAACGGTTTCTAACCATTGTCGTTTGTCATAACCACAACGGTTAGAAACCATTGTTATTTATTGTGAGTGACAACGGTCTTAACCGTTGTCGTTTATCCTATAACACAATGGTTATAAACTATTGTAGTTGTTGGCAAAGACAACGAGGTTTAACCGTTGTCGTTGTAGTACATCTTCCGCAACGCCTTCATACACAACAGTTCGTGTGCTTAATAGACAATGGATAAAATCCGTTGTGTATTAGCAGTTTTCTTGTAGTGTCAATAGAAGATAGAATGCATGACGTATACATACCCCGTATATAATGTCTGATGTATGAACAGTATCTGTCGGCCCCTGTGCTCCACGAGTCCCGTGGATGGTGTATTGAGATGGATCATATGTGTTCGGCTCTGAATCGTGATGGTCGTGACTCGGCTCTACGGGGTGCTCATACAATACCCGACGTAGCAAATCAGGCAGCCGCATATCCAAGTATGAGTGAATCTCATCTCAAATAGAAGCCATCATGATCTCTCTCTGACGCTCCAGTGCACGGTCAACCACCCTACTTACGGTTGTCTCCACCATCTGTAGGAATACCCGATCTGTGATGAGGGACGAGGAGCCCCTGCTTGAGATCTGGAAGGAAGTAGAGGTGGAAGTGGAGGTGGAGGTGGAGGTAGAGGTGGAGGTGGAGAGCATCGAGGCGAAGACCCATCGTGAGGAGGAGGGGGAGACACATGTGGGGGTGGAGAGCATCGAGGTAGGGGTGGAGGTTGGCTATGGGTGTGGTGTAAGGTTTAGGAAGAGGGGGGGTTGAATAAATCTTACCAAATTTTTTATTTTAGTCCTTTTAAGATTGTACAACAGAGTTGACTCAAATCGGTTATGTCCTTGGTTGATTTAACTCAGCTGCTTAAGCCAAATACTTAACTTAGTTGATTTGGTTTTAACAGCAGAAGACTCAACACCCTTTGATTGACTTAAAGCTTGTTTTTAACACTTGTTTTGACACTTTGTTAATTATCGGTTGGATAGCAGATTTAACTAACATCGGATATAAAGTAAATGCGGGAATGTAAGTCTTTTGAAAGTAAATTGACACAAGTAATTTTTATAGTGGTTCAAGATTGGGCAATTCTTCTAATCCACTCTTCTCCAACTCCTGGAGAAATCCACTAAAATGATCAAGTTACAAAGCAATGAATAGTCTAGAGACAACCTTGATCACGGTAGAGTCAAGCTTCTCCTGTGACTCAGCTTCTTCACGAGGAAGTTGCCTTGCTACTTCTGCTCACTCTCAAGTTCTTGGATTTGTTCACACAGCCCTCCAACAAACTTGAAACTTGGTTCAATCTTGAACCTTTCCACAATCCTTCAACTTGGAAAGTAGACCCTTTTTATCTTCAAATGTTTCCTCTTCAATCAAGTTGAAGTTGTCTCTTCTTGAGCTTGTGTTGGATCGAGTTTCTTTGAGTTTTAGGCTTTGAGGAATATCCTAAAACCTTGAGAATATTTCGGGTTAATTGCTTACTCAATGAATGTTTATTCGTGCTTTGGTTCGAGTAACCCTTTCTCAAATGCTTCCTCAGCCTTTTATAGTGCACATTTAAAATTTGCCCGTTGAAGAGATAGACTAGTTTCAAATGTCACTTTATGATCGTTGGCTTGTGTTTTCTTGGTCTGCAGCACTTATGATGTTGACCCTTCCTCGTATTAAATGACATCGCACCTTGCGTTCGACACAAGTTGCGAGTGCTTTCCATTGGCTTATTCCTTTGGCATATTTAAGCCCAAATACTTTAAGACACTGGAAGCTTGGACGTATTACTATATCGAGTAATATTCTTGACTTCATTCCAAGGATCAATGTTAGTCGTCTTGACTTGACCGATGCCTTTATCCCAGGTGACTTGAGTCCGCTCTCAATCATAAAATTGACTCAACTATCACTTTAACTGTTAGATTTAGCTCTTTGAGTTGACTTGACGACACTTCACACGGTTGTTCCACACCGATTATCCTTTAGTCGAGTCCTTGATTTCCTTCTAGGGCATACTCAAAGACACACACAAGCAGAGTCTTCTTTCCGATCTGCGAGTTTACTTCTTGGATTATTGACTTAGCGACTTCACTCGCTCTTTCATCCTATCTATTATAATACGAATTACAAGGAAAATGAGGTGTCAACTTCCTAGTCTAAGTTTTACATGGTATCATCAAAATCTAACAAATAAATTTACAATGTTGGGTAGGCCTTTAAACTAATTCCCATACATTGTTCCTTTCAAACCGATTGACTCTTCTTGCATGGCCTGAATACAATGTGTATCTTCCAATGCTTGAGACATATCTTTAGGCTCTATTTGGGAAATAAAATAAGTGAACATTGCTTCATGTTGTGCTCTGGATCTGGTTCTTATGCCATTTCTAACATCTCCAATAATTAACTCAGGTGGATGGTCTCTCATCCATCTCACTTCAGGTTGGAGTAAGTCTGTTGGATTCAGCTGTCTCGCAGCTAAGTTGTCTTGAACAACTTCTTCATCTTCATTCAGTTGGAGACCTTCCAACTGTCTTTGAGATTCAGCTATCTCATCATCATCAGGGTTGAGTGCTCTCACATCAGCTTCAATATAAGGACTCTTCTGCATAGTTGGTTGATTCAGCTTATCAGATAACTTATCAATGTCTTCTCCATTCACATTAGGTTCATCAAAAACCACATGGATAGACTCTTTTGTGACCATAGTCCTTTTGTTCAGCACTCTATAGGCTTTACTTTCAGCTAAGTATCCCAAAAAGATACCTTCATCAGCTTTAGCATCAAAAGCCTTCAAATTATCCTTGTCATTGTTATGGATGAGACATTTACATCCAAATATCTTGAAATATCCAACATTTGGAATCCTCCCTGTCCAAATCTCATAGGGAGTCTTGGTCAATTGTCTATTAATCATGCATCTATTTTGAGTGTAGCATGATGTCTTTATGGCTTCAGCCCGAAATCTCTTAGGCAATCCAGCTTCAGCTAACATTGTCCTTGCAGTTTCCTTGAGAGTTATGTTCCTTCTTTCAGCTACTCCATTCTGGTGTGGAGTCCTTGCTGCTGATAACTCATGAGCAACACCATTTTCAACATAATACTGAGTGTTGGGAAATTATTTTGTAGATTTTGATGAATGCCATGTAAAAATTATATTAGAATGTTAGCACCCCATTTTCCTTGTAATTCTTATTGTAATAGATAGGGATGTATGAGCTAGTCAAGTTAGCTATGCCTGGAAATACAAGAAGTCAACTGAAAGAGTGAAGTGAAGACTCCGCTGTGGAACAACTGGGTATGGCCAAGAAAGAGGACCAAGGACTCGACTGAAGATGTAACAACTGAGGGACAGCTATGTGAAGAGTCAGTTAAGTCAACTCAAAGAAGCCATGTCATAAGTTGAAGTGACAGATGAGTCTTTCAATGATTG
Source organism: Rehmannia glutinosa (assembly GCA_016081115.2). NCBI lineage: Eukaryota > Viridiplantae > Streptophyta > Magnoliopsida > Lamiales > Orobanchaceae > Rehmannia > Rehmannia glutinosa. Next base: position 603,997 of record JABTTQ020001025.1, on the reverse strand, counting down.
AATCGACTCAAGTCACCCAGGAAAAGGCAAATGCAAAGAGGAGTTAATTGAAAAGAATCCGTTGCACAAAAGTCAAGAACTTTACTTAAATAAGTAATACTTCCATGATACCATGTCTTAAAAGGCTCAGTCCCCCTTAAGCGTGCAAAAGGAATAAACCAATGGGAAGCATCGCACCTCGTGTCGAACCTGAAAAAGTCGAACATTCATTTAATACGAGGAAAGGTCTACATCTCAGGACTGAACACCAAGAAAAGACAAGCCAACGAACACAAGTGACTTTTGAAAATCAGCCTATCTCTTCAACGGGCATATTTTTGAAAGTTCATTATAAAAGGCTGAGGAATTTCATTGAGAAAAGGTGAACTTGATTACCTGAACCACGAACAAACAAGAATTATTAAATCTGTAACCTACAAAATATTCTCAAGATATTCAAGCAAAATCCTCACGCCTAAATCTCGAAGGAAATCGATCCAACACCAAGCTATGAAGGAAAGACAACTTCAAACAGTTGAAGAGGAAACTTTTGAAGAATAAAAAAGGGTCTACTTTCCAAGGAGGATTGTAGGAAGGTTCAAGGTCAAACCAATCTCAAGTTATTGGAGGGCTTCGTGATCAAATCCAAGAAGTTTGAGAAAGTGAGCTGAAGTAGCAAGGAAACCGCGCCTGTGAAGAAGGCGAGTCGGACGAGAAGCCATCTGTGTGACCAAGGCATCTCTAGATCGAGTCCGAGAGAGCAAGTCGGCCGCGTGATCTAGACTTGTCTCTAGACGATAACCACTTTGTTAATTGATCATTACTTAGTGGATTCCTCCGGGAGTTGGAGAAGATAGGATTAGAAGAAATACCGTATCTTCGAACCTCTATAAAAATTACTTGTGTCATTTACATTTCAAAGATATTTATATTTTTGCATACTCATTTCATATCTCACGATAATTTGCTATCCAACCGATAAATAACTAAGTGCTAAAATCAAGTGTTAAAATGAAGTTAAATCAAATTCAAGGGTGTTAAGTCTTCCAAATAAAAACTCATCCCACCAAGTTAAGGTTTAGACTAAACAGTTGAGTTATTCTATCAACAAATCTATCGAGTCCGTTGAGTGGCTAAATCTGTTGATTAACTAACTTAGTTGTCCCTCAAGGACTTAGTTGTGTATTAACTCGTAATAATTTTAAAAGGACTAAAATCGAAAAGTTGGTAAGGTTTATTCAAACCCCCTTCTAAACCTTACTTACACCCCTTAGGACCTATAAGTAGTATCGGAGCGGTTGGTTCATTGAGCCTTCCGCACCGTTCTTGAACTAGATCTCAAATATTTCAAAGAAACTTTTAACACTTGCTCTTTAAAAAGTTTTTTTTTTTTTTTTGCAAAGTTATTATCATGGAAGCAAATCGACATGCATTCCCATGTTCACTATTGAGGAATTTGATGATCGAAAATTTGTTTGCGGGCTCATCTATCTCGCTTTACATGATGAAATGTGGATAGTGATAGAGGATGGGCCACCGCAAATCGAAAGTGAACACAATTTGTATGGAGAGCAAATTTCAGAATCAAGGAGAAGAAGTTGCTGCTGAGGCAAGACCAGCCCTAGTTGAGAAACCAAGGACTGAGTGGACAAACGAGGACATAAAAAGATACAACTTGGACAATGTAGCCAAGGACATACTTTACAAAACCTTGGATAAAGCAATGTTCAACAAAGTCAAATCTTGCCAAACTGCAAAACAAATCTGAGATAAATTAACTTTAATTTGTGAAGGATCTGAGCAAATTAAAGAAAACAAATTGTTTGTTGTTGTACAGAAATTTGAAAATTTTAAAAGCTTGCACGTGAAACCTTGGATCAGCTGGATGCTAGATTCACTGAAATCACAAATGAGCTATCAACACTTGGGAAAAAATATACACAGAAGGAAATGTGTACGAAGATTCTGAGGAGCCTCCGAGCTGAATGGGAAATGAAAGTCATGGCCCTAAGACATTAAATGAATCTCTCAACAACATCCAATCATGAGCTATTCTCAGACCTCAAAGCCTATGAGTTTGAGCTGAGAAGAAAAGATCAAGAGGAGACAGTTGTACCCAAAACAGCTGCACTTATAGTCAAGGATGGAAAGAAAGCTGAAGTCAAGGAAGTTATAGACCAGGAGGAAATAGCCCTTATGGTTAAAAGATTCAACAAGTTCTTTAATAAGAACTACAATAAAAACAAGTGTGAAACCTCCAGGAGACATTCAGCTCCCTCCAAGTCAAGGGAAGAAAGGCCACCCAAGAGAGCTGAAAATCAAAATGTTGAATATCAGAGAGCTAATAATTCAAGGACTGAAAGAAATGACCAAAGAGCTGAGAACCTGTGTTGGAACTGCAGACAACCAGGACACTTCGCTATTGACTGTCCATATCCAGTAGTCAATAAATACAAGAATGAAGAAGAAAGAAGAGTCTTCAGAGAAAGAATACAGGAAAAGAAAAAGGCTATGTTGGTTGTTGAGATCTGAGACAATAAGTCTAAAGAAGCGATGAGACTTAGAGAGTAGTGAAGCTGACTACTCAAGTGATTCTGAAGAAGAAGCAATGATATGTCTAATGGCTAAAGAACAAGATCAACCAGACCAAGAGGATGAGGTACACTCTAACTCATCTCACTCAGATTCTAGTGATAGTGATTGTGACACACACACTGCATCACCCACTGATCTTTATGATTCCTTAGGCAAAATGATGAAAGACTTTGAGCACATTAAATCCTCACACACACTATTAAATGAGGAAAACAACCACTCAAAAGCCAAAACTCACTCACGGTGACTAAAGAGTTGAGTACTCTGAGTCACATAGCTGATGAGAACAAAAAGCTGAAGGCTGAAAATGCTAAACTAATAGTAGAGATAGCTGCTATAGAAAAGAGGGAAAATGATCTCAAAAATGTGATTGCATCATTTACAAAGGCATCTAAATCATTGGATGGCCTTATTATGAGCCAAAAAGAGTGTGGAGATAAGACAGGCATAGGATTCAATTCCTTTGTGCACAAACTCCCGAGTGATTTTGGAAAAAGGATCTTCAAGTAATGAAGCATCTCAAAAATCCAAAACACCAAATATTGCACCCACATTCACTCCAAAGCACAATCACAAACAAACTGGCCTTGGATATAAAGGAAAAGGAAAACAACCGGTGAGTATCTTTGAGAGGACAATGAGAAGAAATCCAGTGAGAGTTCTTGAAAGAAACTCCAAATAGGAAGTACTCTGTGAAGAATAAACTGAGCTACCAAAACCCCAGAAGTTTTATCAAAGAAACACATATGATGGGAATGGTAGAAATTTCCCAAGTCAAGTGATTGGAATAATGTGACATATCGGCAAAGACCAATGGAATACAAGCCTAAATGACAAATACCTAGAACTCAAAGAAAGGTCATTCCAACGGCAAAAGAGCCATTATCGGACACATTTGCACCCAGGCACTACACTCAAAAACATTACAACTACCCAAAGAAGGCAATTGCTAAAACACAAACACAGGCATACAGACAAAAGAGACAGTTGTATGAACCTAAAGCCCCCAAGCAATTTGCCAAAGTAAGTTGTGATTATGGCACAGATGGATGGCAACCTCTTAGAGTCAAGTCATTTGGCTATAGGTTGGTTGGATCATCTTATAGCACTAACCCCTCGGGACCCGGACAAGCATGGGTACCTAAAAACTAATTTCCTTGATTGCGGTTCAAGGAACAGCTGAGTGCCAAGGAACCTGGTACATGGATAGTGGTTGTTCCAGACATATGACAGGAAACAAGAAAAATCTGTCAAAATTCAAGGAGATTGAGGCGCAAAAGTTATATTTGGAGGAAATGAAGCTCCAGGGGTAAATAAGAGGCGCTGGATCCATCAAGAAAAATGGATTAGAAATCACGGATGTTGCATATGTTGAAGGCCTCAACTTCAACTCATTAAGCATCGGCCAACTCGTGACAAGGGTGAATCAAATGAAATAGTAATCCAAGGATCCGCAGAAGAACATGTATGTGGTTGATCGGTCTCTTTACACCAAGCACTTGTCTGCATTAGCAAAGAGTACAACCGAATCAAGTTGGTTGTGGCACAAGAAGCCGAAAGTCATCGAACTTCAAGAAAATCAACAAGCTTGCAAAGAGTCATCTTGTGGAAGGATTGCGGACTCGGTGTACAAGAAGGAAAGTGTTTGTGATGCATGCCGGATGGGAAAGCGGATCAAATCATCATTCAAAGGGAAGTCTAGTCCTTCTTCAACAAGGATATTACATCTCATTGCATATGGACTTATTTGGTCTGTTGAACCACCCGAAAGATAAGTGGGAAGAAATACACCTTAGTGGTGGTAGATGACTATTCAAGATATACATGGACAATCTTCATGTGCAAAAAGAAAGAAACCTGCGAAACTACCTCGGTGATGAAAAGAGTTCAAAATGAAAAGAGCCAAACCATTATAAAGATAAGGTCTGACAGAGAACCGAGTTTGTCAATGGGATAATAACTCGATCTTGTGTTGAAAATGGTATTGCTCATAAGTTATCTACAAAGAAGAACTCCACATCGAATGGAGTAGGCTGAAAGAAGGAACAGAACTCTCAAGTAAGTCGCAAAGGACCATGTTAGGTGAAGTTGGACTCACTAAAAGATTTTGGGGTGAAGCCATCAACACCGCATGCTATACTCGAATAGATGCATGATTAATAGACAACCGACAAAGACTCCCTATGAAATCGGGCAGGAGAAAGCCAAATGTTGGTTACTTCAAAATATTTGGATGTAAATGCTTCATTCATAACAATGGCGAAGATAATCTAAATGATTTTGATGCTAAAGCTGGTGAAGGTATCTTTTTGGGCTACTCAGCTGAGAGCAAAGCCTATAGAGTGCTGAACCAGAGGACTATGGTCACAGAAGAGTCTATTCATGTGGTTTTTGATGAACCCAATGTGAATGGAGAAGACATTGAAGAGTTAGGCGATAAGTCAATCACCAACTATGCGAGAAGAGTCCTTGTGTTGAAGGCGAAGCAAGCGTAATCAACCAAGATGAAGATGAGATAGTCAATCTCAAAGACAAATGGAAAATCTGCAATTTGAATGATGATGAGAGAGTTGCTCAAGTCAAACAAGGTGGCTGAACCCAGCTGATTTGCTTCAACCTCATGTAAGATGGCTGAGAGACCATCCACCAGAGCTAGTCATTGGAGTTGTGAGAGATGGTGTAAGAACCAGATCCGAGCTCGAGAGGAAGCACTGATCACTTGTTTTATTTCCCAAATAGAGCCAAAAGATGTGTCCCAAGTATTGGATGACACACATTGGATTCAAGCCATGCAAGAAGAGCTCAATCAGTTTGAAAGGAACAAGGTATGGGAATTGGTGCAAAGACCAACCCATCAGAATGTTATTGGCACAAAATGGGTTTTTAGAAATAAAATGAATGAGAAAGGTTACTAGTAAGAAACAAAGCAAGATTGGTAGCCAAAGGTTATTGCCAAGAAGAGGGAATAGATTTTGATGAAACATTTACTCATGTTGCTAGATTAGAAGCAATAAGGATGTTTCTTGTCTATGCTGCACACAAGAACTTAATTGTATATCAAATGGATGTGAAAAGTGTATTTTTAAATGGACTGTTGGAAGAAGAAGTCTATGTTGAGCAACCTCCAAAATTTGAGCATAAGACCATTGGAGATTAGGTGTACAAGCTCAAGAAAGCTCTATATGGACTGAAGCAAGCACCAAGAGCATGGTATGATACATTGTCTCAATTTCTAACTGATAATGGATTTACCAAAGGCAAAGTGGACATGAGAACACTCTTGAGAATTCAAGATGGAAAGAGTATCTTTGTTCGTTCGATATATGTGGATGACATTATTTTTGGATCCACAAACAAAGAGTGTGTGATAAGTTCTCAAACCTCATGCAAGGAAAATTTGAAATGAGCATGATGGGAGAGCCGACATTCTTTCTAGGACTTCAAGTTAAACAATGAAGGATGGAACCTTTATAAGTCAAACAAAGTATACCAGAGATTAATGAAGAAATTTGGTATTGAAGAGAAGTCTTCGTGAAAATACCATTGAATACATCGATCAAGATGGACATGGATGCGGATGGCAAACCTCAGATCAAACAAGATACTGAGCACTTATTGGTTCATTTGCTACTCTACTTAACAAAGCAAGTGACTAGACATCACCTTTGCGGTAGGTGTGTGTGCAAGATTTCAATCTGCACCAAAGGAGAGCCACATGACTGCGGCTAAAGAGAATCCTAAGATATTTGAAGGGATGCCAAGAAGTCGGCTTATGGTATCCAAAGGAAAGTGGATTCAAGCTAATTGGTTATTTAGATTTTGACTATGTTGGATGTAGAGTTGACGAAAAGAGTACTTGGGTACATGTCAAATGCTTGGAAACAGTTAGTTTCATGGTTTAGCAAGAAGCAAAACTCAATAGCCACATCCACACTGAAGCAGAGTATATAGGCTGGGGCAAACAAGTTGTGCCCAAGTCTTATGGATGAGACAACAAATTGAGAGATTATGAAATTGAAGAAAAAGAAATTCCAATTATGTGTGACAACACAAGTGCTATTGAATTACTCAGAATCCTGTGTTACATTCAAGAACAAAGCACATTGATGTCAGATATCATTTCATAAGAGATCATGTTGAAAATAAAGATATCGTTTTGGAATACATCTCAACCGATAAACAGTTAATGGCATTTTCACCAATCCCTTATGTGAATCAAGATTTGAAGAGCTTAAGCTTTAGCTAGGGTTAATTGAGTGAGTTAATACTCAGAAGACTCAATCAGAAGAGATGGAAGATAGAAAGTGAGAAATGAACAAGATTTTCAAATCGGCCAAGTGAAACAGTCATATCGGAAAGTCGGTTGTATTGAGTTAGGCGACAAATTGAGTCACTTAATGAAAGGAGAGAAGGCTGATTTAAGTCACCTTTGACATAAGTTTAGTCATTTATGAGCTAAGTGACAAAAACGCAATGTTTTTAATGAGCGGGAATGTCTTTAAGGATGACGTCACCGTAATAATGACGGAATACAAAAAAGTCGCACAAATAAGCATATGATTGGATATAAATGCTTTGCAGAAGATTAAATGCGAGAAATTAAATGCGATTCGGCGTGCAAACTGGAGCCGTTGATCTTGATCAAATTTCAAAAATCAAAAACACGTCCTTTCATAACCCTTATATACTCATTTTTCGCTTTTCTCTCTCTCACAATCAAAACTTTCATCTTCAAAGCGAGAAGCAAGCAAGTTCTTTTCTCAAAAACCCTACGAATTCACAAGCGGGTTTATCAAGTTTTATTCGGTAAAACTCTCTAAAAATGGCACCAAAACTCGATTTTGTTAAATTATCGGGCAAATCCACTCGGATCGATCGTGGATTTTGAAGGAATGATAAAGCGAGGTTCCGATGAAACCCTAGTGAAAAAATAATCGATATCTTTGGAAAAGTCCTGTCTCGTGCCTTTTCTAATGATGGAATACTCGACCTACGCCAAGAAGTGGCGTAGTTCTATGCAAATGCGAGGTGTGTAGGACGAAGGTATCAAGTCCTCCATCCACCGCAAGGACATCTTGATTATCGCTAAGGACCTTGAGCACTCGCTTATTACCGTCGAGGGGCATGATGGAGATAGTCAAGCCGATGTCAACTTGGCCGCATGGAAAAAGTAGCCAAACCAGTGTGTTGGGAAAGTTATCTACACAAATTTGAGAAGAAGTCTTGAAGGACGACTATCACAAGTTGATGGACGTCGTTGCAAAATGTGTTGATATGAAGTTTGGCGCTTTCAATCAACTCACAAAGACAAAGCCGATCGTCATCTCTACGATCATGGAAGGAAAGAAAGTCAACTGGGTTGAGTTCATGTACAGCAGACTCTTCTAGAACGTCCGAAACAAATCGTACAAGGAAGATGGATCCTTTGGAGGATCACTCGGGTATGGCCTAGTCATTGGCCATCTGATGGAAGTGAAGGGCATTCCCCTTCAACATGGAAAGCCCTTCCACGTAAATAAGAAGATGTTTAGGGCTAATCTTTCAGGAGCCCAGAAAAGAGCCCATGCGAAGAGGGTGGATACTAGTGAGGAGGAATCAGCTGAACCCGAAGACACAGTTGTCTCCTCCCCTCCGAAGAAGAGAGCTGCCCCTGTAGCTGCTAAGAAGAAAGTTGCCCCTACAACAAAGAAAACGGATGCTCCTGCCCTTGCAGCTGAGTCACCTACCCGAGCAAACGTGTCTCCTGCCCCCGCAACCGAGGCAGAGAAGGAAGCCCAACCTTCTCCAGCCATAAGAAAGAAGAGGACTGCCAAGCCTCGAAAGGCAGCGCCATCTAAGAAAGATGCTCCGCCCCGCCACCAAGGAACCTCAAGAAGATGAATCAAACCGTAAAATTCCTCCTCGGTGAGAACCAAGAGAAGAAGAAGAATCTCAAGCTTTCGCTTGAAAGACAAAATGAGTCGCCACTCACCGAGAAAACTCTCGAGATCGCGAGGAAGTGCGGTCTCTGAAATAATCGATGAAACCACCAAGTCTCGTGAAGGTGATCGCAGAGGCTTACCATAAAACAATGAGACAAACAATCTCCTGTTGAAAAGGTTGTCTCTCCACCGCATAGATCTTTCAAGGCGAAGAGCAAAAGAGTATGCTACCTTCCATCCCGAAATGGAAGGACGGGAAGAGGATGAAGATGATGATGTAATTGTGGTTTCTCCCCGTATATCCCGACATCCAAAGGCCGTCTTCACGTGAATGGATGGCATGGAAGCTAAGTCATTCTAGGTGCGATTCAACGCCCAATTTATCGAGGAGGAAGAGGAATTACTGCAATTCCTTGGAGTTACCAATGTCTGAACGGCTCTCGACGAAGGGCACTGCATGGATCTCCTCCGTGTCATAAAGGCAGATGAGAAGGAAAAAGCTGAAGAGCAAGCCCGTGCACTGGACAAGGCAAATATCTGTCATTTTACTGGAACTCTAGACCACGCTCACTCTCATCTTGATATGCTCTCTGAGAGTGATGAAGACTTGGATCCCATGGATGCAACATAGAAGTCAGACATGCAGCAAGCTCTAAAGGAATCCAGGTTGATGCATGAGCAGCAGATGATGGAAGGACCAGGAGAATCATCTCAGGCTCACCTAGAATTGGATCCTTTGGGAGTGGTGCAGCGAATTGCCACAACTATAGCTGTCACCACCTCCCCAGTGCACTCACCAAATGGCTCTCAGGGAATTGGCGATGAAACTGGGAACTTGGGCACCCAAGTTGAGCCAACCCCCACTCAAGGTGTTTTACCACTGTCCCCATGGCCGAGCACTCAACGGAAGCAAATGAGTCCGGGAAAGAGTGACCCCACCATCGACCACTCGGCCTAGTGTGCCCGGGGGGAAACTCACTCCACCGCAGCAAGGTCGGAGGATGTTGCAGATGACTCCACATTGCGAAAAGGAGGCGAAGTGGAAAAGCAAAGAGAACCACAAGATCGACACCGACGGCTCGGATAGTTGAGTCTATCCCACCAAGTGCCAAATGCTGCGGGTTGAGGACGCTGCTGGTGCAGTCGAGGCAAAGGTTGGAAATGCCCCGGGAGTTAACACTCTAGGCACTGAAAGTGCAATCGAAGGGGTTGAGACTCCTTCAGATGCCACTGTCCAAGACCCTAAGACAGCTTCATCTGTCGAAGGGATTATAGAAGACCTCGCTGCAGTTGAGACTGCTGTAGGTATTGAAGGCCCAAGGGAGGCTGAGACTTCCCTGGGTAAAACTCAAGAAGATAAGAGCATCCCTCCCGTGTCATCATTGATGAATCAAAAGGAGATTAGTGCTCTTCATGATTCCCGTGACAACACCGATATATCCTTTCTGGATCTCAAGACGCTGCCGAGTCCACTCCCGTTGCTCATCAAAAGGACTCAACCGAGGATGTTCTTCCACAGACGAAGTCGAGGCAACTTTTAAAGTTGCTCGTCAAAAGTTCAACTTTGATGATGAACCAAGCCCCCAGGCTTCATCATCCTCCGATGAAGCCGATGGTGCGGTGAGGACAAGGAAATTCATTTAGCGAGAATCTATTGAGGCTCAAGAAGTTGTTAAGACAGTGAGGCTCGGTCACCACCGCCAATCCACTCAACCAGGCCCACCGAGACCGAGTCATCTCGCGCAGGCTCCCAAAGCTACAACAGATCGACTCAACCCGGATCATCAAAGGCACGAACAACTCGTACAATCGATCCTATATGAGCAAGATGATGCATCGTGAGGAAACATTCCCTTTCTCAATTAAGCGCCCGACCTAGAAGAAGAGATACCAAGAGCGCGCCGCTTCAACATCCGAGCTGATCCAAAAGAATTCCCACCGACTCCATTGTTCCAAAGCAGACTTTGATTTTGATGCTACATGGCCGCCACTGAATCCGGCGTGACAAATGGAGATCCGTGAAGTCTTCAAGAAAATCTGTGGAGAGATTGAGAAGATCGAACGGCACCAGGCCTCACTAGATATGCGTCTGGACAATAGAGATGCCACCCTCACAGCAGACTTACGAGGGATTGTGGTACGGATTAGGGAATGGTGTCAGCAGCAGAGTACAATGCGATATGAACAAGTCCGATATTTCAAGGCATTGTACAACAAGATGCTGGTTTGGAGTGCTGACAATGTTGATATGAAGCAGAGGATGCAGGCCAATATTGATAGGATGCAGGCCAATATTGATAGAATGCATGCCTCTCACACAACTGAAATGGAGCTGCTGCGTGAATTTCATCGAAAAAAAATTCTGCGTGTTGAGGAGAACATGAATACGAAGTTCAGCCTTCTCATGGCTAAATGAAATCTGTGGCGGTGAATCGAAAGCCACTCATTCAGATTTCGCACAAAGACATGCCGCAATCGTGGCAATGAATCGAAAGCCACTCATTCAGATTTCGCACAAAGACATGCCGCAATGAGACTCCAAGCGAACTCGGCTCTCACCGATCGGATTTCATGCTCGCTGGGATGTTTCAGGATTTCTCTCTCTTTTGATGATGCCAAAAAGGGGGAAGAGGAATACCCGAGGAAGTCAAGGAAGAAACAACTGTTGAGAAGAAGAAGGAGAAGGAGCGAGCGAATAATGTTGAGAGGAAGAAGGAAAAGGGAAAAGTTGTTGAGGGGGAAAGGTCAAAGGATGTGACTTTAATGCTTGCTAAAACCCCTCAGCATGGTCATGTCACAACATCGATACTCAGCAAACTTCCAGTAACTCTGCCGATCGAACACTCTATTGTGCCTATGTCGGAGAAAAGAAAGATTGTAATAGAAGATCAATTAGAGTTCGATAAAAAGATGGATGCCCACGTTGAAGCAGTGATGAAACAGTTCGGTGGCATTCTGGCAGGGAAGGACACAGATGTCATTCCAGATGATGGAGACGAGCCAAGATCAGTTGAAGAATTTAAAACGCTCGAATCCGAAAGTTACTTCAAAAACATGTCTATAGCCCAAGCCTGGGATTTGTACTGGGAGAAGGGTCTGAAGTTGTGCGAAGAAGCTGATAGGCAGCAGACTACCAGCAGCCATTCAGCTGGTAAGAAGAAGACTCTCGTGACAAAGATACACCCCAGAGGAGGAGGAAAGAAGTGGTGGAGGAAGAGGTTTTCAACCTTGACCTCTACCCAAAAACATTGAATATGTAGATCCGGGAAAGAAGGGAAGGATCTACTTTGGCTTTGGGTAGGATGAAGTAGCTAATCAGGAAGTAGAAAGGAAGAATGTTGAATACGTGAAGAGAATCGAGGAAGAAAATAAAAGACAAGATCAGCTGTGGCAAGAAAAGAAAAGAAAAGACGATGCTGCGAAGAGAGCCTATGAAAAGAAGAAAGCAGCTGAAGATGAAAAGAAAAGAAAGAGAGCTGATGATGACAGAGCTGAAGAGAAAAGAAGGAGGCACCGAAGGCGATAAAGTGTTGCTTTAACCCTTCGTGTATTTTACTTTTGTAAATACATATGTGTGTAAGTCATCTGTACATTCAATAAAGTATTGCTGTATTTTCTCTCTATTGTTGTATATTAGCATAGATGCTTGGAGTTTGCATGTATATGATTATGCTCTGATACACCCTGTAAACAGCTGTGTAAAGAACAAGAATGCTATGATCAATAAAATGATGGATTCTACGCATACATTCTTTGTTACTGCATTGTCTATATATATCTTTGTTGTTTACATGTTGCTTAATGATTTTAAGTTTTGGCATCATCAAAAAGGGGGAAATTGTTGGGAAATTATTTTGTAGATTTTGATGAATGTCATGTAAAACTTAGATTAGAATGTTGGCACCCCATTTTCCTTGTAATTCTTATTGTAATAGATAGGGCTGTATGAGCTGAGTCAAGTCAGCTATGCCTGGAAATACAAGAAGTCAACTGAAGGAGTGAAGTGAAGACTCCACTGTGGAACAACTGAGTATGGCCAAGAAAGAGGACCAAGAACTCGACTGAAGATGTAACAGCTGAGGGACAGCTATGTGAAGAGTCAGTTAAGTCAACTCAAAGAAGCCATGTCACAAGTTGAAGTGACAGATGAGTCTTTCAATGATTGAAGTAGACTCAAGTCACCTGGGAAAAGGCAAATGCGCAAAGAGGAGTTAATCAAAAGAATCACGCATAGAAGTCAAGAACTTTACTTCAATAAGTAATACTTCCATGCTGCCATGTCTTAAAGTGCTCACCTTAAGCGCAAAAGGAATAAACCAATAGACACACCGCACCTCGGTCGAACCTAAAAAGCCGGACATTCATTTAATACGAGGAAAGGTCTACATCTCAAGATCAAGACCAAGAAAAGACAAGCCAATTAACACAAGTGACTTTTGAAAATCAAAGATATCTCTTCAATGGGCGATTTTTGAAAGTTCACTATAAAAGGCCGAGGAATTTCATTGAGAAAAGGTGACCTTGATTACCCGAACCACGAACGAACAAGCATTATTAAATCAGAACCTACAAAATATTCTCAAGATATTCAAGCAAAATCCTCAAGCCTAAATCTCGAAAGAAATCAATCCAAAGGGTCTACTTTCCAAGGAGGATTGTAGGAAGGTTCAAGGTCGAACCAATCTCAAGTTATTGGAGGGCTTCGTGATCAAATCCAAGAAGCTTGAGAAAGTGAGTCAAGTAGCAAGGCAAACGCGCCTGTGAAGAAGCCGAGTCGGACGAGAAACCGGTTGTGTGACCAAGGCATCTCCGTGATCGAGTCCAAGGAGCAAGTCGGTGCGTGATCAAGACTTGTCTCTGATCGATAACCACTTTGTGAATTGATCATTACTTAGTGGATTCCTCCAGAGTTGGAGAAGAGAGGATTAGAAGAATTACCCCATCTTCGAACCTCTATAAAAATTACTTGTGTCATCTACATTTCAAAGATATTTATATTTCTCGCATACTCATTTCATATCTCACGATAATTTGTTATCCAACTGATAAATAACTAAGTGCTAACAAGTGTTAAAATGAAGTTAAATCAAATTCAAGGGTGTTAAGTCTTCCAATTTGAAAAACTCATCACAAACCAAGTTAAGGTTTGGACTAAACAACTAAGTTATTCTATCAACAAATTCTATCGAGTCCTGTTGAGTGGCTAACTCACGATTAACTAACTTAGCTTTCCCTCAAGGACTTAGTTGTGTATTAACTATGTAATAATTTTAAAAAGACTAAAATCAAAAAGTTTGTAAGGTTTTTTCAACCCCCCTTCTAAACCTTACTTACACCCCTTCTAAAAGGACTTGATTTGGTTGTACTCCTTGCTAGCGACATTTGCTTGGTGTAGCAAAGAGACCAATCTGCCACATACATATTCTTTTGACTTGTTCCTCGGCACAATTTCATTTGATTCAACATCTTTGATCCGGAATACTCCCATGTTGAATCCTACATTGTAGCCTTTGTCACAAAGTTGGTGATGCTTAACCGGTTGAAGTTGAGGCATTCAACATAAGCAACATCTCGTGATCTCCAATCCATTTTTTGATGGATCTTGTGCCTTTGATCTCCCCTGGAGCTTCATTTCCTCCAAATATAACTTTAGCACCTCTAATCTCCTTGGATCTTGAAAGATTTTTCTTGTTCGCTGTCGTATGTCTGGAACAGTCATTATCCATGTACCAGTTCCTTGCACTCGCTTGTTCCTTGAACCTGCAATAAAGGAAATCGCTTATTAGGTACCCATACTTGTCCGGTCCTGGGGTTAGTGCTATAAGATGTTCCAACCAACCTATAGCCGATGATCTGACTGTAAGAGGTTGCCATCTATCAGTACCATAATCATAATGCACATTAGCAAATTGCTTGGGGGTTTTAAGATCATACATCTATCTCTTTTGTGTGTATGCATGTGTGTGTGTTTTAGCAATTGCTTTCTTGGGATAGTTATGAAATTTCTGAGTGTAGTGCTTGGGTGCTTGGGTGCATATGTGTGCTGATAATAGCTCTTTTTCCTTGGGAATGACCTTTGCTGAGGTTGAGGTGTTTACCATTTTGGCTTGTATCCTGTAGGTATTTGTTGATATTTCACATTATTCCAATCAGCTTGGTTTGGATAGTTTCTACCATTCCCATCATATGTATTTCTTTGATGAAATTTCTGGGGCTTTTGGTAGCTCTGTTTGGCTTTTACAGAGTATTTTTGTTAGAGTCCGTTGAGGGACCTGTCTGAATTTCTTCTTAGATGTCCTTTCAGCATACTCTACTCGCTTCTTTTCTTTCCTTTTATAACCAAGGCCAGTATGATTATGATTGTGCTTTGGAGTGAATGTGGGTGCAGCATTTGGTGTTTTGGCTTTTTGGAATCCTTCATTGCTTCAAGATGCTATTTCCAAAATCACTCTTGCAGTTTGACTATACAAAAAGGAATTAAATTCTATGTTTGTCTTGTCTCCGCATTCATTTTGACTCATAATAAGTTTATCCAATGATTTGGACGCTTTTGTAAATGAGGCAATCACATTTTTGAGATCTTTTTCCCTCTTTTCTCAGAAAGAACTAACTCGTTATGATCTTGCATTTTCAAATTTCTTGACTTAGTGTTCTCATCAGCTATGTGGCTCAGAGTACTCAGCTCTTTTGTCAACTGTGAGTTTTGGCTTTTAAGCTAGCTGTTTTCCTCATTTAAAAGTGTGTGAGAGGTTTTAAAGTGCTCAAAATCTTTCATCATTTTGCGTAATGAATCATAAAGATCTGTGGGTGATGAAGTGTGTGTATCACAGTCACTATCACCTAAATCAGAATGAGAGGAGTTAGAGTGTACCTCATCTTCTTGATCTTGTTGATCTTGTTCTTTGGCCATGAGGCAGATCAAAGTCTCTTCCTCTGTATCACTTGAGTAGTCACTTCACTACTATCTGAGTCTGCTGCTTCTTTGCACTTGGGCCGCTCGGCCTCGCCCGACCAACATGGCTTTCTTCTTTTCCTGCCTTTCTTTCTCTCAAGACTTTTCTTTCTTTATAATTTCTTTACTTTTTGATCAGGATGGACAGAAACAAAATAACAAAGAAAGTGTCTTGGTTGTCTCAGAATTCCAACACAGGTTTTCAACTCTTTGATCAGCTCTGATTATCAGCTCTCTGATTTTCAGCTCTTTTGGGTGGCATGTCCTCCCTTGCTTTGGAAGGTGATGAATGTCTTCTGGAGGTTTCACTCTTGTTCCTTTTATAGTTCTTGTTAAAGAACCTGTTGAATCTCTTTACTATGAGGGCAATCTCCTCCTGGTCAATGGTCTCCTTAGGCTCAGCTCTTTTCCCATTCATCGGCCAATAGTGCGCTTGTCTTTGGTACAGCTGTTTCCTCTTGCTCTTTCCTTCTCACCAAACTCATAAGCATTGAGGTCCGAGAATAGCTCATGATTAGAAGTTCTTGCGAGGTCCATTGAATGTCTCAGGGCCATGACCTTCATTGTCCATTCAGCTGGGAGGGCTCTTAATATCTTCATGCACATCTCCTTCTGAGTGTACTCTTTCCCAAGAGCTGAAAGCTCATTTGTTCTCTTTAAAAATTTTCAACAAAGAATATTAATTTATTTTCTTTAATCTTTTCTGATCCTTCACAAATCAGGGTTAACGTTTCCCAGATTTCTTTGGCAGATTTGCACGATTTGACTTTGTTGAACATCTCCTTGTCAACGTATTGTAGAGTATATCCTTGGCCACATTGTCTAGCTTATATCTCTTTCGATCTTCGTTTGTCCATTCAGTGTGTGGTTTTTCAACCATGGGCCGATCTAGCCTCAGCTTTCTCCTTCACCTCAAAGTCTTTGCTCTTGCGTAAGTTTGACTTTGTATATTTGCAATGGCCCATCCTCTATCACAAGCCACATTTCATCATGTAAAGCGAGATATATGAGCTTGCATACGATTTTTCCAAATATCAAACTCTTCCATAGTAAACATTGGAATACGAGTTAGATTTACTTTCATGATAATAACTTTGATTAATAGATGAAAAACTTTGAAATACACAAGTGTTAAAACCTTTGAAAAAGATTGAGATCTAGTTTAGTAACCAGTGCGGAAGGATCAATGAACCAACCACTCTGATTCCACTTGTAGGTCCCAGGGGGTGTGGTGTAAGGTTTAGGAAGAGGGGGGTTGAATAAATCTTACCAAATTTTCGATTTTAGTCCTTTTAAGATTGTTCAATAGAGTTGACTCAAATCAGTTGTTGATAGTATAACTTGGCTGCTTAAGCCAAATACTTAACTTAGTTGATTTGGTTTTTAACAGCGGAAGACTTAACACCCTTTGATTGATTTAAAGCTTGTTTTTAACACTTGTTTTAGCACTTTGAATTATCAGTTGGATAGCAGATTTAACTAACAGCAGATATAAAGTAAATGCAGGAATGTAAGTGTTGAAAGTAAATAATTTTTATAGTGGTTCGAAGATGGGATAATTCTTCTAATCCACTCTTCTACAACTCCTGGAGGAATCCACTGAGTAACAGATCAAGTTACAAAGCAGTGAACAGTCTAGAGACATCTTGATCACACAAATTGGCTTCTCCTACGACTCAGCTTCTTCATGAAGCAGCTTCATTGCTACTTGACCACTCTCAAGTTCTTGGATTTATTCACACAAATCCTCCAACAAACTTGAAACTTGGTTCGACCTTGAACCTTTCTACAATCCTTCAACTTGGAAAGTAGACTCCTTTTTGATCTTCAAATGTTTCCTCTTCAATCAAGTTGAAATTGTCTCTCCTTCACAACTTGTGTTGGATCGAGTTTCTTCGAGTTTTAGGCTTTGAGGAATATCTTGAAAAGCTTCGTAATATTTCGATTAATTGCTTACTCAATGAATGCTTGTTCGTACAGTTCAGCAATCCTTTCTCAAATGCTTCCTCACCTTTTTATAGTGCACATTTGAAATTTTCCATTGAAGAGATAGGCTAGTTTCAAATGTCACTTTTTTGTTCGTTGGCTTGTCTTTTCTTGGTCTCGGCAAAGACTTGTGATGTTGACCCTTCCTCGTATTAAATGGCATCGCAAACTTGCAGGTGTTCGACACAGGTTGCGTGCTTCCCATCGCTTATTCTTTTTGCATATTTCTCGGTCAAACACTTTAAGACCTGACAGCTTGGACGTATTACTATATCAAGTAATATTCTTGACTTCATTCCAACGGATAAATGTCACCGTCTTGACTTGATCACTGCATTTACCCCAGTCACTTGAGTCTCGCTCCAATCATAAGATTGACTCAACTATCACTTCAACTCATTAGACTTGGCTCTTTGAGTTGACTTGACCGACACTTCGCACAAATTGCTCCACAACCGATTCTCCTTCACCGAGTCCTTGATTTCCTTCTAGGCCATACTCACCGACACACACAGAGTCTTCTTTCCATCTGCGAGTTGACTTCTTGTATTCTTGACTTAGCTTATTTCACTCAGCTCTTTCAGTCATATCTATTACAATACAGAATTACAAGGAAAATGGGGTGCCAACTTCCTAGTCTAAGTTTTACATGGTATCATCAAAATCTAACAAATTAATTTCCTAACAGAGACATATGTAGTCCTCGATCAAGCGTGACGTCCCGGCTCCGAACAATCCTCCTAGAATAGCGGCAGGGGTCAAGCGAGGTAGCCCGTGATGGGAAATGATCTATATGGACATACATCAATCCGTGCGACATGTCCAAATCAATCCCCTACATGTAAAGGATTCGTAACTCCACCTCGGTGGGCTGTAACGATGTGCAAGTCGTCTGTCAATAACAAAAAGAAAACTTTAGCTTAATTATGAAGAAAATAGAATCAATACCACAATTACACATGATTTCGTAAAAAAATTAAAAATTTCCTTGGTGTTGTCAAATAACACCACCGTCATCAAGGTCCTATGGGGGCATCTAAATCATCTCGCCCTGATATCCCTCCAACCCGCAGGTCCGGGCAAGGTCCCAACTCGAATGAAGAAATAGCCTAAAATGCTCATAGATGTATCAAACAAAAATCAAATAAGTAATGAACCCAATTAAAATATGAAATGCTCGTGTTAAAAGTAATACATGTTTAAATTATATATACCGTATAGATAGAAGTAGGCATAGATGTGGAACTGATCGATCTCTCAGATCATCGTGGGATCGGACTCGATCAAGGTAATGGAGGAGACGCCCATACACGTAGGAGCCCCATGGAAATACCCTAAACCTCGGGGCATCCTCAATCAATGTCTAGAACCATAATTGACGGTACCCCATGGATCAAGAGCTGACAGATACTTCGTGATGAACAAGATATATGCCATCTTCGATTATCCTCCTCGTCGCGCTCCGAAATGACCCGTGATGAAAAGCGGCAATACCTTCACCGTATCCAGGACTCCCCATCGAAATACTTACGATACTCCTCTCGCTGGTGGGATATGATGGGAGGAGCATGGGTCAACCACCGAGGGGACAAAGCGTAGCCCCGTAACCATAGCAAACTCGTCGGCCAAACCGAGGTTCCACCCACCAACGCGGACCAAAGGTCTCCCGCTCATATCCTCCACCATAACTGCCTACCAAGCAATCGTAGCATATCCTTTGAGGTCATGTATGCGTCCGAGTCAAAGTCCGTATGCCCCAAATGGCCCATTACTAAACTCATCTAAATTGCCGACTCACGCTCCTTCGATATCCTCTATCAAGTGACACTTGGTATACGTATTCGCTTTTCTTGTCCACCGAGCGTAACCCCATCTTCATCTCCACTCAAAAAAACACCAAGACGGAATTAACTGCTTGCTGTCAGGAAACTCGAATTTGAGTTACATGTGACTCAAAATCGAGTTACTTTAAAAAGTGACTTGATTTCGAGTCACATGTAACTTGATACAAAGTGACTCGACATGTGACTCGATATCAAGTCACATGTAACTCGCAATCCAAAAGTAACTCGATTGCGAGTTCCATCTAACTCGATTTCGAATTACTTGTGGATTGCGAGTTACTTTGCGAAAACCGCATTGCCTTCTTCCCCAAGCCCCTTTCCGCCATTAATAACATCTCAAGCTCACCAAAACCAACTATCCCCATCTAAAACCTAGAATTTCTACAAAGCCTACAACAAATCCTAACCTAAAACAAGTATAGACAATCTAAAACAACCAAAAATACATGAAATTAAGAAAATAGGGTTCGAATTACATACCTGGGTAGAAGTCGAAGCGCCCTCCATCTCATCGCTAGTCGCCGTCGTACTTTTCACCGTCGTCGATTTCAAAATTAGGGAACCCATTGTTTGATTTTGAGTAACTAAGGAAATATGCTTTCACTCAAAAATGGCTTGTAAAACTACTAAATGGCAACCTTGGAATTTCACACCCCAAAATAGCTAAAAAAGATGTGTTTGAAAAAAATGGCTAAAAATATTTTCATTTGGCCAAAATGGCTAAAACAAAAACCCACTGTTTGAGAAACTATAGTTAGAACAATGTGGAATTGTGTTTACACATAAACTATTTTGCCACCAAGTGCTCTGCTTTGTTTTTTTCAAAACTGTATCATTTCTTTTTAAACTCTACAGAATTCCTGACTCCTAAGTCCTACCCACTGAGCTGATTATGCTCATCCCATATTTTTCTAAACATTTCTGATCTTTACAAACTTGCTATGGAAACTTCAACGTAAAAGTAAGATGACATCCGGCTTATGTTGTTTTATTTTCTTTGCTTATGTTATAAGTAGTTTTGAATAGGAAATTGTAATAACCTTACCTTATGTAATTTTATTGTTATATTACTTTGCAAGTTAAGACTTCCACAGTAATAGTTGTAATAGACTTAGTCGATACTTAATTTGGGTTGCACATTATATTGTAAACTTTTTTGTGGACTTAGATCCCATTATGTAATATGTTTTTACCGTAATTTTTGAATAGTTTCTTTTGTGGACCCTATGTTTATAAATAGTTCGTACTCCGAGAATTGGGATTATTGTGATTATTTGGGTTTCGTTTAAATTGGGGCGTGACAAAGAAAGTAAATGGAAAGAAAAAGAAAGGATTGTATTGTAAACGAAAAGTTACTATGAAAATAACTCTTACAGTTAATGAATAGCCATTTATAGGGGTAGGAAAAATGAAAAAAAGTAGATAAATTACAGAACACAATTAATTAGTAACTGAAAAAATCAACATATTCATGCATGTGGCAAGAGTTTATTTATATAATTTTCCATTCTTGTGAGCATTACACCAAAATATTAATAACTAATTCAACACTAGAATCAACAACGAGCGAGTAATCAGTTACAATATCGTCATAGTAACATTCACGGATACATTGAGTGGGTCAAACACTCACAGCCCTGATGAAACTTGAATTCAAATAAAAATAAACTGAAGTTTCTAAACAACTAACAATGAGCACATTTATTCTTCACTTTGATCTAATTAATAGTTTGAAAGAAGAGATGAAAATATATATAGACTAAATAAAGATGGAAAAATAAAGATAAAAAATAGTGATGAGCGCGCCTAGAGGCCCTGGTCAATGAGATAATCAGCCAGCCTTTCAACAACCATGTTGCATTGCCCTGGTGTCACAGGCTCCTCGTACAGCCCAAAAACCAGTGCTTGACCTGTCTTCTTAATTGTAATTCCACCAGATCCCTGCCAATATCATTCAAATATAATTTACATAAAAAAAACACATATATTAATTAGCTAGAGATGGAAATTAAAATGGCGAAAATTGAATTTAATTTGTATTTTAATGAATACCTTCTTTCCACGAATGACAGCATTAGGCTCTCCTTGGATAACCATGTATTTTGTTCCTGCAATGTGTAGGCCTGTCGGGGCCAGATGTCCTGGCTCGTTGAAATCAGTCACTATGCCATTGATTTCCTCTGCCTTCAACTGCAATCCAAATAAAAAAAAACGTAACCACTACTTCTTCAATTATATATTGTGGATAAATATATACACTCAATTGAGGCACTATAACCACTAAAATAGTTTTCACGTTTTTTCAAGTATTTTTTTTTTCAATTATTTACAGATACGTACCTGTGGGAAGGTAGAGCTCTGAGCCCATATGGCACCGTCGTGTCCCATGATGGCCGCGGCTGAGAGGCGGAGGCCAGGCTGCCCGTCGATATCACACATCAAATGATCATCAACGTACGTTTGCCACGACATTTTTTCTTTCTTAATATTCTTTTTTTTTCTTTTTTGGGTTAAAATTTCCTCACACAGAGATTGAGAGAGATGTGATTAGTATAATGTTGTGTGTTAGAATGAATATTTGACAAGTGGTGAGAGGCATTGCACCATCCTCTCCGGACCATCCATAAACGTTTCAATTACTAACCATAACCATTCAACTCCGCCTATATTTCAGCCAAACCATATATAATTCATGCATCATGGCCTCTTTTTCTAAGTCGAGTAATTACTATGTATATAAGAATTGAATTTGATTCCCACAAAAAATTGGTTTTAATATTTTAAGGGATAATTACAAAAAGTACCCTGAGGTTTGACCTAATTACAAAAAAACCCAAATAACTTAAAAACTTACAAAAAGTACCCCGAGGTTTGAAAGATATTTCAAAATCCCCTTCATATTTGTAAAATCATTGCAGATTACCCCTTAATTTTAACACTAAATCAAACCTCGGGGTCTTTTTGTAAGTTTTAAAGTTAGCTAGGTTTTTTTGTAATTAGGTCAAATCTCGAGGTACATTTTGTAATTATCCCATATTTTAATGATATTTAAATTGTGTTTAGATTTGGTTTGATAATCATTCAATTCGAGTCGAGCTCGAGCAACGCCATATTTTTATCAACTAATTAACTAATAGATTGACGGTTATTTTTAACAATGTGGTGTTTGTATCAACCGAGCTTGAGCCACACAACATTTTTATGCATATATTATTTGTTAATTTATAGATTCGTATACCAACAGATTATTAAAGTTTCTCCTAAAATATGCAACATATAAAAACGAGGATTAAATTACAAAACCACCCCTGAGTTTTAGCCTAATTGCAAAAGAATTCAATTATCTTTCAAAATTACAAATGCCCTCTTCTTCAAGTATACAAACACCTCCTTGAGGTTTGTATTTACTTTACAAATTTTCCATCTTAGGTGTAATTTGTAAAATAAAAATTAAATTTCAATTTGGTATTTGTAATTTAAAGATAGCTGGAATTTATGGCTACAACTCGAAAAGACTCATATATGTAGAATATAGGGATAATACTCCAAGGATTTAGCTTGATTAAAAAAAAAATCCAGTTTTCTTTTAAGAATATAAATACCCCCTTAAGGTATTACAAGTATCCCCTTGAGGTTTGTATTTACGTAACAGATATATACATCCCTCGTGAGGGTCACTACAAGAAAACAAGAAAATTCCAACGGAAAAAATCTGTTGGAATTTGGCCAATTACCGTTAGAATTATCGATTCCAACAGAAATTCCAACAATAAATGCATTGTTGGTAAAATGGCCATTGGAATGGCAAAATTCCAATAGAAATTCCAATGAAAAAAATATTCCAACGGTATTTATCCATTGGAATATACAATTGTTGGAAAAAACTCCAACGGTTATTCCAACGGAGTTATACCATTGGAATTTAATCCAGTGGTAATTCTAATGGTATATATCCATTGGAATATTCAATCTTTTATCTCATTATCTAATATCTTTAACTTCTCAATAGGTCACTCATCATCAATTTGTCCCAAGTCAAGCACGTTTAATTATGTAGTTTTAATATGATTGACTTGGAGAGAAGATATATTATATTGATATGGATAATACTATGAAATCTTTTAACCCCTATTGAAATTTTCCAACGGTATTGGAGTTTCCAACGGAAATTCCAACGATTAATTCCAATATTTTTATTACTTGAATTTTCCAATGATACGTTTTAGCGATGGGATTTCTCATGGAATTTTTAAAATTCAATAGTATTTCAATGGTTTATTCCAACGGTTTTATTACCGTTGGAATTATCATGGAATTTTCCAACATTTTGTTGTGGTGTTGAATTTCCGTTGGAATTCAACGGAAATTCCAATAACTTATACTAACGGTTTTCTTTATCGTTGGAATTTTTATTGAAATTTTCATTAGTATAATGTAGCATTGGAATTTCTTTGAATTGTAAAAATTCCAACTATTTTCTACTTTGTTGGAATTATTTTATTGGAATTTGATTGTTTTCTTGTAGTGGGTGCAATTTGTAATATAGAAACAAATGTACGTCAAAGGAATATTTATAATTTTGAAAAAGAACTGGGTTTTTTATAATTTGGCTAAACCACATGATGATGGAAGTGGTAGTGGTAGTAGTAGCGAGTAGCAGTAGTTATGTAGTGGCGTAGTAGTTGTAGCATTAAGCATGTAGTAGTAGTAAGCGAGGTAGCGTGGTAGTAGTGGTAGTGGTGGTGGTGGTGGTGGTGGTAGTGGTAGTGGTAGTAGTTGTGGTAGTAGTCGTGGTTATAGTGGTGGTGGTACTTAAGTTGCGATGAGCGTGAGGTAGGAGTAGTAGTCGTGGTTATAGTGGTGGTGGTGCTGCGAAGAGCAGATAGTAGGAGTAGTAGTAGCAAAGAGTAGTAGTAGTAGCGAGCAATGCGAGTGAGTGATGGTGGTGGTAGTGGTAGTGGTAGTGGTAGTAGTGGTGGTGGTAGTAGTCGTGGGTACTAGAGTTGCGATGAGCGTGAGTAGCAGTGAGTAGTGAGTGCAGAGCAGAGCGATGGTAATGGTAGTGGTAGTAGTAGTAGTAGTGGTAGCGAGCAGTAGATGTAGTAGTGGTGGTGGTAGTCGTAGTGGTGGTAGTAGTGGTGGTAGTAGTGATAGTGGTTGTGGTTGTGGTTGTGGTTGTGGTAAGAGACGGCGGTGGGCGGGGATTCCCTGTTTCCCGTGGGAACCACCGAACGGAGCGGGAATACCCAAAACTTTTTCCCGTGGGGACGGAGGTGGTTTTTTTCCCCATTAGCGAGGACGGGGATCATATTCCCCATCCCACGGGGATCCCCGCCATTTCCCCCCAGAACCGAATATTCAATATATAATATAATATTTTAAATATATATAATATATTATAAATATATCCATATTAAATATATAAATTAAATAATCTTTAAATTATTTTATTTATTTTGTATAATGAGTGCTTTATTAGTTTTTTATATAATTTATATATTTTTAAATATTAAAAAATTATTTTTTTTAAAAAATCAGTTTTTTTGCAAAAATAAATAAAATAAAAACGGGGAGTGGGAAATCCCCATGGGGTGGGGATCCCATGAGATTGGGACGGAGGAATTGTTTCCCGTTCATCTCGTGAAGACGGGAATGGGGATTCCCTACGTAGGGGACGGGGACGGGGATTGCTCCCCCGCCCCCGTCCCGCCTCGTTGACATCCCTAGTTGTGGTAGTAGCAGTAGTGGTAACAGTGATCTATGAATGTAATTTAGAATTAAAAAAAATATTTTATTTTAATTATGCATCTATAAATGAATATTTTATTGATTTACTAATAAATAAGTAATTTATTTTTATAAATTTAATACTTTTAAAAGTTTTTGTGAAGCCAAGATTCCTGCTTATATAATAAATAACTAGATATGACCCCGTGCAATGCATGGACTGTATATTTGTGATGCCTTCATTTTGTACAATGACATGAACATTTTCTTAATAGTTGTATGAATTCTATCTCCATGCATTGTAATAATTTTATAATAGCATTTAATTTATTTTTATTGATGAAGTCAAAAAAATTATATACTTGATCATGATTAATACATTTAAAACTATGTATTTGTCCTCTTACATAAATATATGTGTAACATCCCAATTTCATATAAATAGAAATATACGGTTTGCGATTTGTTAAAGTGTTGAAGAATAAGCCAAAGCTTGAAGACGCATTTTTAAAGGGAAATAAATACTATTACTTGTTCGTAAATCCGAAATACTCATGAAAACTGTGTCCGAAAATTTTAAAAATAAAAATCCCAAAGATATTAAGTTTCTAACATCATTAAATAAATCAAAATAAGGGGCCCTTTAAATTCTTGATCGACTTCCACCGTCCCCTTTCCACGCTCCGGCTCCTTCATTCATCTGTTGAAAACATAGGGTGAGCATACAACAGCCCAGTGGGAATGCAATAAATAAATTAAATACACAGCACAATCATTAATGCATACACACATATATTTTTCATGCTTTAATCATATAATGCCCGTAGGCCAAATGTAGTGTACAATTAAGTACGTTCATGCTTGTACAATTAAGTACCATCGTGCTTGTACAATTAAGTACGTTCATGCTTGTACAATTAAGTATCATCGTGCTTGTACAATTAAGTACATTCATGCTTGTACAATTGAGTTCCTTCGTGCTTTTCATATTTAACGTGCACATACATAAATAATCATACATGCATTTAAAATAGACATAAACAAAAAACCCCACCTTAAATGCAATAGCTTCATGAAATAAATACAAACGTGAATGCATAGTATTCAAGTTCCTCATCTTCTTCCGCATCTCTCTTTCGTCTCCGACAGCGGTAACAGGCAATGGCGATCGGCGGTCACGGCGGCAGCCGGCTTCTCTCGCTTCCTTTATTTCTCTTTCCTCTTTCTTGGTTTTTATCTTGGGTTTTGGTTATGGGGCTTAAGGTTTGAGAAGGTGGTGGCCATGGTGGAGGTGTCGGTGGCGGCGCGTGTTGGTGGCGGCGGTTTTAGAGGAAGAAGGAGAAGAAGAATTTATCATCTTGTTTGGTGTAAAAATTATGAATAATAACCCTAGGGAGCTTTCAATTTATAAGCCAAGGATTCAAGGAATATATGGTAAGATAATTTACTGAAATTTTATTACCAAATATAATTGATTTACATGTCATGAAGGCATATTTGATTTCTTTCTCTTTTGAACATGATTTTTCCTTTTGTAAAAATTGACATTCCTTTATTCTGGAAATAAAATCAACAGTTAAAATCGCCAATTAGAAAATTTAGGGTTTCAAAAATTCTAAATCATACCCAAAACTAGTTCTAATCAAACCCTAATTTATCCCCAATTCAAAAAGAACCGAGTATTACATTCTACCACCCTTAAAAATAATTTCGTCCTCGAAATTTGAATTCTTGCCTCATATTAGAAAGTCTGGATACTTAGTGTTTCATTTGCTTTAAAGAAAACAATCTCTTATCATCTATCAATATGGCTATAGTCGTTGCATGCATGAATCACATGGATATATATATACTGAACATGAAATTAACAATGTAGATGATAAAACCTTTTCTCTTGAGTCGGCGTGGCATGAGGGGGTGGATAAGTCGACTTTCTTTATCATATCATTTTACTTGAAAGTATCTTTGTAAAAATTCAAGGCCCATTTTTTTAAAAAAAAAATTAGCAAGTCTACAGGAAAGATAGACTCGATCTGATACCACTTTGTAACATCCCAATTTGCTATAAATAAAATATATAATTTGCGATTTGTTAAAGTGCTGAAGAATAAGCCAAATCTTGAAGATGCATTTTTAAAGGGAAATAAATATTATGACTTATCCGTAAATACAAATTACTCATGAAAACTGTGTCCGAAAAATTTAAAAACAAAAATCCCAAAAATATTAAGTTTTTAACATCATTAAATAAATCAAAATAAGGGGCCCTTTAGATTCTTGATCGACTTCCACCGTCCCATTTGCCACGCTCCGGCTCCTTCATTCATCTATGGAAAACATGGGGTGAGCATACAACAGCCCAATGGGGACGCAATGTCTAAATTAAATACACAGCACAATCATTAATGCATACACACCTATGTTTTTCATGCTTTAATCATATAATGCCCGTAGGCCAACTGTGGGTGTACAATTAAGTATGTTCATGCTTGTACAATTAAGCACCATCGTGCTTGTACAATTAAGTACATTCATGCTTGTACAATTAAGTATCTTCGTGCTTTTCATGTTTAACGTGCACATACATAAATAATCATACAGGCATTTAAAATAGACATAAGCAATAAAACCCCACCTTAAATGCAATAGCTTCATGAAATAAATACAAACGTGAATGCATAGTGTTTAAGTTCCTCATCTCCTTCCGCGTCTCTCTTTTCGTCTCGACAAAATGATAACCGTAATGGCGATCGGTCATGGCGACAAATGGCTTCTCTCGCTTCCTTTATTTCTCTTTCCTCTTTCTTGGTTTTTATCTTGGTTTTTATCTTGGGTTTTAGTTATGGGGCTTAAGATTTGAGAAGGTGGTGGCCATGGTGGAGGTGTCGGTGATGGCGGCGGTGATGGTGGCGGCGGTTTTAGAGGAAGAAGGAGAAGAAGAATTTTATCATCTTGTTTGGTGTAGAAAATTGTGAATAATAACCCTAGGGGAGCTTTCAATTTATAGGCCAAGGATTCAAGGAATATAAGGTAAGATAATTTGCTAAAATTTTATTACCAAAAATAATTGATTTACATGCCGTAAAGGCATATTTGATTTCTTTCTCTTTTGAACACGATTTTCCCTTTTGTAAAAATTGACTTTTCTTTATTCTGGAAATAAAATCAGAAGTTAAAATCGCCAATTAGAAAATTTAGGGTTTCGAAAATTCTAAATTATTCCCAAAATTGGATTTAATCAAACCCTAATTTATCCCCAATTCAAAAAGAACCGGGTATTACAATATGTAATGCTATGTATAGTTATATGTAATATATATGTATATAAATATTTGGATACATATTTTGACATATTTTCTTATATTATAATAGGATGATTGGCAACTTGCACCCTCAAAATACACTTGGTTTGCACTATGCACTCTTAAATTGAACTTTTGGCATTTTCCCCTATTAAAATAGGTTGTTCTTTGCACTATGAACCCTAAAGCAATTTTGTAGAATTTCAACAGAAATCAGATCTAATAGGATTCAGCGAAGGGTATTTTGGTCATGTTTAACAATAAACTAGATCTTCTTCATTTTCTCTCTTTTTTCCCATTTAATGTTACTTTTAATTTTGTGTCCCTCACTTCAGCCATTCTCTCCTTTCTTTTCCTACTCTTTTCCTCAAACATTATTCTCTCTTTCATAGACATGATTACATATATTTTAGCATCTCTATTTCATATGATAATTATAACTGGAGGATTCAAGAAAAAACACTCTATTTAAAAAACTATGCAATCATTCCAAATCAAAAAAAATTATGATTCAATATCCCTGTTTTGTTACTTTCTAGTTCTTTTTTTACCTTTTCTAAACTGACATATACATCGCCAATGCTCTACTTGCGGGGGTTTGTAACACTATTATGAAACACTTAAGGAAATGTTATTTGGTGCTAATAATTTGCCCTCTTGTTTAACTTTCTATCTAAGATAGTGCCTTGTAAATAAACATGCAAACAGAAGATGATAATTTCTAAATTGTTATACTTTTCCAATATTTCCTCAAATGTATCTTTTTTTGGGTCGATGGATAGGACTTCATTAACTCGTGCATCAAAATTGCAAGGAACTCAATCCAACAATGAAACTTACGACACTCAATCAGGAAAATTGTAAATTTGGCCACTAACTTAACCACATTAGACTTTTAGTCCAGTAACTTGTCAAAATATAGTCTTTGTACATTAACTTTTAATTTTTAATACATCGCTTCCGAATTTGACCGAACAACACAAATCTAGTTGTTAATTGTTGACTAGGCTTCTAAATGTGTCGGAATTTTGTGAGGTGTACTATAAATTGGGGATTTTAAGCCATGTTGAATATTTTCAAAAACATTATCACAAGAAAAAAAAAAGATAATGCCACATAGGACCATTTTGGAGGAAAAAAAAATAACATCATACTCTCTTAATCATAGCCTTACGGGAAAACAACATAATCCCAAAAATTCCCAAAACCTTCCAAAATTCTAACAAAATTTGACGTTGTATTCTATTGCTTGAGAACCCAACAAATTTATAAGACTTCTTTGTCAGCTATAAAATTACGGGATCATCAGGAATTCGATGAACCCGCACCCAAATATGGTACGTGTGATGTTATGGTTCTATTATGGTTTTCATAGGTTACAATGAACATTAATTTACTATGAAATAATTTTTTGCATGTTTTAGAGTTGTTGAAGTGGGGGAGGGGAACCCTTTATGTGGTCCATTGTATTCCTCAAATGAAAGACCCCTTCTTTTGTCAGCATGCTTTTAACAAAGGCGATGGAAAATATATTTTAAATATAGGGCCCATTCTTGTATTTATATTGTAACTTTTTTTTATTTAACTTCACTATGATAATTTGTTTTCGGTTTTGTGTCCATTTGTACAGATCCCAACGACTACTTACACTTTATATTTACTTTGTGGGCAAGTTCATTTCTCCCTCTTTATCTGCTTATGTAGGTTGTGACTGTTATAAGTTTGACTATTTGGAGCTTGATTTGTGCCTGTTAGAAGCAATTGTAAAAGTACGTAAACATGAACGGTTAAAGTTAACATATAGTTGCATGCTTTTATGCGAAGAAAAATTGAAAAATACTAGGGAAGTAGTTATTTACATTGAGGAAGTGAGTCACTTCTTTTGTAGTCAGTCTGACTCATCTAAACTACATCACTTTATTAATAATGAAATAAACATTGAGGATTTATTTAAAGATGACAATGAGGGGGCAGGGAGTGAGGGGGTAGAGGAAGAAGATAACTTTAATGACAATGAGTACAATGAGCTAAAAAAAGAGTGATATTGATTATGTCAAATTATTTAATGAAAATGTGGATTTAGATGTGGAATGGTTAAGAAAAGTATATGCTAAAGAGGTTAAGAAACAGGGTCATTATGTTAGGAGTGATGCTAAAGAAGATAATGTATTAAAAACTAATGAAGATTTAAATTGTGCTAAGGGGTCAGATGAAGATGAGGATGGGGAGAGTAAGGGCGGAGGTAGGCGGCCACTCCGCCCCCTTCATTTTTTTTAAAAACAATACACTAGAAATATTTTTTAAAATTTTTATAATTATAATTTATATGATTTTCGTGTAATGGTCCACCCCGTTTTCGCGTATCGGCCTACCCCATTTTTATTCCTGGCTTCGCCTGGGGGAGACGTTTGAAACTTTCAACCCGGTGAACTTATATAATACTACTTTTAAATTGGGAATGTTGTTTTCAAACAGAAAGAGTTAACATAAGCTATTCATTCATTTGTTATTATGTCTAAGAGAAGCATAAATATAACAAAAAAAAATAAGGAAACACTACATGCAAAGTGTGAGATAAGGAGTGTAACGGGAAGGTTCTTGAAGTGAATCTTAAAAATGAAGAAACATACTAGGTAAATAGATATGAACCAAATCACACATGTGGGGTCAATTTTCATGTTAAGAATCTCAAGAGCACATGGTTATATGGGAAGTATGCACAAAAATTCAAATCTGATCCAAATAGGAATGTAAAGAATTTAGAGTTGATGTAATGGAGGACATGAGATGACATTTCACTACTTTTTAAGCTTACAGAGCTAAGCAGTTAACTATTAAGAGCATTGAGGATACATTAGAAGAGAACAATATTCATTACTTTTGTCTTTTGCTGATGAAATTGAAAAAAAAAAAAACCTTGTAGTACTATGATCATAGGAACAGAACAGTCTACTAGTGAGAATAGGTTCGATAGACTTTATATATGTTTGCATGCATCGAAAGTTGGTTTTCTTTCTGGTTGTAGGCCTTTTATTGGTGTAGATGGATGTCACCTAAAAGGTCCACATGGGGGAGTGTTTTTGACAGTTGTTGATGTTGACCCAAACAACAACATATTCCCTATAGCTTTTGTTGTGGCCAGTAAGGAAATAGAGATAGATGGGATTAGTTTTTAACTCTCCTAAAGATTGACATGAACATTGAGAGATATTTTGAGTACACTCTCATTCTGATAAATAGAAGAGAAAATTGAAAATTTCATCCCATAAATTGGCCTATTTTGAGATTTGGTCATTTATCTTGGTAGGGTTTTGATTCAGTCATAAAAATTTGTTTGAAATTAAAATTTAGTCCTATATGTTTCGAATCTTTAGCTTTATGGTCCTGTAAGTTACCTCTTCAGTTTACTTTTAGCCCTATATGTTAACACATTGCACATATTAGTCCTTGAAGTTTAAAAGGGACTACATAATTTCAACCTTCCAATATTTATCCTCTAATAATTTATTAAGAGTCTAGTTTTATTAAGAACTTTTTAAGAATTATTTATTATATTTATGAAATTAAAATATATTCATTGAGATGCATCCAATAATGTTGAGAGATATAAGCAACGACACCTGTTTATAAACAAGATTTGGAATCCAGCTTTGAAGTATGGACTCAGCTCTATAAATATTAATTCATTCAAGAAGCTCAAGACATCTAACAACCTCCTGAGTTTTCTGAAAATAATATAAATTTGTATATGTTAGCCTACAAGAGCTGACCTCTGCCTTTACTCGTCATAAAAGAAAGGGAAAAGCAAAGTCTAAGCAAAGAAGACTGACATTTGAGTCATTTGAAGCGTACTGGATAATAATCTACCGTCATTTGATCTTTTGGAACTTTGGTCTTGTTATCTATTATAATTTGACATCTTTTGAAAACATTGGATGTTATTATGTATTAGCATTATCTTTGAATATTTTTAGAAAATTTGGATTGTGATATGTGATGAAATGAATCGCAACATTTTATTAAGACATTCTCTGAATTTATGATCGATTTCAGTATTATGAGAAGAATATTCCATTTTCAGTTCAATTGCTAGTATTCATTTGTAATTACTATTGTTAATTCTTTGTTAAATTAAACTGGAAAAGCATACATTTCACTAACAATACACATGCTACTTTGATAGGTAAAATGTTAAAATACATCCAATTCAAAAGTATTACATTGCATCCGTCATAGTACAAATTAATTAATGTAATTACACCATCTAACCGAATGACCCAAATTATACAATGCATAATGAGCTTAAGCTAACCACACATCAAACAACAAACACCATGATACCAATGGAATCTATTTTAGCTTCTTAACAGAGGTTGCAAGTTTCTTGTTTGATTTAATGAATTCTTGGTTGGATGTAGCTAATTTCTGATTTTCTTCTTCAAGTCAATCGATTTTTCTCCTTAAAGTTGGAATGATACTCAGAGCCCTTGTGCACATTTGAGGGTCTTCCCCAAGAGAGGAAGCCACAACCATCCCTCTGTCAAAATTTATAATACAAAAGTGAAACAAACTTCAAAAATGAACCACAATTCAGAAATTTCAGGCAGAAATAAACTTCTTTAACAAAAAACTTACCTTCCAATCCTCACAGCCATGGATTCTTCTTCTAGTATTATCATTCTTCCATGAAGTGTGCAACTCAGCCTATTCGCCAAAATAACAGAACAATCTTTTGTTGGGATAATCATTGGTCCATGAGGATGAGGACATCTTCTTCTTTTTCTTCTTCTTATTTTGCTTTTACCCATCTTGCAGCAGCAAGTTTTTTCCTTTTTTCTGTCCATCAAGTTACATGAAATGGGGGGAGTATTCGGGTTATAAGAAAGGAGGAGAGGAATATGGAGTTGGAAGGAAATGCTTGAATATTTTCCCTCCTAAAATTTGCTTACATGGCAATTAATTTAATTATTTATTTGTTGTTTATTCCAAATGTACCACATAAGCATCTCATAGGACATTTTCCCATCGAAATTTCTTAAATCCCCAAATTTCTATACATTTCAGCACATTTAGAAGCCTAGTCAGCAATGGACTTTTATGTTTTCTATCCAAAACCGGATACAATGTGCAAAATTTAAAAGTTAATGTACGAAGACTATATTTTGACAAGTTCTTGGATTAAAAGTCTAATGTGGTAAAGTTAGCGGACGAAATTTATAATTTTCCCCACTTAACCTATACAACCATTGCTCCAACAATTTATATATATCTTGCTAACAAACTAGTGTCGTAAGAATCATAATATCAAAATAAATTGCAACCACTCGTCCAAATGTATCCTTCATTTCTTCCAAGTCGCTTGTTGTTATTGTGGAATGCCCATCACTTTGATGTGTTACAAGTGTACTTGAGTCCAACCTATATATCCTAGTTGGAACCAAAGATGTTGATATCCCAATCGATGGTTCCTAAACATATCATACAATATTAGAATATCATTAAATATATATATATATGATATATATAATACCATATAATTTGTGTTAGGGATAGTGTCCTTAAAGCAATTGTGAATTATTTTTGATTATTAATAAAAGCGACATTTATTTTCGAACTCTTTTGCATATTTGTATGTATTTTCTTGAACATCATGAAAATCCCTAGTTTATTTATTGTAACCATAATCTTAGTATATAAGAGTTATATACAAGAGGATTAAGATTATGGATAATAAACTAAAATTAAGTATGTGATGAAATTAATTAAAGTATGAGATCTTTAATTAAAACATCATTAATGCGCCCGAAATATTTTGAATGTGACCGCTTTATCCTGACCGTCGATGTGGAGACATCTTAGTGGGGGCATTTATATATGATTTGATCATATAGGACTTGGATCGATTTAATTTGAATTTTCCATACAAATTCCGTTGTAGAAATGGAAAATCAAATTAAATCAATAGATGATCATATATGGATAAATCTTAATCATGAGTGATTATAGACTCATGTTTATTTGTATGTGATTCTTAATTTGCTCGTTTAAGTTTGTCCTACGACATTCCCAATACTTGCATTTTAGATTCACATTTGAATTAAATAGCTGGGAATATAAATTCACAGATATGGAATCCATTCCTTCTTGCGGGAAGTAGAAAGACGATTCCCACATTTGTTAATTTTGGAACTGAATGGTTTGAGATTTCTAATTTATAATTCGATTATCAATTAATCATTCGCTAGTGAATTAATGGTAAATGAAGATAAGAGAAAATTGAAGAGGTTTAACGGATACTACCTAGTTTCAATTATGAATTGTCTATGGAGGATTAATATATATGTAATGATTATATCAGCGGACTACTCATTTCGTAGAGTAAGATATTCTATAATTATAAGAGTGCAATTTCGAATTTATAGTGGAGTAATATCGGAATTAATAAGTCGAATAAATTCATTAAAGAGTTAATTATTTATTCGATTTATTGGAGCTTATAATTATAGGTACATGGTCCCCGTTTCGCCTTCCTAGAGTAAACGGGTCAGAAATAATATTTTATGTACCTAAGGGTTTATGGAAAAGAGTTTTTCAAAATATTTGGGCTAATATATTAATATCAGTTAATTCCGGGAATATATGATATTCTACAGTTTTGACTGTATTTGGAATTAAATAATTATAAGATATTTATGATATTAATGTAATTATTAAATTGATAATTATATTGGATAATTATCAATTAGTGTTTGAGTCTATCTAGAATTGGAATTCTAGATTAGATAGGAAACTAAGTTTGAGTAGGAAACAGATTGAACAAGGCCTATAAAAAGGGGACCACATCTCACAATTGATACATACAATTTACGCTCACTATTTCGGCCGCCCACATGATAAAAGGATTGCCACTTTCAAGCAACAAAATCAAGTGCTACTTTGCTGCCTTTACTCTCTACAATTGAAAAGAAAAATTTTGGTCTATTACTTATTTATTGGTTGTTCACGGAAACACCAATTTGGCTAAGTTTTAATTGAAATTTTTTTGTTATTCAATTTTTGCAATCTTGAAACATTATTAGTGCAAAAAGCCTGATTTTGTTTCTTTTAAAAGTGAGATTTGTGGTAGTTTTTATCTCGATTCAATTCCCCCTCTTATCCAAGCTAAATTTCAATCCTACGATCTTATGAGTTGAGTACATCGTAGGAAAATAAAAGTTAGGAACTTAGATTTATTATTTGGGTGCCCACACGCCGCCGTTGAATGGGAGGATCGAATTGGAAGATCGCGGTGCCTACGAGGTTCGGGATTCGAAGGATTGACGTAGAAAAAGCGAAGAACAAGAAAATCGTCGAAAGAGGTAAATTTTCTTTTTCTTCCTTTAGTTTGAATAAATTTAATAAGCATTATCTTATGTTCTTATATCTAAAACTCGAATTTTTGAAATCACTCGCTTCCACTTCCGTTCGATTAGATCGAAAAACTGGATCTTATTTGGCCCGGATTAGATCCGGGACCCGAATAATTTCCAGCAATTTGAACCTAAAACAAAAAGTAATAAATAATAGTATATCATGTGGTGTTGTCTTAGAACTTATACTACCAGAATATGATTTCTCAACCTTCTTCTTTACCTTAAAATAAGACACCAGCAATATCAGTAAAGATTCGTTATTATACAATATGAACAAAATAAAAGTAAGCAATGTTGGCAATTTTGATCTGTTTGTTGATGTCATGGATGCGGCTACATTTTGATCCACACGGGGTTGCTTACAACTTTCTTATTTCATCCTAACTCCCCACAGTTCAAACATGAGTACTTTAGGATCACTTTCTCATTTGCCTACTCATCCGGTTCTTTCCTTCTAGCATGCTTAAGCGGCCTTCCATTCTTCTTTGTCTTTTCACCATGGAATTAGTGGGAGTAATGTAGAATCTATGCACACAATGGGGCAACAAATAATCTAGTGCCCTTATCGGTCTCTTTTTGCTTGTCCGACATGATGGTCCATACATAAATGTTCCCCATGTTCAAGTCTTGAATGAGAAGACTAACAATTCACTCCCAAGATTTTCTATTTTCTTTATGCATAATGTTGTTTACATCAATACTGACTACGCATAATAAAACACCACCTCTTGATGTCTTCATATGTGTGCCATCTAGACTAACTGGTCTGTATCCAGTCTTGAATCCTTTTTTTTAAGGCCCCCAACATATATATATATATAATTCTTGAATATGAATATCTTAGAGCCTAAAATATGCTTGCATTTAACTGTTGTTGTTGTGTCAGGATTGGTCCTATAGATCTCTTCACCATATCTCCACAGATTGGCATATTATTCTAATTATATACCATAACTTAGTTTTGTTGCAAGCTTTTTAGATCTATACATTTTCCATACCGATAAGGAAATTTGGTTCTCCATTGACATTATTGTTTGCACTGAACTCACACGAGGCAGGATTACTCCAAAGATGGTATTCATATTTATTTGCAAGAAACATAGAAGTGGAATCTCTAGAACTTGGGACCTTATAACAACAATTATAACAACAATTTGCTCTCCTTTGATTGACTTTACTTGAAAGGTTTTGACATTCTTAGATGTGAATAAGGCATAAATAACCCATCCACATTCACAACTGGCTTGAATTTTGTCACTACAGTTTTTAGTAAACTTCAAAGGCTTTCCTTGCTTGGTAGAATATCTTCTCCATGCATCCTGAAATTTGCAACCATCTTAAAACATAAGCCAGCATCAAATTCGAAATCATACTCATCTGCATCATCGCTATATATTTGACGATGTTGTGGGCTTTTGCCTTTTCTGTAGTTTTTTTGCCTTTATCAAGCGTAGGTGGAGATTCATCTCTCATGCCAACCCATTTAATCTCTTCATAAATATTCTCATCAAACAACACATCATTGATCATATTCAAAGTCACTCTCTTCAAAGTCATCACTAAATGTTAATCTTGGTCATTCATGTTGTGGGAATCTTGCACGTCATTCATACCATGATCATGTGCATCATCCCCCTCTT
The DNA here is from genome assembly GCA_016081115.2 of Rehmannia glutinosa. Taxonomy (NCBI): domain Eukaryota; kingdom Viridiplantae; phylum Streptophyta; class Magnoliopsida; order Lamiales; family Orobanchaceae; genus Rehmannia; species Rehmannia glutinosa. The sequence goes on along the minus strand of JABTTQ020001025.1, from coordinate 566,639 downwards.
GACTTTCAGAAACTTGGTTACATTCATGTTCAATTGTATTCCACATTGATGCCAACTACCCTTTCACTATCTATAAAGTCTATCAAATTTTTGGCATCCTCATCATGCACTATAAGAATTAAACTGTTGCAATCATCAGGTCCATTTAAACTATAATAAAACCTCAAACTATTTTCATTGTCTATTTGTTTAGCCATTAAATATACTTCTTTTAGATTCATCTCTCGGAAATCACAAATGTCAAATGATTGACTTTACCACCGATATAAAATTTGCCATTGAATTCTATGATTGAACCAGACTGGTGCATTATGATGGTGAATAAGGTATTCACATTATCTACGTAATCCAAAAATTAAGATTGTTAACATCATTGGACTAAGTTATGGAAGCAATATATATATAATGATCTAAATTAAGATATTCATATTTAATTATCAAGAACAAAAACATTGAGTATCAAAAACATATTATTGAGTTTTTCGTATATATATAGTAGCTAGTAAGCATGGTGTCTCTATTAACAAAGCCAAAACCAGCTTAGTTTGTGAGAAATCGATGACTTCTAGACCATTTCCACTTGATTAAAGAAAAGCATTACTTAATGAATAAAGAATGAGTTTGACAGCAATAATAAAATGTTCTCAATAAGACAAAAAAAGATATATTATAATTTCTCTTGCATATTAATATCAAATATTAAACTATAAAGATATTGAAATCTCATATTTAAGAGATTTTATTCTCAATAAAGTAATACTTAAAAAGCATGTCATGTCAACAAAAGACAATAAAAAAGTGTTAACAAGTGCTTTTATTGCATATTATATATATGTGTATATATATATATATTAAAGTCCACCGCCATATAATTCTATCGAAATCGTGAGACACTTATTTAACATTATTAGTTAATGAAAATTGGTGGAATGGTTGCGTAACTAATAATCGTATATTGGAGCCTAACATCCTATCGGTATATGCAATGCCCGCTCAATAATATCTTCTTGTCTCAAAATCCAAACCATCATTTACTAACTAAAGATAAACACTAAAGAAGTTTTAGTTTAAAGTGAAGAAACAGGAAGATGAGGAGAAAGAACGTAACTACTTCTACTTGATGGTAAAAGAAGAATCCGGGATGTAAAACCCTATTTTTTCACCTTGTCTTTTACTAGTATTGGATTTAAATTACTATTTTTGCCTTTATTTATCACACTACTCTCATGTGGTAAAATTTAAAGGCATTTAAAAATATTAACCAAAATACCCTTGCATGAATCCCCACAAATATGATTTCCTAGTTGAAATTCCACTTAAATTTGCTTTAGGATGTATAACACAAAGAATAGCCTATTTTAATGGTGGAAAATGCCAAAAGTTCAATTTAAGGATTCATAGTGCAAATCAAGTGTATTTGCGGGTGCGGTTGCCAATTACCCATTAGAATAAGTATTTGTTAATTGAATTTAATCAACTTAAATACAATTACATATAATTATGAAGAAATGGGTTAAACTCAAATAATCGCTATACATATATCACAAATAGCTAAAACACACCAATATACAAATTGATGTCCAATAGCCGGAATGCATAATTTTAAAAGACCATTACGAATAAGATTTTGAAGAATATATCTAATATTTTTAATTTTTTATGTTCATTTTTTTGTACATGCAATATGAATATCCAAATGAGAAGATCGTAAAAAGATAATTAATTTGATATATTATACGTCAAAAACGGATCAAAAATGAAAAAATTATTAAATTTCAAAAAAGAAAAAAAAGGCAAATATAATAATTAATATAGTGCGCACACAAATTTGAAAGTCGCTAAGAGAATTTTTCGCTACCTAAAATGTACGATTGATTTTGGGATATTTTATACTTCATTAATGATTTCGCACTTAAGGGATTTTGTGATAGTGATTTTATGAGATATTAACGATAGAAAGAGAGTACTAGTGGTTTTGTATTTTTCATGGGTGATTGTGTAATCTCGTGGTATTCAAAGAAGCAACCTATTGTGATTTTGTCAACTTGTGAATCGGAATATGTGGCTACAACTTCTTGCACTTGTCACGCTATTTAGCTGAGGAAATTGTTGAAGGAGTTACGCTTGTCTCAAGAAGAAACTACAGGAAATTTCATTGATAACAAGTCAAGAAAAAGCACCGGCGTAGTAGCCAGGGATTTTCGACTTGATCAAGGGGTCGGAAATTTCATCATTTCGAATTTCGTTTCTCGGGTCGAAATTTTAATAAATAGAAAATAAAAAATATTGTAATAAAAATGAGCAAGTCGTACCTTACAACAAATATACTCTTCAAACTTGATCTCCCAAACCATTAAAATCATTACTTATTTATTTCTTATTATCAAAAATAAAAATTTCAGCTTTAAAATGTTCTGATGTTTAAAGAAGAGAGAGGCAAGAAGAAAGAGATAAAATTATATGTATTCATTAGTCCATCCATGAGTCCCATAGGTACTAGTTGGTTGTCTTTAATATATTTAATTAATTGCCCCAATTTATGCTTTTTGTCCCCTCAACAAACCATTAAAATTATTAAAATATGTTTTCTCAGGACCCTTTATCATATCTCACCTCACTGAGTGCGGCACTTTGCTATTGAATGGAGATAAAATATTTTTTTTATTTTTTTAGTATAATAGATATAGCATGACTAGCCTAATTGAGTGCGATCCATGGACCGCACTCGGCCTATACTGGCTTCGCCCCTGGGCAAAAGGACTTGCCAAGAACCTAGTGTACCATGATCGAAGCAAACATATATACACAAGGTACCATTTCATTAGAGAATGCATTGCTAACAAGGAAGTGGAGCTCAAGTATGTGAAACTCAAGATCAAGTTGCTGACATTTCACAAAGCCTTTAAAGTTTGAAAATTAGATTGAGAGCAAGAATTGGAGTGAACAAGGAAATACCAAATTAAGGGGGGATATTGTAGTAGTAACTTGAAGTTTCCAGAAGAGGTCTTTCCATAAGACGTGTGCACGTCTTATTAGATATCTGCTACTTTTCATTTATGTATCTAGAGTTAGTATAATTCATGCATGTGATGAGTCAATGTACTTGATTTAATATGGTGCATGTAGATGGGTGACTTTATTGGGTTACATTATTCATTAGGCTAGTTCCGAAGGGTATTTTATCATATATAAATACCCCCTTGTGTCTGGGATTTTGATTTAATATCATGCATGTACATAGATGACTTTATTGGGTTACATTATTAATTAGGCTAGTCTGAAGGGTCTTTTATGCATGTATAAATACCCCCTTGTATTTGGCATTTTGCAAGACATCAAGTTCATAAAATTTCTCTTCCTCTAATAGTTGTCTCCTACATCATCCTCATATTCTACCAACAATAACATTTATCATTCTACAGCATTTCTAATCTCAATTGCCATATCCTAAAACCCACAACTCATTTTCTTAGCTCCTTCCCAAGTGGCTTTCACATGTTTAGTTAAATCCAAAAAGGATCCCTAACGTAAGTAAAAACGAGAATCAATCAGACTAATGGCGCTTGCAGAAGATAATGAAATAACCACCGGAGGCACCTACAATACTGCGACAATAAAGAAAGAACTGCGCTGGGGATTTTGCGTTTTTACTTGTGCGCCATTGATAATGAAAAATGAGACATTGAGCTATAATAATTCTTGAATAACTGAAAACATATAAGAATCTGACTTTGTAAATCATACAGAATTCAAACCAAATTTGAACCAGAATTTAATTTCGACAATTCATCTTTACATGTCTCAAGATTATAATTAAACTGAGTTGCTAATAATACCTCCATGCATAGAGATAATTAATCATAAAGGATATTATTAATATGATAGCATAATCTCCCTATAATTGTCCTGAATAATGAAATTCATACTTATCCGTAGACGGATATTGTGAATCCTATCACATTTGCCAGACAAAATCAACCGATTTTGACCTAATTAGATTTTAAATTTTTAACAAATGTCAAAAGAATTCCACATGATTCGGAGAATATCAAAATGTATTAAAATAGCCAAAATAAACGCATTCAGTACAGCCAGATAAATTTCACATTTATCATCATAAAAACAATGTGCTACTCTATGTTGGCTATATATTCAATTCATTTCCCTATGTATGTTGGTTTTCCTCCCAAAACTAAAATCTCAAGATCTGCTACTCAGATCCTCAAGTCAGGTTTACATCTCGCCGTCCATAATAAAGAACACACTGCTCTTGTCAATAGCAGTTTCAAGAATACGTGCACTTACATACAAGATAGAACTTGGCATTTCACCGAAGAGTGGGTAAATAAGCATCATCCAGCGAGACGATAAGATCTTCCCCTGAATGCCACGCCAGAAGTCCTATCTGGCTGAGCCACATTGGTCGGTGGAGCACCGATTCTCCACTTTGCAACTAGTTTATGACTAAAAGAATACTAGTTAAGGAAAGAATCAGCAACCAATAATACAATGCACTGAGCAACTGTCCCAGAGATAAATTTAAAACATTTGCTTGCAACTTTCACAGTTTGCAATGAGCTTTTTTGGGGTTATCAGGGTTCAGTGGGTAAATTACAAAAACTAGCCCTGATGTTTAGCCTAATTACAAAACAATTATTATCTTTCAAAATTACAAATGCCCCTTAAGGTAACAAACACCCTCTTGAGGTTTGTGTGTGCTTAACAATTACCTTCCTCTTGAGTAGGGATGTCAACGGGGCGGGGCGGGGGCGGGGGACCAATCCCCATCCCCGTCCCCGCGATCGCGGGGAATCCCCGTCCCCGTCCCGTGAGACAAACCGGGGAAAAATGTTCCCCATCCCCTCCCCCGCGGGGTTACCCATCCCGCGGGGATCCCCGTCCCCCCGATTTGAAATTTTTTCTTTTAAGAAAAAATAATATTTTTTAGCATTTTCAATCATTATAAATATTTAAAAAGTACGTAAATTACAAACAAAAGTAACAAAACACTTTCTTTAAAAGAAATAAATGAATGAGAAATCATAAATAATAGATCTAATAAAAACAACATAAGAAGTGCAAATGCTTATGAGAATTAGAAAAAAAAACATGAGCACAAATGCATAATACTATTATACTTTTTTGAGCATACAGAATAAGAAATAAAAAATAATTAATATAACAAAAACAAGAGCAGTACTCAAAAAAAAAAAAAAAAAACAGAGAATGAATAAGGGCATAACAAATCTAGTCAACATTGAGTGTTGAAACCAAATCAATTTCCATACAAATATACATTTCCAAGCAAACACTTGCTAATGTTGGAAATAAAATTATAAAAAAATGCTTTTGATTTCGGCAGTAACATTAGATTTGGAGTTGGGAATCTTCAAGCCTTCAACAGAGAAGGTCTCTTTTGCTGCTATTATTTCTTCACATGTCTGTGAAATACTGAAATTTCTTCGTTCGACTTAGAGGTGAGCGGGAGAGATTAGAGATGTGGGGAGTGGAAGATGGAGCGGCGCTTGTGAGATGTGAGAATGAGAGTCAGATGAAGAGAAAAAAAGCCTAGGTTTTACCATTTAAAGTATACATAATTTAATATATTTGTAATATATTTTATTAAGGGTATTATTGTAATAGCATATTCGCGGGTCTCCACGGGGAACGGGGCGGGGATCCCCACGGGGCGGGGAACACAATCCCCGTCCCCGCCCCGTCCCCGCCAACGGGGATAAAATTTTCCCCATCCCCGTCCCCACGGGGGAAAAATTCGGGGAATCCCCGCCCCGTTCGGGGCGGTTCCCCGCGGGGAATGGGGATTCCCCGCCCCACTGCCATCCCTACTCTTGAGGGTGTAATTTGTAAAATAGAAACAAATATTAAGGTTGTATTTGTAATTCTGAAAGATTGTTGGGTTTCTTTGTTATTAACCTGAACCTCAAGTGTATCTTTTTGTAATTAACCCCAAACAGAGACCAATAGGTTTGACTCTTTCTTTTTGCAACTTTATCTCCTGCACAAGGAAAAATACTAAAAGACAAATTTTATAAGACGATTTCAAAGTTTCCATATTGAGAGGTGGTGCACGTATCAATATGGAAGCTTGCACAAAAGCAAAAGCATGCATGTTTATGTTCAAGTCCCAGATGATAATACATCACACTAAAAAGGATACATCAACACGGGCGTCTTCAGAATGTTCCTACCACCAGCAAGCGGATGCAACACAGTAAGGAAGTAATAAAGATGCCCGGCAATAATACCCAAAAGATCTGGCACTATTGGAGAACCAAATATGACATCTAAGCAGAGCATTGCCCATGGCAAATAAAATGCCTGAGAGGAAAGGTAAAGTGTCATAAGCCCATAACTAAAGAAGAAACCAGAAAAATTTGTTCTACAAGTCGAATCCAAACAGGAAGTACAGTACCTTAAGAGCAACAAGGCCATATAGGTTGATGTTGGCGTTTGGGAATTCTCTACTCCAGACATACAGAAGCATGAAAACAAGCGCTATCCCCAAAAATGGGGACCAGAAGTAGGGTATGGCAGATAAAGCCTAAGAAGCAGGAGAAATGTAGAAGCCATTACAAGATGAAATAACAAAGAATACCAATATAACCATTCAAAAACTTCTCAAACTGAGTGGGGTAACTCAAGCCGAAGAGAGAGATAGGATGTAGGAATTGCTAATTAGAGGAGATATAAATCAAAGAAAAAAATCAACAATATAAGTCATATTTATCAGAGTTTCACTGCAAAAAGAAAATGTCAAATATATAAGATTGAACATATATGTGACTTCTAAATCTTCTCTCTATGAAGATAGGGAAAGTTAACTGGGGCATGCAGATGCAAACGCAGTTTCACACACATGCGCACCAGGACAGTCTTACATACCAATAGAGAGAAAGCTCCAAACAACATCATCCACAAGAAATCCGCTGTGCGTCTTTGGAAAGGTCCATTCTCTAGTTGAACTCCATATCTTGCTCTACATAAACAAGAAGTAATAGCTAAGGCATTATTCCACAAAACTTCAACCTAATAGCACAGCACAACTATTGCATAATTTTTTCGGCAGTACCGAAGCAAAGAATGGGAATTAAATCTAAATCATAAGCATGTCAAGATCTAATTAGGATTTAGTGTGACGTACATCATTAAGAGCCGAATCCCAAAATTGATGGAAAACTTGCCAAGAAAAAAAGTAGTTGGTAATTAGCCGCCAAATCTGAAGATAAGATTGAAACATTATCAGAGAATCTATATTTTCAGAAGATAAGTGCCAGTTCCAAATTTATTTCCCATAAAACAGCTCTCATTAATTCTGTATTGTTCTCAAATGGAGGCTGAGAGAGGATTGTGAGAAGAGAAACAGGGACGGAGAGAGTCTCACACATCCTAAATGAGAAAAACATGACACGTGCATGTTATAAAAACGAGAATTGCAAAATTTTCGTCCATATAATATCAAATCTTTTGACGTGCCTTTTAATTGATCCCCCATAACTGTACGTGAGGAAGACCATATAAACACTTCACAAAGGCCCACTACTACTGGCCAAAAACACAACTTTAGCTTTCGAAGATCAAAAAATTGGCCCGATTCAGTTGTCACACTAACATGTTCCTATATTTTCAATTTTTTAAGTTGTCAAAGCTAACATCTGCATGTTTTGAACCTTTTAGCACCGGTTTCAATCCAGGCATGCTTTCTCTTGGCTAAAAAAACTGAATGTTGATCCAATTTTTCTTTTATTCGATCTGGAGGAAAGGAGAGAATGATGGCTTCCATGACTTTCCCCTTCTGCCTGCTTGTATACTTCCATTTATTGTTTATCCATGTTTAATTCATTTCCAATTTAGAGGTAGTGACTTGTGAACAGAAGAAACCACTCACCTTCTTAATTTGAAAGTAATTATGGAGGTTACCAACTCTCTCTTGTTTGCTATTGGGGTGTGAATTTCCTCTTCTTCTCCACCTTATTTTTGCATATAAAGGAGCAACTGAAGGGTTAGATGTAATCCTATCAATGACTATTGTATCTCCTAAAAGGTATCTGTTCACTCTTGTGTAAGGTTTTTGAGTGTAATACCTTGCCCTGGATTGAGTTCGGTATTTCTTATTGGTTAATTAACAGAAAAAATGTCTTTACCTCATTGCGTAGCTAGTCTTGCACTATACTCTGTCATGAAGAACCATATAGTCCTTGTTACAGATCTGTTTGATAGAATCCTTAATTACGATTTTAAGGTTATTTGTTATTTCCTAGTTCAATTAGGATTCAGTTTCCTAGTTCAGTTATTTCCTAGTTCAATTAGGATTCAGTTATTTCTCATTATGGGGCTCTAAGCCCATAGGTTAGGTTGAGAGTTTATATAAATATGAGAATTGTAATTGAGATGGGACACTTTTGAGAAGATTTATTATTGCGGCTTATATTTGGGAACGGAAGAATTCTTTGTGGACGTCTTTTATCCTATGTTGCTCGGACTCGGATACTGGTACATATCCGGGTGTCAGACCTTTTATCGTCTAAAATTTAGGATACATGGACACGGCTAAAAAAGATCAAAAATTTGGACACAAACACGGGGACACGTCTGACAAATTTCGATTTTTTAAATATATTTTAGATACAATATTACATTTTTTAATTTGACATTTATTAAAACTTGAAAAAGTGATGCAAAAAAAAAAAAAAACAGCTTTCATGTGCTTTATTGCTTAGTACTTATTAGTATGAAAATGGAGTGTCCGAACTTTTTTTGAAGGATCCGACACGTGTCAAGTGTCGTGTCCCATGTCATGTGTCGACACGGGTACGTCACCTAAAATGAAGAGTCTGAGCATCATAGCTTTTATCAATATATTTTACATCTCGTTATTTTTCCGCCAAAACTGTGGGCGTATTTTTGACGTGAATTACCATTGACTATCAAATGGTCTGATCTGTCGGATTTCAATTCATGCCCGTCACATGTATGGATTCACGCATCGACACAATACAGAAAGGTTTTGAGAAGTTTCGGGCGGAGATCGCCAAAATCCATTTGAAATTTTCCAAACTGGATCAAATTGAGGAACTACTAGAGACTTTGTTACTAGAGACTTTGTTGCGAGAAGAATCATCTAGCATTGGCGGTGCGGATTCAGCGTCCTCGCTCCCCGCGAAACGCCTGGTTTTACGCGGCACAAATCGGGAACTCGCCAGCGACGATGAATCATCTCCCTTTCCTCCGACTATCCATGCGCAACCGGTTGCACAGCTAGGCGAAGCTATGTTCTTTGCGGCCCGACATATGGATTTTTCCATTGTTCATGGTGATGACCCCATTACATAGTTGTCTCACTCTCACGCTTATCATATCCTCAAGGCTTATTAATCCATGGCAAATGCTTATATAGTCGATCGGAGGATGACAACAAGTTAGTTATTTTAATATCTTGTTGGATGGATCAGCAGAGGTGTGCACTGGCCACTCACAGTAAACGGTGCAAAACTCTCCGAGATTTAGAAGCGGGAAATGGGACCCGAGGCCTGTATGTGTTAATCAATGGTGTTCTTTTTTATAAAGGTCGTATAGTTTCGATGTATAATCGGGACGTTTGGCAGGTGGTCATCGGGTGTCGCAGATGTTGATTAAATGGAAGGGACGTGAGGCGAAGGAGGCGGCTTGGGTAGACGCTTCTGACTTTCGCGAGACGATTTCTCAATTCGACTTTTGAGAACAAGGTTTTTGAAGGGGCAGAGAGTTAATACAGTCGGTTTGATAGAATCCTTACTTATCGTTATTTTTACATCTCATTATTTTAATTAATTTAATTAGTGTTGGTTTAATTAAGGTTATTTGTTGTTTCCTAGTTCAGTGACAGGATTTTTTCCTAGTTCATTTATTTCCTAGTTTAATTAAGATTTAAGTTATTTCTTATTATTGGGTTCTAAGCCCGTAGGTTAGGTTGAGAGTTTATTTAAATATGAGAAATGGAATTGAGATGGGATACTTTTGAGAATAATTATTATTGTGGCTTACAGCTGGGAACGCAAGAATTCTCCGTGTACGTCTTTTATCAATATATTTTACATCTTATTTTTCTGCCAAACTTGTGGGTTTATTTTTTATGTGAATTACCCTAGACTCTAGCAAATAGAAATAATGAAATACGCATGGTAACGTTAATGAACGAACACGGAAATAATCTCCGTTCCCACTTAAAGCCGCAAATTAATTCTTCAACCCATATCATGTTCTTATGACAAATCTTCTATTAAAATAGACTAACCTACGGGCTTAGAGCCCATGGACAACTTCTAAGTGATAGAGGAGTCCTAACTGTAATGGAAATCGTAATCTAATTCAAAGACTTTAAATTAAATAACCTAGTTGCCTCCTCCTGCTCACGTCCCTTCCATTTAATCAACACCCGCGACACCCGATCATCACCTCGCCAAAAATTTCCGATCATATGACAAAACTATACAGGCTTTATAAAGAATAACGCCATTGATTAACACATACGGGCGTCGAGTCTCATTGCCCACTTCTAAATCTCGGATAATCTACGCCATTTATTGTCCATGCGCACCACCTTTAGCAACAGCTGCCAATCCACCCAAGCAACAGCTGCCAATCCACCCAATAATATATGAAAATAGCTCACTATCTTGTTGTCATCCTCCGATTGACTAGACAAGGCATCTGTGATGGATTAATCGACCTTGAGTATATGATAAAGGCGAGAGTGAGACAGCCATATAACATGATCATCACCATGAACAATGGGAAAACCCATATGTCGGGCCGCCAAAAACGTGGCCCCGCCTAGCTGCGGGACCAGCTGCGCACGGGTGGCTGGAGGAGAGAAAATCAATTCGTTGTCACGTTGAGTTCCTGATTTTTGTCGCGCAAAACTATGTGATTCACGAGAAGCAAGAACACGGAATCTATGACGCTAGTTGTAGACAATCTTTCTTTTCGCAAAAACGTTCCCAGTAATTCCTCAATTTGATCCAGTTTTGGAAATTTCATATAGATTTTGGCGATCTCCGCCCGCACCTTCTCAACCCCCTTTTCTATTGTGTCGACGCGTGAATCCATATGTGTTTAACGGGCCTGAATTGTAATACGGCAAATCGGACCAATTGATAAAGTCAAGGGCAAAGTATATCGAAGAAAATCAAATAAGAAATAATGAAATAGAAAAAGTAACGTTAATGAACGAACACGGAAATAATCTCCATTCCCAACTTAAAGTCGCAAATTAATTCTTCTCCCCATATCCCATTCTTATGACAAATATGTTATTTAAATAGACTAATCTACGGGCTTAGAGCGCATGACCAACTCCTAACTTAAATAAGAGTCCTAACTGTAATGGAAGTTCTAATCTAATTCAAAGACACTAAATTAAATAACCCAATCCTATTCTATATTTCTATTACAACTCCCATACTTAGCAACTAACAATAAAATAACAATTCATTAAAATAACTTTAATTATAATTCAAACACCGTGCCTTTAGTCGCCGCGCCTACTCGGGCTCCTTTTCCCGTCGCCAATTAAACCTGAGCAAATCGATATGTAACTCCTCTCCGCCCCTTCGAAACAGCCTTGTCCTCGAGGTTGAACTGTCCTCAAGGTTAAACTGAACCGAGAAAACTGTCCCCGAAAGCCAGAAGCGTCCACCCAATCGCCTCCAGAAGCTCACGTCCCTTCCACTTAATCAACACCCACGTCTATAACATATAATCCTCAATCATACATTTCTAGAAAATGATCCCTTCAAAGATCTCTGTTTTGACTTTTGCATCGCATGATCAGTTGTAAGTCTTATCAAAACTATTAGTGCTTCCAAAATATGCTCTTACTAATGGGCAATTTTTACTGTTTCAATAGGACAAGAAGAAAAAAGTAATTAAGAAAAATGACATTATTTAAAATGCGATTGCAATTTTATCTACTTTTTCAACTCTAAAACATTGATAAAACTCAAGGGTTGGTAAACTTAACTCATGCCAGTTTGCCCACAATGACAATAGAATGAATTAGAAATTTTACAGTTTCACATACTAGTATCTCCCATGGTTGCAGAAATCGCTAGGCGCTAGTTGGGCGGCAGCCAGCGCCTAGGGCGCCTAGAAACAACACTATTTTTACATTTTTTTTAATTTTTTATTATTTTTTACCGATTTTTGGCCGACTTTTTCCGCCTAGACCGCCTAGGCGCCCACCTAGGCCCAATTTCTTGGCCGCCTAGGACAGCGCCTAACTCCGATTTGGTGCCGCCTAGGCCGATTTTCGGCCAAAACGATTTTTTTGTCCAATTTGGGCAAAATCGGATCGGTCTAAGGGCGCTAGCGCCTAGTCGGCGCCTTGGCCGATTTTTACAACACTGGTATCTCCACATCTTTTTTGTTAATTATATTGTTTTATATTTAATTTGAAGTTTTCCTCATACGGGAGCAGTGATGGCAGATTTGCAGAAGTGATGAGTAGAGTTGGAGTGGGGCCATCACTTATCAAACTGGTAGATGCTCACTAATCATATGAAACAGAAGAATGTTTGTGAGTAACAGGGGCCATAGGATCTCTTGTCCATAATATACCTCCACCCCTCGTGTACAATCTTTCTCAAGTTTTTCTAGGTCAAGGGGTATTCTGCAAACAGTGTGAAAGCAAGACCGCAGAGATAAGTCAAATGTATAATGGAAACCTAACTAAACTTGTTAGTACGAGATTTGTCCTAAATTCCTAATGTTAAACAAGGCTGCATAGATGCAAAGTAATATAGATGATTCCAACAACAATCTAGAAGAACAAGTACTTTACTTGCCCTTCCTTCTGTTAACATGAAAAACTCACATTATAAAGTGAATATGAAATGAGAAGAAATATTATCTACTTTTAAGAATAGCGAATAGATACTTGAATGAAATATTATCTTCCACATATGTAACGTATCTAAAAGTATGAACAGTATTGTTGCAAAAGGTAAAAATTTACCTGGAAATGCAAAAATGATAGGTAAGGTACGTGTGCAATTTGACCAGGATGGAGCAGCCCAATCTGACATGCAACGGTGACCAGTAAGCATGCAGTACCGTACGCCTTAGTTATAGGTGGAAGAGACTTATAGAATCTGTCCATGAGAAGCATGAAGATTCGAATCATCAATTGAAAAGAGAATCGCTTTTAATGAAGTCTGCTCACTTATCAAATTGCATTCATGAAATTCGAAACCATTACTAAAATCCTTTACGGGTCAGAAAGAATATAAATTTTTATACAAGTAAGATACTAGTTCAATTATCATATAAAACATGAAAAAGAAATCCCTCAAGGATACAGACATGCAGTTGATGGAAATCATATTTCAGAAAAATCATACTTTACCAAAGAGCATGCCGATAAAATATAACATCATTAGCGTCAAGCGCAGGAAAAAGTAAGTTTTCAGGACTTCATCCGAGGATGATCATTGAACCAGTTCAGCTAAATACTAGGATGTGGGTACTGGATATATTAGCATGTATATTAAATTATTAACTTAGATTGAGTTATGTTGCAGTAGCTCTAGATGTCCCTACTCCCTATTGATTTCTGCGTGTGATTCTTTGCACATTGCTATTTCCCAATTTAGTGGATTATTGGAATTTTCCCCGAAAACCAACCACAAAGTTTCTTTCAAAAATCTCTTTATTTGCCTACAAAGATGCCTATTTGCAGCATATGATAACCTGCCATACTTCCCCATCTTTATGGATCCGAGACTGCCATTCCAGCATCACTAATTCCCACCAGTTGAATTCACATGAACAATTGTGGTGGGGTGAGTCCTCGATGTCATCTAAATCCCTTACTCGACATTCATCTTTAATGCATGCCTATTGAGTGGCCATAACAGTACTCTAGAATATACAAAGAAATGGCATTTAAGGTAACTAAATTTCAAACAAAAAGCATTCAAGTATATTTTGGTGGAAACAAGAGGCTACATCAGCAACTGAATAACTTGTTGACAACTCGTTTACCGTCAAACACTTTCAGCGCTCGCTCTTATGTAAACTATACTATTCAATTCAAAACGTCATTAATATGTTTGCTCGCGGCAATTGTGAACTCTCGGGAGAATCGATGACTGCATCTTTGATGCAGTGCTAATACTTCCTCTTAGGGTCCAAAACATCCTCAAAAATGCACCTTAACCAAATCCTTCATAACCTTAATAAGGCATATTTCGCATCCCATCTAGATCTAGGTCAATCCCCAAAATCCTCGATTACAAAGTCAAAGCAACATTAACAACTCGTAAAAGAACAAATCTCATTTTTTTAACGTTCATCTACCAAAAACCCTGGTAGCCAAATTACGAATCCATATCCAAACAAAAACGCAAAGAAACCACTAAATCGCGACTTACCCAGTCCCAGAATACAAATAACATTGTAGCCAGAGGCATACGCACAATTGAAACGTAAATAAATCTACATATAAATAACACACACACACACACAGAGAGAGAACAGAAATAGGAAATTACTCAGCAGGGGAAGACATGTCGAATCTGGAAAATCAGTAAAATTGAACAAATAATCCGAAAATAAACACTCCACAACTGCAACCCGTATATATATATAGAGAGAGAGAGGGGGGGACAGAGAGACAGCAAGTGCAGGAAGTAGAAATGCTTAATTGAGAAGAAAGCAGTGAAAGCAAGGGCTTGTTTTTAGCTGTTGGGATGGATTAAAGAAACGAAACGAAATCCCAGTGGTAGACTAGTAGTACCCAGAACCTTCGCGCTATCAAACCCGTTGCCTCTCACACGCGCTAATTGGTTGAAATTCATTAATATATATATATATATATATATATATATATATATATATATATATATGATTTGGTTCAAATGAGGCCATCCTCCCTGGTGAGGCAGTGTGTGGGCACATCTTACCCATCGATCTTAAAAAATGAAGGGATGTGATTAATTCAATTTTTTAATTATTTCCTAATTTTATTTGGTTTTAAGGGTAAGATTGTAATTTTGTAATTCTAATTAGTGGTCCCAAATGATTTTATGGGTGAAATTGAAATTGACACTTAGGATTTTGTGGCGGAATTTAAGGAACCCTGTTTTCTTTCCAAATATTGTTATTTTAAAGATAGTTAGGGTTCTTCTCTTCGCATAATTAGACATCAAATAATGCATATTTAGTTATTTTGTTGGCACTATTTTACGAAAACAAAACATAATTGAATATAACGTCTTTGCATATGTAGTTATATTACACAAAGATAAATAGGTTCAATATAATGTATATTTATTTATGAAAATGAGATGTTGCTTTTGGAAATTATAAAAATGGGATGTTACATAATGTCTCGCATATTTAGTTATTCCACAAAGCATAGATAGTTTCTAGATAATACATAGTTAGTTGATTTTGTTGCATAGTTTATGACGTCTTGCATAGTTGGATATATTGTACTACATATTAGTTTTTTTACGCTGCATAGATAGTTTTCAGATAATGCATATTTAGTTGAGTTTTGTTGCATATTTAGCTTTCGAACTCACTGTTCGTTATTTCTCTGTAATATTGCACCGATTTTTCTTGTTTTTTCTCTGTAATTTTCATGAACTGTAATTTTCGAGTTCTTCACAGTTTTCTTTATTTGCGTTAATGGAGGAATGAGAGAGAGAGAGAGAGAGAGAGAGAGAGAGAGAGAGACGTGAGATTGGGGAAATTGGGAGATGTATGAGAGAGAAAGAGATTTGATTCCATTTTTGTAACTAAGTTATTTTACCCTACTACCCTTATATTGATTAAATTAATATTTTAATATATTTTTTATCCATTAAATCATACACATTGATTAATAGTAGGGGATGGTTGAGATTAATCCATTGTGTCTCACCTAGAGACATGGTCTCACTTGATCCTCCCCCTATATATATATATATATATATATATATATATATAGGAATGGGATCAAATGAGACCGTATAATTAGAGTGAGACAGTGTGGACTAATCCTCGGCCACAAATTTATAATTTTAGATGGTTTAGATTTACTCAATTTAATAACCATTTTCAATTTATTTTAACTCTAAAAAAGGATTGGTCATTTTAGTTTGTAGATGTAATCGTCTTTTACTTCACCTCCTCAAATTCACATCTCAAACTTTGTAGGCCACCTTCCCCTCCGCCGCCATCCGATGCGCCGCCGCAATTTCTCTTCGCCACCCTTCCCGCATTTTTCTCGGAAGCTCCCGATCCAAACTCTTCTTCTTCTTCCTCTTTATTTTGTCTTTGACGCCGTAGTTATTTTTCCACTTGCCGCCTTAGTCGCCACAACATCGAAACTCGCCAAACTATTGTCCCACTTCTATTTGTTGCTCACACACGTAATCACGAAGAAAACCCTTTTATTAAAATCACAAAATAATTTTGCAAAATGTGACTTTGTTTTACCTTAATTCACCTTAATTGTTTTTGTGTTTTCTTGTTGTTTTGAAGTTAAATGCGACACGGTACATGGAGAGAACAAATTCGATGAAAGGTCGAGGAAAAAAAGAGCTTGAAAGTAAAATTTGGAGATTGTTGTATATTTTGCAAATAGTTTGTCTTAGTTCGAGAGATATTTTTGGGGTTTCGAATAAAGGATAGGATTGGAGGATTGGTGAAGAAGACGATCTTGACGTGGAGAAAACGAGGGCATACGGGAGGCAATTAGGATTATCAGTACACTTATATGTTTTTCGATGCATACGTAGATGTATTTTGTTGTATAAATAGTTAATTTTTTATGTATGAATTTATGTTGTTGTATACTTATTTTTTTGTTGTATACTTATATGTGGTTTGTTGTATACTTATATTTTTGTTTGACAATTGTAATATGCAGTGAAATTATGTTAAACATACAGCAAAATAGTGTTAAGTATACATCAAATATATCTAAATATACAACACAATAATGAGCGTGATTTTTCTCTCTCTATAATTGATTTACTTAATCCACGGTCCCCACATATTTTTGTTTGACCATTTTAATATGCAAAAAATTATGTTAAACATACAAAAAAATAGTGTTAAGTGTACATCAAATATATGTTAAATATACAAAGACAATAATGAGCGTGATTTTCTCTCTCTATAATTGATTTACTTAATCCACAGTCCTCACATGTTAATGAGCGTGATTTTCTCTCTATATAACTGATTCCTTAATTAATGGTCCCCACATATTTTTGTTTGACGATTTTAATATGCGGTAAAATAATGTTAGGTATACATCAAATATATGATAAGTGTACAACATATTGCATGGTAGAGCACATGCGCGATTTTCTCTCTCGGTCACGATTTTCTCGCGATTTTCTCTCTCTCCATGTGATTTTCTCTCTCCTAATTACTGATTCCATATTGGGATGGTTCCCCACATGTTTGTTTTGACAATTATACCCTTATTTTGCCTTATTTAAATGTTTAATGTAATTTTAACCCCTATTTATCTTAGCCGTTGATATAGATAATGGAGGGTTGAGATGAGTCCACATTGTCTCACTATAATATGTGGTCTCATTGTCAATGTAGCGATTTTCTCGCGATTTTCTCTCTCTCCGCGTGATTTTCTCTCTCTAATAATCGATTCCATATTTGGATGGTCCCCACTTGTTAATTTGACAATTATACCCTTATTTGCTTTAATTAAATATTTAATGTAATTTTAACCCTATTTATCTTAGCCATTGATATAGATAATGGAGGGTTGAGATGAGTCCACATTGTCTCACTATAATATGTGGTCTCATTGTAACCTCCCCTATATATAGATAATGTGGACTCATCTCAACCCTCCATTATCTATATCAATGGCTAAGATAAATAGGGGTTAAAATTACATTAAACATTTAAATAAGGCAAAATAAGGGTATTATTGTCAAAACAAACATGTGGGGAACCATCCCAATATGGAATCGATGAATTAGAGAGAGAAAAATCACGTGGAGAGAGAGAAAATCGCGAAAAATCGCTACCGAGAGAGAAAATCACGCATGTGCTTTCTGCTATGCGATATGTTGTACACTTATCATATATTTGTTGTATACTTAACACTATTTTTCTTCGTATGTTTAACATAATTTTACTACATATTAAAATGGTCAAACAAAAACATGTGGGGACCGTGAATCATGGAATTAGTTAGAGATTTAATCACGATTAACATGTGGGGACCGTGGATTAAGTAAAATCAATTATAGAGAGAGAGAGAGAGAGAGAGAGAGAAAAATCACGTCCCATTATTGTAATGTATATTTAACATATATTTATTGTATATTTAACACTATTATGATGTATATTTAACATATTTTTACCGCATATTGCAATTGTCAAACAAAAATATAAGTATACAGCAAAACACATATAAGTATACAACAAAAAACATAAGTATACAATAACATAAATACATACATCAAAAATTAACTACTTGTACAGCAAAACACATCTAAGTATACATCGAAAAACATATAAGTGTACATTAATCCTAACTGTCTCCTCGTAGGCCCCCGGTTTCTCCACGTCAGCACCGTCTTCTTCACCAATCCTCCAATCATGTCATTTATTCTGAAACCCCCTCCATACGACGGCCTCGATCGCGTCGCGGCTAAATTTCCCGTCCTTCAGCTTCCCCATCTCCTGCCACACCCAAAGATAGTTTAGTGTAACAGATCCTCCTCCAGCAGCCTCCTTAAGGAAATCAGTGGCAAAAACTGCAATGCAAGATATATATCACATGTATCTTCATACTATGTTGTATGCTCAGTATTCATCTTAATTACAAAAACCATACTTGTCCCACTAATGTCGGCTTCCATCAAAACATGCCACCGTAAAGACGGCTTCCTGAAAATCCAAAACGGTGATGGATTGGGTCGGGAGCTTCCGAGAAATGAAGGAAAGGTGGCGAAGAGAAATCACGACGGCGGAGGGAGGAAGTGCCATTTACACGAGATCAGATCGACGGAGCAGAGTTCTACAGAGTTTGAGTTGTGAATTTGAGGAGGTGAAGTAAAAGACAGTTACATTTACAAATTAAAATGACCAATCTGCCCTTTTCAGATTTAAAATAAATAAAAAATGTTTATTAAATTGGGTAAATCTCAACCATCTAAAATTACAGATTTATGGTCAGGATTAGTCCACACTGTCTCACTCTAATAATGTGGTCTCATTTGATCCAATCCCTATATATATATATATATATATATATATATATATAATAGGGATTGGTTCAAATGAGACCAAGCCCTTAGGTGAGACCGTAGGGACGTATCGTGGCCATTGGATCTAAACGAATAACAGTCCACATTTTCCCTCTTATTTTTAGTAGGCGCCGGATTTTTAGGGATGATTAAGAGTAATTTGGTATTTTCGAAATTAAGATCCTTAATAATTATTGGTAAAAAATCTTACCTGTAGGTCCCAATGGGGTGTGAGTAAGATTTAGAAGGGGGGTCGAATAAACCTTACCAACTTTTCGATTTTAGTCCTTTAAAAGAATAACAGAGTTAACTCAAACAGTTGTGTCCTTAAGGGACAACTAAGTTGGTTATTCTGCTGAGTTAGCCACTCAACAGACTCGATAGAGTTGTTGATACAATAACTCGGCTGCTTAACCTGAACTTTAACTTGGTTGTATTGGTTTTATCAGCTGAAGACTTAATACCCTTTGAATTGTTTTAAGCTTGTTTTAACACTTGATTTTAGAACTTGGTTATTAATCAGTTGGATAGCAAATGTGAGTTTTATCAGCAGATATGATGTAAGTATGCAGAAATGTAAAGGACACAAGTAATTTTTATAGAGGTTCGAAGATGGGATAATTCTTCTAATCCTCTCTTCTCCAACTCCTGGAGGAATCCACTATGTAACAGATCAGTTTACAACGTGGTGAACAGTCTAGAGACAGCCTTGGTCACACAGCTGGCTTCTCTTGCGACTCAGCTTCTTCGCAGGGCTTTCCTTGCTACTTGACTCACTTCTCAAGCTCTTGTATTTGATCACGAAGCCCTCCAATAACTTGATATTGGTTCGACCTTGAACCTTCCTACAATCCTCCTTGGAAAGTAGACCCCTTTTGATTCTTCAAAAGTTTCCTCTTCAACAGATTTGAAGTTGTCTTTCCTTCACAGCTTGTGTTGGATCGATTTCCTTCGAGTTTCAGGCTTGAGGATTTGCTTGAATATACTTGAGAATATTTGCAAGTTAATTGCTTGAATATTGCTTGCTTGTTCGTGGTTCAGGTAATTTTTTCTCGGTAAATTCCTCAGCCTTTTATAGTGCACTTTTGAAATTTTGCCCGTTGAAGAGATAGGCTAATTTCAAAAGTCACTTTGTGTTCGTTGGCTTGTCTTATATGCAGTCCTTGATGTTGATATTTCCTCGTATTAAATGTTTTGCAGCATTTCAGACTTTCGGACACACGGTGCAGTGCTTCCCATTGGTTTATTCCTTTTACACAATTCTGGGACTAACACTTTACACCTGACAACTTTGATATGTTACTATTCTGAGTAACATTCTTGACTTTTAATCAACGGATCTAAGTAAGTTTTCTTAACTAGACTGATGTCTTTACCCCAGGTGACTTGAGTCAGCTTCCAGTCAATGGATGACTCAACTATCACTTCAACCTTGAGACTTGGCTTCTTGAACAACTTGACTGACACTTCTTACAGTTGTTCCTCAGCTGACACACCTTCAGTCGAGTTCTTGACTTCCTTCTTGGCCATACTCAGTTGACACACAACGAGTCTTCAATCCATCCTTGATTAACTTCTTTTATTCTTTGGCGTAGGCGACTTGACTCGGCTCTCTCTCACTCCTAACTATTACAATACAAATTACAAGGAAAATTGGGTGTCAACTTCCTAGTTTAAGTTTTACATGGTATCATCAAAATCTACAAAATAAATTTCCTAACAATTTCCCCCTTTTTGATGATGCCAAAACTTAAAAACATTCAACAAAATATAAACAACAAAGATATATATAGACAATGCAGTAACAAAGAATGTATGCTTGAAATAAATCGTTTTATTGATCATAGCATTCTTGTCCTTTACATAGCTTTTTACATTTGGTATCATAGCATTCTTAATTAGAGCAATATACATCTCTAAGCTAAGATACAAGAGTTCATACAAAGTGAAAAATTACACAAAAATTCACTAAGTACATTATAGACGACTTACATAAGTGTATATACAAAAGTAATATACATGAAGGGGTTCGCAGCAACACTTCAACGCCTTCGCTGCTTCCTTCCTCTTTCTTCTTCAGCTCTATTGCGCTCCTCGTCGTCAGCTCTCTTCCTCTTCTTCTCTTCTTCTTCCCTTCTTTTCTTCTTTTCATAAGCCCGTTTGGAAGCATCATCCCTTTGCTTCCTCTCAAGCTATTGACGAGTTTGCCTCTCATTTTCTTTTTCTTGCCTTCTTACTGCCTCTGCATTCTTTCTTGCCACTTCCAGATTGGCCAATTCATCATACCCAACCCAGTAGGTCATCCATTTCTTGTTAGGATCTACATATTCAACATCTTTGGGTTTTGGTCGAGGTCGGGAACTTTTTCCACCACCACTTCTTCCTCTTCCTCTGGGTGTGTCTTTTTGCACGGAGTCTTCTCGCTTACCACTGAGTGGATCATTGGAAGATCGCTGCAGCCTTTCTTCACACAATGCTAGACCTTTCTCCCAGTACAAATCCCAGGCTTGGGCTAGTGTCATTCCTTGGAAATAGCCTTCTGATTCAAGGGTTTTGAACTCTTCAACCGATCTAGGCTTAGATCCATTATCAGGAATCACATCCCGATCTTTTCCAACTGGAAGACCACCATACTGTTCCAACACTTCCTGAACATGGGCATCCTGCTTTTTAGAGAATTCCTCAAATCCTGCTTCAATAATTTTTCTTTTCTCCGACATTGGCACAACAGAGTGCTCAATGGGTAGGGTTACGGGGAGTTTGCTCAGGATGGAGGCGAATAACGACCTTCTTTGGGGTTTCGGCTAACATCAGTATCAAATCCTTCGAACTTTCCCCCTCAGCTGCTTTACCTTTCTTCACAGCTGCGTCTTTCTCAGATGTGTCTTTCTTCAATTTTTCTTCTTTCAATCCCTTTAAGGACTCCTCTTCCCCCCTTTTGGCATTATCAAAGGAGAGAGGGACCCGGGGAACATGCTTCTAAGAAGAAAGTCCAGTCTGTTTATCGTTGAATCGTGCCTGGAGTCTGCTGCATCAATTGCGGTTCTAATCTCCGATCGAATCTCCTTACACTCAGCTTTCAATATCTTCATTTCAGCCAAGAGTAGGCTGAATTTGTCATTCATCGCATTTTCAAGTCTTAGGATCTCATTCTTATGAAAAAGTCGCAGGAGCTCCATATCATTTTTGTGAGACTGGGCTATTCTTTCAATATATTCCTTCACCCGCTGCCTGATCATGGAGTTATTTGCACTCCATATGAGCATTATGCCATATAGGGCTTTGAAGTATCGTACTTGCTCGCTTCGTATAGCAGTCATCTGTTGAGACCATTCTGGAATTCGCACCACGATTCATCTCAAGTCTGCTGTGAGAGTGGCATCGCGATTGTCCAGACGTAAGTCGAGTGAGGCCTGGTGTCGTTCAATCTTCTCAATATCCTCGCAGATCTTGTTGAAGACTTCACGAATTTCAGCTGTCTCACCCGAATCAGCTGCTGGCCACTCTTTGTCAAAATCAAAGTCTGCTAGCACAATCGTGTCGGTGGGAATGATGGGATCTTCTCTAATAGTGTATTTTCTTTGTTCAACAGTTGTTTCTTCCTCGAATGCGGGGCGGAGTTAAGGTGAATGGAAACATATCCTAAAAGACATCATCATGAACATAGGGAATGTCTGGGTCTCGACCCTTCAAAGCCTTTCTTTTTAGTAGAGTGGAGTCAACTCTCGATGCGCAGCAGTTTAATCGGCAATACTCACAGCTATGTGAGCCTGTGACGGAGCTGACAGAGTCATTACTGTTGCAGTTGTGGAAGCCTGTACAGATGGCTCGGTTTCAGCTGGGGCTTTTGGATTGTCTTGCCCAGCTGACTGAGCCTCAGTTGTCTTAACAGCTTCCTCGGTCTCAGTAGACTTTGCTAAATGAATAACCTGTTCCTCGGCTATCATCAGCGTCATCGGATGATGATGAGACTTGTGGAGTTGGCTCATCATCAAAGTTGAACTTTTGGCGGCGCTTTCTCACTGATTTAGCTCTTAGTCTTGAGAACATCCTCAGCTGGGTCCGTAGGATTTGCAATCGAAGTGGACTCAGCTTCATCTTCTGATCCCAAAAAGGATGTGTCTAATTTTTCCTGGGAATCATGAAGGGCGCTTATCTCTTTTTCTCGCATCGTTTTGTCTAGAGGAAGAATGTTATGTGCATCTTGATCTTTACCTAGGGAAGTCTCAACCTCCCTTAGGCCTTCAACACCCCCAACAGACTCAATCAACTGCGAGGCCTTCAATGTTCCCTTCGACGATCTCAATTGTCTTAGGGTCTTCTACATTCTCTTCAACATGCAAATCGTCTTAGGGTCTTCGACCATGGCATCCATAGAGTCTCAACTCATTGGATTGTACTTTCACCGCCCCAGTGTTAACTCCCGACATCACCATACTTTGCCTCGACTATGATAACAACGTCCTTGGCCTGCAAAGCAGTGGACATTTCAGCTGAGACAGAATCAATCGTCCGAGCTTCACAATGCCACTCTGGCTGTTGTTCACTCTCTTTTTCTACTTCACCTCCTAACTTCATTTGAATGTCTCCCCACGGCGACCTCCAACCTGTTGTGGTGGAGAGAGTTTCCCCTCGGTGGCTCACCAACCGAGTGATGATGGTGGGGTCACTCTGCTCTAAAGACGCGACTTTATCCGTTGAGTGCTCGGCCGGGCAGTGTGAGAACACCTTCTTCGAGGTTGGCTCAACTTGGGTGCCCAAATTCTTAGCTTCATCGCCAATTTCCTTGGATCCATCCTCGTTATGCACGGGGACGTGGGCTGCAGCAATATCTGAGGCAATCTGCTGTACCACTCCAGAGGATCAATTTGTAGGAGAGATTGTGAGGACTCTCCTGGGCCTTCTAACAATTGATGCTCATGGATGGCTTAGGATTCCCTCATAGCCTGCTGCATATCTGACATCTCTTCTACAACAGTGGGATCCTCATCACTTTCGGAGAACACATCAAGATGTGTATGAGTGTGACCTGGGGAGCCTGTAAATTCGCATATTTTCGACTTTTCCAATGCTCGGACTCGCTCCTCAGCTTTATCCTTTTCATCCGCCTTTATGATGCGGAGGATATCCATGCAGTTGTCTTCGTCAAGGGCCTGTCAAACAGTTGCAACACTAAGAAAACGTAGCAACTCTTCTTCCTTTTCTATGTACTCGGGGTGAGCGAACGGCACCGCCCAAGTGATCCGACTTCCATGCTCTCCATTCGCGTAGACATCGCTGGATGTCCGGATCTGATGGAGAGTACATGATTACATCGTCATCATCATCTTCATCTTCTCCTCTAGTTTCTTGAATTGGAGGCAAGAGACCTTGCTCTTCCTCAGAAGCAACAACATCAGTTACAGGTGGAGAGACAACCTTTTTGATAGAAGGCTCGGTTGTCTCTGCTGCTTCACTCTTCTCAGATGTTTCTCGCACAGCTGGGTCTTCAACGTGTCTCTGGCGATCGCCTCGGCGGACTTTGCGATTCATCAATGACTTGGGGACTCGCTCTTCCGAGTGACAAAGCTCTCGACTTCTTTTTTCTCGGGTTAGATGATTCAACCTTCTTCTTCTCAAGTTCGGATCGCTGAACAATCTCTTCTTCCTCGGAGGAACTTACGGCTCAACATCCTTTGGTTCCTCAAAAGTAAAAGCTTTTGGTTTGTTCTTAGATGCAATCGCTTTACGTGGGCTTGCGATCTATTCTTCTTAACGATAGGAGAGGAAATATGGTGTTCCTCCTCCATCTCGGCTGCAGGGAAGGTGATCTCGGCACAGGGCGGAGTCTCTATTGCTTGGCCGGGGACTCGGCTGTAGGGGGCGGAGTGCTTGGGATGCGTGCTTTGCGGAGCAATTGCTTTCTTGGACTTAGGCTGCGGGCAACTCTCTTCTTTGGAGGAGAGGTGTCGGCCTACATCTTCCGGTCATTCCCCCTCCCCTCACCGTATCGACTTTCTTCGCGTGGGCTCTTTTTTGGGCACCGGAAAGGTTTGCCTCTGAACATTCTCTTGTTCACGTGAAAAGCCTTACCATGACGAAGGTTGACACCTTTCACTTTCAGTGATGGCCAATCATAAGGCCATATCCAAGTGAGCTTCCGGGACCCATCCTTCTTATATGTCATGTTCAAGACATTCTCGGCAGAGTCTGCTGTAAATAAACTCACTCTGTTAACCTTCTTCCTTTACATGATCGCAGCCATGACGATCAACATTGTCTTGGACAGCTGATTAAAGCTTCCAAATTTCATGTCGACACATTTCGAGACGACATCCATCAGCTTGTGATAGTCGTCCTTCAGCAGCTTCTTGTCAGCTGTGTAGATCACTTTGGCAGCACACTCTGGTTTGGCCACTTCCTTCCATGTAGCAGCCAAGTCGATATCAGCCTCATAGATATCCTTTGAGCCCTCCGAGGAAATAAGCGGTGCTCAGCAAGGTCTTTTGCACTGAGTTTTATGACCTTGCTGTGGACGGAAGATTTGATTTCTTTGTCCTGCACCTAAGCGTTAATATAGAACTGAGCTACCTCCTCAAGGTAGATATGAGAGTACTCCATAGTTAGAAAAGCGTGTAGCCCTGAATTTTCTAGCATATCAGCGATCTTCAGAACCAGGGTTTCATCAACGCCCTGCTTTATCATTCCATCGAAATCCACCGAAGAGCCAGTGTGAATTTGCTTCGAGAGTTTCACAAAGTCGTGCTTTTGAGCCATTTTCAGAGAGTTTCACCGATCGAAAAGTGTAGAACTTGCTTTGAAATAACTTAGGGTTTCTGATAGAAAAACTTTGCTTTGCTTGAAGATGAACAGTTCGCGTAGTGAGAGAAATGAAAATTTCAGCATATAAAGGTTATGAAAGGACATATTTCGGATTTTGAAATTTTTGATCAAAATCAACGGCTGAGATTAACACGTCAAAACCGAATTTAATTCCTCGCATTTAATGAAGCAGCATTTATATCCAATCATATGGGTTCCTGTGCAGCTTTTACTGTGACTGTCATTATTACGCTGACGTCATCCTTAAAAACATTCCCGCTCATTAAAAACGACTGTGTTTTTGTCACTTAGCTCATAAATGATTCAACTTATATCCAAAGTGACTTAACTCTGCTTCTCTCTTCTCATGAAGTGACTCAGCTATCAGCTAACTCGATACAGCTGACTTTTCGATAAAATTATTTCACTTGGTTGAAGTGTGAAACTTGCTTTGCTCTTATTTTCTCATCTTCTTTCTCTGCTAATTGAGTCTTCTGACTAACTTAGCTCAATTGACCCTAACTCATTCTTGAGTTCTTCAAACCTTGATTCACATAGAGGCTTTGTGAATATATCAGCCAATTGCTTATTAGTTGAGATGTATTCCAAGGTGATGTCCTTCTTTTCAACATGATCTCTTATGAAATGATACCTGACATCAATGTGCTTTGTTCTTGAATGCAACACAGGATTCTGAGTGATTGCAATAGCACTAGTGTTATCACACATAATTGGAATCTCTTTTTCTTCAATCTCATAGTCTCTCAGCTGCTGTCTCATCCATAAGACTTGGGCACAACAGTTGCCCGCAACTATGTACTCTACTTCAGCTATAGATGTTGCTATTAAGTTTTGTTTCTTACTGAACCAAGAAACCAGTCTATTTCCAACCATTTGACATGTACCTGAAGTACTCTTCCTGTCAACTCTACATCCAGCATAGTCTGAGTCTGAGTAACCAATAAGCTTGAATACACCTTCCTTTGGATACCATAAGCCAACTTCTTGGCATCCCTTCAAATATCTTAGGATTCTCTTAGTTGCTGTCATGTGACTCTCCTTTGGTGCAGATTGAAATCTTGCACATACACCTACTGCAAAGGTGATGTCTGACCTAATTGCTGTTAAATAGAACAATGGTCCAATGAGTTCTCTATATCTGGTTTGATCTACAGCTTTGCCGTCTGCATCCATGTCCATCTTGACTGATGTGTTCATTGGTATTTTCACAGAAGACTTCTCTTCCATACCAAATTTCTTCATTAAATCTCTGGTATACTTTGTTTGACTTATGAAGGTTCTATCCTTCAATTGCTTGACTTAAAGTCCTAGGAAGAAAGTCAGCTCTCCCATCATGCTCATCTCAAATTTTCCTTGCATGAGGTTTGAGAACTTATCACACAGCTCTTTATTTGTGGATCCAAAGATGATGTCATCCACATATATTTGAACAAGCGATATACTCTCTCCATCTTGAATTACAAGAGAGTGTTCTATCAACTTTGTCTTTGGTGAATCTATTGTCGGTTAGGAATTGAGACAATGTACCATACCATGCTCTTGGTGCTTGTTTCAATCCATATAATCCTTTCTTGAGCTTATATACCTTATCTCCAATAGTTTTACTGCTCAAAACCTGGAGGTTGTTCAACATAGACTTCTTCCTCTAGCGATCCATTCGAAATGCACTCTTCACATCCATTTGATACACAAGGATTCATCAAAATCTATACCATTTTCTTGGCAATACCCTTTTGGCTACCAATCTTGCTTTATTTCTCACAATGATCCTTTTTCATTCATCTTGTTTCTAAAAACCCATTTTGCGCCAATAACATTTTGATGGGTTGGCCTCTCGCACAATTCCCATACTTTGTTTCTTTCAAATTGATTCACTCTTCTTGCATGGCTTGAATCCAATGTGTGTCATCCAATGCTTGAGACACATCCTTAGGCTCTATCTGGGAAATAAAACAAGTGAACCTGGCTTCGTGTTGTGCTCGGATCCGATTCTTATGCCATCTCTAACATCTCCAATGATTAACTCGGTGGATGATTTCTCGGCCATCTCACATCGAGGTTGGAGTAAGTCTTTCGGATTCAATTTGTCTTGCGGCTAAGTTGTCTTGAATAACTCTTTCATCTTCATTCAAATTTCAGAGACTTTCCAAATGTCTTTGAGATTCAAAGAATCTCATCTTCATCCGGGTTGCTTGCTCTCACTTGACTTCAACATAAGGACTTTTCTCAGTATAGTTGGTTGATCTAGCTTATCACCGACTCTTCAATGTCTTCTCCATATATATTAGGTTCATCAAAAACCACATGGATAGACTCTTACATTACCATAGTCCTCTTATTCAAGAAATGTATAGGCTTTGCTCTCACGGTGAGTATATCCCAAAAGATACCTTCATCGACTTTAGCATCAAAAGCCTTCAAATTATCTTTTCCATTGTTATGGATGAAACATTTACATCCAAATTTAAAAATATCCAACATTTGGCTTTCTCCTATCCAAATCTCATAGGAGTCTTGGTCAATTGCTGTTGATCATGCATCTATTTTGACTATAGCATCTTTGTGTTAATGGCTTGACCCAAAATCTCTTAAGCAATCAAACTTTAGCTAACATGGTCCTTGCGGCTTCCTTGAGAGTTTTGTTCCTTCTTTCAGCTACTCCCATTCTCATTGTGGAGTTTTTCTTCAGAGATAACTCATGAGCAATACCATTTTCAACACAATCTTTTGAGTTATTATCCCATTGATAAACTCGGTTCCTCTGTCGACCTTATCTTTATAATGGTTTGCTCTTTCATTTTGAACTCTTTTCATCACCAATAACTTCTGCAAGGTTTCCTTCTTTTTACACATGAAAATTGTCCATGTATATCTTGAATAGTCATCTACCACCACTAAGGTGTATTTCTTTCCACTTATGATGGCTGGTTCAACTGGACCAAATAGATCCATATGCAAATGAGATGTAATATCCTTGTTGAAGAATGACTTGGCTTATCCTTGAATGAAGACTTTATTTGTTTTCCCATCGGCATGCATCACATACACTTTCTTTCTTGTACACTGAGTCTGGCAATCCTTCCACAAGATGACTCCTTGCAAGCTTGTTGATTGTCTTGTTCAGATGACTCAAGCTTCTTGTGCCACAGCCAACTTGATTCGGCTGTGCTTTTTGCTAGCAGACAAGTACTTGGTGTAGCAGTAGACCAATCTACCACATACATATTCTTCTGTCTTGATCCTTGCAACACTATTTCATTTGATTTAGAATCTTTGATCTGGCACACTCCCATATTGAATCCAACATTGTAGCCCTTGTCACGAGTTGATTGATGCTTAACAGGTTGAAGTTGAGGCCTTCAACATAAGCAACATCTGTGATTTCCAATCCATTCTTCTTGATAGATCATGTGCCCTTGATTTCCCCTGGAGCTTCATTTCCTCCAAATATGACTTTTGCACCTCTAATCTCCTTGAATCTTGACAGGGTTTTCTTGTTTCCTATCATATGTCTGGAACAACCACTATCCATGTACCAGGTTCCTTGGCACTCAGTTGTTCCTTGAACCTGCAATCAAGGAAATTAAAAAACCATGTACCATGAAAATTAAAAACCATGTACCATTATAGCATAATTCTATTGCTAAGAAGCCAATCCAAACTTCATATAAGCAACCTCATATAAAATTGAGAAAACACAACAAGGAATAAGCACATGCTCCAAACAACTACATATACTAGAACACCAATCAACCATTAAAAAAAACACCCAAACATCAACTACATAATAAAAGCAATAAACATGTACTATCGAAGCATAAAAAAGTATTAAGGAAGCAATAAACATGTATTACCGAAATTGTTATCTCGAAAATTCTGCTCTAATATTGATTATTTTATGGTATATTCATGAAAAAAAACACATAATCATAATAAATACACAATCTCAAAAACTCACAACCGTGAATTACTATTCTCAAAAACACACAATCTAAAAAACACACAATCTCAAAACACACAATCAGAAAATCCTAGTGCAAATTAAAATATTTAAACACAAAATCTCGAAATTAAATCAAATTAAAGCAAATTTACAGAAAACCTAGGTTAAAAATCAAAAACAAATTAAAGAAAAAAAAACACATACCTCTCAAAATCAGTGTAGAGAGGTGGAATTTTCGGACCCTTCGAAAATATGTGAAGATGGCGTGAAAAAGGACTGAAAATATGTGAAGATGGCATGAAGAAGCCCTATGTCCGGTTGTTCTGGAAAGAGATATGTTGATTCAGCTTGTTTTGGGTAGGCGACTGTTCTTTTTGTTCTGTGAAGATGGGTTGAAGTTTCAATTGAAAAGTAACATTGGGTTGTTGGGGGTGGGGGGTGGTTTTAGGGAAGAGATATGTAAAAAGATATGTTTATTCCTAAAAATTTGGATTTTTCTTTAAACATTGATTATAATTACCTAAAATAAATCTTTGACTAATCTAATTAATTGTAATATTACTCAAATACCCTTTAAATTTGCCAAAAAAATCGCCTAAATAAAAAAAACAAGATAAATCTTAACCATCCAAACAATAGATCAACAACCCAGAATTGTCCCTACGTTCTTACCTGGGGACCCTGGACTTATTTGATCATATTCATATATATATATATATATATATATATATATATATATATATATATATATATATGCATTGGATCAAATGTAGTAGGGACTTAGCATGTGGCGTGTGGACCCGATCTAAGCCATTAATCGACAAATCCTAAGGCCCAATTTTTTTTGATTTTTTTTTATATTTAATTTCGCCCAATTAAGGGCACAAAGGTCATTTTATCCACAAAAGAAATTGGGCAGTTATGGTAACCCCCCATAACCCCTGTTTTTTTGGAATTTCAGTTAATCCATTCCCGCTTTTCATTCCAAACTCTGTTTCAGCAATGTCAAAACTCCTTATATTCGGCCATTTGATTTTTTGTCAGTTTCTAAAGTTCCCCTAGTATTTTCGGCAACAAAACACTGGCCAAAACTAAGATTGTTACTGATTCTTCAAATAGTTGGCAAAAGTAAGTGGTTGGTTTCATTTTATTTCAGTTTTTGGTTGGAGATTTTGGTAGTAAAGGGTTTTACCTTACATGTTTTTTCATTTTTTGTGAACCATGTAACTGTCCATGTTTTATTTTTGAAGTAATTTGTAGTAAGAAGAGTATGAATTTTTTTTGTTTTTTTTTTTTTTATTTTTGAAGTATCTAGGGTTTTGATTTTTGATTTGTACAGATAATTTTATTGGTTTTTTTTTGTTTCTGGAGATGTTTTTGTGCGAAATAGTACAGATTTGTTGGGGATTTTTTGATATAAAAGTTGATAAAAAAGATGTATGTTTAGTTAATGGATTGTGTAATTTTTATGTTATAGATATAGGATGGTGTAAGTTTAATTATAGAGTGGAAGTTATGAGTGTAACTTCAGTGTATGTAGTTTGTTTGCAGATTTGTTGAATTTTTTATGTTTTATGAAACTGGATTTTGTGAAATGTGTCTGTATAACTTGCTCTTTTCTTATGACTCATTCGTTGTGTTTTTTGTGTACCTTTTACTTAGGAATGATGTATGTTTTTCTTACTTTTTGGTGTATAGTTAAATCTATTATGGTGTTGGTTTAACCCCTGCATTAAAAAAAATAAAAGAGCCATGGATATATGTATTGGTGCATATTTAGCATTGTCATTGCGTCATGAATATTTGTTTTGAGGCATTGATAAGTTTGGTCATGTGTATATATAGTCCATGAAATGCATAATCACACATGGTGTTTAAATAATATTATTTTAGTATACAAATAAGGTTCATACAATGCACAATTAGCTTTTTGTTTGTATATTAGTTTTTGATACATGGTGCTTGACTTCTACCTTTTTAATATTGTTCATGTTCTCAATATCAGGTTGATAACTTTTAATGGCAAGATAAAAACAGGAAAAGACCCGCATCTCCAAGGCCCGAGTGACGGTGCACGTAATGTTAATAAGAGGTCCAAGACTACCAAATCGCTTTGAAATCTGCGATGCCCAAGTTGAGGACAAGATCCGTGCCATGACTCTATCGGACGCATTGGTCGTCGAACAATTTTCGGACAAAAAGTCAGTAATTGAAATGGGCTTTGGAAGCTTCATTTGGGTTAAAGGTCGAAAAATTTCCGGAAGATTTATTTATTGGTAGGTAGAAAATTTTAACTCTCCCGGATGTGAGTTAATGCTACTGGATGGGAGGTCTATTTGTGTTGGCGACAAAGATGTGGAGCTAGTGTTGGGGTTTTCGAGAGGTGGAAAAGAGTCGAGAAAAAACGAAGTCCAAAACATGCCAAGTATACGAGGATTGGCGGTCATTTGAGGCCAATGCAAATGGGTCATACACCATTACGGCCTCCGAGGTATGCGGAAAGATGTTGGGGGATGTTGAGGGGGTATATGGTTCAAGAGGAATTTTATAGCTCTCGTAGATGGACAGATCATTGGGAATGTGCGGGTGGGTACATTAACGCACTTGTTATGAAATGATTGGAGAATGTTGTCGATATCCTGAAAATGAATTGGTGCGAGCACACTATGATGACATTGATAGAGAGCGAGAGAAATGGGCGACAACAAACAAGAAGAGTTTCAACGGCCCGTTGCTTTTTTTAATTGTAAGTATGGTCCAATTTATTTGACTTTAATATTATTATCTTATAATAACATCATTTTGTTTGTATTAAAGGGTTCTATATGGATAAAGTTATAATGTCTATTCGTTATGTCTCGGGGGTGGTTTCGTGTGTTCGGTCGTTGACAACCGAAAGCATTCGGGATAAGAATGTTGCTGAGATGAAACGTGGAGGTTATGGACAAGGTTTCATTGATTGTGCAATTGACGAGGCATGACATTTTGGATCGTAGAATAATCAACCGTAGCCGCTTCAATGAATGTTGGTGGTATGCGAGCACCGGACACGTAACGACGACCAGCCGGGCGGTGCGGCCAATCTTTGAGGGTGTGCAAGTTCTAATTTTTATATTTACTATGCTTTTGAGACATGGTTGATTTTTATTTATTAGTTTCAGTGTTGAAACATTGTTAGTTATAAAATGGTGTAACATAGATATATTTTGGCATTATGTTAGTTACAAGTATGTATAATATTAGTTATTAAATGGTGTAATATTAATTAGAGAATGATATATTAGTCATAAGAGATGATTTAATGTTTAGTTACAAAATAGTATAACATTAATTATGGTGTAATATCCAGGTTTTTTATGAGATATCAATATCAATTATAATATTTTTATTATGAGTATTATTTATTATGATTTTTCCGGAATTATTTATCAATTACAATTCTACGTGCCTAATTCTACGTGCCTTAGAATTCCAGGCCTCACGAGACTCCTTGTACCAGTAGAATTCATATTTAGATTGAGATAAAGATTCACAATTAATTAGAATTCTTGAATCATTAAATTAATACATATTATAAATAGACTCTCATTATACCCAATACTTTCACATCAAAAAAAAGAGGCTAGAGAGAGGTGTGAGATAGAGAAGAGAGAGTGACCGGCCGAGAGTTGATGACAGTTGGTAGATTTTTGCAATTAGTTTTATTTCAATTCTAAGAGGGCTACAAGGTAATGGGATTGGATTGTTTTTTCTTTTCTTCTTTTAGTTGAGAGAAAAAGGAGGCATAAAGTGATATTCTTGTATTTGAGAGAAAGGAGACGTTGGAGTGGGGTTGGGAGGTTGATTTAAAGAGGTGGGCTTTTTGGGATTTTGTGAATTAAGGATTTATTTGGGGCTTCAAATTTTAGAGATTTAATTGGAGAAGATGACCCATTGACCGTTTTGACTATCCTTCGACCAAACACGGAGAACATGAGGCCTAGGATTCAACAGTTGCTTTTCACATTTTTTTTAAACTGCATATTGAGGTGGGAATTTCTCTGTCTTTTATAAATTGTATATTAAACTGTTAGTGAAGCATGATGCATGTCCCAAAAACAAAATGGCCTTCAGGCTACCAGAATGGCCTTCGGGCTACCAGAATCAGAATGGCCTACGAGCTTCCAGAAACAGAAATAGAATGGCCTTCGGGCTACGTACCTTATGGGTCTCCAGAACAGAATATTACATGTGTATGATTGATGCATTGATAATTTACATGCGTATTTATTTTAGACGAATTGTTTTTCCCACTGAGCGAGTTGAAATCTCATCCCACGTTTAAAAATATTTTTCGAGTTAAGGAGCTTGCGAAGGCATGAGGCGGTGGATGTGGATACAAGAAGTTATTTTATTGTTTATTTCATATTCTTAAAGTCACACAAAAAAAAAAAATCGGGGCATTACAAGTGGCATCGGAGCGAGTCTACGGTTCTTTAGACCTGTTAGTATAGTATAAATAAAAAACGATACACAAATATTTGTATACAAAAAAATATGTCTACCACTATCCACCTCCGCCATGCCGAGCCGACTCCGAAAAGGTATGCTTTATATTTTATTAAGAATATGTTACTTTCATGATTTCATGCTTATATGTAATGTTAGAAATAGAAACAGATCCATGTTTATTTCTTATTTAGTAATAGAAAAATCATATTATATTTTACAACTGAATTTCGAGGACGAAATTTTTATAAGAGGGGCAGAATGTAATATCTCAATTTTTTTACGAGATATCAATATCAATTATAATATTTTTATTATGAGTATTATTTATTATGATTTTTTTGGAATTATTTATCATTTACAATTCTACGTGCCTTAGAATTCTAGGCCTCACGAGTCTCCTTGTACCAGTAGAATTCATATTTAGATTGAGATAAAGATTCACAATTAGATTAGAATTCTTGACTCATTAAATTAATACATATTACAAAAAGACTCTCATTATACCTAATACTTTCACATGAAAAAAAAGGCGAGAGAGGCGTGAGATAGAGAGGAGAGAGTGACCGACCGAGAGTTGGTGACGGTAGGTTTTTGCAATTAGTTTTATTTCAATTGTAAGAGGGCTGCAAGTTAATGGGATTGAATTGTTTTTTTTAGTTGAGAGAAAAAGGAGGCATAAAGTGATATTCTTGTATTTGAGAGAAATGGAGACGTTGGAGTCTGGGAGGTTGATTTAGAGAAGTGGGCTTTTTGGGTTTTTGTGAATTAAGGATTTATTTGGGGCTTCAAATTTTAGATATTTAAGTGGAGAAGATGACCCATTGACCGTTTTGACTATCCTTCGAGCAAACATGGAGAACACGAGGCCTAGGATTCAACAGTTGCTTTTCACTTTTTTTTAAAATGCATATTAAGCTGGGAATTTCTATTTGTCTTTTATAAATTGTATATTAAATTGTTAGTGAAGCATAATGCATGTCTAGAAACAGAATGGCCTTCGGGCTACCAGAATCAGAATGGCCTACGGGCTTCCAGAAACAAAAATAGAATAGCCTTCAGGCTACGTATATGTACTCCAGAACAGAATATTACATGTGTATGGTTGATGCATTGATAATTTACATGCGTATTTATTTTATACGATTTGTTTTTCCCACTGAGCGAGTTGAAAGCTCATCCCATGTTTAAAATATTTTTCAGGTTAAGAAGCTTGGCGAAGGCATGAGGCGGTGGATGTGGATACAAGAAGTTATTTTATTGTTTCTTTCATATTCTTAAAGTCAAAAAATCAGAGCGTTAAATATAGACAAAATGTTCAGTTAGTTATAAGTTGGTACAATGTTAGTTCTCATTCATATATGGTGAGCAATTTATATTCCTATATACAACTTGACAACTATTTGTACATCAAGATTCAGCTAAATGAGCATGAAAAAGTTGTTTTAGCGTGTATTACAATTTTCTTTGGTGGAAAACTCTTGTCTTTTTGATATTATTTTGGTGCGGGGTTACGTTGGCAATCTTTTGTCCAAGCTGGTGTGTCGGTAGCTATCGACGTAATGGACATTATTGTACTGTTGAATAATGCTCCTCGAGAGCTGGTTTTGAATGCTAATTTTGGGAAGATCGAGGATGTGGCTAGGAAGTTCATATGCTTTTCTAGGGAGAGAGCTAGGGCAGACATCGTTGTTGGAGCAGCCATTGGTAGCAAAACTCAACAGATTAATGCTTTTTGGAGTAACCCAAAAAATATAGCGGCACTGGAGAAGGTTGAACAGGCTATTTGTCGGCGTGAGGAGTTCAAGAAAAGTTCTGATGAGGAACAGCCGCAGGATAAGGGCGTAAGTTTCCTTTCTCTCTCTTTTTTTATATGTAGCATTTTCTTTTTGTTATACTTTTGTTTAATTTATGGGATTTGCAGGGGATGGTGGGTGTGGGTGAAGGTGATGGTGGGTTGGTTGCTGGGGACGGCCATGATGGGATTGGTGGGGGGATCGACCTTGATGATGTGGGGACCGAGCAGCCGGTTGAAGTGGTGGGGACCGAAGCGGTCGATGCGATGGTTTGCACACGAAGAAGTGAAAAGCCGCACAAAACTGTGTTGTTGACATCTTCCTTCCAGGCTAGACAAGTCGATTTGCACAGAAGATGAAAAAGATTCACAACGCAGTTTCCAAGTGGGTCTTTGATAACGTTGGGGCTAAAAGGTTACGTATTTTTTATGTGTGTTTTTCAATTAGCCTCTTTATAAATTCTGTTTTTATTAGTCCGTTGTTAAAGTTTTTTGTTCAATGTGTGTAGAATCGAGGTTCTTTTTAGGATGAGAGACATGGTTCTTATGAGAGAAGATTTAGAGACAATGAGACCCGAGGAGTACATATCTCAAATGTTATTGATGTGTGGCGAAATTATTGAACGAGATGGAAGAAGTGAGGGATGTTAATTCCTCCGAGGTTTTTTTTGTGAATATGGTGACGGTATATGTCCATTTTTAATTTAAGGTGTTAAC
Organism: Rehmannia glutinosa; assembly: GCA_016081115.2. Lineage (NCBI taxonomy): Eukaryota > Viridiplantae > Streptophyta > Magnoliopsida > Lamiales > Orobanchaceae > Rehmannia > Rehmannia glutinosa. The sequence goes on along the minus strand of JABTTQ020001025.1, from coordinate 529,597 downwards.
AATTAGTTCAATAGCCTACAATTATTAATAGGTGTGCACGTTTTGAATACCATGATGCATATTTACTTATATTATGGTGTAATATTAGGCTGTCTTGTTGTATCTTGTTAGTGACTAAGCGGTGCACATTTAGGGGCGTGCATGGTTATGTGATGCATATTTACTTATATTTTGGTTCAAATTTACTTACATCATGGTGTAATATTAGCTATCTTATGGTATATCTTGTTAGTGATTAACTCGGTGCACAATCACTAGTAGGGGGTGCACAGTTATGTGATGCATATTTACTTATATTTTGGTGCATATTTACTTATATCATGGTGCACATTTATATGTTACAAAGTGTTTTTTTTTCACATTCAGGGGACAATGGGTAAAGTGATAGGTATTATATAATGATTTGAATTTTTTTGTTGTGCAGTTGTACTCTGTTGTGTCTCCTGCTGATGATTTGTCAGATGAAAGGGTTTTGGCATTATTTTCGGAGGCTTTTGATTTGGAATTTGTGGACCTAACAACGGCTAATTTGCAGGCTATTGAAATGGTGTGATTTTTAGAAGCTTATGAGTTTTTTTTCTTTTTCTGTTTTATTAATGATTGGATATATGTTGAATGATGTAGGTCCCAAGGGGTGTGGTGTAAGGTTTAGAAGGGAGAGGTTGAATAAACCTTATCAAATTTTCGATTTAGTCCTTTTAAAAATATACAATAGAGTTGACTCAAACAGTTGTGTCCTTGAGGGACAGCTAAGTTGGATTTTCAGCTGAGTTACCCACTCAACCTACTCGATAGAGATGTTGATAGTATAACTCGGCTGCTTAACCCAAATGCTTAACTAGCCGGTTTGGTTTTTAACAAATGGAAGACTTAACACCATTTGTTTTTTTAAGCTTGTTTTTAGCACTTGATTTTTAGCACTTGGTTATTTATCAGTTGGATAACAAATATAATACTAACAGCAGATATAAAATAAATATGTAGGAAAGTAAGTTTGCTGAAAGTAAATGACATAAATATTTTATAGAGGTTCGAAGATGGGATAATTCTTCTAATCCTCTCTTCTCCAACTCCTGGAGGAATCCACTATGTAACAGATCGATTTACAAGCGATTATCGATCCTGAGACAGCTTTGATCACACAGGTGGCTTCTCTTGCGACTCAGCTTCTTCACAGGGCAGCTGCCTTGCTACTTCAGCTCACTTCTCAAGTTCTTGGATTTGATCACGAAGCCCTCCAACAAACTTGATAATGGTTCGACCTTGAACCTTTCTATAATCCTGACTTGGAAAGTAGACCCCTTTGTTTCTTCAAATGCTTCCTCTTCAACTGGTTGAAGTTATCTCTCCTTCACAGCTTATGTTGGATCGAGTTTCTTTGAGTTTGAGGCTTGAGGAATTGCTTGAATTGCTATGAGAATATTGCAGGTTAAATGCTTGAATATTGCTTGCTTGTTCGTGGTTCAAGTAACCTTTTCTCAATATCTTCCTCAGCCTTTTATAGTGCCCATTTGAAATTTTGTCCGTTGAAGAGATATGTTGATTTCAAATGTCACTTAGTGTTCGTTGGCTTGTCTTTTCTTGGTCTGCAGCCCTGGTGATGTTGACCTTTCAGCATTTGCAGGTGTCTGACACAAGGTGTAGTGTTTCCCATTGGCTTACTCCTTTTGCACAATTCTGGGAAAACCATTTTAGACCAGGCAACTTGTCATATTACTAAATGGAATAATATTCTTTACTTTAATCAATAGATCTAAGTCAGTTGTCTTGACTTGACTGCTGCCTTTACCCCAGGTGACTTTAGTCTGCTCCAATCATTGGAATGACTCAACTTCTAAACTTGGCTTCTTGAGTTGACTTGACTGACACTTCTCACAGTTGTTCCTCAGCTGACTTTCTTTCAAATCGAGTTTTTGTCTTCCTTCATTGTGGCCTTACTTACTCGGTGACAAACACAGAGTCTTCACATAGTCCACAGTTGACTTCTTGTAATCTTTGACATAGCTGACTTGACTCAACTTTTTCAGCCATATCTATTACAATTCAAATTACAAGGAAATTTCCTAACAAATGCTTTTCAGTTCTTCTTCCCGATTTTAAAGATCGAGCATATTTTCATGATATGCATCAACATAAAAAAGAAGCATTGTCACATTTCGGACAACTCTTCAGTTGGTGGTATAAGTTGCGACAAGTACGAACAAATGCCGGAGAAACTGGTAATTTGTAGCTTTTATGTTTTTGTCCAGTTATTGTTTATTTACTTGTGGATATGAAACGATGCAAACTTAGCTATAGGTTGGTATACAATTAGACAATAATTGGTATACAATTAGTTATTATGTGATGCACAAATGCTTTTGCTGCACCTTTTTTTTTGTTTGACAGGTTTTATGTTAACATCGATTTTTTTGGCACTTTTGTTTATGTGTTTCAGTTGGATATGTTCTCTCGATATTTGCAAGCACGTGGGTGTTATCAGGCAGTGCATGATGTTGAAAAATGTTCCCCAACAAGACTTGTCATGTCATGGAGGGATGCACAAAACAAAGTCGATTGTGGGGTCTATGCCATGCGTCATATGGAGACCTATATGGGGGGAGCATTGAAGAAATTGGATTGTGGATTTGATAAGGCGATGCCGCATAACTGCACGATCGAGGACATTATATTGCTATGAAATTCTAATGCATGACATGAACCAAGGAAAGGCAGGGTTCTTGGGTTGGCTAAAAAATTTGTTAGTGGCAAGTAGATTTTATATGGATATTTTGTTTGTTTTGTTAGATGGTGTGTTCAAAGTACATTTTTAGCGTAATATATTATATTAGACTATGGTATTTCAGTGCTAATTTGACAATATTTTGGTGACTTATTACAAATTATTGGGAAATTTATTGTTTAGATTTTGATGAATGCCATGTAAAACTTAGAATAGAAAGTTGACACCCCATTTTCCTTGTAATTTGCATTGTAATAGATAGAGTAATGCATTTGAGTTGAGTCAAATCGGCTATGCCTGGATATACAAGAAGTCAACTATAGATTGAAATGAAGACCTCATTGTGAAACAAAGTGAGTATGGCAAGGAGGAGAATACAAGAACTCGATCAAGGAGTATCACCGGGATACAACTGGTGTGTGTGAAGTGTCGATCAAGTCAACTCAAGAAGCCAAATCTCAAGTTGAAGTGACAGATGAGTCATCCATTGATTGGAAGGCGATTCAAAGTCACCTGGGAAGTTAGATAACTACAAATCAAGTCAAGACAATCAAAAGAATCATTTGCCTGAAGTCAAGAATATTACATAAACAAGTAATACTTCCATGTTGCCATGTCTGAACATGCTCAGTCCCAGAAGCGTGCAAAAGGAATAAACCAACAGGAAGCACTGCACCTCATGTCAGGTTCTGAAAAGCTGAACACTCATTTAATACGAGGAAATGTCAACATCAAGGATCGCAACAAGACAAGCCAACGAACACAAGTGACATTTAAAAACCAAAGATATCTCTTCAACGGCGATTTTTAAAAGTTCACTATAAAAGGCCGAGGAATCACTTTGAGAAGAGGCTACCTTATATACCTGAGCATTCAAGCAATTATTCACACTGTAACCTGCAAAATATTCTCAAGTTATTCAAGCAAATCCTCAAGCCTAAATTTCGAAGGAAATCGATCCAACACCAAGTCAGAAGGAAAGACAACTTCAAACTGTTGAAGAGGAAACTTTTGAAGAATCAAAAGGGTCTATGTTCTAAGGAAAATTGTAGAAAGGTTCAAGGTCGAACCGGTCTCAAGTTATTGGAGGGCTTCGTGATCAAATCCAAGAAGCTTGAGCAAGTGAGTCAAGTATCAAGGCAAAATACATGTGAAGAAGCTAAGTCGGACGAGAAGCCACCGTGTGTGACCAAGGCATCTCCGATCGAGTCCCAAAGGATCAAGTCACCGTGTGATCAAGACTTGTATCCGGGTGATAACCACTTTGTACTCGATTAATACTTAGTGGATTCCTCTAGGAGTTGGAGAAGAGAGGAGTAGAAGAATTACCCCATCTTCGAACCTCTATAAAAATTATTGTGTCATTTACATTTCAAAGATTTAATTTCTCGTGATATCATTTTATATCTGTGATAATTTGCTATCCAACCGATAATTAACAAAGTGCTAAAACCAAGTGTTAAAACAAACTTAAACCAAATTCAAGGGTGTTAAGTCTTCCAAAAAATCTTATCACAACCAAGTTAAGGTTTAGACTAAAACAAAGTGAGTTACTCTATCAATAGCTCAATCGAGTGCTTGAGTGGCTAACTCATTTGGTTAACTAACCTAGCCGTCCTCAGGACTTAGTGTATTTAACTCAGTATTATTTTAAAAGGACTAAAATCGAAAAGTTGGTAAGGTTTATTCAACCCCCCTTCTAAACCTTACTCACACCCCTTGGGACCTACAAGTGGTATCGAGCGGTTGGTTCATTGAGCCTTCCGCATCGTTACCGAACCGGATCTCCAATCTTTCAAAGAAGTTTTTAACACTTGTTCTTTCAAAATATTTTTTTAAAAGTTATTATCATGGAAGCAAATTTGACACGCATTCCTATGTTCACCATTGAAGAATTTGATGACCGGAAAATACGTATGCGCTCATCTATCGACTTTACATGATGAGATGTGGATAGTGATAGAGGATGGACCACTCGCAAATAATAAAGGTGAACACAATCGCAAGGAGATCTGCTGCACCAAGGAGAAGAGGCTGCGCTCCTAGACCAGATATGGTTGAAAACCAAGAGTGAATGGACAAATGATGACAAAAAGATACAACCTAAACAATGTGGCCAAGGATATACTTTACAAGGCTTTGGACAAAGCCATGTTCAACAAAGTCAAATCTTGCAAGACAGCCAAAGAAATTTGGGATAAATTAACTTTAATTTGTGAAGGATCAGAGCAAATTAAGGAGAACAAATTATCTGTTGTCGTTCAAAAATTTGAAAATTTCAAAATGCTTGCAGGTGAAACAATGGATCAGCTGGATGCTAGATTCACTGAAATTACAAATGAGCTCTCAACACTTGGGAAAGAATACACACAGAAGGAGATGTGTATGAAGATTCTAAGGATTCTCCCAGCTGAATGGGAAATGAAGACCATGGCTCTAAGGCACTCGTTGGACCTATCAAAAACATCCAATCATGAACTATTCTCAGACCTCAAAGCTTATGAATTTGAGCTAAGAAGAAAAGATCAAGAGGAGACAGTTGTACCCAAAACAGCTGCACTTATAGTCGAAGATGGGAAGAGAGCTGAGACCAAAGAAATCATTGACGAGGAGGAGATTGAGCTGATGGTTAAAAGATGTAGGTTCCAAGGGGTGTGAGTGTAAGGTTTAGAAGGGAGGGTTGAATAAACCTTACTAACTTTTCAATTTAGTCCTTTTAAAAAGTTCAGAGTTAGTATTTCACTAAGTCCTTGGTGGACAAATGTTAGAAATTTTTCTAACCGCAAGTCTACGGTGTCAAGTTTTAATATAGTGATATGAGTAGGGTTGTCGTATCCACAGGAATGCGTGTATAAGTACCAAGTATAAATTACCTATGCTATATTTGACAGATCAATAATAGGTGGATGTCTCAATTTATAAATAAAAATAACTAGATATAACTAATCAAAATATAAACATCTAAATCTATGGGAGAATGAATTCTAGAGGTGTGATGAATCTAGTTTTCCCTTATATTATTAATATGGTATATCAATCACAAATTACCAATTTATAAGTCAAGATTTCTACAATAATCATTTCCTCTCTCGAGTGCCAAATGATTTTAGATCACAATTGGGAAATCAATATCTCTATAAAGATCACCAATTGAAATCTCAATAAAAACTATGAATCTTGGTTGATGACTTCAAAGGATTCAAAAATCTCTCGATTCTATGAAATCCTAGGTTATGCTATTTCAAGGCCATGTATTCAATTACCTCTCTCAAGTGTCAAATCAAATACACCAAACACTCTAAATTATTGATCAAGTAATTTAGAAGCAATAAATCCAAATAGCACAAATAGATTGGGAAATCTAGATTGACAAACCACAATATCAAAACATAAGTTCAAACATATATTACATCATCCCTCTAGAATTATAAAGTTTAGCTCATGATGAAAATACAAATACCCATAATCAAATGAGAATGCATCTCAAATGATATACAAGAAACAACAAAGAATTAATTAAGAAGGAATTAAAGATATTAAAGAAGAATCTTATCTATTTCTAGATGATAAATGTCTTCAATCTTCTTCCCCAACTCTTTCCTTGTGTCTTGGTGGTGTTGGTTTTCATCCCCAAGTGTCCTCCATGCCCTAGATCAAGCCTCCTATGTATCTATTTATAGTACCCTCCTATTAGATCCAAAAATTGGAGTTTTCTTGTTTTGTCCGCCCATGGCCGCAGCTGAAAATGGGTGCTGCAGCGCAAAACACAAACCCCGAGGCGGCCCATTTTCTGTGTCGGGCGCTGCAGCGCCAGAGAGGGCTGCAGCGCCCTGAAGAACATTCCCGGGAGCGCGACTCACTTTGTTGCGCTGTGGTGCCTCTTTTTCGCGTTGTAGCGCCATCCAAACGTCCGAATTTGCTTTGGGTGTCTTCATAAGAGTTGTAGACCTCTCTCGTAGCTTTCCATAGCCACTTGAATCAGCTCCATAGCAATTTTTGTAGCGAATGTTATGACCAAAATACTAAAACCTGCCAGTCTTTAGAAATTCCAGGACGCGTTTGGACGTTTCTTCAAATCAATCTTTCGTTGTTTGATCATCCTTGCTTCTTTTGACACACGACTCATTACAATGACTCTAGACTCAATATAATTGGCCCTCAACATGGCTTGGCCTCTCAAATGACTCGAAACAATAGAAATTAATGCCTAACCTATGAGATATAACAAAAACGACTCAAAATACTCAAAAACAACCCAAAACTCAAGTCTATGAAGCCCAAACCAATGGTATAAAACCAAGTGAACAAATACCCCCAAACTTAGAATATTGCTTGTCCTCAAGCAATTACAACTCTAAAATGAAAAATACAAGACACAACAATACAAACAAACCGCAAAACTTCACAACCAATATCATTTGTCTCATACTCATTTCACTATCAATCAAGCATGTGTTTTGACATTGTGATCAAATGTGTTGAATGTTCATGCCAATTCCATTTACATTATTCAAATAGATCCACGCAATCAAGTGTTATCAAAATGATCCACTTTCGAATATCCGGATGAAATGCTTACCGGATTCCATAAGCTTGTCATTTACACTAATCTCCACTAATGTAGGCTAATGTAACACAAGGATCAATAGGACTTTCAAGGCTTGTAATGTGGGCTTAGGGTAAGGTAGGAAAATATAGGATTAAGTGGCTCAACTCACCCAAACACACAATTATCACTTCAAATCACCAATTGCCAAACAAAATAGCTACCTTCACTTTTGTTAAATTCTCCACTTCTCCTTTTATGAGCCTAAATTCACGATTTTTTTTCCGAAACCCCAAACTTAATTTTTTTTTTTTTACATGAGGGTTCATATTTTCTTTTTTTTTCTCGGCAACTTCATGCAAGTGAACATATACCCTACTTATCATACCCTCCTCAACCTTCAATATTTTGTGTGTATGAGTGATGGGTCATTAGGATTTTCACATGTAGGCTCAAGGTATAATATTTGGTTGCCAAAGAACGGGTTTAACAAAGCTCAAAGGGGACACTAGTGAAAATATATAATATAAAGGTAGGCATTTTTGGCTCTAGTTTGTTCAAAGATGGCCTAAATCATTTCCTTAATGTTACTTCACCTAGGATTTCATCTCGACTAGTGATCGAGACAAGTTCTAGAATCCGGTGGGATCATATAAGAAACACTCAACTTCGTAAATCATTTTCAAATAAATCAATGAATTATGCATGTAGATGGAATTAATGGAACGAAACATAGATCACCGCTCAAACACATGCTCTTTTGACCGTTTAACTCATATTCGACAAATTCACTTAGTCATGCATTCTGATTCAACAAATGACTCGACTCGACTCAACTCAAAGCAAATATACAAGACACAAAAAAACGCCAAGAAAGTAGGATCACAAATCGAAAAAGGTATTACCACTCCCCAAACTTAATATAACCATTGTCCTCAATGGAAGAGGTGCAACTCCTCGTCGGAATCGTGGGGTGAAAGAGAAGCAACAGGGCCATTTGGTAGCACTCCATAGGGTCGATGGCTTTTTCCTTGCCTTTCTATGATTTAGGAGGCATAATACCAACCACCAAACAAAACCAAACGTGGAAACAAGCAATGGGGTAAAGTACCACAATATCATGTGAAGACCATGGGAGCTACATCAATGTTATATAATTTTGATCGACATGTGAACTCCTCCAAGCAATCAACCAAGAAGGGTATGCAAAAGTGTTAAATTTCTCATTGAGGCATTTTATCAAACACATGGTGGGCATAAATCAAGGTAAATGATGTATATGCAATTAAATATCAAATTATGCCAAAATTTCAATGCATCCAAATACTATCACAATAAGCACCTTTTGCACATAATTTCACAAGAATCGCGTAATGTGCATGCAAGAGGGATAGGGGTGAGATGCAACATGACTACTTCTAATAAAACACAAACATTCTAACTAATCAAACTATGAAAGCAAGTAAAATGAGCTTGGGTTGCCTCCCAAGAAGCGCTAAATTTAAAGTCTTTAGCCGGACTTTTGTTATACTCAACCGGGATCCAAAACAAGTGTCGATCATGCCACGCCTTTGTATTTTCCAACAAAGATAAGCGATCTTTTAGTGTATATAAGACGTGGATGATTAAGGATCCGAATGTTGATGGTCTTTTGGAAATCAAAAATGTGTTCCTAATGATGAAAAATGGTTTATCAATCATAGTAAAGATATTTCTATCTTTACTCACATTAAATATCATGAAATCAGTAGAACATGTTAATTGATCACCATTTTCAAACATTGTTCCTTCAAGTGTATGCTTCTTAAAATTTGATACATTTGTATTGAAGCTTACATCTAGAGTGCACATATTTTTGTCAATATGAGGATTTTAAAATGAGTGAGAGATATAGATACTCCCGAGTTAATTTGATGTGGCTCCTCCTCTTGTAAGATCGGATTGCACTCTTCAAAAGTCTCCTCCAAATTTTGAAGGACGTCCACCTTTTTTATAATGGGCAATTCATGTTCATGATTTTCTATTTCACCAGGTCCCAAGAATGATGACGACTCTTCATTATTAAGTTGGTCAATCATTTGTTGGAGTAACTTTGACATAGTTTGACATGTAATCTCAATTTGTTGAATGCTTGCCTCGGTTTGTAGTAATCTATCATCACTTTCTCGATTTCTTATCTTACACTCTTCGATAAACTCAAAGAAGATTCTTTTCCAACTCGGACCGACATTTTATCTCATCTTGTCGTCTTCTTGCCTCACAATCATCTAGAAATTGATAAAGTATTTCTTCCAAGCTAGACAATTGTTCTTGTGGCTGATGAAAGGTTTCATGATTTGCCATATTTTGGGTCCATACATTTTCTTGAGGTGGATAATAAGGAACAAAATGGTTCACACTTTGACTTCCAAAAATCACAGTAGCATCATCGGTTGTACGTATATGCATACATTATAATTTAATCAAACGATGTGCCTAAAACAATCACACAAAATTAAAACAAGAAAAGAAAAAAAAAAAAAAAAATAGTCAAATTACAACTAGGCAATCAACCTTGATATCACACAAAACACATTCCTCGGCAAACGGCGCAAAAACTTGTTAGAAATTTTTCTAACCGCAAGTCTATGGTGTCAAGTTTTAATATAGTGATATGAGTAGGGTTGTCGTATCCACATAAAATGCGTGTATAAGTACCAAGTATAAATTACCTATGCTATATTTGTGAGATCAATAATAGGTGGATGTCTCAATTTATAAATAAAAATAACTAGATATAACTAATCAAAATATAAACATCTAAATCTATGGGAGAATGAATTCTAGAGGTGTGATGAATCTAGTTTTCCTTATATTATCAATATGGTATATCAATCACAAATTACCAATTTATAAGTCAAGATTTCTACAATAATCATTTCCTCTCTCGAGTGCCAAATGATTTTAGATCACAATTGGGAAATCAATATCTCTATAAAGATCACCATTGAAATCTCAATAAAAACTATGAATCTTGGTTGATGACTTCAAAGGATTCAAAATCTCTCAATTCTATGAAATCCTAGGTTATGCTATTTCAAGGCCATGTATTCAATTACCTCTCTCAAGTGTCAAATCAAATACACCAAACACTCTAAATTATTGATCAAGTAATTTAGAAGCAATAAATCCAAATAGCACAAATAGATTGGGAAATATAGATTGACAAACCACAATATCAAAACATAAGTTCAAACATAGATTACATCATCCCTCTAGAATTATAAAGTTTAGCTCATGGTGAAAATACAAATACCCATAATCAAATGAGAATGCATCTCAAATGATATACAAGAAACAACAAAGAAGGAATTAAGAAGGAATTAAAGATATTAAAGAAGAATCTTATCTATTTCTAGATGATAAATGTCTTCAATCTTTTTCCCCAACTCTTTCCTTGTGTCTTGGTGGTGTTGGTTTTCATCCCCAAGTGTCCTCCATCCCCTAGATCAAGCCTCCCATGTATCTATTTATAGTACCCTCCTTTTAGATCAAAAATTGGAGTTTTCTTGTTTTGTCCGCCCATGGCGCTGCAGTGCATTGAAAATGGGCGCTGCAGCAAAACACAAACCCCCAGACGGCCCTTTTTTTGTGTTTGGCGCTGCAGCCCACTTTGTCATTGCCCAGCGCCTGTCGTAGAACATTCCCCGGCGCGACGACACCATCATGTTGCCTGCAGGCAGCTTTTTTTTTCGCGTTGTAGCGCCATCCAAACGTCCGAATTTGCTTTGGGTGTCTTCATAAGAGTTGTATCCCTCTCTCTTAGCTTTCCATAGCCACTTGAATCAGCTCCATAGCAATTTTGTAGCGAATGTTATGACCAAAATACTAAAACCTGCCAAATCTTTAGAAATTCCCGGAGACGCGTTTGGACGTTTCTTCAAATCAATCTTTCGTTGTTTGATCATCCTTGCTTCTTTTGACACACGACTCATTACAATGACTATAGACTCAATATAATTGGCCCTCAATATGGCTTGGCCTCTCAAATGACTCGAAACAATAGAAATTAATGCCTAATCTATGAGATATAACAAAAATGACTCAAAATACTCAAAAACAACACAAAACTCAAGTCTATGGCCCAAATCAATGGTATAAAACCAAGTGAACAATAGCTAAGTTAGTTAATTAGCGAGTTGGCCACTCAACAGACTCGACCGAGCCGCCGATAGAATAACTCACCGCTTTGACTAAAACTTAACTCGATTGTGATATGTTTTCATCGGAAGACCTAACACCCTTGAATTTGGTCTAAGTTTGTTTTAATACTTGGTTTTAGCACTTTGTTGATTATCAATTGGATAACAAATTTATCGTGAGATATTGAAATAATATGCGAAATTAAAGTCTTGAAAAGTAAATGACACAATAAATTTTATAGAGGTTCAAGATGGGGTAATTCTTCTACTCCTCTCTTCTCCAACTCCTGGAGGAATCCACTAAGTATTGATCGAGTACAAAGTGGTTATCAGTCCGTATGCAAGTCTTGATCACACAAATGACTTGATCCTTTGGGACTCGATGCGAGATGCCTTGGTCACTCACCGCATCTCGTGCGACTCGAACTTCTTCACAGGCGGCAAAGCCTTGCTACTACAACCCACTTGCTCAAATTTCTTGGATTTGATCACGAAGCCCTCCAAATAACTTAAGACTGGTTCGACCTTGAACCTTTCTACAATCCTTTGTGGAATGTAGACCCCTTTGATTCTTCGGATGTTTCCTTTTCAACTCGATTGAAGTGGTCTTTCCTTCACAAAAGTGTTGGATTGATTTCCTTCGTAGTGTAGGCTTGAGGATTAAACTTGAATGACTTGAGAATATTTCAAGAGGTTACAACTCGAATAATAGCTTGAAAGTTTCGTAACAAGGTAACCTTTTCTCTAGGTGATTCCTCGGCCTTTTTATAGTGTTCTTTAAAAATTTGCCCGTTGAAGAGATAGGTTTATTTTCAAAAGACACTTGTGGTCGTTGACTTGTCTTGTTGCGATCCTTGGAATTGACATTTCCTCATATTGAATGAGTCTTGACTTTTCGAGTTCGACACGGTGCGAAAGTGCTTCCCATTGGTTTATTCCTTTTGCACGCTTCGGGATCGAGCACTTTAAGAAAGACAAGATGGGAGTATTACTTGTTTAAGTAATTTTCTTGACTTCGTAAACGGATCTCTTTCGATTGTCTCGACTTGACCGCATTTCCTTGATTTCTCTAGATGACTTCGAGTCGACTTCCAATCATTGGATGACTCATCCGTCACATCAACTTGAGACTTGGCTATCTTGAGTTGACTTGATCGCACTTTACTCACCGCATCTCACCGCACCTTCAATCGAGTTCCTGTCTTTTCTTCCTTGCCACACTCACCGCCTCACGGCGAGTCTTCCTTCTAGTCTCAAGTTGACTTCTTGCATGTTCAGGCATAGCCGACTTAACTCACCACCAACCACCCTATCTATTACAATGCAAATTACAAGGAAAATAGGTGCCAACTTTTTATTCAAGTTTTACATAGCATTCATCAAAATCTATAAATTAATTTCCCAACAATTCCCTCCTTTTGATGATGCCAAAACTTAAAACATGCATTCAACAATTGAATAGCAAAGATACGCATGCAGAAATGTAGAATCACAAAATGTATGCGTAGAATCAATCTTTTATTGATCATAACATTCTTGTTCTTTACATGCTTTGTTTACAAAGTGTATCGAGCTTAATCGAGCTTAAAGTAATCATGCTATTCTATATCTACGCAAGTATAGAAATTATACAATTTTATTCAATGTGCGTAAGACTTACATACAAATGCATTTACATAGTAAAATACATGAAGGGGTGGACAAAGAACACTTCATCTCCTTCGCCGCTCCTTCTTTCTTTTCTTCTTCTCTCTCATCTTCCTCGACCTTTTTCTTTTCTTCTCTTCTTCAACTCGCTTTTTTTCTCATAAGCCTTTCTGCACCTTCATCTTTTCTTTTCCTTTCTTGTCTCTCTCCCACAAACAGTTTGTCTTCTATTTTCTTCTTCGATTCTCTTTACATACTCAACATTGTTCTTGGCCACTTGCAGTTGGCTACTTCGTCGAACCTGACCCCCAATAGATCCCTCCTTTCTTACCTGGATCTATATATTCAATGTTTTTGGGCGAGGTCTGGTCTAAAACCTCTTCCTCCTCCACATTCTTCCTCCTCCCCGGGCGTGTATTGTCTTGGCCTTCTTTTTCCCAAAAGAGTGACCAAAGCAGAGGACGCCAAGAGTCTCACGCTGTCGCTTCTTCTTCATATAGCTTGAGGCCTTTTTCCCAATACAAATCCCAGGCTTGGGCCATGGACATATTTACAAAGTAACCCTGATGCGAGCGTCTTGAATTCATCAACAGATCTTTGCTCGGTTCGACGCCTAAAATGGCATCATGTCTCTTCCCGCCGAATGCCTCCATATTGTTTTAGTATATCCATCACTCGGGCATCCATCTTTCCTTCCACCTCCTTCATCCCCGCTTCTACTATCTTTCTCTTTTCACCATGGGTACCGCAGATGTTGGAGTGGTAGAGTCACCGGGAGTTTGTGATGATATCAATCTGTGACAAGCCCTTGTTGGGGGTTTTAGCAATCATCGTGGGTCATATCTTTCGAACCTTCCCCAAACAGATTTTCCTTCTTATCTCTTCTCGCTTCTTGGTGCCTTCTCCTCGCACAACAAGGCCGTCCTTCTTCTCGGCTTCGTAACCTTTCAACGCTTTTAGGTATTCCTCTTCCCCCTTTTTGGCATCATCAAAGGAGAGAGGAACCCCTAGAAACAAGCCAAAGAATCATGAAGTCTAAGCGGTTGATAGTCGAGTTATGCTTCAATCTGTGTGGAGTATCTTTGCACGGAATTCGAAGTGAGTGGCGTTGGATTCACCGCCACCAAATTCATTTCAGCCATGAGTAGATCAATTTCTTCTCCATGTTCTCCTCTACGCCAGGCTCTTCCTTATGAAATTCACGCAGAACAAGATCTCTCGTGTTATGAGATTCATGCATTCGATCGATGTTTTCTTGCATTCTTCTCTTCATATCAAGCATTCTCACCCGCAAGACTAGCAATTTATTGAACAATGTTCCAAGTATCGAACTTGTTCTACGCGCATTGTCTGGCCGTTGTTGCCACCATTCCCGGATCCCGACAATTATTCCTTGCAGATCGGCAGAAGATTAGCATCTCGGTTATCTAGTCTCATGTCCAAAGTGAGGCCTGGTGCCTTTCCATCTTCTCTATCTTTGCAAATATGGCCTTGAAAACTTCTCGAACCTCACCGTCACTTCGCCTCACCAAGGCGCCAAAAAAGTCAAAGTTTGCCGGACGATGGTATCTGTTGGAATAACGGGATCGGAGTTTATGGAAACGTTCTTGATCTCTAGCTGATTCTTCAAGAAGGTCGTCGTAGATCCAGAGAAAAGGGGAACGATTCTTCAAATGGATCATCACGGGCAACGAGAATCGCTCAATGGTAACTTGTGCCCGTGATGTGCCCGGTGGAGTCGATTCTGCTGCGCCTTGGGGAGCCCGCGCTTGACTGTTTCCACTATAGTCTGTTGGGGTATTGACCCGGTGGCCGAGCCTCACTGCTCAACAGCCTTCGTCGGTCTCACCGGTTTGTCCATATGAGTTGGACGTCCACGGCCGTATCGATGAGCGTCACCGGATGATGATGAGATTTTCATGGGTGGCTCATCATCAAAAGTAAAAGTTTGGCGAGTAGCCTTAAGATCGGACTTACTCGATTGGGAGAACATCCTCACCGAGTCTTTTGGATCGGCAATGGGGATGACTCAACTTCATCTTCACCTTCATATCCCGAGAAAGGTTACATCGGGATCGCCGTGGGAATCATGAAGAGCACTTATCTCCTTTTTAGATGGATCAATGATAGTAGGAGGGATGTTCTCGGCTTCCGTCTCTTTACCCTGTGAAGTCTCAACCTCCCGTTGGCCTTCACTACCTCCTACAATCTCAATCGTAGCGAGGCCATGGACAATCCCTTCGACGCACTCAACCGCCTTAGGGTCTTCGTGAGGTGGCATCCACCGGAGTCTCAACTCCATGGATTGCGCTTTCATCGCCTGCAGTGTTAACTCCCGGGCGATCCTCCTCCTCTGCCTCTTTGCTTCAACGCATTGGCCTTCAAAGCGCTTGGCACTTCAGTGAGACAGTCTCAACTATCCGAGCCTCTTCAAAAGACAACTTGTTGTGTATCTGCTTTGTGTTTCCGTTTCCACTTCGCCTCCGAGATTCATTGTGGAGTCACCAGCATTCTCTCGACCTAATCGCAGTGGAGAGAGTTTCCCCCTCAACCGCACACCAACCGAGTGACTTGGATTGGGGTCACTCGTCTCCGGACTCCTACTGTTCCATTTGAGTATTCAACTATTGGGGCAGGTGGTAAGACACCTTTATTAGGGGTTGGCTCGACCGGGTCCCTGTTCCCGGTTCATCGCCATTCCTTTAACACCTTCTTCTCGAGTGATCCGGGAAGTGGTGGCAAGAACAACAATGGCAATATGCTACACCACTCTCATCGGGTCAAGTTCCACCGTGATGTGGAAGACTCCCTGTCCTTCCATTATTCTTTGCTCATGTAGGATCCTGGACTCCCACATGGCTTGCTTTGCATTTCCAATTCTTCAAGGTTGCGCGAAGAGGTCCGATCCTCATCACTCTCGATAGGATGTCAAGATGAGGATGTGTATGATCGTGGTTCCATGGGGGACAAATGCTGGCCTTCTCACGTGCTTCAACTTCCTCCGCCGCTCGCTTCTCCTTGTCTTTGAAGATCTCGCAAGATATCCGTGCGCTTTTCTTCATCCAGTGCTTGACCACATGGTCAATCCGAGAAAATTCAACAGCTTCTTCTTCTTCTTCAATAAACTCCTCTTTTTGAAACTATTCCCTGGATCGACTCGGCTTCCACTTCCTCCATTCTCGCAGACGATTTTGGATGTTTGGATATGGTGGGGATAGGATCATCACATCATCATCTTCTTTATTATCATCTCCTCGTTGCCCTTCCTTTTCGTGAATAGAAGGCAACATACTCGCTCAACTCCTTCAAAGAACATCAAGGACAAGTGGAGATATAGTCACAAATGCCAGAGAGTCGATGTCTCACCGCTCCTTGTTCTTCACCGCCCTGTCGCCGTCTGGTCTTTGACTTGCCTCTCATTGACGGCTTCAAATGACTTGGCAGCGATTGATCAATAATCTCTGAGACTCTACTTCTCCAAATGCTTCCACGATCTGCTCCACCGAGTGGCAGACTTCACTGTTTTCTCAAGCTCGACCGCTTGAAGAGTCTTCTTTTGGTCCTTACCGGAGGAATTTCTGTTCGGATGCGCTTTCCGAGTCCTCAGGCGGCGGGGCCGTGCTATTGTCTTTTTCTCGAGGAGTCGGCCTTCTCGGCTTATCATCCCTCCTTTTCTTAATAACCGAGAAGGCATTTGGGATTCCTTCTCTACTCGGTCTGCCGGGCAGGTGACTCACCGCAGGGCAAAGTGCGGATTTCTTTTTCTTTGTTGCAGGGGCAAGCAATCTTCTTTGCAAAGTAGAGGGGCGCCTTCTTCTTCGGGGAGAGGAGGAGACAGTTGTTTCTTCAGGGCTAGCCGATTCTCCTCACTCGTGACGCCCCCTCTTGGCATACGCTCTCTTCCGTGCTCCTAAAGGTTTGATCGAACATTTTCTTGTTTTCATGGAACGCCTTCCCATGTCAAAGAGGGACTCCTTCACTTCCATCATCCGCCAATCACCAGGCCATATCCCAAAGATCCTCCAAATGAACCATCCTCCTTGAAGGATTTATTCCCAATATTCCGCGCAGTCTGCTGTATACAAACTCGCACAGTTCACCTTCTTCTCTCTCCATGATCGCACCATCACGATCAACTTGGTTTTGACAAACCGATTAAAGCTTCCAAATTTGATATCTATGCATTTGGCAACAATGTCTAACGGCCTTGTGGTATTCCTCCTTCAAAGAAATTTCTTATCACCAGACAACCTTTGCAAAGATAAAAGATCGCTTGGCTACTTCCTTCCAAGCAAAGGCCAGGTTAACATCACTTCATAAATCTCCGCACTCTTCCGGCGCAACAAAAATGATGTTCGCGCATCCTTGGCAAACATGGTGAAATCTTTCCCGTGAACGAGGACTTGATGCCCTCATTGTGAACTTCAGCGTCACATAGAATCGTGCGACCTCCTCCACGTAGGTCATCCTCAAACTCCATCGACAAAAAGGGTTTCACTCCGATTTCTCCAACTTCTTCTATTTTCTTCACAAGGGTTTCGTCGACCTTGTTTGATCATGCCATCGAAATCCACAAAGAGATCCCGTGTGGATTTGCTTTTCCAACTTGACAAAGTCGTAAGTAGATGCCATTTCTCGAAGATTTATCGAATGAAACTTTGAAAATAAGCCTTGAGGATTTGTAGGGTTTTGAGAGTAAAAATGCTTTCTTTGCTTTTGAGAGAGATGAACAGTTTTGGTAAAGTGAGAGAAAGTCGGACGAAATGGTATATGTATGGGTTATGAAAGGACGTGCGGGTGGTTTTTGAAATTAGTTCAAGATCAACGGTTCGATTTTGCACGCCGATCAACATTTAATTTCTCGCATTTAATGCGGCAAAGATTTATATCCAATCATAAGCTTGGTATGCGCTTTTTTGTCAGACATCGCCATCATTATCTTCGACGTCATTCTTAAAAACATTCCCGCTTAGTAAAAACGACTGCGTTTTTGTCACTTTGCTCATAAATGTTTCAGCTTACTCCTTAGCTGATTCAACTCCTCTTTCTTTTCACATAGGTACTCAGCTGTCAACTAACTTGATGCAGCTGATTCTCCGATACGGGCGGATTCACTTAGCTAATTCAAGCGTTCGCTCTTTTTCTTATTTTCATGTTCCATCTCTTTTCCTTGAGTCTTCTGAGTGTCAACTCAGCTCGATTAACCCTAATTCGTGTTTGAGTTCTTCAAATCTTGATTCACATAATGGTTTTGTGAATATATCAGCTAACTGCTTATCAGTTGAGATATATTCCAAGGTGATGTCCTTCCTTTCTACATGATCTCTTATGAAGTGATATCTGACATCAATGTGCTTTGTTCTTGATGCCATCACAGATTCTCGAGTGATTGCAAAGCACTTGTGTTATCACACATAATTGGAATTTCCTTTTCTTCAACTTCATAGTCTCACCGTTGTCTCATCCATAAGATCCGAGCACAACAATGCCCGCAGCCTATGTATTCTCGCTTCACCATGGGAGGTGGCTATTGAATTTTGCTTCTTGCTAAACCAGAAATTAGCCTATTTCCAAGCATTTGACATGTGCCTCGAGGTACTTTTCGAAATAACTCTACATCCCGCATAGTCGAGTCCGAATAACCAATTAGTTTGAATCCACCTTCCTTTGGATACCATAAGCCATCTTCTTGACTTCCTACCGCAAAGGTGATGTCCGCCTACTTGCCGTGAGATAGAGCAATGATCCAATAAGTGCTCAGATCTTGTTTGATCCACGTACTTGCCATCCGCATCCATATCCATTTTGATCGATGTATTCATTGGTATTTCACAAGACTTCTCTTCCATACCAAATTTCTTCATTAAATCTCTCGGTGTATTTTGTCCGACTTATGAAGGTTCCATCCTTCAAATTGCTTTACTTGACGCCCTAGGAAGAATGTCGCTCTCCCATCATGCTCATTTCAAATTTGCTTTGCATAAGATTTGAGAATATATCACACACTCTTTGTTTGTGGATCCAAAGATGATGTCATCCACATATATTTGAACAAGCAGTATACTTTTCCCATCTTGAATTCTGAAGAGTGTTCTATCCACTTTGCCTTTTGTGAATCCGTTCTTAGTCGTGAATTATGATAATGTATCATACCATGCTCTCGGTGCTGTTTCAATCCATATAGAGCTTTCTTGAGTTTGTATACTTTATCTCCAAGAGTCTTCTGCTCAAATCCTGGAGGTTGTTCAACATACACTTCTTGCAAGTTTGTTAATAGTTTTGAAATTCAGGTGACTCAGCTTCTTGTGCCACAGCCAACTTGATTCGGCCGTGCTTTTGCTAGTAGACAAGTGCTTGGTGTTGTAGTTGACCAATCCACCACATACATGTTCTTTTGTCCGCATCCTTGTAGACTACTTCATTAGATTCAATGTTCTTGATTTGGCACACTCCCATATTGAATCCAACATTATAGCCCTTGTCACGAGTTGACTTATGCTTAGTAAGTTGAAATTGAGGCCTTCAACATATGCAACATCCGTAATTTCTAATCCATTTTTCTTGATGGATCCAATGCCTCTTATTTCTCCCCGAGCTTCATTTCCTCCAAATATAACTTTTGCACCTCTAACTTCCTTGAATTTTGATAGATTTTTCTTGTTTCTGTCAGTGTCCGAACAACCACTATCCATGTACCAGGTTCCTTGGCACTCACCGCTTCTTGAACTCGCAATCAAGGAAATTAGGTTTTAGGTACCCATACTTGTCCGGGTCCTGAGGGGGTTAGTATTGTAAGATGATCGAACCAACCTATAGCCAAATGATTTGACTCTAAGAGGTTGCCATCTATCGCTGCCATAATCATAATAAACTTTGGCAAATTGCTTGGGGTTTTAGGTTCATACATTTGTCTCTTTTGTCTCGATACCTGCATGTGTTTTAGCAATTGCTCTGTTTAGTAGTTGTGATATCTCCGAGGATAGTGCCTGGGTGCATATGTGTGTCTTTGATAATAGCTCTTTTGCCTTTGGAATGGCCTTTGCCGAGTTCTGGCCTTTGCCATTTAGGCTTATATTCCATAGGTCTTTCTTTGATAGTTCACATTATTCCAATCACTTGGCTTGGATAATTTCTACCATTCCGATCATATATGTTCCTTTAATAGAATTTCTGGCTTTTGGTAGCTCTGCTTTCTTCTTTACAGAGTACTTCCTATTTGGAGTTTGCTTTGAGGAACTCCGATTTCTTCTCACCGTCCTCTCAAAGATACTCACCGGTCGTTTTCCTTTTCCTTTATAACCAAGGCCAGTTTGCTTGTGGTTGTGCTTTGGAATGAATGTGTGTGCACCATTTGGAGTTTTGGATTTTGAGATGCTTCATTACTTGAAGATCCTTTTTCCAAAATCACTTTTGGAACTTGACTTGGCATAGAGGAATTAAATCCTAAGCCTGTCTTATCTCCACATTCTCTTTGCTCATGATAAGATCATCCAAAGATTTCGATGCCTTAGTGAATGAGGCAATCACATTTTTGAGGTCATTTTCCCGATTTTCTATGGCGGCTATCTCTCGCTATTAACTTAGCATTTTCAGCTTTTAGCTCTTTATTCTCATCACCTATGTGACTTAGAGCAGTCAAATTTTCCTCATTTAGTAGTGTGTGTGTGAGGATTTAATGTGCTCAAAGTCTTTCATCATCTTGCCTAATGAATCATAGAGATCAAACTGGGTGATGAAATGTGTGTGTCACAATCACTATCATTGAATCTGAGTGTGATGAGTTAGAGTGTACCTCATCTTCTTGGTCAGTTGGTCTTGTTCTTTGGCCATTAGACAGGACAGATCAAGGCTTCTTCTTCGTAGTCACTTGAGTAGTCACTTCACTACTCTCCGAGTCTCACCGTGTCTTTTGACTTGGCTGTCTCTCAACAGCTCTGCAGCCTAACATTGCCTTTTTCTTTTCTTGTCTTCTTTCTCTCAAGACTTTTCTTTCCTCTTTGTTCCCGTATTTGTTCACTACAGATATGGGCAATCAATGGCATAGTGACTCGGGGTTGCTGCGCAGCTTGCAACATAGACTCTCAACTTTTTGATCACTCTTTTTCCATTCTTGGATTGTCATTCTTTGGTATTCGATCTTTTGATGCTCGCTCTCTTGGGTGGCCTGTCTTCCCTTGACTTGGAGGGAGCCGAGTGTCTTCCGGAAGATTCACCTTTGCCTCTTTTGTAGTTCTTGTTGGAGAATTTGTTGAACCTTTTAACCATCAGGGCAATCTCTTCTTGGTCAATGACTTCTTTGACTTGACTCTCTTCCCATCCTTGACTATTAGAGCAAATGCTTTGGGCACAACCTGCTTTTCTGATCTTTTCTTCTCACCAAATTCATAGACTTTGAGATCTCGAGAATAACTCATGGTTGGATGTTTTTGATAGATCCATGGAATGTCTCAAGGCCATGACTTTCATTTCCCACTCACCGAGACTTCTTAGAATCTTCATACACATCTCTTTCGTGTATATTCTTTCCCAAGTCTTGATGATTCATTGGTAATTTCATTTGAATCTAGCATCCAAATGATCCAGGGTTTCTCCCGCAAGCATTGTTAAGTTGGTATTTTACCAACTTATTTGAGTATTTTAGATTAGAATTTGGTTTTATTTTGGGTGTTTTTAGAGTCTTTAGAGTCCAATTTATTTCAAATAGTGTCGATGAAGAGTCACTACAGATTTGGTAGCCGAGAAATGAAGAAAACGATGAAAACGCACGCCAAGAAAGAAGAAATCGCGTTTGAAAAAGGAAAATCGCACTTTGACCCCGAAGGACGGGCGGGCGCTACATGCTGCCCCCTGAAGCCACAAATACCGTGTGATGGTGTGCGAGTTTGGAGCAGTAGCATGTGGCGCAGCGCCGGCGGAAGAAATTTATGATGCGGGTGGGCGTTGCGGCGCGCCAACGCCCGCTCAGCCCGGGCGGCAATTGTGTGCGGAAGTTTTGGCGCCGCAGCTTGCCATGCCCATGCCAAAGCAAAAGCGTACTTCCTATGCTTACCTACTCCCTTTCTTGATTTTTGTGGCATATAAATACTAGCCTTGGGGCTTGAAATGGGGCATTTTGCAACCCTTGGAAGAGAATAAAACAACTACAAGACAAGGAAGAAGGATTTGGGCATCTTGAGAAGAATTTGGAGAAGAAGATTGGAGGCTTCTATCATCTAGAAATAGAGAAGATCCTCTACTCTTGTTCTTATTTTGTTGCTTTCTTCATATCTTGTAAGATGTATTATTGTATTTTCATGGATTCATTTTCTTTAATCATGAGCTAAACTCTATAATTCTAGAGGAATGATGTAATCTATGTTTGAACTTATGTTTTGAGATTGTGGTTTGTCAATCTAGATCTATCAATTTATTTGTGCTATTTGGATCTATTGCTTCTAAATTACTTGATCAATAATTTAGATTGTTTGGTGTATTTGATTTGACACTTGAGAAAGGTAATTGAATACATGACCTTGGAATAGCATAACCTAGATTTCATAGAATTGAGAGATTTGTGAATCCTTTGAAGTCTTTTATCAAGATTCATAGTTTTTATTGAGATTTTAATTGGTGATTTTTATAGAGATATTGATTTCCCAATTGAATCTAAAATCATTTGACACTTGAGAGAGGGAATGATTATTGTAGAAATCTTGACTTATAAATTGGTAATTGATGATTGATAAACCATATTGACAACATAAGGGATAACTAGATTCATCATACCTCTAGAATTCATTTAATCATTTGGATAAACTCATTAATATTTTCATATTCTTTGATTTATTTTTTAGTATTTTTAATATAATCAACTCCATCATATATTGAATTTCGAATAAAGTTAGACTACTATATTATAGTACTTAGCAATAATTCGGTAATTATTCCCTGTGGATTCGACAACCCTACTACTCTATATTAAAACTTGACACCGTACACTTGCGGTTAGAAAAATCTCTAACAAGTTTTTGGTGCCGTTCTTTTAATAATTCATCTTATTTGCGCTAATATTATTACTTAGTAGTTTTCCTTTAATTTAGATTGGTTTTTTTTTTTGTTACAATAGGGTCATTGTCATTTTTGTGTTTTCTTGTTGATGCGAAAAATAAAAGTGCTAATTTAATCTTATTTGATCCAGAAAATTGAAAGAACGCTTAGAAAGATTAGAGCCGCACGAAGAATCGAATTCACAAAAATGGCCGGAATTGGTGATGATGAAGAACGCATACCTATTGTTGCACCACCGAAAGGGCCATTCGGGACTATTTTCGACCAACCACAAATCAAAACTATTCGGATATTGTTCGCCAACCTATCAATGCGAATAATTTTGAATTGAAACCGCCTTAATAAACATGGTGCAACAAAATCAGTTTGGGGGTAGTGCCGACGAGACGACCAATGCTCATTTGGCTATTTTTCTTGAGATATGTGACACTATCAAAATGAATGGGGTTCCCGATGAAGCTATTTGGTTGAGGTTATTTCCGTTTTCACTTCGTGATAAAGCTAGACAAAATGCTTCAAACCTTTTCCACCGGAAGTATCACTAGTTGGAATGATCTCACCGAAAAATTCATGGCAAAATTCTTTCCACCTAGTAAGACACTTCAACTAAAAAGTGAGATTGCTCAATTCCATCAACTCGACTTTGAGCCACTCTACGAAGCTTGGGAGCGATTCAAAGAATTATTGAGGAGGTGTCCACAACACGGGTACGCAGATTGGCAAAAGGTTCTATTTCTACAATGGTATGAATGGGCATTCAAGAACTATTATAGATGTTGCGGGAGGTACATTGATGGCTAAAACTCCAAGTGAAGCCATGCTTTTACTCAAGAAATGGATGCCAATAGTTATCAATGGCCTTCTCGAAAGATCTACGCCAAGAAAAGTTGCTTGTTCTTGAACTTGATACTATGTCCGCATTGGCCTCTCAAATTTCCGCTTTGTCAAAGCAAATTGCTACTCTAAATTCGGGTGGAAAACAACAACCGTAAGCGATCATGGAGATAAGTCAAGAAATTGTGAATCCCGATACGAGCAAGCAAATTATGTGAAAAATCGGGTTTCAACAATCGAGGGAATCAATTACCGACGATTATCATCCGGGACTTCGCAATCATGAAAATTTCTCGTATAGCAATACGAAAATGTGTTGCAACCACCTCCGGGATATCGAAATCAAGCAAGTACGAGTACACATGTGGGAGAACAAAAGCCATCTTTGGAGGAATTACTTAGTTCATTCCATGTAGAATCAAGAGCAAGGATGAACAAGGCCGATTCTAACATAGAAAATTTGGGTTCAAGGGTTACAACAATTAAAAGTCATCTCAAATCTTTGGGAACACATGTGGGTCAATTGGCCACGGCTATTAATTCACAATGTAGAGTTGATACGTTCCCAAGTAACACCGAGGTGAACCCATGGAGCATTGCAAGGCCATTAAGTTGAGAAGTGGAACAGAATATGATGAACCAAAGATGCCTACTCACACCACCAATGAACCGCAAAGCTCAAAACACTCCACAATGAAGAGGACATTAATAAGCAATCAGAAAAGGCAAAAATTGAGGTAAAACCAATTTCCAATTCTGATAATGTGTTACCAAATTCTCTTCCTTTTCCACAGAGTTTTCAGAAGAAAAAGTTGGACGCTCAATTTTCCAAGTTTTTGGAAATATTCAAGAAAATTCACATCAACATCCCTTTTGCTTTGATGCACTTGAGCAAATGCCAAACTATGCAAAATTCATGAAGGATGTGATGTCTAGAAAGAGAAGGTTGGAGGCATACGAGACGGTCAATCTCACAGAAGAGTGTAGCGCCATTTTGCAAAGAAAGCTACCACAAAAATTAAGAGATCCGGGGAGTTTCACTATCCCTTGCACTATTGGTGATTCTTATTTTAATAAAGCTCTTTGTGATTTAGGTGCTAGCATTAATCTTATGCCGTTATCCTGCTTTTCAGAAACTTGGCCTTGAGAAATAACGCCATCCACCATCACATTGCAATTAGCCGATAGATCATTCACCTACCCAAGAGGAGTGATTGAAGATGTGTTGATCAAAGTGGATAAATTCATATTTCCTAAGGACTTTGTGGTGTTGGATATGGAAGAAGATCATGAAATGCCATTGATTCTTAGAAGACCTTTTCTAGCAAATCTGGACGAGCTCTAATTGACGTGCAACGAGGAGAGTTAACATTATGGGTAAATGATGATGAGGTACTGTTTAACATTTATAAAGCAATGAAATTTCAAGAAGAACCTCACACATGTCATTTTATTGATACGATCGAACAATGTGATCAAACGGAAGTTATAAAACAAGATTTAAAAGATCTGTTAGAACATTGTTTGATTAATTCAATAATGAAATGTGGTGAGGAAGATAATGATGATATTGATTTGCTTGAGTTTATTCTTTCTCTTGAAGCTAAAGAAATTGTAAAAGAAAACAAAAGGAAGCATTAGAAAATGCCAATATTGAAAATATTCCGAAGGTACTTTAAACTAAAGGAACTTCCTAACATCTTCAATATGCATTTTTGGGAAAAGATAAAACTTACCCTGGTAATTGTTTCTCGCTTCATTATCTTCATCCGAATTAGATAAGTTGTTGCTTGTGCTTCGTGAACATAAGTCGGCTTTGGGTTGGTATATTTCGATTTGAAAGGTATAAGTCCTTCCATTGTAATGCACAAAATTTTAATGGAAGAATCTTATAAACCATCTATTGAGCATCAAAGACGACTTAATCCCGCAATGAAAGAAGTTGTGAGAAATGAGGTTTTAAAGTGGCTAAAGGCAGTATTATTTATGCCATTTCGATAGTTCATGGGTGAGTCCTGAGACAAAGTTGTTCCTAAAAAGGAGAGTATGACAGTTGTGAAAAATGATAACAATGAATTAATTTCTACACGAATCACACGGATAGCGAGTATGTATTGATTATAGAAAATTGAATAAAGCTACTCGTAAGGATCATTTTCCCTCCCCTTTATTGATCAAATGTTGGACAAAGTTGGCGTGTTATGAATACTATTGTTTTCTTGATGGCTATTCAGGGTACAATCAAATCGCCATTGCCCCGAAGATCAAGAAAAGACTACTTTTACATGTCCATATGGTACTTTTGCATTTCGCAGATGCCATTTGGATTATGTAATGCACCGCTACTTTTCGTGAGGTGTATGATGGCAATTTTTCATGGTATGGTTGAGGAAATCATGGAGATTTTTATGGACGATTTTTCTTTTTGGTACTTCTTTTGACCATTGTGCATAACTTATCTATGGTTTTGCAACGTTGTGAGGAAACTAATCTTGTACTTAATTGGGAAAAATGTCACTTTATGGTCAAAGAAGGGATTGTACTTGGGCATCGTATTTCTTGTACAGTTTGGAAGTTGACAGGCGAAAGTTGTGGTCATTGAAAAGCTACCCCCACCTTCAAATGTGAAAGGCATAAGAAGCTTTTTTAGGGCATGCAGATTTTATAGAGATTCATAAAAGATTTTTCAAAAATTGTTAAACCACTTTGTAATCTCCTTGAAAAAGATGCTATCTTTTGCTTTGATGAGTCGTGTTTGCGAGCATTTGAATAGATAAAAAGGCACGTTTGCTCCAATTATGATAGTGCTGGATTGGACTCAACCATTTGAGCTTATGTGCGATGCAAGTGATTATGCAAAGGTGCCGCTTCTTGGTCAAAGGCGAGATAGAATTTTTAAAGCTATTTACTACGCAAGTAGGACCATGGACAACGCCCAACAAAACTACACCACCACGAGAAAAGAGATGTTGGCGGTAGTTTTTGCATTTGATAAATTCCGAGCTTACTTGGTAGGTACAAAGGTGATTGTTTATACGGATCATGCGGCAATCCGATATCTTTTCTCCAAAAAGGATGCAAAACCTCGGTTAATTCGATGGATTTTGCTCTTGCAAGAATTTGATATTGAGATTCGGGATAAAAAAGGAAGCAAGAATGTGGTTGCCGATCATCTATCCCGCATTGAGCAACCTCACGAGGTGATTGAAAGTCCAATAAAAGAATCATTTCTGATGAACAAATTATGCGTGCGAGACATCATTACCTTGGTACGCAAATTTTGTTAATTACCTCGCGGGAGGAGTTTTGCCACGGACTTGACTTCACACCAAAAGAAAAAATTCCTACATGATGTTAAGTCTTATTTGTGGGATGATCTCACATCGTTCAAGAGATGCGCTGATTCTATCATTCGCCATTGTGTTCCGAAGGAAGAAATTGGAGAGATTCTTCAACACTTGTCATTCCTCATCTTATGTTGGACATTTCGGGCCAACCCGAACAGCCGCAGCGGTACTACAATCTGGTTTTTATTGGCCAACATTATTCAAAGATTGTTATGCTTTTGTAAAGACTTGTGATCGATTCCAAAGGGTTGGTAATATTTCACGGCGTCATGAGCTTCCTTTGACAAACATAATGGAGGTGGAGTTGTTTGATGTATGGGGTATTGACTTTATGGGGCCATTTCACGCGTCATATGGAAATTTGTACATTTTGCTTGCGGTTGATTACGTCTCCAAGTGGGTTGAGGCGATTGCTACACCAACGAATGATGCTAAGGTAGTACTCAAATTCTTGCACAAGCATATTTTCACTCGGTTCGACACCTCGAGCTATTTTAAGTGATGAAGGTACGCATTTTTGTAATAAATTATTTAATAACCTTCTTGCTAAATTTGGTGTGCGTCATAAGATTGCGCTTGGTTACCATCCTCAATCTAATGGTCAAGCCGAAATTTCCAATCGTGAAGTGAAACAAATTCTTGAAACAACGGTGAGTTTTAATCGAAAGGATTGGGCACAAAAGCTCGATGATGCTTTGTGGGCTTATCGCGACGCTTATAAAACACCCATTGGTATGTCACCATATCGATTGGTGTTTGGTAAAGCGTGCCATTTGCCTGGGTTGAACTTGAGCATCGAGCTTATTGGGCAATTAAGAAATTGAATTTTAACTTGAAAGAGGCCGTGAAAACCGATTACTTCAATTAAACGAAATGAAAGAATTTCACAAGAATCATATGAAAATGCCAAAATGTATAAAGAAAAAACGAAAAATGGCATGATCAAGTGATTCTCGCGACGCGAATTCTTACCCTACCAACAGTGTTATTGTTCAATTCTCGATTGAAACTCTTTCCAGGTAAACTCAAATCACGATGGTCCTGACCATTTTTGGTTGAACGTGTGTTTCCTTATGGTGCCGTCGAGTTGAGAGGAAACAATGGGAATTGCCCAAGTAAACGGACAACGATTGAAACATTATTTTGGGAACGAAGCAAGGAAGGTTTTAAATCTTCCACTTGGTGATGAAATTTCTTGAGTCCCTAACGACTATAAATTTAGCGCTTCTTGGGAGGCAACCCAAGTAATTTTCGTGTGATCAAATTTTTGTGTGATTTTATTTTCTTTTAGTTTGGTGTGTATTTATTTGAATTTTGGTGTGATTTTGTGTGAATTAATTTGTGTGTGATTTTAAATTTTTGATCAAATTGAAATTTTTAATTTAAAAAAAAATATATAAAATGGCAAAGAATAAAGTTTTGGCATGCAGTATTTTTGCCCCGAAATAGCCCTTCGCGACAGGCTAGGTTGGGTTGGGCGGTGTGCGGGCGCTGCAGCCGCCGCTCCCTCGCTGCAGTCACGACCGTGGGCAAATTAAAAGGTCGCTTTTTTATTTTCTTTACAAACAAAACACACACACCTCACGCCTATCTTACTTTCTTCTACAAAAAAAAAATCCCACCTAGCATTCACTTATACACCATTCAAGTGGGCATTTGAGCAACTTAATCATCAAATTCATCTTCTTCATCAATTGGGTAAGTGAGCTTCAATTGTACACCAATTTTCTTCAAATTTTCAAGCTTAGGTTAAAAATGTGGGAATTTTCAATATCATTATAATTTCGAATTTCTTGATAAATTCTTGATAAATTGTGATGATATATGATTATTTTGTGCTTGAATTGGTTGGTGTTGAATAATGGGCATGAATTGAATTTCAAATTTGGTGTTCATCTCTTCTTTGCATATATGCCTACAAGGTGTTTGTTAAAATGCCTCAATGAAAAATATTACACCTAGGCATTTGATTCTTGTCATCATTGTGTACTAAAGGTTATTTGATCATGAATTGATGACAAGGATGCATAATTCTTGAGTTGTTGCCAAATTCCTAACCCCTAACTCGTATTGTGCGTTCTATGTGTATTTTGCTTGTGTTATTTTTCGTGTGATTTCCGGATCAATTACAATGCCAAGAACAAAGAATGCAAGCAAGGGCAAAAGTGTGGCAAGTACTTCCGAGGAGAATGTTGAAGATCGTTTTCTTCACTTGACGCACAACAACAGTATTATGACACATTATGCTCAAGAGTATAACGGCGGAACGGGATTACAACCGGGCGAATGATGGTGAACTTGCACAAATGATACATCAAGCAATGGAAAAAACTTTGTGCACAACCTGACAATTCGCACCGAATATAGTCCGAGAGTTTTATGCGAATGTGAAGACCAAATGGCTATAACTCGAGGTTTTCATACGTGAGTAGACAAGGTATACACTCATACAAGAGCGATAAGAGAATATTATGGACTCCTGGAGGTGGATCACTCACCGTATGTCGAATTTATCTCGCAACCACCGAGTATGGAGGAGATTTGTAATACCTTATGTCGGCTAGAATCGTGGTACGTCATATAAAAGTTGTGGGAGGTGCTATCGCTTTTCCGCACACGAGTCTTAGTCGATATGGGCGAGCTTGGTACCACTTCATATGCAACAACTTGATACCAACCAAGCATGTCGCTGATGTAACTAAGAATGAGCTCATGTTCTATATGCCATAGTTACTTGACATACACCGACCAAATGCAGTAATTATTGGAATGTCCCTTTATAACAAAATGCTACATCCCAAAACAGGGGACTAATTTTACCAAGTTTAATTTGTGGGTTATGTAAAAAGAGCGGTGTTAAGTGGGATAGCTCGAGCCGTTGGAAAATCCTAAGGGACCTATAGATTCGGCTACTATTGCTTCTTATGACGAGTGGGCGGACGGTGTGCCTAATCCGAAGGGTGCGGATATATTCTTGATCCGAAATTTGCTCTACCAGCTATTGAGCCGATACTCATGCCCAACCACGAGAATATCGACGCTCCATCCGGGGCCACGGCAAGACGTTCTCGTTCTAGACGCTCACATAATAGCCCTTCGACGCACTAGTTCGCGAAGTACGAGAATTGAGAAGGGCTTTTGTAGGCGAGCAACGCCACGAGCGGCACGAGAAGAATATGAGAATGAGCATAACCGAGTACTTGCCCCGGATATATAGCCAGACACACCCGCAATTCCAGCTCCCAATACCACCGCCACCGGTCCTATTACTCATTTTTCACCACACAACTCCGATGAGGAGTCCTAGCGCCCGCTATCGTGAAAGTTTTCTCCATTGAGGACAATGTTCAATTTAAGTTTGGGGGGTGGAATCGTTTTTGTGTCTTTTGAGTCGTCTTTTGAGTCGACGAGTCGTGTCAAAAAAATCGAGTTAAGTTGAGTCGGGTAGTTTGTTGAACTATAGAACCATGACTAAGTAGATTTGTTGATCACGAGTTGAACTCACGAAAGCATGCTTTTAAGTGGTGATCTATATTTTGCTTCATTGATTTCATATTCATGCATAATTCTATTTACTTATTTGAAAATGATTAATGTAGTCGAAAGTGTTGCTTGTATGATCCCACCGGATTCTAGAACTTGTTTGATCACTAATTGAGGCGAAATCCTAGGTGAAATAACATAAGGAAATGATTTAGGCCATCTTTGAATAAAAGCTAGAGCCAAAATGACTACCTTTGTACGATATAATTTCACTAGTGTCCCCTTTTGAGCCTATTAAACCTGTTCTTTGGCAACCAATTTTTTTACCTTGAGCTTACATGTGAAAATCCTAATTACCCATCACTCATACACACAAAATGATTGAAGGTTGAGGAGGATGTGATAATTAAGGTAGATGTTCACTCGCATAAAGTTGCCGAGAAAAAGAAATAATGAAACCCCATGTGTTAAAATATGCAAAAGATCAAGTTTGGGGTCTCGAAAAAAAATGTTGAAAATAGAGGCTCATAAAGGAGAATAATTGAAAATTCAACAAAAGTGAAGGTAGCCATTTTGTTTGGCAATTGGTGATTTGAAGAGGTAATTGTGTGTTTGGGTGAGTTGAGCCACTTAATCCTAAATTTTCCTACCCGACCCTAAGCCACATTACAAGCTTTGGAAGTCCTATTGATCCATGTGTTATATTAGCCTACATTAGTGGAGATTAGTGGGAATAACAAGCCTATGGAATCCGGTAGTCATTATCTTTTGATACTTAGAAGTGGGTCATCTTGATAACGTTTGATTGCGTAAATCAATTTGAATATTGTAAACGGAATTTTCATGAATATTCAACACTTTTGATCACAATGTTAAAATGCATGCTTGATTGATAGTGAAATGAGTTTTTAGACAAATTTTATTGGTTTATGGAGTTTTGTAGTTGCTTGTGTTGTTGTATTGTTTGTCTTTAATTTTGGAGTTATAATTGTTTGAGGACAAACAATAGCTTAAGTTTGGGGTATTTGTTAAGTTGGTATTTTACCAACTTATTTGAGTATTTTTATTAGAATTTGGTTTTATTTTTCGGTGTTTTTAGAGTCTTTAGAGTCCAATTTATTTCAAATAGTGTCGATGAAGAGTCACTACAGATTTGGTAGCCGAGAAATGAAGAAAACGATGAAAAACAAGAAAGAAAGAAGAAATCGCATTTGAAAAAGGAAAAATCGCACTTTGACCCAAGGACGGGCGGGCGCTGCAGCGCCCGTGACAGGGTGTGCGAGTTTGGAGCAGGTAAGCGCTTAACGCCCGGCACTG
Source organism: Rehmannia glutinosa (assembly GCA_016081115.2). Taxonomy (NCBI): domain Eukaryota; kingdom Viridiplantae; phylum Streptophyta; class Magnoliopsida; order Lamiales; family Orobanchaceae; genus Rehmannia; species Rehmannia glutinosa. Next base: position 497,473 of record JABTTQ020001025.1, on the reverse strand, counting down.
CAGCGCCCGGGCGGAAGAAATTTATGATGCGGGTGGGCGCTGCAGCGCCCAACGCCCGGCGCTGCAGCGCCCGGGCGGCAATTGTGTGCGGAAGTTTTGGGCGCCGCAGCGCCCGGGGCGGAATTTCCTATGCTTACCTACTCCCTTTCTTGGATTTTTGTGGCATATAAATACTAGCCTTGGGGCTTGAAATGGGGCATCTTGGAACCCTTGGGAAGAGAATAAAAACAGCTACAAGACAAGGAAGAAGGATTTGGGCATCTTGAGAAGAATTTGGAGAAGAAGATTGGAGGCTTCTATCATCTAGAAATAGAGAAGATCCCTCTACTCTTGTTCTTATTTTGTTGCTTTCTTCATATCTTGTAAGATGTATTATTGTATTTTCATGGATTCATTTTCTTTAATCATGAGCTAAACTCTATAATTCTAGAGGAATGATGTAATCTATGTTTGAACTTATGTTTTGAGATTGTGGTTTGTCAATCTAGATCTATCAATTTATTTGTGCTATTTGGATCTATTGCTTCTAAATTACTTGATCAATAATTTAGATTGTTTGGTGTATTTGATTTGACACTTGAGAAAGGTAATTGAATACATGACCTTGGAATAGCATAACCTAGGATTTCATAGAATTGAGAGATTTGTGAATCCTTTAAAGTCTTTTATCAAGATTCATAGTTTTTATTGAGATTTTAATTGGTGATTTTTATAGAGATATTGATTTCCCAATTGAATCTAAAATCATTTGGCACTTGAGAGAGGGAATGATTATTGTAGAAATCTTGACTTATAAATTGGTAATTGATCATTGATAAACCATATTGACAACATAAGGGATAACTAGATTCACCATACCTCTAGAATTCATTTAATCATTTGGATAAACTCATTAATATTTTCATATTCTTGATTTATTTTTTATTATTTTTAATATAATCAACTCCATCATATATTGAATTTCTCAATAAAGTTATACTACTATATTATAGTACTTAGCAATAATTCGATAATTATTCCCCTGGATTCGACAACCCTACTACTCTATATTAAAACTTGACACCGTACACTTGCGGTTAGAAAATCTCTAACAAGCATCTTAAAGTTTTCAAATTTTTGTACAAAGAACAGATAGCTTATTTTCCTTGATTTGCTCGAGCCTTCACAAATCAAAGTTAGCTTATCCTGCATTTCTTTTGGCAGCCTTGCACGATTTGACTTTGTTGAACATGGCTTTGTCCAAAGTTTTATAAAGAATGTACTTGGCCACGTTGTCCAAGTTGTATCTTTTTCATCATTTGTCCATTCACTCTTGGTTTTTCAACCATAGCCGTCCGGGAGCTACATCCTCTTCTCCTTCACCGCAGCAGCCCTCCTTGCACTATGTGTTCACTTTTAAAATTTGCGATTGCCCATCTTCTATTACTATCCACATTTCATCGTAATGCTTTGATAGATGAGCCTACATACGAATTTTCCAATCATCAAATTCTCAATTGTGAACATAGGGATGCGTGTCAAATTTGCTTCCATGATAATAACTTTGCTTGAATAAAAGAGTTTTGAAAGATCAAATGCTAAAGCAAGCTTTGAAAGATTGGAGATCTAGTTCAAGAACTGAGTGTGGAAGGCTCAATGAACCAACCACTGACGACTGATACTCGTAGTCCCAAGGGGTGTGAGTGTAAGGTTTAGAAGGGAGTTGAATAAACCTTACCAACTTTTCAATTTAGTCCTTTTAAAAGTTCGAGTTAGTATTTCACAGCTAAGTCTTGGTGGACACTAAGTTAGTTAATCAAATAGAGTTAGCCACTCAACGCACTGACCGAGCCGTTGATAGAATAACTCACCGCTTTGACTAAAACTTAACTCGACCGTGATATGTTTTCACAAAGACTTAACACCCTTGAATTTGGTTTAAGTTTGTTTTAATACTTGGTTTTAGCACTTTGTTGATTATCAATTGATAGCAAATTTATCAAATAGATATTGAAATAATATGCGAAATTAAAGTGCTTGAAAAGTAAATGACACAATAAATTTTATAGAGGTTCGAAGATGGGGTAATTCTTCTACTCTCTCTTCTCCAACTCCCGGAGGAATCCACTAAGTATTGATCGTAGTACAAAGTGGTTATCACCCGATGCAAGTCTTGATCACACAACCGACTTGATCCTTTGGGACTCGGGCCGAGATGCCTTGGTCACTCACCGGCTTCTCGCATGCGACTCGCTTCTTCACAGTGGCCGCTTTGCTACTACATCCCACTTGCTCAAGTTTCTTGGATTTGATCACGAAGCCCTCCAAATAACTTAAGACTGGTTCGACCTTGAACCTTTCTACAATCCTTTGTGGAATGTAGACCCCTTTGATTCTTCGATGTTTCCTCTTCAACTGATTGAAGTGGTCTTTCCTTCACAAAAAGTGTTGGATTGATTTCCTTCGTAGTGTAGGCTTGAGGATAAAACTTGAATGACTTGAGAATATTTCAAGAGGTTACAAATCGAATAATAGCTTGAAAGTTTCAGTAACAACAAGGTAACCTTTTCTCAAGGTGATTCCTCAGCTTTTATAGTGTTCTTTTGAAAATTTGCCCGTTGAAGAGATAGGTTTATTTTCAAAAGACACTTGTGGTCATTGTCTTGTCTTGTTGCAAATCCTTGGAATTGACATTTCCTCGTATTGAATGAGTCTTGACTTTTCGTAGTTCTCACACAAAAGTGCTTCCCATTGGTTTATTCTTTTTGCACGCTTCGACCGAGCACTTTAAGAAAGGCAAGATGGGAGTATTACTTGTTTAAGTAATGGGAGTATTACTTGTTTAAGTAATATTCTTGACTTCTCGTGAAACGGATCTTTTCGATTGTCTTGACTTGACCGCATTTCCTTGATTTCTCTAGATGACTTCGAGTCGACCTTCCAATCATTGGATGACTCATCCGTCACATCAACTTGAGACTTGGCTATCTTGAGTTGACTTGATCGCACTTTACTCACCGCATCTCACCGCACCTTCATCGAGTTCTGTCTTTTCTTCCTTGCCACACTCACCGCCTCACAAATGAGTCTTCCTTCTAGTCTCAAGTTGACTTCTTGCATGTTCAGCATAGCCGACTTAACTCACCACCACCCTATCTATTACAATGCAAATTACAAGGAAAATGGGGTGCCAACTTTTATTCTAAGTTTAAATGGCGTTAATCAAAATCTAAAAATTAATTTCCCAACAAAAGATTTAACAAGTTCTTCAACAAGAACTACATAATAAATAAAGGCGAATCCTCCGGAAGACATTCAGCTCCCTCCAAATCAAGGGAAGATAGGCCACCAAAGAGAGCCGAGTATCAAAAGGTCGAATATCAAAGACCGACAACCCAAGAAATGAGAGAGCTGATCAAAAAGTTGAAAACCCGTGTTGGAATTGCGACAACCAGACACTTTGCTATTGATCATCCATATCCTCAGAGTCAATAAATATAGGAATGAAGAAGAAAGAAGAGTCTTCGAGAGAAAGAAGACAAGAAAAGAAAAGGGCAATGTTGGTCAGGAGATCACAAACAAATAAGTCAAACAATACAAAGCAGACTCGAGAAAGTAGTGAAGTGACTACTCAAGTGATTCTCAAGAAGAAGCAATGATCTGTCTAATGGCTAAAGAACAAGATCAACCTCGACCAAGAAGATGAGGTACACTCTAACTTATCTCACTCAGATTCTAGTGATAGTGACTGTGACACACACACTTCATCACCCACTGATCTTTATGATTCATTATGCAAAATGATGAAAGACTTTGAGCACATTAAATCCTCACACACACTATTAAATGAGGAAAACAAATGCCCACTAAAAGCCAAAACTCACAACCGACTAAGAGCCGAGTACTCTAAGTCACATAGTTGATGAGAACAAAGAGCTGAAGGCTGAAAATGTTAAACTAATAGCAGAGATAGCTGCTATAGAAAAGAGAAAAAATGATCTCAAAAATGTGATTGCTTCATTCACAAACGCATCTAAATCATTGGATGACCTTATCATGAGCCAAAAAGAATGTGGAGACAAGACAGCATAGGATTCAATTCCTTTGTGCATAGTCAAACTCCAAGAGTGATCTTGGAAAAAGGATCTTCAAGTAATGAAGCATCTCAAAATCCAAGACACCAAATGTTGCACACACATTCATTCCAAAACACAATAACAAACAAACTGGCCTTGGATATAAAGGAAAAGGAAAAAAACAAATAGTTGAGTATCTTTGAGAGGATCACGAGAAGAAATCCAAACAGTTCCTCAAAAACTCCAAACAGAAGTACTCTGTGAAGAAGAAACAGAGCTACCGTAATCCCCGTAAGTTCTATCAAAGGTACACAAATGATGGAAATGGTAGAAACTACCCAAGTCAAGTGATTGGAATAATGTGAAATATCAAAGAAACACCTATGGAATACATGCCAAAATGGCAAAGGCCTAGAACTCAAAGAAAGGTCATTCCAAAGGCAAAAGAGCTATCATTAGCACACATATGCACCCAAACACTATACTGAAATATCACAACTACCCAAAGAAGGCAGTTGTTAAAACACACACACGACATACAGACAAAAGAGACAACTTTATGAACCTAAAGCCCCCAAGAAATTTGCCAAAGTGAATTATGATTATTGCACGATAGATGGCAACCTCTTAGAGTCAAATCATTTGGCTATAGGTTGGTTGGATCATCTTACAAGATTAACCCCTCAGACCCCCATAAAGTATGGGTACCTAAAACTAATTTCCTTGATTGTAGGTTCAAGGAACAAGTGCCAAGGAACCTGGTACATGGATGGTGGCTATTCCGCACACATGACAGAAACAAGAAAAATCATGTCAAAATTCAAGGAGATTAGAGGCGCAAAAGTCATATTTGGAGGAAATGAAGCTCCAGGGAAATAAGAGGCACTTTGGATCCATCAAGAAAAATGGATTAGAAATCACGATGTTACATACGTTGAAGGCCTCAACTTCGACTTGTTAAGCATCAACCAACTCGTGACAAGGATATAATGTTGGATTCAATATGGGAGTGTGCCAAATCAAAGACACACTGAATCAAATGAAGTAGTGTTGCAAGGATCCGCACAAAAGAACATGTATGTGGTAGATTGGTCGATCCGCCACACCAAGCACTTGTCTCGCTAGCAAAGAGTACAAATTAATCAAGTTGGGCTGTGGCACAAGAAACCGAGTCACCCGAATTTCAAGACAATCAACAAACTTGCAAGGAGTAATCTTGTAGAAGGACTACCAGACTCAGTGTACAAGAAGGAAAGTGTTTGTGATGCATGCCAGATGGGAAAGCAGATCAAATCATCATTCAAAGAGAAGTCAAGTCCATCTTCAACAAGGATATTGCATCTTTGCATATGGATCTATTTGGTCCAAATTGAGCCAAATAGCATAAGTGGGAAGAAATACATTCTAGTAGTGGTGGATGATTATTCAAGATATACATGGACAATCTTCATGTGTAAAAAGAAGGAAACCTTGCAGAAGTTACCTCAATCGATGAAAAGAGTTCAAAATGAGAAATGTCAAACCATTATAAAGATAAGATCGATAGAGGAACCGAGTTTGTCAATGGAATAATAACTCAAGACTATGTTGAAAATGGTATTGCTCATGAATTATCTCACGCAAGGATTCCACAAAGAGAATGGAGTAGCAAAAAGAAGAAACAGAACTCTCAAGGAAGCTGCAGGACCATGTTAGTCAAGCCGGATCGCTAAGGTTTTGAAGGTTTTGGGGAAGCCATCAATACCGCATGCTATACTCAAAATAGATGCATGATAAATAGACAAAATTGACAAAGACTCCTATGAGATTTGGATAGGAGAAAGCCAAATGTTGCATATTTTAGAATATTTGGATGTAAATGCTTCATCCACAACAATGTCAAGGATAATCTAAAGGCTTTTGATGCTAAAGTCGATGAATGTATCTTTTTGGGAATTGGTGCAAAGACCAACCCATCAAAATGTTATTGGCACAAAATGGGTTTTCTAAACAAGATGAATGAAGAATGTTCTGTGGTAAGAAACAAAGCAAGATTGGTAGCCAAAGGGTATTGCCAAGAAGAAGGAATAAATTTTGATGAAACATTTGCTCATATTGCAAGATTAGAAGCAATAAGGATGTTTCTTGCTCATGTTGCTCACAAGAACTTCACCGTATATCAAATGGATGTAAAAAGTGCATTCTTAAATGGATTGTTGGAAGAAGAAGTCTATGTTGAACAACCTCCAGATTTTGAACAAAGACTCTTGGAGATAAGGTGTACAAGCTCAAGAAAGCTTTATATGGATTGAAACAAGCACCTAGAGCATGGTATGATACATTATCTCAATTTCTCGAGATAATGGATTCACCAAAGGCAAAGTGGATAGAACACTCTTGAGAATTCAAGATGGAGAAAGTATATTGCTTGTTCAAATATATGTGGATGACATCATTTTTGGATCCACAAACAAAGAGTCTGTGATAAGTTCTCAAACCTCATGCAAGGTAAATTTGAAATGAGCATGATGGGAGAGCCGACATTCTTCTTAGGACTTCAAGTTAAACAAACAAGGATGGAACCTTCATAAGTCGGACAAAGTATACCGGAGATTTAATGAAGAAATTTGGTAAGCATGTGGATCAAACCAGATCTGAGCACTTATTGGATCATTGCTCTATCTCACAAAGAAGTAGGCCGGACATCACCTTTGTTGTAGGTGTATGTGCAAGATTCCAATCTGGTCCAAAAGAAAGCCATATGATCAAAAAAAGAGAATCCTAAGATATTTGGGATGCCAAGAAGTTGGACTATGGTATCCAAAGGAAGAAGGTGGATTCAAAGCTAATTGGCTACTCGGACTCGACTATCTTTGGATGTAGGGTTGGCAGAAAAAGTACTTCAGGCACATATCAAATGCTTGGAAACAGATTGGTTTCTGGTTTAGCAAGAAGCAAAACTCAATAGCCAAATCCACAAAACACCGGTCGAGTACATAGTCTATGGCAAACATTGCTCAAGTCTTATGGATGAGACAACAAATGTGAGATTATGAAATTGAAGAAAAAGAAATTCCAATTATGTGTGATAACACAAGTGCTATTGCAATCATTCGTAACCCCCGTGTTGCATTCAAGAACAACGCACATTGATGTCGAGATATCATTTTATTAAAGATCATGTTGAAAAGAAAGACATCACTTTGGAATACATCTCAACCGACAAATAGTTAGGTGACATATTCACAAAGTCATTATGTGAATCAAGATTTGAAGAACTCAAGCATGAGCTAGGAGTTAATTGAGCCGAGTTGACACTCGAAGACTCAAGGAGAAGAGATGGAACATGAAAAGATGAAAATAGAGCAGAGCATGTGAATCAATTAAGTAAATTAGCCATACTAGGAAAGTCACCAGATCGAGTTAGGTGACAAATTTAGTCACCATGTGAATAGTGAGAAGAAGAGTTGAGTCGGCTAAAGAGTAAAATTTTGAGTCATTTATGAGCTAAGTGACAAAAATGCGAAATCGTTTTTAATAAGCGGAAATATTTTTAAGGATGACGTTAGTGTAATAATGACAGTGCGACCAAAAGTTGCATGACAAAGCATATGATTGGATATAAATGTTGTCGCATTAAATGCGGGCAATTAAATGCTAATCGCCGTGCTAACTGAGCCATCGATCTTGATCAAACTTCAAAAACCGAAAGCACGCCCTTTCATAACCCATATATACCATTTTGTTCGCTTTCTCTCTCACATTACTCAAAACTGCTTCATCTCTCCAAAAGCAAAGAAAGCATTTTTCTCTCAAAACCCGACCAAATCTTCAAAAGAAGTTCACAAAGTTCGTTCGGTAAAAACTCAGAAAAAATGGCATCAACCTACGATTTCACCAAGCTAGGGAAGCAAATCCACACGGGTTCTACCGTGGATTTCGAAGGGATGGTTAAACAGGGTTCCGATGAAACCCTTGTGAAGAAGATAGCCGACAAAATCGAGAAATCTGGACTAAAACCCTTTCTCACGATGGAGTTCCAAATGACATACGTTGAGGAGGTAGCACAGTTCTACGTGAACACCGAGGTTCATGACGAGGGCATCAAATCCTCTCATTCACGAAAAAGACTTCACCATCATCTGTGAAGATCTAGCGGAGCATTGTTTCTTTGCCGTCGGAAGGAGTGGCGGAGATATTTGAGGCTGATGTAAACTTGGTCATGAAGGTGGTTTACACACGGTGATAAGAAGTCTGTTGAAGGACGATTATCACAAGTTGATGGATATCATCGCGAAATGTGTGGATATGAAGTTTGGAAGCTTCAATCGCTATCCAAAACGGTTGATCGTCAAGGCCGCGATCATGGAGGAGAAGAATGTCAATCGGGCGGACTCGTGTACATCGACTCTGCTAGAATGTTGGAAATAAGTCCTTCAAGTACGATGGGTCATTCGGAGGATCTTTGGGCTATGGCCTTGTAGTTGGCCGGTTGATGGATGTGAAGGGTGTTCCACTCCGACATGGAAAGTCGTTACATGTCAATAAGAAAATGTTCCGGGCAAACATTTCTGGAGCTCAAAGGAGAGCCTATGCCAAGCGGGCGGATACCAGCGAGGAGAATCGGCTAATCCCAAGAAACAACTCGCTACTTCTCCTCCGAAGAAGAAAGTCCCATGCAGTGCAAAATAGGGAAGCCAACCGCCCCACCAAAGAAGAAAACCGCACATGCCCCTACAACCGAGTCACCTACTCCTGCAGCCATGTCTCCTGCCGCTGCAGCCGAGGCGGAGAAGGAACCTCAAATACCTTCTCCTGCCATCAAGAAGAAGAGGACTGCCAAGCCAAGAAAGGCAGCTCCTCGGACCAAGAAAGATGCACCGGCCCCCGCCGCCTAGGAATCTGAGGAAACCATATCCGAACCAGAAATTCCTCTGGTAAAGACCAAAAGAAGAAGACTCACCAAGCGTTCAGAGCTTGAGAAGACAACTGGGTCTGCCACTCAGCTGGAAAAGATCTCTAAGACTGCTGAAGAAGTGCACGTCTCGGTTATTGATGAAATAGCCAAGTCTACGAGGCCGATCAACAGAGGCAAGTCGAAGACCCACTGGGACAGAACAACCGAGAACAAGAAGCGAGAGATAGTCAATCTCTTGTCGACAGGATCGTATCTCCACCGCAATAGACGCTGAGGGTGAAGAAGCGAAAGCTCTGCTACCCTCCATTCCCCGAGAAAGGAGGACAAAGAAGATGATGACGATGATGTGATTATGCTTTTCTCCACCGTATCCGGACATCCAAAATCGCCTCGAGAGAATGGAGGAAGTGGAAGCTGGTCGCTCGAGGGAACAATTCGAGAGACCTGAATTCATTGAAGAAGAGGAAGAATTGATGAATTTCCTCGGGTTGACCACAGTGGTCCAGGCACTGGATGAAGAGAACTGCCTAGATATCTTGCAGATCTTCAAAGAAAAGGAGAAGGAGGGATTAAAAGAGGAAGTCAAGCCCGTGAGAAGGCCAATATTTGTCCTTTCATTGGAACCACTCGATCATACTCATCCTCACTCGGGAAGTGATGAGGACTTGGACCCGATTCTTTGCATCGAGGAGTTGGAAATGCAGCAAGCTATGTGGGAATCCAGGATAATGCATGAGCAACGGTGACGGAAGGACCGGAGAGTCTTCCAGAACTCAGCTGGAGATTGATCCGTTGGGAGTGATGCAGCAGATTGCCACTGTTATTGCTACAACCACTTCCCCAGTTCTCTCAGAAGACGGCTCTAAGGGACTTGGCGATGAAACTGGGAACTTGGGGACGGACCCAGTTGAGCCAACCCCTTTAAGGTGTCTTACCACCGCCCCTACGAAACACTCAAAGGAAAAAACCTAAGTCCGGAGCAGAGTGACCCCAACATAAGTCACTCAGCTGGTGAGCCAGCTGAGGGGGAAACTCACTCCACTGTAGCTAGGTTGGAGGATGCTGCAGCTGACTCCACCCTGAATCTAGGAGGCGAAGTGGAGAAGGAACAAGAAAAAGAACCACAGCAAGTTGTCACAGATGACGCTCAGACAGTTAAATTTGTCTTAGCTGAAGTGCCAATAGCTTTGCAGGCTGAGGACGTTGTTGATGCAGTCGAGGCACAGGATGGATCTGCCCCGAGAGTTAACACTGGGAAATGAAAGTGCAATCCACGAAGTTGAGATTCTGTGGATGCCACTGCAGAAGACCCTAAGACAGTGCGCCGTCGAAAGGATTGTACAAGGGCCCGCTGCAGATTGAGACTGCCAGGAGGTAATGAAGGCCTACGGGAGGTTGAGACTTCCCTAGGTAAAACTCAAGGAGATAAGAGCATTCCTCGGACCATAATTGCCGACTCGGATGAGAAAATCGATTTCTTCATGACTCCCGGGATGATCCCGATACAACTTTCCCGGGATCTCGGATGAAGCCGAGTCTACTCCAACCGAACATCACAAAGACTCAGCTGAGGACGCTCTACCAAGTACGAGTAAGCCAGAATTCAAGGCTGCTCATCAAAGGTTCAATTTTGATGATGAGCCAAGTCTTCAAGACTCATCATCTTCCGATGACGCTGATGGTGCAGTGAGGAACAACAAATTCACTTAGCGAATTCACCGAGGCCGAAGTAGGCTGCTTCGAGGCAGTGAGGCTCGATCGATGGCCAAACCTCTCACCAAGGCCCGGCTAAAACCGAGTCGTCTGCGGCAGGCTCCCCAAGCTGCAGCAGACTCTACTCAACCAGGCACATCACAGGCACGAGTTACGGAGGAATCTATACCATATGTCCGTTATGATGCATTTGAAGAAACTTTCCTTTCTCTATTCAAATTTGCCTGTCTTGATGAAGAAACAATTCGAGCAGCGACATTTCAACATCAAACCTCGACCCATTATCCCCACGACACTATCGTCCCAAATAGATTTAATTTTGATGCAGGTTGGCCGCCAGCTGAGACCGAGGTGACAACTGAGGTACAGGAGGTCTTCAAGACAATTCTTGCAGAGATTGAGAAGATAGAACGGCACCACGCCACATTGGATATGTGGATGGACAACAGGGATGCAACTCTTACAGCCAATCTGCGTGGGATAGTGATTAGAATCAGGGAATGGTGTCAACAGCAGCGTACAATGCGACTCGAACAAGTCGATATTTCAAGGTATTGTACAACAAAATGTTGATCTGGAGCGTGATAATGCTGACATGAAGAGGAGGATGCAAGAAAATATTGATAGAATGCATGCCTGTCACACCACTGAAATGGAACTACTGCAAGAATTTTATCGTAAAGAGCTTTTGCGCGTAGAGGAGAATATGAACGAAAAGTTCAGCCTTCTTATGGCTGAAATGAAATTGGTGGAAGCTGAATCCAAAGCCACTCGCTCCGAGTTTCGTCAGACAAAGATACTCCGCAGCGGACTCCAAACAAAACTCAACTATCAGCCGCCTAGATTTCATGCTTGCTGGCATGTTCCCAGGGGTTCCTCTCTCCTTTGATGATGCCAAAAAGGGGGAAGAGGAATACCTGAAGACATTAAAAGGGTCATAAGTGGAGAAAGAGAAGGTCGCAGATTGTTGAGAAGAAGAAGAAAATAGTCAAGAAAACGAGAAAGAAAGAAAAGGGAAAAGCAATGAGAGGAAGGTTCAAAAGATATGACTCTAATGTTTGCTTTAAACCCCTCAACAAATCGTAGAAGCGAGGGATGAAGGAGGTCGAAAGAAAAATGGATGCCCGTGCGATGGAAATATTGAAACAATACAGAGGCATTCCGGCGAAAGAGACACTGATGCTATTTCGGGCGTCAAAAATGAGCCTAGATCAGTTGATGAATTCAAAATGCTCGAATCCGGGATATTTTGAGAACATGCCCGTGGCGCAAGCCCAGGACATGTATTGGGAAAAAGGCCTCAAGTTGTGCGAAGAAGGCGCGACAGTGCAGACTACTAGTAGCCACTCACCGGTCACTCTGTTTGGAAAGAAGAAGGCTCCAAAGATACAATACACGCCCGAGGAAGAGGAAGAAGCGATGGAGGAAGAGGTTTGGACCTGACCTCTACCCAAAAACATTAAATACATAGATCCGGGAAGAAAGGAGGGATCTATTGGGCTGATATGATGCCATAGCAAATCCGGGAAGTGGCTAGGAAGAATCTTGAGTATGTCAAAAGGATTGAAGAAGAAAATAAGAGACAAGATCAGCCATGGGAAGAGAGTCAACGAAGACAAGAAAGGAAGAGAAAAGACGAAGCCGCTAGAAAAGCCTACGAGAAAAAGAAAGCAAGCAAGAATAAAAGAAGAGAAAGAGACCAGAGGAGGGGCAGAGTCAAGAGGAAAGAAGGAGACAATGAAGGCGATGAAGTGTTGTTGTCCACCCCTTCATGTATTTTACCAATGTAAATACATATGTATGTAAGTCTTCATACGTTAAACCAATGGGAAGCACTGCACCTCGTGTCGAGTTCAAAAGCTTAACACTCATTTAATACGAGGAAATGTCAACATCAAGGATCGCAAAAAGACAAGCCAACGAAAATAAGTGACTTTTAAAAATCACCTATCTCTTCAAATTCACTATAAAAGGTGAGGAATCACTTTGAGAAGAGGTTACCTTATATACCCGAGCATTCAAGAAATTATTCACACTATAACCTGCAAAATATTCTCAAGTTATTCAAGCAAATCCTTAAGCTAAATTTGAAGAAATCAATCCAACACCAAGTCATGAAGGAAAGACAACTTCAAACTGTTGAAGAGGAAACTTTTGAAGAATCAAAAGGGGTCTACGTTCCAAGGAGGATTGTAGAAAGGTTCAAGGTCGAACCAGTCTCAAGTTATTGGAGGGTTTCATGATCTAATCTAAGAAGCTTGAGCAAGTGAGTCAAGTAGCAAGGCAAATGCCCTATGAAGAAGCCGAGTCGGACGAGAAGTCACCGTGTGACCAAGGCATCTCCGGTCGAGTCCCAAAGGATCAAGTTAGTCATGTGATCAATACTTGTATCCTGGGACCGATAACCACTTTGTACTTTGATCAATACTTAGTGGATTCCTCCAAGAGTTGGAGAAGAGAGGAGTAGAAGAATTACCCCATCTTCGAACCTCTATAAAAATTATTGTGTCATTTACATTTCAAAGATTTAATTTCTCGCATATCATTTTATATCTCGCTAATAATTTGCTATCCAACTCGATAATTAACAAAGTGTTAAAACCAAGTGTTAAAACAAACTTAAACCAAATTCAAGGGTGTTAAGTCTTCCATTTAAAATCTTATCACAACCAAGTTAAGGTTTAGACTAAACAAAATGAGTTACTCTATCAACTCAATCGAGTCTATTGAGTGGCTAACTCTGTTTGGTTAACTAACCTAGCCATCCCTCAAGGACTTAGCTGTGTATTTAACTCTGTATTATTTTAAAAGGACTAAAATCGAAAAGTTGGTAAGGTTTATTCAACCCCCCCTTCTAAACCTTACTCACACCCCTTGGGACCTACACAAATGAACTGATGCAAATATATTTTCTATGTTTTAAGATGTGACTTTTTTGATGTTGTATAGTTAGTGAATAAATAGTGCATAGTTAATAGCATTGTGATACATGTTTATAACGTTTTGGTATATACATATTAGAATGAAGCTTTTTGTATTATTTTTCAGGTGTTAATGAATTTTTTTAGTGCATATTTTATAAGCACTATGTGCACTGTTAGTACTAATATTATGCTTGTTTTTGGATTTCAATGCAATCGTTTAAAAAATTGAAATTCAATTTATTTTTGAATGTACAATTAACGATGAAGTGGTAAACATTTAGTAGTAATTTGGCACGCATATAGTGTTGAATTTGAGAATGGTATAAAAATACCAAAAAATTGAAGACAAGACAAGTTGGCGCATAATTAGTGATGAAGTTGTGTATAATTAATAGTAACTAGGCACACATATAGCAATTATTCTTTCGAAGCATTTATGATTTTGGGCCAGTTATATTTTATTTAGTTATACAGACATAAAAATGATGCACATTTAGCATGGAAATGATGTATAACTAGACAATAAATGACATACAATTAACATAAGACAAATGTTTCATCTGAGTATTTGCAAAGTATAATATTGAAAATGCTTGAAAAAGGGTTTTCTCATTCTGTAGGTTGTTCGGGACATGTACGGTTGTTGTGTGTTGCAATTTTGCCACATGTGCCACACTTTCTCTTTAGTTTGGTGCTTGCACGGATTGCTTTTTCCTTCTGACTCTATATCCTGCTTTTAATCCGCTCCCGTCCCTTGTTACATTCTTGTTGTGGTGGCAATACTGAGATGTCCATTTGAGAACTAGAGTCAAAGTAAGTCTCAAATAGTGCATCATTGCCACCAACATGTCGCTCCTCTTGTTCGTGAGCTAACTTGTCTTTGTGTTCAGATAATAAGAGTGCTAAGTTAGCCAATTTTTCCACTCTACCATTTGCAAGTCTTATGCAGTTGTGGAAGGTTAACCACAATTCATTTAGTGTTGTGGCTGCTTCTTGACCACCGTTGAATTCGTATAGTTGACCGCTTGGTGTTGATGGATGTATGGATGCTAGTCTCATCCATCAATTAGGTACGTATTTCTTGGGATTTCGTTGAGTTCCTTAAATACAACGAATATGTGCTGACATAAAATACCGTGCATTTCGAACATTTTGCAGTTACACACGGCGCTTGTTTCTTCCTTGCAGTACAATACATTGAAAATATCATCATATTTGTCCTTTATTGAGTAGGAACAGTTGTTGCCTGACCTGGTTACCATATGCACTGAACATTTGCAACACGCGGTTGCAATCTCTAGGCTTATTTTTTAAAAATAGCATGCGTGTACAATGTTGATGCATGTTTTTCAATGTCCAATGGTGTCTTGCACTCTGGAATAAGGGTGTCACTGTCGTTGTTTAGTTTGTGTACCGCGTGTCGTTGCGAATCCTTTGCGCTATCAAATTGTATGAAGAACTCTACCAAATTAACTTGCGGATTTGTAAAACCACCAAACCAATTGTTTGTGCTTTCAGACCATGATGTAGTTCGCACCAAACCCCCCATGGGAATATCTTGAAAATAAGTAGGTATCCAGCTCTCTCTGATTTCAAACATTTTAGTAAACCACAGATGGTTTTCTAGATCAAAATCTGTCATCATTGATTGCCATAATTTTTCAAATTCAACTGGTTCATTTTTTTCATCCCAAGCCGTGGAGTTAAGACGATGTAAGAATTTTTCATTCTAGAACAATGTATGGCTGACTTTGGTGCTAACCTTTTCCATAATGTGCCACATGAATAAGTGGTGTCTTGCGGTCTTAAAAACTACCTGAAATGCGTTCTTCATTGCCGGATCGTGATCGGTCACAATGAGTACGGCTCTTTGCGCATGGTTTCCATAAATTTTCTGAATAACCATACATAGAATTCTTCATCCTCATTCAATAGCAATCCACAAGCAAACGTAACACAACGACAATGGTTGTCAATGCCCGTGAATGGTGCCAAAACCATTTTGTACCGAGAACACGAAAGTTTGGCGGCATCAATGTTATAGTAAATGTACACCATATTATCTATGTTTATACACTAATGTTGTTCTATGTATTCTCCAAATTCTAAATTTCAGAGTACAATATATCAATATTTTTATACCTAAATAAGCATCAAGACATAAACATTAAAACATGCACTATTATAAGCTTATTTGTGCACAATCGTATACATACATATACACCCCCATAGATGTCGAGTGCAACAACATTAATGTCTACATGACCAATTTACCTAATTGTGCTTTTATGTGTACATTATATATATACTAGACAAATACTATATGTGCATTATATAGTGATCTATAAGCACTCGACAAATACTATATTTGACAACAAGTATACATTGAATTACAACATTGCTTGATAGCGTATACCATATGATTTATATATGTACACATATAGTGATCTATATACGCTACATTACTTCCCAACTAACCTTTGTTTGTGTTGTAAGTGGCATCGAATGAAATCACGTCACCAAACATTTCATAATTTCGCACCGAAATAGGGTTTGCCCAAAAAGTCTCGTTAGTTGGTCTTGTTTGTCCATGTCATAACTGAAGGCCATTCCTGGACACGTCTCCTTTTTTTTCAAGAATCTGTTGATTATTAATTATGCGTCTGCATCTCGTATGTATGCCTTCAAATCTCTTTTGAAATTCTTGAAATCAATTGGTAATGCATCCGCTTGCATAAATCCACAACCATTTGCCCGAATAGGTGGTGTGACTTCAAACCGCCTATGTTGGCCTTTGAACAATAGATAACAAATTATTTGTGTCCAAAATTTAAATTCTGATTTACCTTAAGAAAATTCTAGTATGAAATTCTGTACGATTCCGAATTGAAAGAATGTGTGTGGCGCTCTTCGAAATTCTTTATAGTGTATGCAGCGTTCATTGTGTATTCTAGTATGTAGTTGGCGTTGCATCCACAATGATTTGAAACTCTGTTTCGTTGTTTTGTATGTGAGCTGCTTCCTTCCACACCCCCCACAGATGATGTTTGTTTGTAACCCTCTATGTTACAAACAATGTATTGTAGTCGGATCTCCTTGTTTTTAAATTTCCTTGAGGTGCTTATTCGTATGTCGAAGTTGCATCGTTTGCTGTATTCCCTATAAAATTCCACCTTTCTCCAAAGTGGAAAATTGCATACCTATTTGCGGTATTTTGTCTTGTTCTATTTCATGTATCCAATACTTGGTAGAGCCGGGGGATATTACTAGGGGCTCTTGCACTTCAACGTTTGGATACTTTCATCATTAAAATTTGCATAATTTGTACACCTTTTTCAGACAACATCCTAAATATTTATACACCAAAGCATTCACATGTATACACCAAAATATGCTTAAAGTGTACAATATTGTCAATATGTGTATACCAAAAAAAGCATCAAGGCTTTCTATCTCAATTAAACAGCAAACAATGCACTACTGAACACTTATCTTAGAACCAAATTATGCACATGTATACACCAAAATATGCTTTCAGAGTACAATATTGACATTATTTTTATACCAAATTAAGCAAGAAGGCTTAGTCTCAAATAAACAACAAACCATGCCATATTTTATGCTTATCTTAGCTATGCACATGTATACACCAAAATATGCTTCCATAGTACAATATTGTCAATATTTTTATACCAAGTTAAGTATCAAGGTTTAGTCTCAAATAAACAGCAAACCATGCCATATTTTATGCTTATCTTAGCACCAAAATATGCATATCTATACACCAAAAAATGCTTCCAGAGTACAATATTTTCAACATTTTTACACCAAAATAAGCATCAAGGCTTACCATCAAATAAGCCTTAGACCATGTCATATTGCATGCTTATCTTTGTACAGTCGTATACATATGTATACACCAAAATTACACTTATAGAGTACGATATTGTCAATGTTTTTATACCTAAATAAGCATTAACGCATAGTCTATCACATAATCAGCAAACATGCACTATCATACTCTGATATGTACTCTGATATGTACACCATCCTTTACATATTAGCAATCCCTCGGAAAAGTAGTATCAGTAATTTCCTGGAAAAGTGTTAGCAACCCCTTGAGCAATTTTTTGAGTAACTCTCATGAAAAGTATTGATTTTATCCCGCAAAGGTATTAGTATTTCTCCTAAAATGTATTAATAATCTTATTGAAAATTACTAAGCTTTTCGATTAAATGTATTTTCTAAACAATTGAGTTATTCTATCAACAACTCAATCGAAATCATTGAGTGGCTAACTCTATTTGGTTAACTAACTTAGTTGTCCTCAAGGACTTAGTTGTGTATTTAACTCGTAATATTTTAAAAGGACTAAAATGAAAAGTTGGTAAGGTTTATTCAACCCCCTTCTAAACCTTACTCACACCCTTGGGACCTACATGAATGAAGATGATCAAGAAGAATTTGTTCAAGACAACCTAGCTGCACGAAGAACCAATCCAGAAGCCTTACTCAAACCAGATGTGAGATGGCTGAGAGACCATCTACTTGAGTTAGTCATTGGTAATGTAAAAGGAAGACTAAGGATAAGATCCAGGACTCAAGATGAATGAGGAAGGATCTATTATGAGAAAAAAAAATAAGATTGGTTGCCAAAGGGTATTGCCAAGATGAAGGTAGAGATTTTGATGAAACCTTTGCACCTGTTGCTAGATTGGAAGCAATAAGGATGTTTCTTGCTTATGCTGCACACAAGAATTTCGCAGTCTATGAAATGGATGTGAAGAGTGCATTCCTCAATGGACTTTTTGAAGAAGAAGTCTATGTGGAACAACCTCCAGGTTTCGAGCAGAAAACTATTGGAGATAAAGTCTACAAGCTCAAGAAAACATTGTATGGTTTGAAATAAGTACCAAGGGCATGGTATGATACATTGTCTCAATTCCTAATAGACAATGGATTTACCAAAGGAAAGGTTGACAAAACACTCTTCAGAATTCAAGATGGAGAGAGTATTTTTCTTGTGCAAATATATGTGGATGACATCATATTTGGATCCACAAACAAAGAGTTATATGACAAATTCTCAAATCTTATGCAAGGAGAGTCTGAGATGAGTATGATGGGAGAGCTGACTTTTCTCCTTGGTCTTTAAGTCAAGCAAATGAAGGATGGGACTTTCATAAGTCAAACCAAGTATACCAGAGATTTAATGTAAAAATTTTGTACGGAACAAAAGTCATATGTGAAGATTCCTATGAATACTTCATGTCATAATGGATATGGATGCGAGAAAGAAAGCCGATGGATCGACAAGATATAGAGCAATTGTTGGATCATTGCTCTACTTGACAACTAGCATACCTGACATCACCTTTGCAGTAGGTGTATGTGAATGATTCCAGTCTGCTCCCAAAGAAAGTCATATGACTGCAGCTAAGAAGATTCTGAGATACTTAAAGGGAAGCTAAGAAGTTGGCTTATGGTATCCCAAAGAATGTGGATTCAATTTGATTGGATACTCGATTTAGACTATGCTTAGGATGTAGGGTTGACAAATAGTACATCCGGTACTTGTCAAATGTTTGGAAATAGATTAGTTTCTTGTTTCAGCAAGAAGCAAAACTCAATGGCTACATCTACAGCTGAGGCATAATACATTGTTGCAGGTAGCTGTTGTGCCCAAGTCTTATGGATGAGGGAACAACTGAGAGATTATGACGTTGAAGAGAAGGAAATTCCAATTATGTGTAATAACACAAGTGCTATTGCAATTACTAAAAATCCAGTATTGCACTCAAGAACAAAGCACATTGATGTCAGATATCATTTTATAAGAGATCATGTTGAAAAGAAAGACATCACATTGGAATATGTATCAATTGAAAATCAGTTAGTTGATATATTCGCAAAGCCCTTATGTGAATCAAGGTTTGAAGAACTTAAGAATGAGTTTGGATTGATTGAGTTCTGTTAATATGCTCAGAAGACTTATTCAGCAGAGTTAAATGTGGGAGAATTGAATTTCAGAAGAGTTTTGCTCAATCAGCAGAGTGAAAAACCTATTTAGTCGTTTAGCATAATTGAGTTAGCTGAAAATTTGAGTCTCCATCAGCAAATTAGAGGAAGAGAGAAGCAGAGTTAAGTCATAAATGAAGAAAGATGACTTATTTATGAGATAAGAGACAAACGAGGTCGTTTGTATTAAAGCGGGAATATTTGACGATGATGTCAGCATCATTAAATGCGGTACATGAAATGTTTGCGACAAAGAACCTATGATTGGCTATAAATGTTGCTCTCATTAAATGCGACGTGATCAATGCTTTTTGCATGTTTTAATACCGTTGATCACATTTCAAATTCTAAGATCCCAAAATTGTCTCTTCGTATCTCATATATATTCAAATTCATTTCTCTCTCTTCTCACATACTTTCAAGCAATTGAAAAACTTTCGAATTCTTTGTGCAAAAACCTTTCGAGTTCTTCAAGTTATTTCAGTAAATCATCAATAGCACCCAAGAAATCCGCTATTGACTTTGCTAAAATCACTGAGAAAGTGTACTCCGGTGCACTAGTGGTCGCTGAAGGTCAAGCAATCTGCTGACAAGGATAGAGCCAGAAAAATTGTTGGGCACCTTGAAGAGTCTGGTTTGATGAAGTTTCTTTATAAGAAGATGTCCCAGACCTTTCAAGAGGAAGTATCTATGTCCTATGTGAACGTTGGTGTTCACAATGATGACATTCACTCTTCACTGAATGGGAAAGATGTCATGTTGGGTGCAAACAACTTGACAGAGCTGCTATCGCTCCCCAGCAGGGACTCACAAAGTTAAAGGATTATGAGTTTGATTACATGAAAATCTGGAAGGAGATAGCCAAGAATGAGGTAGCTGACAAGCTGAATCCATCAGCTACCAAGACAACTATTAAGGAAGAGTACCACAAACTAATGGACATGGTGGCGAAGTGCGTCGATATCAAGTTTGGGTCTTACAATCAATTGTCCCGGACTAAGGCGACGGTGATGGTTGTGTTTATGGAAGAGTTGGAGGTGAACTGGAGTGAGTTCATCTTTGACAAATTATGCCAGAATGTCTAGAACGCCAAGCTTGAGGACGGAAAAATTCAAGAACACCCTGGGGTATTTGCTGGAGAAGACGGATGTGCCCCTTCGCAAAGGGAAACCCTTCCATGTAAACAAGAGGTTGTTTAAGGCGAACTTATCAGCTGCTCAAAAAAGGCGTATGCAAAAACGAAAGGGGCATCTGAGGGAGAATCAACTGAGAATGTTCCCGAGGAGACAACTGCCCCTGTCTCAGTCCCCTCTCCTGAACCTGCTGCCATTGCCCCCAAGGTAACGAAAAAACAAAGGACCCGGAAGGTAGAAGACTCAGGCCACTGCTGGTTTGAGAGATAAACAGGAGTCAGTTGCCAAGGCTGCTGATAAGACTACAACTAAATCTCCTGCAGCCTAATTAGCCATTCGTGTCATGGATGAGGTTCTGACAAGGAGGAGAAAGAGGCGTTCCAAGAGATGGCTTGTGAAGAAGTTTATTGCAGCAGCCCCCATTGAAACGGTTGCAGCTGACACAACTGATGTTGTGACCCCAGTAGTTTAGAAAGTTGAACAAGAAGTTGTCGATGACACAGCTGCACCTGAAATTGAAGAAGCAGTTGTTGAGACAATTTTTGGAGGTGGTGAGTCCATCTTGCCCCGTGCTGAGGAGGAGCAAGTTGCCCAAGACCCTTCTGCCTCAGATGAACCAGGATCCTCAGCATATCTTGAGATTGAGGCCAGGCTGAACTTATGGTAACTCTTTAAAAACTTCAAAAAACTAACAGTGTTGATATTTCTGGAAAAAAAAAAAGATCTAGTTCATAACAAGTGTGAAAGATGAACCAACTGCTCTGATACCACTTGTAGGTCGCAAGGGGTGTCAGGTAAAGTCTAGAAGGTGGAGTTGAATAGATTTTACAATTTTTCGATTTTCAAATTAAAGTTTTAAAAAAATAGTTAAGTCCTCGAGATAGTTGGGTTGAGATTCAACAGGAGAGTTAACCGCTCAACAGTTCTCTTGAAAGGGTTGTTGATAGATTAACTCAGCTGAAGAATAGCAACATCTTATAAAATTAGTTTTCTTTTAAATCAGCGGTAGACTTACACCCTTTTGAGTCTTGTTAATCAATATTTAGTGTTGTTAGAGAGTTATAATGAAATTTTGGATAGCAAACAAATAACCGAATAGAAATGCCAAAAATATAAGTACAAGAAAGTAATGGCACAATTATAGTGGTTCGAGGATAGGGTAGTTCCTCTACTCCACTCTTCTCCTACTCCAGGAGTCCACTAAGTAACAACCCTTGTAGACTTGATAACACAACCAGCTACAATATGGACTCAGCTCTTCACGAGGAAGTTGCCTAGTTACTTTATCTCTCTAAATTTGCATAATTTGTCCACGCAACCCTCCTACACTTGGAATCTTGGCTCAAATCGAACCTTACTATAGTCATTCAATCCAAGGCAGTGCCTCATTTTGTTTTTACAAGTTTCATCTTCAAATGAATTACATCTTTAATCTTTCACTAAAAGTGTTGGACGAAGTGTTCTTGATGAATCTTGAAGATTGCAGATAAGTTTGAGAGAGATTTTTGATTCTTGCTTGTTCGCATTATTGTGTCTCTTGTGTCTTATATCTTGTATCTTGCATTCTCTCCGAAAAATCCTCAACTTTTATAGTGATGATTTGAATTTTATCCATCGAAGAGATAGACAAAAATCAATTTTGTAACACCCTAATTTTATAAAGAGTGCAACCATGGATAAATTTTTCGCTAAATAAAAAGGGTTATAAATATCTCATTGTTAAAGAAAAGGACGACTCGATTTTTTCTTCACTAAGAATTAAATAACTCGTACTAATGAAAACATTAACTATCATCCATGTGCGCAAAGGAAATTTAAAAAAATAAACATTGTCTAAAAAACTCTCAATAATTATAAAATAAATTCAAAAGAAAACTTTGCATGACTCGATCACATCCATCCACCACGTGCCACGTTGGACTCCTAACTTGAAAAAATTATTAAATGAAAAGGGTGAGCCCTCAACAACTCAATGGGGATGCATTGTCTAAATTAAATACGCAAGCATAATCATTCGTATACACATCTATGATTTCCATGGTTTGATCAAACAATCCCGTAGGCCAACCGTGGTGTACAATTAAAATGCGTTTATGTTTGTACGATTAAGTACTTTCGTAATGTACAATTAAGTACCTTCGTGTCATGTCATATTTAATGTGCCCATACATATAACAATTAACAAGACATTTAAAATAGAAAATAACAATAAAACCCACATTAATATGCGATCGTGACTTGGAAAAAATATATGAAATTGCTTGAGCTTGAAAATCCTAGACCTCGAAAGTATTGTTTCCTACACATGAAAAATAATAAACTTAACTTAATACATGGTTTTTCGGGAAATCGGACTGTAATTTATACATGAAAGAAAGAATGGGAATAATTGAATTTAGGATCAAAAATAGAATTTCGGTCAAAAATCTGGGCAACTTCTTCCAATAATGGAGTTAATGGGCTGACTTGTAAACAAATAAAATTCTTGGTGGGTCTTTCTGTAATTCTGGAAAAATAGGTAGGCTAAAATTTCAAAACCAATGAAAAAGCCAACAACCAACAAGATTCCTAATTCCTAATTCTTTAGTGTACCCATTCTGCAACATACCCTCTGCTCGTCTCTCTCTCAATCTCAACTCTCATATTATCCTTTTTTTCTAATTCCTATACTATTGTCAAAACCAGCCCCAAATCAATCTTTTAAAACTACCTAACTTACAAATCCAAATCCCAGTTTAATAAAATGGAACATGGCGGCTCCCCCTCAATCCTACTTCTCGCCCTATACACCCGTATGTCATCTCTCCCAATCATTTCTCCTCTCTCTTTTTTTTTTTTTTTTTTGTTTTCAGTTCTTCTCCATAAAAAAACTCTCTCTCGGTACTTTCACTTTGTGGCAGCGATAAGGCGGTGTTTCGACTTATGGTTTGAGTTTCCTACAAATTGGGTTTGAGGTTTCAAGTTAGTTTCTGGAGTTGCTTTGGGTTTAGATGGAAACAATGGCTTAGGGGTTGTGGGTTATGATTGCATTCGAGCTTTGATTTGGCATTTTGAAGGTAGAACAATGCGATTTGGTGGCTTCTATCTTTGGGATGGAAGCTATTATGAGAATATGAGTTTACCTTGTTTGTGAAGAAGTGAGATTATAGAGAAGTATCGAGAGGTTCTGGAGATATGAGACATTTGAAAATATGTGTATTTAGGCTTGAGTGTCCTTATTGTGTTAGGCCATGCATTAGGTTAAGTCTATTGAATATGTACAAATAAAATTCTTTTCTATCCGATATAGACTTTATAAAATATTAGGACTCCTTTTTGCTAATAAAATTAACAGATTTTCATATAAAATAAAATACACATATGGGCTTTAATAAAGTGGGCTTATAAAACAGGCCTATCAATGTAATAATCAATGGGCTTACAATAATAAAAGAGTATTTCTATGTGTTAGTCCAAGTGGCTACGATAATCTAGAGGGGGGTGAATAGATTATGCCAATTTTTCGCAAATCGCCCTCTTTTTCGAATGAACAATTAATTGACAAGAATGTAAATGCCGAAATTAAACAACACTCGATGATTTATAGTAGTTCAACCCACCAAGGGCCTAATCTACTACCACCCCTTATATCCGAAGTGGATTTCAAAATGAAAAAGAATTTATTAATTACCACAATTAATACAACACCACCTTTGAAGATTACCACAATCTTCTTAGAAAATCTTCAAGGAGATTACCACAATCTTCCTTCAGCACCTATGAAGAGTACCACACTCTTCAACGCCTAAGATCACCCAAGTGTGTTCTTACCACAAGAACACTAACAAGGATATCTTGTTTTGGATGATAGAAAAATTCAAGATTACAACTCAATAAATGAAGTACACAAACTTTGAGTGCAAGTGTAATCAAGAACAAAAAGCCTAGACCTCAAGATTGTGCAAGTGCAAGAACTTAGCTTATTACAACAAGAATGTTAAATATGAAAGCTTGGAGAATTTACGATTTTTCTTGTTGTGTGTTTGCTTGTATGTATTGTGTCTTGTGTCTTCAAATCATCCTCTATTTATAGGAGAGTCTTTACAAACATAGGCTCCTCCTTCTTCACTTTTGTCTACAAAAAGAGGATAACAAGATGTAGAAATTTTGTACAAAAAATCAAACGCAAATCTTGCTGATAAAGATTCCAACGGTAGAGAAATTTTGTTTGTCAAACAATACACAGGCGACCGGTCACCCTATAGAAAATTTTGAATGTTAGAGCAATTAGTGCGATCCACGTGCTGGGTCGGAGGGAGGTCGACCGGTCAAGGGGAGTGCGACGCCGCCCCCCTGGACCGGTCCCCTCCCTCATTTTTCAACTCCAGTACGTTCTGTTTCAAGTTTATCATTCTTCAGGTATCGGTCGACCTTTTGCTCGACCGGTCGACCTCAAAATTAAAATGTTGTCCGATTTTTGTCAAAAATAAACTTCAAGAAATACTCCAAAAAATTAGTAAAAATATTTTAAATCAATTGGGAGTATTTGGACAACATTTAAAACATTGTTTTGGTGTAAAAACCAATTAACACAAAATCATCAAAAGTATTGTCCAATTTTTATCGAATAATAAACTCTAAGAAATACTCCAAAAATTAGTAAATAATTTTAAATCATTTAGGAGTATTTGGACAACATTTATAAACATTGTTTTGGTATAAAAACTCATTTAAACAAAATCATCAAAATCTTGATAGAAACATTTATCTAACTCTATGTTGGACCAAAAATTAAAATCCTAAAAGGCCAAAATCACTACCCCAGAGATCAAATAATTTATGGGTGTTACAATTGTACCCCCTCAAACAAATTTCGTCCTCAAAATTCAAACCCTTCATTAAGAGTCATAGCATAAACTCGGGCTGTCCTCTAGAGCCTTGGCCTTTCCACCCTCGTTCTTTGTTCAAAGTAACACATTCCCATGTTGCATGCCTGGCTTCTTACGCCTAAAGCAACCATCTTTACCCAACAAACAATCTCCATTATGATTTTTCCCACACTTGGCACACAACGGTTTACTAGTCGGATGTTTGGTGCCAAGTGTGGGTTTTATCTTATTATTGTCTATTTTAAATGTCTTGTTAATTGTTATATGTATGGGCACATTAAATATGACATGACACGAAGGTACTTAATTGTACATTACGAAAGTACTTAATTGTACAAACATAAACGTACTTAATTGTATGCCAGGCATCAAATTCCCATGTTGCATGCCTGGCTTCTTACGCCTAAAGCAACCATCAAATTCCTGTTTGTTGTCGGCCTAACTCCTAATTAGCGGCTATCTCTTGTGCACAAAATGTCTCTCTGCATATGATAGGACTCCATGTCTAGCCATAATATGATGTATCCCGGGCGTAAGCCCGCTCAAAACCCGATGCTCTCTTACGATCGATCTACCATGTGCTCCATGAAGAAACTCATCTGGTTGAATTTACTTTCATATTCTCAGAACCGCATTCCTCCTTGCTTCAAATCCCGAACTCATGTTCCATTTTAACCCGATAGTGTTGAGGACAATAGTTTTCCATTACTATCTTCTTAAACCCTTCCCATGTTAGGGTTGCTCATTCCTCGGCGACATCAATCTCCAATAACTCATCCACTATCAACTGCAGATCTCCGTGCGGATGATGACATCGAGCACGAGGGATTCGTTGTGCTTGATACACCGATCGGTTCAAATGTGTGCTCCATTGATATGAACCATTCGTCTACATAAGTGGGTCCTTCTTGCCCATTAAAGGTTGGGAATGAGAAGCGGCAAAACCTCCACCATTTGGGATTGGGTTAACGCGGTGCTTGGTTGAATGCATGTCCATTCTCTACATTCCTTTGGTTCCTCGTTGGTACTAGGTTTGCCTCGTTATTTTGGTTCATGTTGTTGTTAGTAGCAGAGCGGCTCGGGCTCCGGATCTACGTCCTCGAATCATTTTCCTTCATATATATAGTGTTTCTTAGTACTCTAGGTAGGTGATGTGTGTAAAATATACGTGCATTTTAGGGCTTAAAATGATATATATTTAATGCATTTGCAGGCATATTTAATATGTTTTTACTTGGTTTCCTTAAAAGGGCATGATATCTGCGTATTCTTGTAATTTCTATAAAACGAAGCTTAAAACGAAGAAATATCGATTGGAATGCCCACTAAGATTGACGAATGCGAAGACAAGATCAAAACGACGAAGAAAATGGACAAAAACACTTCACACGGCCGTGCGGGTGTGGTGTCACACGGTCGTGTGGAAATGCCGTGTGAAACCACACAACCATGTGAAGTTGCGCAAAACAGGGGGCAGATCTGGGGCCACACGGCCGAACAGTGTAATCCCACACGTCCGTGTGGGAAAGGGTAGAGAGCCACCCCACCTACCCGTGTAGGATCACACAACCGTGTAAGAATGGTTTAGGCAAGACCACACGGCCCACAACCGTGTGGGAAAGGTTTAGGCAAGACCACACGGCCGTGTGGGACTCTGTCACGACACGTTTTTCAGAGTTATATTCCCATTCCAACTCTACAAGTGATCTCTCCAAGTATCGATAAAATGGACCCAAGACTTGCACGAAAATATATCACTTCATACACAACACAACACATCAAATTACGCAGGAACACAAGATTCGAAGTCTTCTGAGATAGGAGGGCTAGGTCGTGAATAACATCACAAGGCCTTTCGCATCTACGGGAGCACAAGAGCTTGAAGGCTTGGAAGGAGAATTCATCCCGACAAGAAGGGGATTTCTTTCTATGTCTAGATCTCTTGTTTGTGCTTAAACGATGTCATAATATTGATTCAAATTTGTCTATGAGTTTGTAATCAATGTTTGGCATATCTTTCGGATCTTAGGGCATAATCGAAACTGTGGATTCATGTTAAATGTGATTATTTATTTTCTTAATTAATTCATGCTTTCTATTTTATGAATTCGAGTGTTTATCTTAATTGTTTTTTATCTGATCAATAATTAGCATGTCATATTTGTTGGTGCGAAATTCGGAAGAGGAGTTCTAACAAAGATGAAAATTGAATTTAATCGGGTGTATCGAGTCGGAGACCTACAACCATTTGTTGGGGAGTTATTCAATTCATAGATTTTTGGGAGTTAATAATAGTTGTATCGAGTGGAGACCTGCAATTGTTATTAATCTATCTTATGCAATGCACCGTCCCGGAGAGGGGGAATATACTAACTTAGAATTGAACCCATAGAATTGCATGAATTGGTTTTAAAACTTTACTTGCATTTAATATTGAAACATATTGAGATTATGTGCCTAAGATTGCTCTGTTAGTTGGTGAAAATACTTGTGGGTTTCACACATTTATTTCTTTTATTTTTATTTAATTTTTGATTTTTATAATTACTCAATATTCGATCGCTTCAATAAAATTGGAATGCGATGTTATTATATCCTAAGTGTTTCGAATATCAATCATTGAAGAATACGACCTTGCTTGCCATTATTCTATAAACTACATTGTACACTTGCAGTTGTATGATCCAAATATTTTTTGCGAACAAGTTTTTTGCGTCATTGCTGGGGATTGATTAAATTCTAAATAGATATAGTAATAAGTAGTTCAATCTTAATTGAAGCGTATTTTTATTTTTTTTTCAAAATTTTTGAAAATAGTTCAAAATTATTTTATTTTTTTATTATTTGTTTGGTTCTAACATTGTTTTTGTTAAGTGCAGATAGTGCATGATCACGCGTTCCAAATCAACCCAGCCAATACACATTGATTTGGAAATCGAAAAGACAGCGAAGCAACTAAGGAAAAGAGCCAAAGCAATGGCGGATGGGACAAATCCAAACGCAGTGGAGAACAAGAAACAATGAGGAACGCCCACTGTGGCCGGCGTCCAGACCGACCAGTGGAAAGGCCCGTGAGAAGGGCGATTAGGGACTACTTCGGCCCGGAGGAGGTAAGTCAAACTTATGGGGTGTGGCTGTCTGTCGCGATCAATGTAAACAATTTTGAACTAAAACCAAAGATTAATCCATATGGTGTCACAAAACCAATTTGGGGTAGAGCCATTGAGGATCCAAATGCACATCCGGCGCACTTTTTAGAAATTTGTGATATCTTTTAAAATGAATGGTGTTTACGAGGATATCATTCGATGCCGCCTTTTCGCATTCTCTCTACGCGATAAGGCTAAGGGATGGTTATGCTCTCTAACACCACCACCGCAAAATTAGGCGAACTAAGTCAACGGTTTCTAGCCAAATACATTTCCCCCAGTAAAACGCTGCAACTAAAATCGGAGATCGCCCAGTTTAGGCAATTAGATGCTGAGCCACTATATGAAGCATGGGATAGATTCAGGGAATTGTTAAGGAAGTGCCATCAACACGGATATCCTGACTACCAACAGGTTTAGTTCTTCTATAATGGTTTAAGTGGAAACACAAGAACAATTATAGATCTTTGCATGTTAAGTGCATTACTAGGAAATATCCTGAGGAGGCATTAAACTTGTTAGAGGAGATGGCGAACAACAGTTACCAATGGCCATCTGAGAGATCCGAGGATAGACGTATTGAGGAAATTCAGGATAACAAATATCCATGCCAAGTATGAAACTTGATGCGATGTAGCAAGTAACTCAAAGAGAGGTAGCAGTGGTTGTGGAGGAAGCAAATTTTGTAGGACAGCAAGGCTATAACAACTACAGAATTAATTAGACACAACCTTACTATAATCCGGGTCGCCAAAGGAATGGCGAAACCATCTCTAGAAGAGATGGTAGCTTCATTCATCGGAGAAACTCGAGCTCGACTAAACCAGGATGAAGCCAAGATAGGCATAATCGAGGATCGGTAACTCAATTAAATACTAACATGAATGATAGATTGAAATCTTTGGAAAAACGGTGTGATACTAACATGAATGATAGATTGAAATCTTTGGAAAAGCAGTGTGGTAGATTACTACATCAATACATAGCCAACACCAAAAAGGCAAATTCCCAAAAGATACAAGGACGGTCCGGAGAAGCAAAGTGCCAATCCATTCGTCCGAGGAGTGGAACAGGTTATGAAGGTCCAAAGATGCCAATTGATCAAGAAATAGAAGCAATCGAGGAGTATGACACGGCAGAGAGTTGGCGCCAAACCCTGTGGAAAAAGAAAAGGTAAAATTTGCTCCAACTATTGCAAGAACTGAGGTACCTATCCCTTTCCCGCAAAGGTTTCAGAAAAAGAAATTAGATGATCAATTTCTAAAATTTTTGGAAATTTTTAAGAAAAATCAAATTAATATACCTTTTGCGATGCATTAGAACAAATGCCAAACTATGCAAAATTTCATAAAGATATCATGGCAAAGAAAAGAAAAATTTCGGAATATTAAACGGTGAAACTGACAGAGGAGTGTAGTGCAATTATTCAAAGGAAGTTACCTAAAAAACGCAAGGATCCCGGGAGTTTCACGATTCCATGCGTAATAGGGGAACAACCTTTAATAAAGCACTATGCGACTTAGGTGCAAGCATTAACTTGATGCCGTTATCAATATTTCGAAAACTGGGATTAGGCGAAGTAAAGCCTACGACAATTACCCTACAATTAGCAGATTGCTCGGTAACATATCCAAAAGGGGTGATTGAATATGTATTAGTGAAGATAGACAAATTTATCTTTCCAGTAGACTTCATTGTGTTGGAGATGGAAGAAGACGGAGAGGTTCCATTAATTCTGGAAAGACCATTCTTGGCCACAAATAGAGCACTAATCAATGTGCAAAAATGTGAACTAACATTGCGAGTAAATGATGAACACATATTATTTTTTATTTACAAAGCTATGCAATTTCATGAAAACGTCGAACATTGCAACATGCTTGATGTGCTAACCTCATGCATGGAAGATGAGTTTGAACAGGTTATGATGAAAGACGCATTGGAATGGTGCTTAAGCCACTCAGTGTAATCCCAAGGTGATGTGTTTGGATATTACTAACATTGAGGTTATCAATTTTGTGCTTGCCTTAGATTCAGCGGAAGAGAAAAATCCAGAAAACAGCGTTCTGAACACCCTACATGCCCGTGTGGAGCAACACGGCCCGGCCGTGCGAAGCACGCCTCCAGACGCACACGCCCGTGTGGAGCAACATGGTCAGGCCGTGCCGTACGCTATAATCGAAGACCTTCAGTCACACGGCCGTGTGACACAACACGACCAGACTGTGCGACCAAGGGATGACTTCTCACACGCACGTGTGATCTCACATGGCCAGCCCGTGCAATCAGTCTCTGACTTCCCAATTCCACACGGCAGTGTGGTTTACACAACCCGACCGTGCGAAAAGTGTTTTTAGCTAAAAATTCGAAAAGCGAACTCCCGGGCTCTCCATAACTTAAACCTCTTCCGGACCATCTCAAATATGCATTCTTAGGCGACAACGAAACTTATCTGGTAATAGTTACTTCTTCCCTTACTGAAAATCAATTGGAAAAACTACTGCATATCTTAAGGGAACATAAAACTGCGATTGGATGGTCAATTTTTGATTTAAAAGGTATAAGTCCTTCGATTTGCATGCATAAAATAAGAATGGAAGATGATCAAACCTTCTCAGCAACATCAACGAAGACTTAACCCAATTATACGGGAGGTCGTCAAGAAGGAAGTACTTAAATGGTTAGATAATGGAATAATTTTTGCTATATCTGACAGTAATTGGGTAAGTTCGAGTACAAGTCGTACCAAAAGAGGGACGAATGACGGGAATAAAAAGCGAAAACAATGAAATTTTAGCTACTAGAGTTGTTACAGGATGGCGTATTTGCATTGATTATCGAAAGTTAAATGTCGCAACTCGCAAAGATCACTTTCCCCTCCCCTTTATGGATCAAATGTTAGATCGCCTTGCAGGTTATGAATACTATTTTTTCCTGGATGGGTACTCGGGTATAATCAGTTGTGATTGCTCCGGAGGACCAAGAAGAGACAACATTTACATGCCCTTATGGTGTGTTCGCATTTCGTAGGTTACTATTTGGGTTATGTAATGCACCCGCAACATTTCAAAGATGTATGATGGCGATATTCCATGGAATGATTGAAAACATCATGCAAGTTTTCATGGATGACTTCTCGGGTTTTGGTAGTTCGTTTGATCATTGCTTGCATAATCTAACTCTTATTTTGCGAGAGATGCGAGGAGATGAACTTAGTACTAAATTGGGAAAAATGCCATTTTATGGTAAAAGATGGTATTATACTCGGTCATCGTATTTCTTCCGCAGGTTTAGAAGTTGACCAAGCAAAGGTGGTGGCAATCGAAAAACTTCCACCTCCAAAGAACGAGAAAGCAATAAGGAGCTTTTTGCAACATACAGGTTTTTATAGACGCTTTATTCGAGATTTTTAAAAATAACCAAACCTCTTTCCCACTTACTTGAAAAATATGTACATTTTGCTTTCACCTCTCGATTGTCTACGATTATTTGAAACATCAAGAAGACTCAATCGCACCAATTTTGATCACACCAGACTGGAGTCAATCTTTCGAGATAATGTGCGACGCAAGCGACTATGCAGTAGGGTCCACACTAGGACAAAAACACGAAAAGCTGTTTCTTGTTATTTACTATGAAATTGGAACATTGGATCCGGCACAACAAAATTACACCACAACTGAAAAAGAATTGCTAGCAGTGGTGTTTGCGTTTGACAAGTTTCGGGTTTACTTGATTGGAACAAAGACAATAGTCCATATGGACCACGCTGCGGTTAAATACCTATTCGCAAAGAAAGATGCCAAACCTAGGCTCATTCGATGGATACTCTTGCTACAAGAGTTTGATATCGAAATTCGGGATAGAAAAGGGTGTGAGAACGTGGTAGCTGGTCATCTCTCACGACTTGAGCAAACAACTGAGGAAAACACACAGGGCACAACAATCAAAGAAACATTTGCGGAAGAATTAATCCTGATGGCCGAAATGACCATCCCCTGGTACGTTGATATTGTAAATTACTTAGTAAGCTGGGTTTTCTACCACGGATATCACATATCATGCTAAAAAGAAATTTCTTCATGATGTGAGATATTTTACGTGGGACGAACCGCTATTATTTAAAAGATGTGCGATTCAGGTCATTAGGAGATGTGTACCTCAAGAAGAATGGGCAAGCATTCGGAGCAATGCCATTCATCACCATGTGGGGCCACTTTGGACCAACACGCATATGCTTTGCGGCTAAGGTATTACAGCCATTTCTTTTGACCTTCTGTTTTCAAAGATTGCTATAAGTTTGTTTTGCGGTCGATAGGTGTCAACATATGAAAAATATTTCTAGGCGACACGAGATGCCATTAACTCCAATAATGGAAGTTGAATTATTCGACGTTTGGGGTATAGACTTCATGGGACCATTTCCAAGATCAAATGGATACTTATACATTCTTCTTGCAGTAGATTATGTATCCAGGGTACAAGTTATCCCTACTAAAACAAATGATGCTAGAATAATGTTAAATTTTTTGCAAAAGAATATTTTCACTAGGTCTGGCACACGACGGGCCCTAATTTGTGATGGAGGGTCGCACTTCTGCAATAAATTGTTCAATAATATGATGGAGAAATATGGAGTAAAACATCGAGTGGCCGCCGCTTACCACCCACAGTCAAATGGGCTAGCCGAGGTATCCAATAAGGAAATTAAGCAGATCTTAGAAAAACGGTTAGCATAAATCGAAAAGATTGGGCTTTAAAGTTTGATGATGCTTTATGGGCTTATCGTACGGCATACAAAACACCTCTGCATATGTCTCTGTATCGATTAGTTTTTGGGAAATCATGCCACCTTCTGGTGGAATTAGAACATAAAGTATTTTGGGCAGTGAAAAAGCTTAACTTCGACATGACTGCAGTAGGCGAAAAGAGAGAACTCGCAAATAAGAAGAATTCACAAGATGCATACAAAAATGCCCAAATCTACAAAGATCGCACAAAGAGATGGCATGACAAAAAGATTCTGAGACGAGAATTCCTACGCGGGCAAGTAGTACTGCTATACAACTCGAGATTGAGACTATTCCCGGGTAAGCTTAAATCAAGGTGGTCTGGTTCTTTCGTAATCAAAAATGTGTTATCACCAGGAGGAGCCATTGAATTACTAGCAAAGAATGGTCGAACTTTCATCATAAATGGGCAAAGAATTAAACACTACTATGGGCCAGAAACTCCGCAAGAAATTTTGACCATCTTCTTGATGTGAACAATCCATGTAAGTACTTATTACGCATTCCTCTTTCTTTTTATAATTTCCTCATATGTTCGGGATGAAGCATATTTTAAGTTTGGGGGGTTGTCAAGAATGCGTAATTTAGTACTTTCTTGCATTTTGCATTGCATTTAGGGTTGCATGTAGAGCATTTTCCATTAATATTTTCGAAAAAAAATATTTCGATTTTTAGTTTATTTTTTTCGATTTTTAGTTTATTGTTTTAGCACGTTTACTGCTTTAATTAGCACGTTTAATTACTTTTGTGTGTGATTTTAATTAAGTTTTTGAATGCTCGGCTCCGTATGATTTTACTATGAGCATTTTATGGAATGAGATAACATACTTGTGAGAATAATGTGATAAATTATTGGGAAGATGTTATTTATTTGTTTGGCATTAGTTAAGAAAATTGGTTATTTGAGCATGTTGCGAAAAATAAGCTGTGAGCTTTTGTGCCTTAAACCGCTTTATATTATGCGGACTTATTTTTTTCTTGAGTGTGTCATTCATGATTGATAGAACTCTAACTTGCTCTCGCATATCTTCATTTAATCCATGTGTGTGTGCAATTTTTAAAAATGATCTAAGGTCATCTTTGTTTAACTTACTTAAAGCTAAAAAAGCCTACCTATGAACTCATGATTCCTAGTTAGCCAATTTTGAGCCAAAACTTTTATTCCGAGCCACATTGATCTTTAAAATTTAAACATGTTTTTATCCTAAAATTTCTTGAGCTTATAAAAATGAATAAGTTCGCGGGGGGAAGTGGCGAAAATTTATGAAAAAGAGAGAAGGCTGGCAAAAGAAAGAGGGATGAGCAATATCCGGGTAAATAAGAATATACATGAAGCTCGGAAAAAAAAGAAAACCTCAAAAAAAAATTACATAGAGAAAATCGAGCAAAGCAAAAGAAAAAATTTCTGAAAGCTTAAAGGTTAGAAAAAAAAAGAAGGCAAAAAGGCCTAAGTATGACAAAGGAGAAATAAGGGTGGAATCAAGTTGAAAAAAAGAAAAGAAAATGAGTATTATATGAAATTGAGTTGGTGAATTGCAAGTCTGTATGCTTAAATTCTATTTGCTCAAGTCAAGTCACTTAATCCAAATTTTCTTACCCTTACCAAAGAGCCTACATTACAACCTAATAAAAGTCCTTTTTGATTCTTAAGTTGTAAACACAAAAATGGTAAAGATGTTAGACGACGATTTGCAAGCCTTATGGTAGTTCTACTTTCATTGAATTGAATTGGAGCGTAAACACTACCCATACACTTCGAGAGTCGAGTGATACACTATCTACTTGTGAGTCGCGATGTCAAGTACCAAGAGAGTATTAATTATGGCGAGTTTATGAATGATAACTTCTTGATATTGAATTACATGGTTTCCTTGAGTATGGAGTCAAGTGTTATTTAATGTTCATAGTGTTCTTGGGTGTTCGTTCGTTTTTACCCCTTATATTATTTTTCTTTAATTTGCTCGAGGACGAGCAATGCTTTAAGTTTGGGGAATTTTGATGTGTGTAAAATATACGTGCATTTTGGGCTTAAAATGATATATATTTAATGCATTTGCACGCATATTTAATATGTTTTTACTTGGTTTTCTTAAAAGGCATGATCTCACGTATTCTTGTAATTTCTACGAAATGAGATCTTAAAATGAAGAAATATCGGTAGGAATACCCGGCTAAGATTGGCGAATGCGAAGAAAGATCAAAACAATGAAGAAAATGGACAAAAACACTTCACACGGCGACCAGTGGTGTCACACTACCGTGTGGAAATGCCGATGTGAAACCACACAATCGTGTGAAGTTGGGCAAAATAGGAGACAGAACCGAGCCACACGGTCGGACCAGTGATCCCTACACCGTGTGGGAAAGGGTAGAGAGCCGCACCACCCGCTCGTGTAGGATCACACAACCGTGGGGAAAGGTTTAGCCAAGACCACACGGCGGTGGTGCCACACGGCCGTGGCCATGTGGGACTCTCTGTCACGACACGTTTTTGAGTTCTCTTCCCATTTCAACTCTACAAGTGATCTCTCCAAGCATCTATAAAAGGGACCCCGAAGGCTTGCACGAAAAATATATCACTTCATACACAACACAACACATCAAATTACGTAGGAACACAAGATTCAAGTCTTCCGAGAGAGGAGGTTAGGCCGCGAAGAACACCACAAGGCATTTCGCATCTACGGAGCACAAGAGCACCGAAGGCTTGGAAGGAGAATCCATTACGGAGCACAAGAGCTTGAAGGCTTGGAAGGAGAATCCATCCTGACAAGAAGGGATTTTCTTTCTATGTCTAAGATCTCTTGTCTGTGCTTAAACGATGTCATAATATTGATTTGAATTTATCTATGAGTTTGTAATCAATGTTTGGCATATCTTTCTGATCTTAGGGGCATAATCGAAATTGTGGATTCATGTTAAATATGATTATTTTGTTTTCTTAATTAATTCATGCTTTCTATTTTATTAATTCGAGTGCTTATTCTTAATTGCTTTTTATCTGATCAATAATTAGCATGTCATATTTGTTAGTATGAAATTCGCAAGAGGAGTTCTAACAAAGACGAAAATTGAATTTAGACATAAACGGGTGTATCGAGTCGGGAGACCTACAACTTGTTTGTGGGGAGTTATTCAATTCATAGATCTTTTGGGAGTTAATAATAGTTGTATCGAGTCGAGAGACCTACAATTGTTATTAATCTACTGTTTATGCACCGCCTGGGAGGGGGAATAGACTAACTTAGGAATTGAACCCATAGAATTCCATGAATTGGTGTTTAAAACTTTACTTATTTAATATTGAAGAAACATGTTGAGATTATGTGCCTAAGGTTGCTCCTATAGTTGGTGAAAATACTTGTAGGGTTCACACATTTATTTCTTTTATTTTTATCTAATTTTTGATTTTTATAATTACTCAATATTCGGTCGCTTCAATAAATTGGAATGCGATGTTATTATAGCCTAAGTGTTTCAAATATCAATTCTTGAGGAATACAACCTTGTTTGCCATTATTCTATAAACTACACTGTACACTTGCAGTTGTATGATCCAAATATTTTTGGCGAACAGTAGGTCATCTTATATCATAGGTTCAAATCTGTCTAATTAGTGGTGCGAACACTAATACTATCATACTCATGCAATTAGTAACTTCTATAAGCCATCAGTAACGCAATTAATATATCGTTCCAATCATCTTCCTAACAGTTCGAGTCTAATAAGTATTGGCCATCTAGGTTCATGTAATTAAAGTCCATATGATTTTATCATGAAATTTTCTTTGATATAAAACAAAGTAAACATGAAGATATATATGGCATGAGTAACACCCTAATTTGATGTTGACATGTTGGTATGTCCTTTCTTGCATCTTTGATTTTGACATTTCCTTGTATTCTTACGCCTTCTGCAACTTTCTGAATATGGCAGTCTGCAGGTGAATTCTAATAAGTTGGAACTCTTTCCCTTCATAAATGTCTTGCACATTTATGGTCAAACATCGTCCTTCATTAATTTCGAAATATATCTTTCTTGGACGTAGTGCAACTGGAGAGCTCTTGATTGACTTTGTATGATAATATACTTGATGTAAGTCTTCTAAAAGACTTAGCTGACATATTCAAATGAGACTCTTCTTGTAACTTACTCAAATTGATCCCCCGAAATGAAAAAAAAAAAAAAAAAAGAGGAAAAATGGACATTTAAACTCAAAATAGCTAAAAACACGTTTTTGAAGAATATGGCTAAAAAATATTTTTGCTCTAGAATAAGCCAAAAATTCGAAAGACTGTTATATAAACTTATTGCGTTTGATAAAATATACTATAAGTCAAAATATTCAGATCCAATGGCATAATAGTATATCAAGAAAAATCGAATGGAAACATAACGTCAAACATGAGAGAGCATGCACATAGCAGTAGCGCACTTGAAGAAATGTGCCCAAAAGTAGAGAACAGACGGAGTGTATAAGTGTAAGCATTCACGAGACTGAGGAATCTGTCTTTATCTTTTTAAGGACACGTCGCTCCAGAAAGTAATTTTTGACTTGTTTCTTTTCAGAAACCTCTCTATTCTATTCTAGTTTCTGATTGGAGCCCTCAAAATTCACCCTTTTTTCATCCTCTTTCTATATATATTTTCTATATATATGTAATGTAGATTTCAAGAATATATCTGATTCCCGTAATCAAAAGGTGATTAAAGTAGTGATGTACTCTTAATTGGATGAGGAGTATTAAATAGCAGTATAGACAATCGTCATTTTCCGGGAAAAACTAGTTCACGCATTTGTAAATTTGGATAGCAATTTCATAATTCTGTTTTTATTTTTATTTTTTGAAGAGAGACACTTATTATTCATTTAACTGTTTAATTGGTAACATATTTTGGAGAACTATTCTAACACAATAAATAATGGAAAAATATTCAAAGTATGTTTAGTAATACTACGACGTTGTAAATCAAGTGATATTGCTCATTCTATGTAAGAGTGTTGAACAAATCGGTTCCAACCCAATATCTTTCGATTTCTTTGAAATTTATCTCATCCCCTCCAATCAAGATTTCCACTTATTAAAATAAATTATGTTTAGTAATATTTTAGATAATATATCTTTTTTATAAATGTCAAATCTTATAAACTTTTGTATTTTCTGTCTATGTTATTATATATAAATTTTTTTCTAGTACAAATCGTGAAAGGTTGGGGTCCATGGGGAGGTGGGAATCGAGCTCAAACCCATATCTCGAGTTCTACAAACGATTTACCACTAGGCTACCAAACGATTGCTTATTATATATCATCAATTTTGGATTAGTTTTATTGATAAGACAAACGTTTTACATGTCCAATCTTTTATTTATTTATCTGGTTAATAATGCCATGTTGTCTGTACTATGTGGAATGTAGGTATGTCTTTTATTTTTTTACTATTAAACGTTAATTGGTGTCACTAAACTTTGTTTTAACGATACATTTGAGACGGTGATTAAATTACTCAGAGACAGTATATATCATTTCTTAGGTACGTACTTAATCATTCATCATATAATCTCATCCATTTGTCATTTGTGTTAAGAAATTAACTGCTGAAAATGCACTGATGGGTTTCTGTTAGATAAGTAAAGTATAAGAGGTTCAGGTTATCTGATAAGTAGCCATTTGCTTATCCATATATTTAGGAGATGCTTACACTTGTCATCATCTTAGCATAGGATAGTACAAAAAGAATATAATTCTGGTAACTGACAGTAGGAATGATTTGTCCTTATCTCTCTGAGGTTGTGCTATATAACACCTGGATGTGCAGCAAAGAAATATATGAAAAAGATCTATCAATTGTCCTTTTGCTACTGTTTCATTGATAATGGCTTATTTAGCTTTTAGCTTTTCTTTTACTGCTCTTTCTGCTTTTCTTATATGGTATCAGAGCAGGTAACCCCTGCCTCTGATATCATTCTCTCCTCCTTTCTTCCTTAAATTAACAAGCACAAGTTAGAGTTTAGATCCTCTCTGGAGTTTTTCTTGGTTATAGTAATCAGTACAAGGGCTTTAAAGTCTTGTTATCTACAGGCAAGGTTGTGGTGTCAAGGCATGTTCTCTTCAATGAAGATGTGTTTCCTTTTGCAGCTCCTCCTGATGGCCAGCTTCTTCATAAACAGGTTTGCTCTTCTTTTTCTTCTAATGAACCTACTGTTGTCACTTACACACTTCCTTCTTTTCCTGCATCCACACTTACACCACCTCCTTCCCCACCACTTTCTCCTATTCTTCCCACCTCTTCACCTGCTATACACACACCAGCACACACATCAGCACACTCATCTTCTCATATTTCTCCTCTTCTAGAGGATGAGTCTTATGAAACTCTGCCTTTAAGAGTTGATTTGCCACCTATTTCTGTTGTGTCTCCCCATCCCCATGATCCCACCGAGGCTCTTTCCTCCAGCTCTGCCGTGCCTCAGTCTGCCACTCTAGTTACCAACCAGCACCATATGGTTACTAGAAGCAAGTTAGGCATTCGAAAGCCTAAGGCATTCTCTGCTACTGTCATTAATGACACAGAACCCCAGTCTGTTGCTGAGGCTTTATTGAATCCTCATTGGAAACAAGCAATGCAAGATGAGTATAATGCATTACTCAGCAATCAAACCTGGACACTTGCCCCTCTACCAGCTGGGAAGAATCTTATTGGTTGTAAATGGGTGTTTAAGCTTAAGAAACATGCAGATGGCAGTATCTCAAGGTACAAGGCCAGGTTGGTTGCCCAGGGTTTTACTCAGACTACTAGTTTTGATTTTCATGAAACCTTCAGCCCTGTTGTAAAGCCAACCACCATTCGTATCATGCTCACTATTGCTCTCTCATATTCTTGGACAGTTAGACAATTAGATGTTAGTAATGCATTTTTGCATGGGGATTTATCTGAAGAAATTTACATGAGGCAGCCACAGGGTTTTGAATCAGATTCCTCATTGGTTTGTAAGCTGAGTAAAGCTATCTATGGCTTGAAGCAAGCCTCAAGAGCTTGGTATCTTAAGGTGAAAAGCACTTTGTTTCAATTGGGCTTTCTCAACTCCAAAGCAGATAATTCTCTTTTTTATCACATTAAAGGAACGCTCAAGATTTTTATTCTTATCTATGTCGATGATATATTGGTCACTGGCAATGATCATGCTGCTATTGAGCAACTTATTTCAGATTTGAGTCACATTTTCACTTTGAAGGATCTTGGGGAGATGCATCATTTCTTGGGGATTGAAGTTACTAAGACATCACAGGGTCTTCATCTATGTCAACGCAGTTATATCTCTGATCTTTTGCAAAGGGCTAATATGACAGCAGCCAAGGGATGTCCTACTCCCATGATCACCTCTCCACAGCTATCCAAACATGAAGGATCTGCAATTTTAAATGCTTCCCAATACAGAAGTGTGGTTGGGGCCTTGCAATATGTCACCATTACACGGCCTGAAATTTCCTTTTGTGTTAATAAAGTGAGTCAATATATGCAGCATCCTTTAGATACACATTGGAAGGCAGTTAAACGGATATTGAGATACTTAGCAGGCACAGCTGATCATGGTCTTCTTTATAAACCTTCAGCTTCTCTCAATTTGATTGGTTTTTCTGACAGTGATTGGGCCTCAGATTTGGATGATCGACGATCTACTTCTGGATTTTGTGTCTATCTTGGTGCAAATTTGATTTCCTGGTCTTCTAAGAAACAACATTCTGTCTCTAAATCCAGCACGGAGGCAGAGTATCGCAGCTTGGCACAGGTCACCTCTGAAATTACTTGGATCACCGCTCTTCTGAATGAATTGCAGATTCTTCATTCCAAGACTCCAACAATTTGGGTAGACAATCAAAGCACGATTTCTTTAGCTTGCAATCCTATTTTGCATGCTCGCACAAAGCATATCGAGCTGGATTACCATTTTGTTCGAGAGAAGGTTGCAGCTCAACAGCTTCATATCAATTATGTTCCCTCTATGGACCAGATTGCTGACATTTTAACAAAGCCACTGAGTCTTCAATTCTTCGCTCGTCTCAGGAACAAGTTAACCATTACTTCCTTAGCCTCGCTTGAATTGCGGGGGGCTGTTAGATAAGCAAAGTATAAGAGGTCCAAGTTATCTGATAAGTAGTAATTTGCCTATCCATATATTTAGGAGATGCTTACACTTGTCACCATCTTAGCATAGGATAGTACAAAAGGAATATAATTCTGGTAAATGACAGTAGGAATGATTCGTCCTTATCC
Source organism: Rehmannia glutinosa (assembly GCA_016081115.2). NCBI lineage: Eukaryota > Viridiplantae > Streptophyta > Magnoliopsida > Lamiales > Orobanchaceae > Rehmannia > Rehmannia glutinosa. The sequence goes on along the minus strand of JABTTQ020001025.1, from coordinate 455,648 downwards.
TCTGAGGTTGTGCTATATAACACCTGGATGTGCAACAAAGAAATATATGAAAAAGATCTATCAATTGTCCTTGTGTTACTGTTTCATTGATAATGGCTTATTTTGCTTTTAGCTTTTCTTTTACTGCTCTTTCTGCTTTTCTTATAGTTTCAAACTTCTTAGTTGTTAACTAAATAATGACTCATGAGATCTCACCCTCTTAAAAGCTATCCAAAATGAGGTTACGGACTAATTAATAAATTTTATATGAATATATATATATATATATATAAATATTCTTTTATAATATCGTTATATATATTACAAACTTACTTAAATGGTATAAGTTTTCTACAAAATAAATGGAACAGTCACCTATTATGTAAAGCAAGAAAAAAATATTGAAGAGTTTAAAAATGATCAATTCCATTTATAATGACCATCAATTTAACACAACCTATATCTGATACTTTTAAGCTTGATATATCATTTTAATTAACTTATAAGTTTATTATGTTCAAATAATTCTCTAATGCTATGCTGGTTTAATGCTTATACCATTAAAAAGAAAAAAACAATTCACAGTTATTATTCACTAATATTAAACAAATCATATATGAGATTCTTTAATACATTTTTCTACTAATTACTAATACATCAAATCAAACTTCTCTCCCAAAGTATTTAGTAAAAAGCAATTGAAAAAATATCAGATATTTCCGTAGCATATTATGAATTGATGTAACATAACATATGAAATAAGTTGATATCCTTTTAATTTATTTTTTCGATTACAGGATTTTGTTTGTGGTACGGGCATATATACATAATATAATATACGAGTATATATATAGTACAATTTTGTTAGAAATTGTGTTGTTGGATTTCCTAACATGCTTATGCCAGTTCTCAGCCGCACAGTTTTGTCTCCTCATGCAGGTACTCACGAGGTCTATCCAGGTATTTTTCTTGGAATTGAAAATAAAAAACGTCCTCCACATACTTAAATCTTGACATTTTTCTTATTTGAATTTTGAAATTCTGAAATCTCCAACGCGGGGAATTTGTATTTACACAATATATAATTTTAAAGAATCATATGGTACTATCACTAAATTGAGTGTTTAAATTTTTCATTTATTTTTATAATATCATTGCCCTTTAGTACATATTATATGACCAATAAAACTTATATATGGGACTCAAATTGCTATCTTTTTACTAAGGGCACAATAGTAAATATGGAAACTATCACATCTAGAAGTTATAGGACAAAAACTATCAACTCATAAGGAGGACACCATGTTTGTGGCGATAATAACTCGGCGCCTAACCTAACTCGAATTTAAGCGTGTCTGACAAGTACAACCCTTAGCAGGTTGGGGTTAATATCGGGTCGGACATGGTTAACACGGAAATAAAAAGGCCAGTCGAGGTTGATACGTAATATTAATATTAGTACTACTTTGAGTGAGTACAAACTCGAAGATGAAGAGAATTCGAGAGAAATTACGAAGGAATAGAGAGAAGAAGGAAGAAAATAACAGAAAACAAATATCATCCTCATAATCCCCGCCTAATGGTTACTCGCCATATAATGCCTTGACCCACCCGTAACTAACTCGCAATATTCCTCCACGTCACCACCTCACGTGACATAATCCTTGAGCCATACGGGTGGACGCTCCGATCCGGGTTGGGCTTTTGTTAATTGTTACTTGGGCCTGACTTTCACCATTCACCGCTCCTTGCTTATTTGTTGGCCGTATCATTCCCCACCCTTGAAATCCACTTTGATGATACCCGGTAGCGTAAATCCAATTTGGAAAAATATCGAAATGGCCCCAATTCATCCAACAACTCATCTACGGTGGGGATTGGAAATTTGTCTTTGATCGCGATGTTATTAAGCGCCACTGTAGTCCACGCAAAAACGATAGGTTCCGTCTTTTTTTTCGCACGAGTAAAACGGAGATGAGTAAAGTATGACTAATGCGAATCGGACCTTGCTCCAACATTTCCTTCACCATATTCTCCATTTTAGTTTTCGAAAATTGAGGGTACCTATACGGCCTCACATTCACAAGCTTACTTCCTGGCTCAAGATATATACGATGATCAATAATACTAGCGAGGAGGAAGCCCTTTTGGTGCAAATAATACTTCAACATTGCGGTGTAAGACCTCCAAAATTTCGGTTGGTATCCTCCGGAAAGGTAACCAATTGATTGATTCTCCTTCTCATACGTGCTTTCAACCTCGAGGGAAAAAATGAACTTCATACATGCTTTATGAATTTCCCGTCATGAATTAAAGCCTGCAAGTGTTGGAATGTAATTGACTCCAAAGAAGAGCAATTTTCCCCGTGGCCGAACATTCTCCCCGAAAATCTCGAACTCCATAGTCATCTCCTTATAATCATGGCACACCTTCCCAACCCTTGCAACCATTGAACCCCAATACTAAATCGGGACCTCAATCGCGGCATAAAAAATTCGACGGAGAAAGAGTGCCGCCAACTCCATATTAACTTGCGGGAATTTGTAACGCACGTCAAATGGTCTCCATTCCCAATAAACACCCGAAACATCGGAATCGCTTCAATTTGTAACCCCAATTTTCCACAACAGATGGCTTTATGAAATTATGTGTGCTACCACTTGTCAATAAGCACTTGCACTCCCTATCCATTTATCTCTCCCCACAACCGCGGCGAGGTTTGCTTGCTACTGGCTAAGGAATGCAAACTCGAGATATCCCGATAAATCTTCTTCCTCGACCCCCTCCATTTTAAACCGTGTCCGAGTCTCCCGGTCGCCTTCATCGAGGACTCCATAATGCATAGTACTTGCCTCGACACGGATGGTTTGGTCCGTACTTTTGGTCGCAGTGAAACAGAGCCCTTTCTCGCGTTTTTCTTTGATATCCAACGGTGAAAATCGGTGAATCGGTAAATTAGGTGTGGAAAGGAGTGGTGGTCATTGTTGATTTTGATTCGGGTTCAACGTAGGGTTTGTATGTGATGTCAATGGAATATCGATTTGGGTCCAAGGATTCTGAAGTTTTTGGTTAGGGCCTGGACTAAAGTGGGAGCCTAATTCGATGTTGTTGGGGTGCGTTTTGGGGTCGGCAGGCCCATAGAATATTGACTAAACTCGCTCGTCGCTCCTCATTTGGACCCATACCGTTAGTTGCCCTGGTTTCTTCAAATCGAGTTTCATAGACCCGCTTAAGGAAAATGCCTCCATCAACGTCGTTGGGCGAGAAATCATCAACTCACGGCAAATTTCCGGCTTGAGGTCGGTGACAAAAACTCACAAATACCGACTCGGGGCCCGTAACCTTATTCATTAAGTCCTCGAAAGACGACTAGAACTCAACAACGGAAGAGACTTGCGTGAGTTTCAAAAGGGTACCTTGAGGGTCTTCATATGGTGAACTCCCAAATCGATTTCTGACGTTAATTAGAAATTCCTCCCAAGTAGTAAGAAGGTGATCCTCTTCATCCACTGAAATCACCCTGCCGCTCGGCCATCCATGTGAAAAGAGACAATTCGAGTCGTAAGTCATTTGGGGTTCCATGGAACTCAAAAATTCTTCGATCCTAAAAATCCATCCTCGGGGTCATTCCCATCGAAACGGGAATATTCATTTTCATAGCGCGAAACGTAGGTTGCCCATCAAAATTTCGGTGTATTTCTCACCAACTCGCGGTTGACGGAACATGTTCGTTGTGCCTCCGTGAGCTTTTGGCACCAGGTTGGAAGTTGGAACTCGGCTCCAATCGTGCATCCACCGCCATATATTTTACGCATCACTTGACTCATGGTTTTGTTCGATTCTCAATTTGTTTCGCATGAGCACCGCTTGATTCTCCAGATTCTTGCATCACCTTGACCATGGAAGGAAGATCGGATTCCATTTGCCACACCTCTCAACGAGCACCAATGATACGTAATATTAATATTAGTACTACTTTGAGTAAGTACAAACTCCAAAGATGAAGAGAATTCGGAGAGAATTACGGAAGGAATAGAGAAAAGAAGGAAGAAAATAATGAAAGCAAATATCATCCTCATAATCCCCTGCATAATGGTTACTCGCCATATAATGCCTTCAAAGACCCACTCGTAACTAACTCTCGCAATATTCCTCCACGTCACCACCTCACGTGACATAATCCTTGACCATACGGGTGGATCCGGGTTGGGCTTTTGTTAATTGTTACTTGGGCCTCGACTTTCAACATTCACCGCTCCTTGCTTATTTGTTGGGCCGTATCACAGCCGACCGCACGTGTCGACACGATTGACCTATTTAACATATTTATTTTATAGTGACATATTAATTTAATATTATGTGATGTTTTAGTTGGTTATATGATAATGGACAAAATATTTAATGCATATTCTAATAATTTAATGTATTTTTTATTTGTAATTTTAATTTTTCACCAATTTTTTATTTATTTTTCCATGTCATCTTTAAACTATATAGATATTTCGTGTCGGATCGGGTTACCCATGTCATAGACGGGTCGCGATTCGTGTTCGTGAATCTTGATACGAATAATTAAATGGGTCATATTCATGTTCATGTTAGACCGGAATACACATACTGAAACACGAAACCCGCGAACACGAAACATAACACAATTAACAACCCTACTCAGAAGAGTTACAAGATAAAATTAAAATTAAACATATGTGACATCGTATTTCCTTTTGATGTTAAAAATCGCAAATATTTTCCAATTAGGAGTTCAAAGGAAACAAAGAAACAGCAGCCAGCTATATCCGATGTAACTCTTTTTAATTTAACTGACTCCCATTTGGTGCTTCTGGTTCTAGCTTCCTCAAATGACTGCTACACAAATTATACCTCTCTTCTTTTTTGGTCTAACCTGTCCATATTTACTCAGCAAATTAACCTTTAATTTCATCCCAATAAACAATGGTTTTGCCTCAACTTTTTTGATGTTGCTTCGTACCTTCAGTTTTCAGCTTACAATCAACCAAGTCTTTTTCCTGAATCAGTAACACACCCAGTATTTTTGCTAGCTGTAACCTTGTCTTCGCTTTTAACTTTAACCCCAAAATAATATAATAAAAATAAATTCTCTCTCTCTCTCTCTCTCTCTCTCCTGTGTCTGCGTTGGTGGTGGTGTTTCAATATTTGTAAAATCCGAGATTTATTACTTTTGGAATCCCAGTTTTTCTTCTTTTAACAGTGTTCTTTTGAGGCAGCTTTTCCATGAAATGGAAGCAGCCTAGATTCTGCACTCTACCACCTCAAAACCAGCGTACCTCTTACGAATAATTTTAACTGAAGAAAATATGGGACGAGCGACGAGGTGGTTGAAGGGCCTGTTCGGTATCAAAATTAAAGATAAGGAGAAAAACGAATATTCCGTTGAAAGAAACGAAAAGGGCGGCGCGTGGAGTTCCGCCGCCGCGGGTTTGTGCCATAATCCCACAACCATACCGCCCAACATCACGGCCGCCGAGGCTGCGTGGCTGAGATCTTTCTACAGCGAGAGTAGTAATCATGACAAGGAGCAGAGCAAGCACGCCATAGCGGTGGCTACCGCCACGGCCGCCGCGGCAGATGCCGCCGTGGCAGCTGCGCAGGCGGCGGTCGCGGTGGTCAGGCTCACCAGTCAGGGGCGTGGTGGGAGCCGGGAAAAGTGGGCTGCTGTCAAGATTCAAACAGTGTTTCGTGGATACCTGGTATGTTAATTTATTAATTAATTCAAAGTTTAGTTAAGAAGATGTCATTTCAAAAGTCACTCATATATTGTTTATGGGTATTCGATTTGGGTGCTGTTATTTTTAGTAATTTAGAATTGGTCTTGTGTGTGGTGAATTGGTAAATAAAAAAAAAGGCCCGAAAAGCCCTTCGGGCTCTGAAAGGACTGGTGAAGATTCAAGCGCTTGTGAGGGGATATTTGGTGCGTAAACAAGCAGCCGCCACGCTTTATAGCATGCAAGCTCTTATTAGAGCACAAGCTAGTGTTCGGGCCCAGAAAACCCGACGCCGCATCAACAATGAAGAAAGTTTTCACCCTCAATTTCAACCCCGAACTTCCCTGGTAAGCCCATATCTCAATTCATCCCCCGAAAAAAACAAAAATCTCAAACCTCTCTGGCAACCATTTTGGTTTATTTGCAATTTTAGTCCTATAACTTTTAGAGATTGGCATGTAAATTCTTAATATAGCAGATTCGGTCCTTGAAAAGTTTACTCTTCAACCAAAATAGTAATTTGAGTATTTTGGTTAGTTTGGAAAAAAGTATTGTGATTCGGTTGAGACCAAAATTGGACAAAATCAAAACTTTTAGGACCAAAATTGCACAAGCTAAAATTTACGAAATCAAAATTGCACATAATCAAAATCTTACGAGATCAAAATTGTTAACCCTTATACTTACGAGGCCAATTTTGCAATTAAACCAACTACTTTCCTGGTTGATTCTAAGAGGGTGCTTGGCTAAGCTTATTTAAAATATCTTATAAGCTCCTAGATCGATAAAATTTGTTTTAGGAGCTTATAAGATGTTAGATCTTATTTTAAAAATAAGATGTCAAAAAGTATTTGGATAAAACAATATAGTTGAGCTTATAAGATGCTTTTTATATCTTATAAAATTATTAAGATATTTTTGTCTTTTGAGTGTTTAAAATAAAGAGCTTATAAGTTCTTTTAAAAAAATTTGGGGTGGTGGTACTTTTTTTTTTTTAGGAGCATAAAAGCTCTTTTGGAAAAAAATTACCAAATACATTTTAAAAGCTTATAAGATCTTAAACATCTTATAAGCTATTTTTAAGAGCTTATAAGCTCAGCCAAACACCCTCTAATTTGCAGGAAAAGTACGATGAAGAAAAAGCGAGCATCCAACAACATTGCATAGCAGACGGCTTTCTGCGTCATCTGAGAATGCCATGAATCCATTCGATGAGAGCCCGAAAATTGTGGAGATGGATACGGGCTGCAGGCCCAAATCAAGATCCAGGAGGACCAACTCATGGATGTCGGCTTCCGGCGAGGACTACTCATTTGGGAAACCCATTTCGACCCCATTCCAATGTCGAATTCCGGCCCGGCCCGATGCCCGAAATTTCCCAGACCAAGATTGGGGCCTGACGGGGACGAATGCCATTTCTCTACGGCCCAAAGCACTCCGAGATTCACCACTTCCTGCGGGTGCAACGAGCCCGTCACGCCGGCGAAGAGTGTGCGTACGGACGGCGGTGACCACCCGAATTACATGGCCAAAACACAGTCGTTTAAGGCAAAACTGAGGTCCCAAAGCGCTCCGAAACAGAGGCCTGAACCCGGCCCGAAGAGGAGGCTTACGCTCCACGAAATGATGGAGTCCAGAAATAGCCTGAGTGGGGTGAGAATGCAGAGGTCATGCTCGCAAGCTCAACAAGCCATAAGTTTCAAGAATGCTGTCATGGGAAAGCTTGGTAGGTCTTCTGATTTTGTTAGAGAAAATAACTTGTATCCCAATTGAGAAATCTTGTAAGGACAAAATACTTGTGCAGATTTTCACAGGCAATGTGTTAGATTCGAAGAAGCATAAGTTTCCCATGTAGATTTTATTAGCTCTAAACAAGTCTATTTTTCTGTAATATTACGTACGATGAAGTTAATGCTTTATTCTTGTTTTAATAATTCTGGGTTTGAGTTCAAAGCACCCATAATTAAGGAAAAGGAAAATTAAATGGAGAGTGTGTGTTGAGAGCTTCAGAGAATGTGAGAGACCAACTTTAACTGCTTTATTGTTGAGGAATAATGATATATAATAATATAATGACTGACATATATATTCTTTTTCATGCTTGGTGTTTTAAATGGGTTCTATTTTACTTAGATTTCAATTCTATGATCGCAAAAACTTATGTGACACGGTGAAAGATACGTGATGAGGCCGTGAGGCGATACTTTTAGCTTAAAAATTATTCCTTTAGTGTAAAAAGTGATACTCGTCTAAATACACTTAATTTAAGTGTATTTAGACGAAAGATCACTTTTTGCATTAAACGTATCACTTTTACACTAAAAGTATCACCGTCTCACTGCCTCACGCTTCACACCGTCTCACAAGAGAGCTGTTGTTCTATGATTGGTATTTGAAATTGAAATATAAGTAGGAATGACAAGATCCCTAGAGGAAAACATTCTAATTGATATATGGGAAAAAATTTAAGTAGCCACATAGGATATGGAAGCTTCTTTTCTACCCACAATTTTAAAAAACCTACGCTTTTACATAAAATGACCAAAACACTCCCAAAAAATTTAAAATCAGTAAAAACAAACTTAAATAAGTAAAAATCAGTAAAAACACCCCCAAAACATTTCACTTTCATTTTCTACTTTACCAAAAACCTTAACATAAGAAAGAGAGATACCTTGAGAAGCCATGGATGGTAAAAGTGAACTCCCCGCCGCCGCTTTATGTCGAAGACCCTCATCTGTCGAAGATCCCTCCTTTTCTCCCCGCCGCGACGATGCCCCCGCCTCTGCGCCCCGATGTGCCATTGATGCCACCACCGTGTGCCCATATCGATTCCCAAGAGGTTAGATTTTAGTGGCTTTATATTGAATTTTGATTTAGGGATTTAGGTTTGGAGTAACATTAGAGTTTGATATAGGGATTTATTTTCGATTCCCGTTGATTGTGTTGATTGGTTTCGATTTAGGGCTTTTAGGTGACCGGTATTGATGGGAGGTAATTGGGGAAAGACGATGGGTTTTGGGGAAGAAGAACAATCATCACGTTATATATATATATATATATATATATATATAACGTGATGAGCTATATCACGTTATAAAAACATAATATATAACGTGATAAGCTATATCACATTATATAACGTGATAAGATATATATGTAATGTAATAAGATATATCACGTTATATAACGTGGAGCAATTTTCCGGATAGTTTTTGTGTAGTTTTTCATCTTATATCTTGTAACGAGTAAAATATGTTATATTTGTGGATGTTTTTTCATCTTTTTTGTGTTTTAACTAATGGAGTTATGTTGAATATATTAGGTTGGACCTTCGTGGAGGAGGGAGGCTTATCGTGCTTTCCGAGCTCATATCGGTGGACAAGTAAGAGCCAAAGTCATTCCCGATATCGTCACAGAGTTACAAAAAGTGCTCGGGAGAGTATGATGTATATACGAGTTCAAAAACTCTATTTCGGACACTTTCTCGAATTTTGACTTTTCGGGATTCAGTTGTAATGCAGTCGTCCATGCCATTTTATCCCATGGATACATAGACCGAGGGCCTCAGATGACGAGTGCTTGTTCCATATAGGAGAGCACGACGTCAAGATCTCCCATCGCGAGTACGCGCTCTGCGTGGCCCATGATTTGCTCGAAAGTCATTTGATATTACTTGTGGACCACGGCATACCGTAGTCGGGCTTTTATCGGACATATTTGACTAGTGAGGTCGATCACCGAGATCGCTGCATTATCTTTTTGTCAAGGGTAGATTCCGTCGATCCATCGGGCCGATACACCGAAAGTGGCGAAGATTTTTGTTGTTTATTTTCTCGCTTGTCGATCTAGATCGGACGACGACGAGCGGGATTGGTGGATTTAGGTAGGTCTGAGTCGAGGACACCTTGTAGTGGGAGAGCTTCCCATGGGGAAGTATACTTTTCGATCTTGATGCACTATATACGAAGTTTGCCTCCTACTTTGTCGACTCTAGTCTTTGAGGATCGTTTACCTTCATATCACTTTTATGGGCCCATATTTGGTTATTGTTACGTACTCGTTTTATGATTGATTTATGTATTTCTATAGACATGACACTCTTGTTATTTGTTTATTAATCGATTAATTATTTTCTCGACAAACATGGGCATTCGAGGTATACCTTCTTTGGGTGAGGTCCGTGGGTACGAGAGTCTCATATGTTCGGGTACCTAGATGCCTTCGTTAGAGGTTCGGAAGATGCTCTCGGACGTGGCATATTTTTTATTTGATGAGGTATATAACTTGTATAATTGTTTGTTTATAAATATTTAGTTGACTTGTTATTTATTTATTAAGTTTAAATCGTTAGGCTATCATGTGTCCATTCTATGCCACAAGGCATTAGTCTGAAGTGAGGAGAAGGAGCGTCGGCTATATTGGATGGACATCGTTGACGATATCCTCTCGCATCCTCTTCGATTTGTCCCGAAAAGAAAATAGATATAAGGGGGGCACCGAGGTACAAGTAGAGGTAGTCGGGGCGAGTAGGGCGATCGGGGTCGAGCGGGGCACCGGGGTGCGAGTAAGGGCACCCGAGGTGCGAGTAGGGGCACCCGGGGTGTGAGTAGAGGTAGTGCAAGCACCTCCGGGTAGGGGAGTTGAGACACGGATGTCACCACCACATCCGTGCGGAGGCCTCGAGAAGAGGCTTAGGACAGATCCCCGCCCGATCCAATGACTCTACCATCGACAACCCGATGATCCTACTATTCAATAGCCAGGCGATCATTTCTGGCACAACTCGGATGATATCCAAGCCCATCATGCCGATTATAATGAGGAGCAAACGATGATATCTTTTGGGTTGCATGGGGATGGGGATGATGGTGTCGGGCATCACGAGGACATGGATAAAGGATCATGTTGGACATGTCCGGAGAGAATTATGGAGGATCACGTCGCTAGGATAGAGAGCGGGTTTACGAGCACATGACTCGGCTTGGGGGAGCATCTACCTGGTTTGGTGACCACCTTACTCACCGGAGAGACGTGTTGACGAGAATGTTCTTTGGGCTGCGGGCGGCGTTTAGACGATGTTGATGAGCACCTTACTAAGTTGGGTGACCGTGGGGCGAGGACCTTGGTCGTACCACAACTTATTGATCTGAGATCGAAACCGCTTCCCATTCATGGGCGATGACGATGACTTCATTCATGCGGTCGAGCCACCGCCAATGAGGTTTGTTCGCACAACATCAGTATGTTCCCGAGATTAGGGCCTCGTGGATCGCCACGACACGACCACTATGTCGCATCCTCCCCGCATTGCTACATCATGCCGGATTCTATAGTCGTGATGATTGTTCGCCCGAGTGGGAATTGATTGAGCCCCTAAAGGATTGTTTTGAGCGACGGATAACATCATTTGCAGCCACTTTGGCGCTTGTTACGATTGAGTCCTTGATCACACGGAAAATGCAAAAGGCGCTTGTTCAAAAGTCAATTGAAAGGATTCACCAGGAAGATTATATTTTTCATATTTAAGTATAGTACCGATAGTAGTACACATGTAGTAGAGGATTTTCAAAACTAGGACTTATTTTGTACATTATGAGTTATTTGTATATATTTAGCAAAATTGATTTTGGAAAATTCAATGGATTTTGTATACAATATGAGTTATTTGTATATATAACGTGTTATATTGTAACACGTTATAGTATCACGTTATATACTATGATGTGTTACAATATATCACGTTATATACTATGACGTGTTATATTGTAACACATTATATATTATATCGTGTTATATATTATAACGTGTATTATTTTCACGTTATAATATATAACATATTATATTATTGCGTTATAGTATATATAATGTGTTACATTTATACACGTTATATAGTATAACGTGTTATTTTTACACGCCATAATACATAACGTGTGACCGTGTTATTACACGTTATATTTTATAATGTTATATATAACGTGTGACGTGTAACACTTTCACGTTATAACATGTAACGGATAAACAAAAATAGTTATTACGAGAAGAACATAATGTGACAGAAATTACAACACGTTCTAATAAGACATACAATTAACATATCTTCTAATTTTCATCATCCGAGCGCCTGGGACATTTTCTACGAGTATGATTAATAGCTCGACATATTCCATATTTCTCTTTACTACACACCTTTCTAGAAGTACCCGGTTGTGTTCTTGAGGCGCTATCGTCTTCGAGCGGAATCGACATCTTTGCATTTGACGGTGTGGCCAAGAACCCATCATTTTGAGCATACGTGACTCTTACGTGAACGATTACTTGATGACTCAACAATGGATTGTACTCTATTTTGTCCAGTTATCCGACTTGTCTAGGATCATTTGGGGGATTGTATTCTAATTCTCTCACACCTTTAGGTAGAACCCACTCACCCGGTCGGAACTAGTAGCATTTCACCCGCCCACATTTGTTTAAGGTTTTTGGTTTTATAATAATGTGAAACAAATGAATAAATATTAAGGTTCACCTTTCTAATTGTTTGAAGATTCATGAGAGCAAGGCATCAACTCATATTCAAACTCTCGACAACTCGCACATTCTTAGAGACAAGTTGACCGAAAAATTCTTTGTTCCATCTTTCACCTTGTACTTCACAATCGCTAAGACGTTGGACATCCATCCTACGACCCGCCCGACCGCATTACCTAATCTTTTGGTTTCTTCTTGTGTTAACTCTTCATCTCTTTCATTAGTAGCGATTGCATCGCTCAAAAACTATTTTTCCATAATAGTTCGTGCGCACTCAAGCAATCGAACAAAACGGTAACTTTTTGGCCCATAATAATCGACTATTAAAGCTCTTGGCCGAATGGATGTCATGAACCCATATTGCACGGACACAACACTTACATCGCGACCATCTTTCCTCCTCCTCGCACGTTCTAATTTCTTAAACGCACCATTCTCACTAGCAACTTTGATGTTTCAAGATATTTTTATATTCTTCCTCTGGCGGTAAGAATATCTTTGCATTTCCGAACATTGCAACTACATGCCGACCGTCTTGAGCCAAATATTTTTGCAAATGATAAGTGCAAAGACCATGCACTACTACGGATATAGTACTTTTATTGCATTACGATACTCTTATGTTGATCGAAACAATCAAAAGATCACGAGGGCAAACATAAGCTTCTCACAACTGTCTCAAAACCATGTCCAGGACTCATCATTCTCCACATCACCAATTCCAATCGTGAGGGGAATATTTGTTCATTACCATCTTTTGTTACAACAACGAACAATATTCCTCGATACTTGCCTTTAAGATGTGTTCCATTAATAATAAATGCAAGCCTGCCATGATTCAGAATCCGATGAATCGATGCATGCAAAGCAAAAACACATATCTTGAAATCAATTAGCATGATCTATCTTCCACCTTGCTACCGATCCAGGATTCGTTAAAGTCAACATGTGTGCATAAGATGGAAGCATGTTGAATGATTTGTTGTTATCTCCAAATATCATGCCGAAAGCATGATGTTATGCGCTTAATGCAACATTATAACTCACTTTTAGTCCATGTCGAGATTCCACTCCGCCATCATATATCTTGGAACGAGACTAGAATGCTCCACTAGCAATCTAGGTGCAAAATAGTGACCGATTATTTTAGAATGCACTGCCTAGATGCATTTTCATTCACATTCACCCCACATCCCATGTGCTTGTAAAATTTTCCTACTCTCCACATATCATTTTTTCCATATCCACGCATTCTAAAAGGACAACGTTCATATCCGCAAATCACATTATAATGAGACCTATCCGAGCGTTCAACTCGGTACTCAACTTGATTTTCAAGGTGATACATGCCAACCGCCATCCCCAAATCGCTTTGCTCATGTATGTTGCACCTTGCCGCAGTGTATCAATTGATGATTCCAATCTTACAGTTCATCACGCTGGGGTGACAAGTGTGATGGTGCAACTGAATTACCCAACCTCGTCTTTGCATGAGTTGTTGTTGTTTCCTATTGTAAGCTTTATTCAAGATCCTCACCCCGGATATTTGTGTGGATATTTGGAATTTGACTTTGATTCTCTGTTGATACGGTGTTGTTGTGAACAACTCTTTCTTCAATTAGAATCGATTTTGATTCCCTGCAAATATTTCTCTTTGTCTAAGTCTCCACTCACAAAATTCTTCAAAATCAAGACGTTGGTGGTCATCTTCAAAATGATTGTTACCCTTATTATCATCACCACCATCGCCATCGGTGGCGACATTATCATCTGCAAGATGATTATTACCTTCATCATTAGTACTAATATTATTATCTCCCCCCGATCCGTTTATAAATCTTGATCTATCTTCATCCCAATCACAACCAAAATCGGGATAACAATCTTCTATATTGTTGAGGACTATGCCCTCTCCAGGTTGATCAATATTAGGTTATGAACATCTTTCTCTTTGTTGTTCAAGAAATGTATGTGAACTTGGGCTAGGTTGGTCAACATTCGGTTTATGCATAGAAGGGACACAATAAGGTTGAAACCCAAGCTCATCCCGCATGACAGAAATGAGTATTGTATATTGTTGGAAGGTCCAAATGGGAACATTTGGCTACAAAATATATTTTGTGAAGCCATTACCCGCATAAAATCTTCCCCCACACCTTGCTCATTCGCAACTTGATTACCCTGCATCGACTACCCAAAGACATCATGCGAGATTGTCTCAATATTTTTTCTTTTTACGGAATAAAACAACGGGTAAATTGGCGTTTGCAAAGCACGATCAATGTCACGATCACTTTTCACTTTAACTTTACAATTTTATTCACGGAATATCCACAAAAGAGTACATTACAAAGTTGTATATGGTCCTATCGCTTCAACAACTCTATATATATCGTCCAATAAATCATCATAATGAATTTTACCCGATTCAACACATATAACCTCTTCTTCGCCATTTTTATAATTCAAAGCATCCCAATATCCCCCAAATCGAACAACAATATATCCATAATTCATCTCTGAGAAAGTATAAATAAATTTTCATTAAAAACCACAATCCACGTTTTGTATATTATTATAACGTGATATATACATATATAACGTGTATAGTATATCACGTTACATAAGGTATAACATGTATAGTATATCACGTTACATAAGGTATAACGTGTATAATATATCACATTAGATTATATAACGTGTAAATTATAACACGTTATACCTTATCTAATGTGTTATATTATACACGTTATATCTTATACAACATATATAATATAACACGCTATATAAAATTATACACGCCGCAAGGTATTGTTAGTCCAAGTGGCTACGATAATCTAGAGGGGTGAATAGATTATGCCAATTTTTCGCAATTAGCCCTCTTTTTCGATGAATAAGCGATGACAAGAATGTAGATACAGAAATAAACAACACACGCCGATTTATAGAGGTTCAACCCACCTAGGGCCTAATCCTTTACCACCCAAAGATCTTCGGATGGATTTCAAAAGAAAAAGATTTTATTAATTACCAAAATTAATACAAAATCACCTTACAACACCTCTTTGGAGATTACCTCAATCTCCTCAAGATTACCACAATCTTCTACGGCACCTTATGAAGATTACCACAATCTTCAACCTTGAAGAACACCAAATTCTTCAACACCTCAAAGAGCACCAAACTCTTCAATAAGAAGATTACCACAATCTTCTTGCGCCTAACACCTAGATCACCCAAGTGTGTTCTAACCATAAGAACACTCACAAGGATATCTTGTGTTGAATGATGAACCAAAAATTCAAGATTACAACTCGATAATGAATAATACAATTTTGAGTGCAAGTGTAATCAAGAATCAAGCCTAGACCTCAAGATGTGAAAGTGAAATACTTAGGCTATAAATACAACAAGAGTGTTGAATATGAAAGCTTAGAAATTTGCGATTTCTTGTTGTGTGTTTGCTTGTGTTGTTCTTGTCTTGTGTCTTCAAAATCATCTTCTATTTATAGGAGGGTCTTCACAAACATTGGCTCCTCCTTCTTCACTTTTGTCTACAAAAAAGATCACAAGATGTAGAAATATTGTACAAAAGTGATAAAGTAAATCTTGGCCGATATGGATGTCCAACGGTATTATTCTCATTGTCCAAAATAACACAATAGCGACCGGGCCGCTATGTATAAATTTCGAACGTTAAAAAGTAGACAAAGTGCGATTCGATACGTGATGGAGGGGTGGGCGGCCCAGGTCGGGGTCCGATCGGTCGGCCTCTAGGTGGACCGGTCCCCTCCCCCCTTTTTTGTTCTAGTGAGTTCTTACATTTTTTCATTTTTGCGTTCTTGATATCTTTGGTCGACCTCTTGTTCGACCGGGCCGACCTCAAAATGTTGTTTAATTTTTGTCAAAAATAAACTTCAAGAAATACTCCAAAAATTAGTAAAAACATTTTAAATCATTTGGGAATATTTGGACAACATTTAAAAACATTGTTTTGGTGTAAAAACACATTTAAACAAAATAATCAAAATCTTGATAAAAATATTTTTCTAACAAAAATCTCCCCCTTTTTAATGATTACAAACCAAAACAATTTTAGGAGATCGATTTAAAAACAAAACACATTTTTCCGATCTAAAACATCAATCCATTACAAGCAACATTTATCATAAGTACAAACACAAGGATAGGAGCAAAGATATTTCAAAACATTTTGCACAAGCTCCCCTATCAATATGCACATCAAGAACAAGTATAGAAGCAAGCAACTAAAAGCTAAAAGCTTAGCTTTTACAACTTAAGCTTGAATTTCATGAGCTTATAAACTCCCCTGTCACAAGACATTATAAGTCAAGCATAAAAGTCCATAATTCATCAAATGGACTAAGTGTCATTCACAACTTTTCGCTTGAACTAGCCACAACTTATAGCTTCTTTAGCGAGCTTATTTTAGCTAATTTTAGCTAAAGTGCTTATTTCTGTTTCTCCCCTTTGGAATCATCAAAACGAGTGTTAGCACGATAAAAACATCATATAATCATATCAAAGTGCGCAATAATCGTTTTATCGAAATGCGTTTTGAACATTGAAGCTTAAATTCCAAATAAAAGGGAAAAGTCAACCATTTGACTTGCAAAAGCTCATTTGAATGATAAAACATGATCTAAATAAACTTATAAGACTTTTCAAATCGAGAGAATCATGTAGGTGATGAATTTTTCATAGAAACATTTTGTCGAACACTTGGTGTGCGTCGAATAAAACAAGAGATATATAACGCCTTGTATTTCATTTAAGCCAAAAATTTTCATCACCAATTTCAATATTACAACATTCATCCATCAACAATCATCATATACAACACACTAATACACAAATTTCATCAAAATAGTAAGATATGAGCACATTCTCAAGGTTCAACCCAATTGAGATTAAAAGGAGAAATTCTTACCAATTAATCGCAGAAGTCGGATAATGTTGATGAAATAGAAGTTACATAAACTCAAAATATAGATTTTATAAGAAGAAAATTATTTTGAGTGAATTGAGTGTGAAATTTGCAAAGGGTGCGAAAATAGTGAAAACCGCATGAAATTGGCTAAGTCGGAACAAAACCGATTTTATCAAAATTTTCACAATGGGCGACCGATCGAGGGTAGGGTGACCGGTCGAGGTAGAGGCTGACCGGCCGACCTCCCTCTATTTTTCCCCTCAAGACGATGCATACGAAGTATTTCGGAATTTAATCCAAAATCCGATTTTTCACCCCTAAGTTTTAAAAACGTACAAAATGCAAACATATACCTCATTCAATATACATTATGCCTAAACAAGCTCGAATTGAGGTAAAAGTCTCGTGATTAATAGTTTTAAAAAAAATCCAAAGTTAATCTTGAGACGGAATTAAATATATCTCAAATTTTCACAAGAAACGCAATCCCGAGAAAAATATCGAATCTCAATATATTTGGTTCGGTTATGAAGAACCGTATTTTGAGAAATATTCCATATCGGACTTGTTATCCTAAAAGAAATAGGAACGATTTAAAACAATGGATAAGACAAGCCATAAGAGATAGTGCCTTTCAAATATTGAAAAATTCTTTTAATGGCATTATTTGAGATTATTTGGGATTGTTTTGAATTCGAGCATATAGGCATAAGGCATGAAGAATTTCGAGTCTATAAGAATAATGAAAGTTGATAAACATACCTCAAATTTATTTCTCAACCAATATGCCTTTTTCAATTTTGACATCTTATGACGTAGATGACCATGAATAAGTCTACGATCATTTGATCCTTAATATCAAAATATTTCTGCAAAAACTTGACAAAATATCTTGCACAAGAGCATAGTAATATCGAGTAATATACACAATATTGATATATACTATCATAGAATTTGGATAAGTAGCACATACTATGCTTTTTGTAGGAATTAACAAAAGTTTGATAAAACATGCACTTATTGAAAATCCATTTAAGGTCTCTTTTGAAATTTAAAAATCCGAGAGTATAAAATTGAGACCTCATTTTTAAGAAACAATTTTATAAAGAATTTTATCAAACAATACAAAATTAAAGACATGAAAATATGCATAATTATAAAAGACAACATAAAATGCATACTTCAAGAAGAGGATAAGAGTTACCAATTTCTCCATTGCCAAGGGTTGTATCTTTCCCATTGTTGATTATACCTTCTTCTTGAAAAGTGATTTTGCTGATAATGTCTTCTCCTTTGATTAAATGGCGCGAACATTTGTTGTCTATTTGACAATTTGAATTTCCATTGATTTTTATTGCGCCAAGTACCTAACATAAAATTATCTTGTGGTACCCTCAAGTGTTTGGGTCCTTTGGGATTAACATTGAGACTTTTGGGTCTCCAATAATAATTAGAACTATTTTTAGCCCGACAAGTATTAGTCGTGTGACCAATTTTCCCACAATAAAAACATGTAATAGTTCTAAGCATAATGACCAACATGCATAAAGACTTGGTTCTCTTTCTTAACATTAATAACATTAGGCTTATAACTAAGTCCTAGTTTCAAATGATCACAACGTTGAACATCAAGAATTTTTGTCATTTTATCGGTACTCAAATTAAATTTCATCATATCCTTTTTCATGCAATCAACATCTTTAACATGAGTACTATTTTCTTCTTCAAGAATTCTAACCTTATCAAGTGTAATATTATAAGCACTAGTGAGAGATTCATAAGAAGCATGTAAACTATCGCTTTCATTTTTCATGATGTTGAATTCCTTTTTCAAATTTTTGTATTTAAAGAGCAAACTTTGGAATTCATTTTGAAGCTCATCAAAATCATTTTACAATTCATCATAATCATAATGCAATTCATTACTAAAAGAAGAAGAAGGGTTAGAGCGTACCTCATTATCTTCTTCGATTCCTATTAGACATTGCTCGACTTCTTCATCGTCGGAAGTTGCAAGAAGCTCATCCCAAGTTGTTATAATATCCGGTTGAGAAGTGGATGCTTTTGAATTACTCCTTTTATTTGCATATGCTTCATAGATGATAAGATTTCCAATAAGCTCATCAAAATTTAGAGTTTCTAAATTTTGAGCTTCCATGATAGCCGTCACCTTTTCAGACCAAGAACCGGAAGGAGCATTTAAAACTTTGGTAGCTTTGTCTTCTTTCGAAATGATTTTCCGAGTGCCCATAATGAATCAACGATGTTGTCTAGCCTTTCTACCATTTTTGAAATCCCTTCACCCTCGAGCATTGTGAAATTTTCAAATCTTATTGTCTAGCCTTTCTACCATTTTTGAAATCCCTTCACCATCGAGCATTGTGAAATTTTCAAATCTTTAACAATCATTGTTTTTCTAGCTTGTTTAACTTTCTTGGTGCCTTCATAGATAGTTTCTAATTTTTTCCAAACTTCATGAGCGGATCGTATACCTCTAATATGATTATATTCCGTAGCGGTAAGAGAACAATGAAGAATATTAAGAGCTTTACCATTTAAGGAGAATATTTTTGTCTTCATCATCAAACTCCTTGAGGGCTTTTGGAATTTGAGTGCCGTCTTCCTTTTTCTTCATAGGGATGAATATGTAAGTCCAAGCGGCTACAATAATCTAGAGGAGGGGGTGAATAGATTATCTCCATTTTCTCTATTTAGCCCTCTCTTTTTCGAATCAAACAAGCCAAGACAATAGTAAAGGTGCGGGAAGTAAATAACACGCGTCGATTTATAGAGGTTCAACCCACCTAGGGCCTAATCCTCTACCACCCCAGTATCTCCGGGATGGATTTCAAAAAGAAAAAAGATTTTATTAATTACCACAATTAATATAACAACACCTTACAACACCTTTTTTGAGATTACCACAATCTCACTTGAAGATTACCACAATCTTCAACGGCACCTTGTGAAGATTACCACAATCTTCCAACTTGAAGAATACCAAATTCTTCAACACCTTGAAGAGCACCACACTCTTCAATAAGAAGATCACCACAATCTTCTTGCACCTATCACCTAGATCATCCAAGTGTGTTCTTACCACAAGAACACTCACAATGATATCTTGTGTTGAATGATAACCCAAAAATTCAAGATTACAACTCAATAATGAATGATACAAATTTGAGTGCAAGTGTAATCAAGAAATAAGCCTAGACCTCAAGATGTGAAAGTGAAAGACCTTAGGCTATTACAACAAGAATAATAACAATGAAGAACAAATATGTTTGTTTGAATGTATCTTGTTGTGTTGTAGTATTCTCTCTTATTGTGTTGCTTCAATTCTTCATCTATTTATAGGAGATGTCTTGAACTTGATAGGCTCCTCCTAGGAGATTGAAATCTGTAAAAAATTGCAAGACAATTGAAGAATATAGTTAGAAATCAATTCCATAATTTAAGGAATTTCACTGTCACGACAACAGCTTAGAATTTTGTCATTCAAACAATAGGGCGACCGTCGCGCATCGATAAAAGAAAGATTGCAGCAAAATTTCACAGGAGGACCGGTCCAGGGTGGGTCGGACCAGTCGGCATAGGGTCCGACCGGTTGCCCACCTATTGGACCGGTCGCCCTCACACATATTTTCATTACAGGGCGTTGCTTCAGAATGTTTTCCAGTGTACCGGTCGACTTCTAGGTCGATCGGTCGACCTCTGGGGTTTTCTCAAACGTCTCGTTTTTGTTTCAAAACGCATCTCCAGGTATAGGGCAACCGGTTGAGCACGAGACAAAAGTATTGTCCAATTTTTATCGAAAATAAACTTCAAAAAATACTCCAAAAATTAGTAAAAACATTTTAAACCGATCGGGAGTATTTGGACAACATTTGAAATATTGTTTTGATGTAAAAACCCATTAACACAAGATCATTAAACGTGTTGTCCAATTTTTGTAGAAAATAAGCTTGAAGAAATACTCCCGGAAAATTAGTAGAAACAATTTAAATCATTTAGGAGTATTTGGACAACATTTAAAAACATTGTTTTGGTATAAAAACAAAATCATCAAAATCATGAAGAAAACATTTATCAAACAGAATACTCCGTTTATAACCGTGTTCCAAATATCGAACCCGCACCCTTGAAGAAAGCACTCCATTCGGTTTTTCCAAAATGCGTAGTTGTTGGTGTCAAAAAGCGGTGGCTTGTTGTCAGTGGAGATGCCAAAGTGGTGAGGTAGCTTTTTTCGTAGCCATGGATCTTTTCTATTTACTCGCAGCAGTGGGAACGAGCTTGCCAAAGAGTTTAGCTTTGATACCACTTGTTAGCCCAAGTGGCTACGATAATCTAGAGGGGGATGAATAGATTATGCCGATTTTTCGCAATTAGCCCTCTTTTTCGAATGAATAAGCAATGACAAGAATGTAGATACAGAAATAAACAACACACGTCGATTTATAGAGGTTCAACCCACATAGGGCCTAATCCTTTACCACCCCAAAGATATCTTGGGATGGATTTCAAAAAGAAAAAGATTTTATTAATTACCACAATTAATACAAAATCACCTTACAACACCTCTTTGGAGATTACCTCAATCTCCTCAAGATTACCACAATCTTCTACGGCACCTTATGAAGATTACCACAATCTTCAACCTTGAAGAACACCAAATTCTTCAACACCTCAAAGAGCACCAACTCTTCAATAAGAAGATTACCACAATCTTATTGCACCTAACACCTAGATCACCCAAGTGTGTTCTAACCATAAGAACACTCACAAGGATATCTTGTGTTGAATGATGAACCCAAAAATTCAAGATTACAACTCGATAATGAATAATACAATTTTGAGTGCAAGTGTAATCAAGAATCAAGCCTAGACCTCAAGATGTGAAAGTGAAATACTTAGGCTATAAATACAACAAGAGTGTTGAATATGAAAGCTTAGAAATTTGCGATTTCTTGTTGTGTGTTTGCTTGTGTTGTTCTTGTCTTGTGTCTTCAAAATCATCTTCTATTTATAGGAGAGTCTTCACAAACATAGGCTCCCCCTTCTTCACTTTTGTCAACAAAAGAAGATCACAAGATGTAGAAATATTGTACAAAAATGATAAAGTAAATCTTGCCGATATGGATGTCCAACGGTATTATTCTCATTGTCAAAAATAACACAAATATGACCGGTCGCTATGTATAAATTTCAAACGTTAAAAAGTAGATAGTGCGATTCGCATACGGGATGAAGGGGTGGGCGACCGGTCCCAAGGGGGTCCGACTGGTCGCCGGGGTCCGACTGGTCGGCCTCTAGGTGGACTGTCCACCTCCTCTTTTTTTTGTTCCAGTGAGTTTTGTTTTCCTTTTTGCATTCTTGATACCTGGTCGACCTCTTTGTTCAAATGGGTCGACCTCAAAATGTGTTGTCCAATTTTTATCAAAAATAAACTTCAAGAAATACTCCAAAATTAGTAAAAACATTTTAAATCATTTGAGAATATTTGGACAACATTTAAAAATATTGTTTTGGTTTAAAAACACATTTAAACAAAATTATCAAAATCTTAATAAAAATATTTATCTAACAGTATAACGTGTTATATTATAACACGTTATATTATATAGCTTGTTATAATATAACACGCTATATAATATAACGTGTTATAATATAACACGTTATACCTTATATAACATGTTATATTATAAAACACTATATAATATAACGTGTTATTATTTACACGTTATATTATAACACGCTTATATAATATAACGTGTTATAATATAACACGTTATACCTTATATACCGTATTATAACACGCTAAATAATATAATATGTTATACCTTATATAACGTGTTATATTATAACATGCTATATAATATAACATGTAAATTATATAACATGTTATAATATAACACGTTATATAAGGTATAACGTGTTGAAAGAATTTTCCTAAAATTTGCATACAATGTACCGTCTAATTCTCAAAACCAAAAAAAAAAAAAAAAAGTTCTCTCACAAAGAGCAAAGAACGAGCGAAAGAAGATACGTTACTGCGTAAGTTGTTCTTTTTTCGTCAATTTATAAGAAGAGAGCAAGAGAGAGAGAGAGCAAAAGAAGAAATAAAGAGACGAATGTGGGAGAAAGAAGAAAGAGAGGGAGCTTTAGATCTGAAATTTTTGTCTGCAAAGAAAGGAGAAGAAAGAGAGGAGAATAAGGGAACCCACCAACTTTTAGATAATTAAGGGCATTTGGGTAAAAGACCACCAAAGGTGGGTAGAAAAGATAGTTTGTTATCTTTTAGGTCAAACAAAAGTTTGTCTTATCGAATGTGGGTAATTCCCACAATTTCCTCTTGATATATACCCGAATAAGATTGGATGGCGAATTTTCGATTAATTCGAGGATGGGATTGGGATGAAGAATCTCTATTTCTCTAGAATTGGGGATGAGACAAGGATGATATTTATATCCCCCGACTTGTCACCATCCCCATCCCCACCCCACCTTGAACATATAAAATGGGGATTTTTCGCCCGCATCTAATGATATATATATATCTATTGTATTTATCTATTATTAATATTAATTTTGTTTATAATGTTTTATTTTATTAATTAAAAAACTAAACCCTAAGGTCTTTCAAATTCTACTTGTTTTCATTCTTTCTTGTTTACGTTATTTTGTTTTATTTTAACTATTGGTGGTTTTAAGTAATTTGTTTAGTTTTTTACTGATTTATTTTTTATAGATAAACACAAAATGGGGATTGCTTACAATCTTAGGTCTTGTATGGATATTTCCGATACTACAAGAAAAATTAAAATTTCAACGAAAAAATCGGTTGGAATTTAGCCACTTTCCTTTAAAATTTTTGATTCCAACGAAAATGTGAATAATAGCCGTTGGAATGACAAAATTTCAATAGTATTTCCAACGGTATTTTATCCATTTGAACATTCAATCGCCAAAAAACTCATCCTATTTATCCTAAATAGTAATTCGGATAGAGTTATACCATTTGTATTTACATTGGAATTTAAAAGTCCAACTAATATTCCAACAATTTATTCAAATAGTTTTATTTACCAATGGAATTATCTTGTTGGAATATTCCAACGATTTATTGTGATGTTGGAATTTTAATTGGATTATTAAGTCTTTTATGGATGTATTTCCAATTCCAATTTCCGCTTTCTAACGTTGGAAAGTGAATTTTCAAACTTTATTGATTTTTTATGAGAATTGAGAAATTTTTGTTTGTTATCCGAATTTCACATGGTTATATTTGAAAATAAAAATATGTCTAAATATTGTTTTTTGAATGCATTTTTGATATAGATTTTCATGATTATAGTGTATTTTCAAATATATTTGCGTGATTGTGGTGAAAAATATTTGGTTGTGTTTTCAAAAAAATATTTCCATAAAAAGTGAAAATTGAAAATGATTTCTTTCCTATTAAGAATTTCTCAAACCTATCTTTTTTGGATATGTTGCCTCCGTCATCCTTGCCGTAAATGGATGGTCTTACGCTTCCTCCAACAATCTAGTTATCCTCCATGATATCATCATCTCAAGTCGTCTCTCTCCCTTCTTAGCATATTTTGGTCTAGACGTTCTTTTAATATTGTTGCTTATGGACTAGTTTCTTATGCCAAAAGTATGTTAATAAACAATCATTTCTCGGGATCATCTTTGTTGGATGATTTCCAGCCCTCTAAATTTGATGAAAGTTTTCTCTCTCCGAAAAAAAAAAATTTAAGAGAGAGGAAGGGGTGGTTCACTAATGGCTCATAAGCTACTCCTAAAAATAGCCTGGCAAGTGAACCTACCACTTATAGTTTAGCTAAACGGGTATCGAGTGTCATTTCCACGAGAACTATGATTACTAGTGGTTACCACCTTTTTATTATCTAGCCTAGAAATTCACCAAGTAGTTTGTTGCAAAATAAAAATAAAACGATAGAAAATAAAAAAGTGGAATAGTCAACTAAGTACACGAAAGATACCGGATACACTCGATTGGAATACGATTGATAAAAATGGACTTGAATTTGAATCCCCTAGAACGTCTTAGTATTTGTACAATAATAAATACAATCATAAACCCTTAAGTTCTAACCATCTCATAACATACTTTCATGTTTCATGGACCGTAGAAATTCCTAAATTAAGTTAAATCCTTTCTCAAGATAAATAACTTCTAACCTTGAGTTGATTAACCGAAATCTCTTTCTAATTAAAACACCCAAGATTGTATTAATGATTTTTTAATTCCCATATTAGGTTTGACTCAAATACGGAAGATTTATGTTGTCCTATCTCTAGGATCGCATGCAATTCCTTTCACTTATGTTGATTCTATCCCACCATAAATCTCTCGATTACACAAGAAGAAATAAACTTCAAATAAATATTGTGCATATACCAATTTGAATCAACAAGTATAACATAAGCGAATCTCACAAAACCATAAGAAAACATATTAAAATATTCAAACCAATAATCACAAATGAGTTACGAGTTCATAACATTCAAACACAAGCGATTTAGCTCATGATGGAATTGAAAATCAAAACAACAAATAAACAAGAAGTTTCTCTCGAAATCGACATGAATATTTGAAGTTAAAACTTTCAAAACTAACACAATACTCCCCTTATGGATGTATGATGATGAAGTGGTGATGTTTGTCTTCCTCTCTCGAGTGATCTTCAATCCTTGCACCTTAGTGCCTGTTCAAGGTGATCCGAGACTTCCAACTCTCTTCCTCACCACAATATTTGTTTCTCTTGTCTAAATTCTAAATTCATCTTCAAACCCATCTTTAGTATTTTATTGATATTATTTTGGTGAAAGTATTCATTAATAATGTCCTTTTTGGTAGTTTAATGATCCACTTTATTAGTTGGGTTGTTGAGTGATTGTTTTATGCAAAATTATTGGTGAAAAGTATACTTAATTCATCAAAGTTGGGTGTCAAAAGTATATAAGAGTTGTTAAAAGTCTTGGTTGAAGTGCTTTCCCAAAATACACTCAAAATTTCGGGCGTAAAAGTCGCAAAGCACGGTCGTCTCCGAGAAACATGGTCTTGAGATGAATGAAAGATACGAATTTAATAGTCATCGAGAAAGGAAGATTTTTCGGACTTATCTCTTTTCAAAAGTGCCCTTTAGAACCTTGAGGATAAATCACAAGTTTTGAAGAACACTAATCTAGCTTTACTTAATGATGTTGAGCCATTTAATTGAGCTAAACCAATAAGGAAACCCTAATCATAATGAATGAATGATACGAATTTAAGAACCATCAAAAAGAAGGTTTTTGGCTCTTATCTCTTTTCAAAAGTACCTTTTAGAACCTTGAATATAAAGCACAAGTTTTGAAGAACACTAATCTAACTTTACTTAATGAATATTGAACCTATTAATTGAGCTAAACAAATAAGAAAACCATAATCCAAATGAATGAATAATACACATTTAAGAGCCATCGAAAGAAAAGTTTTCGAGCCTTATCTCTCGTACAAAAGTCCCTATTAGAACCCTGAAGAAGCCAAATTTGGAAGAAATGTTAGCAATGTTTGTGCAATCATCGGAGACTCACTTCAATGCCACAAAACAATCATTAAGAAACCAAGAATAATCCATAATAGCGCAGATTAAGAAGCTCATATCCGAGAACCGAACCAAATCCTAGGAAACACGTTAAGGAAATCACCTTTAAAAATGGAACGATGTTGAAGATGTGCCAATTACGAAAATAAGACAATCGAGCAAAGTAAAAATGGAGGCCAGGTTAAGGAGGATACCAAAAACAAGATTGTGCGAATACAAACCAACAATTCCATATCATAAAAAGAAGGATCGGTTTGGTAAGTTTTTGGAATTATTAAACCATGGTATATCAATATCCCTTTTGTTGAATCTCTTTCGCGAGATACCCAAATATGCAAATTTTTGGAAGACCTCCTATCCGATAAGAAAAAGCTCAAGAATTATCCATGGTGCAAATCGAATGAGGAATGCTCAACTATTCTACAAAACTAATTACCACCGAAAATCAATGATTCAGGGAGTTTACTATTCTTTGCAATACGGGTAATTTAACCGTTGATAAAGCATTAGTTAATATAAGGGCTAGCATAAATTTTATGCCTTATGAATTGTTTAAACACATGGATTTGGCTGAGCCAAAAGATACTAGGATGAGTTTACAATTGGCCGATAGGTCCATTAAATATCCTAGGGTATAGTGAAAGATGTGCTTGTCAAGGTCGGTAAACTCATTTTCAATTTATTTTGCCTTTCATGATATTCATATTGATGTAGAAGTTACCTTAATCCTTGGGCGCCCATTTTTTGCTATTGTTAAAGCTATCATTGATGTGCATTATGGAAAGTTAATATTACGGGTAGAAGACGAACAAATTTTTTTAGAATTGTCGCATCTACAAAAAAACCCATCCGATAAAGATGACTCGTTTTTTTTATATTGATTCGATTGACATGGTAGTGATTAGATCTTTGCCTAACATGATTTCTAATGAACTATTGGAGACATGCATTGCTAAAGGCACATGTATATCGAAGAGGTCCCTTCCTTAGGGAATCGCATATGCTTTGGAGGCTACTCCTCTTATGGAACAACATAAAGAGTTCGAAAAGATCGATAAATCATGAAACGAATGAACCAAGCCCTCCATTGAAGATCCACCTATTTTAGAATTGAAACAACTAACCAAGCACTGAATTCGCTTTCCGGTGGACAATTCCAAACTCCCAGCTTATTATTGCCTCCAATTATCCCCTCATCAAAAGGATAAATCGCTGCGGATCTACGGAGAACAAGAATGCCATTGCTTGCAAGATATTCGATATCTAAGGGATTAATATATCCTTTTGAACTCACAAGATCCTAGTAGAAGATGATTTCAAGCCATAGTTTTGCCCAAAGGCGTTTAAACCTAAACAAGAAAGAAGTGGTTAAAGCTCAAATGATCAAGTTACTTGATGCTTTGAGACTTCAGTATCCTATATCCGATAGTGCATGCGTAAGTCTAGTACAAATAGTGCCAAAGAAAGGAGGAATAACTTTGGTGCCTAATGATAAAAATGAATTGATCCCAATGCGAACCATAATAGGTTAGATGGTTTGCATGGACTACCATATGATAAATGATGTTATTCACAGGATTACTTTCCTTTACCATTCATTGATCAAATGTTGGAAAGACTATCGTGCCAATTGTACTATTATTTCCTAGGCGGGGTGTCCGACTATTTCCAAATTCCCAGTATCACCCGAAGACCAAGAGAAAATTACTTTCACTTGTCCATATGGTACATTTGCTTATCGCCGTATGCCTTTTAGGTTGTGTAATGAACCAACCACATTTCAACGGTGTATGCTCACAATCTTTGAATAATTGGTGGAGGATATCATGGAAGTCTTCATGGACGACTTCTTATTTTTTGGAGATTTCTTTGACTCTTGCCTTGATAACTTTGCAAAAGTCCTCGCTTGATGTGAAGAAACCAATTTAGTATTCAATTGGGAAAAATGTCATTTTATGGTTCAAGTGTGAATAGTGTTAGGTCACAAAATCTCTTGCAAAGGCATTGAAGTCGACAAGGCAAAAGGTTAAAATGATTACGAAATTGCCACCACCTACCTCGGTGAAGGTTATCCAAAGATTTTTAGGGCATGCCTGGTTTAATAGATGTTTTATCAAAGACTTATCCAAGATTGCCCGACAACTCACTCGCATTTTAGAAAACATGCGCTTTTCAATGTCAATGATGAATGTCTTAGGGCATTCAATTTACTAAAAGAAAAACTCACTATTTCTCCTATTATGGTGGCTCAATTGGTTTTTCTCTTTTAAGCTTATGTGCGATGCTAGGGATTTCGTTGTAGGCATGGTACGACCAACATAAAGACAAACATTTTTGCCCGATTTACTATGCAAGCAAAGCCTTAACATCCGCCCAATTGAATTATACTACTACCGCAAAAAGGAATTTCTTGTTAGTGTTTTTCCTTTGACAAGTTTCATTCAAAATTGATCTTGTCAAAAGTCATCGTTTTCATGGATCATTCCGCTTTGCGTTACTTACTCGACAAACATGAAATCAAGCCTCGATTGATGCATTAGGTATTATTGCTTCAAGAATCTATGTGGATTTCAAAGACAAGAAAGGTGCCGAAAACCTTGTGGCCAATCATCTATCTCGATTAGAGCACTCATGTGCCGACAATCGACACGCCCAGAGATATAAATGATTCCTTCCCGGATGAGCAACTATTTTCCCTTACCTCTATGTCTATTGATATTCCTTGGTTTGCAAATTTTGATAATTATCTTCACGGGCATGTTTTACCAAAAGGGATGACTCATCAACAAAAGAAGAAATTCTTTTTCGATCTCACATACGACATTTGGGATTATCCATACCTCTTCCGAATTTGTGCCGATCAAATCATTAAATAGTGTGTAGCCATTCCCAAAGCACTTTCTATATAGACCACCGCCACAAAGGACCTCTTGGTGGGCACTACCAAGCTAATACCACGGCCTAAAGGTACCTATTGGCCCATATTATTTAAGGACGCTAAATGGTATGTCAAAAAGTGTGATAATTGCTAATAAACTGGTAACATTTCTCGAAAAAAATGAAATACCTAAAAACAACATCCTAGTATGTGAAATTTTTTATGTTTGGGGCATAGATTTTATGGGACCTTTTCTTTTGTCGTTTGCCAATAAGTATGTCTTGGAAGTAGTTGACTATATTTCCAAATGGGTGGAGGCACAAGCTTTACCTAGAAATGATGCTAAGGTGGTAGTACATTTTCCGGACAAAAGGTTTTCTTGGTTTGTTATACCAAAACCCAACATAGTGTTAAAGCACGCATTTTTGTAATAATAAATTTGAAAAAGTATCAATGTTACGATGTCACACATCAATTAGCTACCAACTATCAACCCCAAACAAGTGGTCAAATTGAGGTGTCTAACCGAGAATTGAAACGTATTTTAGAAAACAATTGTAGGGCAATCCCATAAAGACCGGATTGTTAAGCTCGATGATACTTTTTAAAGCTTATAGAATGGCTTACAAGATCCCAATAGGCACCACTCCATATCGGATTGTTTATGGTAAATCATGCCATTTGCCTGTGGAGCTCGAACATAGAGCTTTACGGGGTATTAAACACTTAACTATGACTTAACAAGTGCGAAAGTAATAATTTATTGCGATTAAATGAGCTTGACGAATGGAGAAATATATTGTATGAAAATTCAAAAATCTACAAAGAACGAACAAAGCGGTGGCATGATAGGAACATCAAGCAAGCAAGAGACGTAGTTAAAGTGACGATGAATTCCAAAGACTTGAAGGAGAGCGGAAGTAGCAAGGCGCAATGTCTTGTGAAGAAACCGAGTCGCAGGAGAAGCCAATGTGTGATCAAGGCGTCTCTGGGATCGAGAACCGCTTTGTAACTTTATCTCATTTACTTAGTGGATTCCTCCAGGAGTTGGAGAAGAGTGGATTAGAGGAATTACCCCATCCTCGAACCACTATAAATTTGCTTGTGTCATTTAATTTCAGCATTTACTTTCTTGTTTATATTTTCATATCTCACGATAAGTTATTTTGCTATCAAACCGATAATAACAAGTTCTAAAACAAATGTTAAAAACAATCTTCAAATTAACAAAGGGTGTTGTAGGTCCCAAGGGGTGTAAGTTTAAGGTTTAGAGGGGGTTGAATAAACCTTACCAAATTTTCGATTTAGTCCTTTTAAATCTACAGAGTTGATACTACACACACAGTGTCCTTGATGGATCAACTTAGTCACTCAAGAGAGTTAATCACTCAACAAACTCAATCGAGCCGTTGATGGAGTAACTCACCGTTAGCTCTAAATTAACTCGATCGTGGTTTTGTTTTCAGTTGGAAGACTTAACACCCTTAAGTTTGATTAAGTAAGAGTTTAGTGCTTGGTTTAGTACTTATAATTTATCAAGTGGATAGCAAATTTATCAAAGATATAAGCGATTAAAATTGCAAGAATTAAAGTCTTTGAAATGTAAATGACACAATGAAATTTTTATAGAGGTTCGAAGATGGGGTAATTCTTCTACTCCTCTCTTCTCCAACTCCTGGAGGAATCCACTAAGTAATGATCGGTTTACAAAGTGGTAATAGTCCGTATACAAGTCTTGATCACATAGGCCGACTTGATCCTTTGGGACTCGATCCGAGACGCCTTGATCACTCGCTTGGCTTCTCGTACGACTCTCGGCTTCTTCACAGGCGCAAATTTGCCTTGCTACTACAACTCACTTGCTCAAGCTCTTTGGATTTGATCACGAAGCCCTCCAAAAGCTTAAGACTTGGCTCAACCTTGAACCTTCCTACAATCCTTCCCGGAATGTAGACCCCTTTGTTTTCGTATTTTCCTCTTCAACCGGTTGAAGTTATCTTTCCTTCACAGAGTGTTGGATTGATGTTCTTCGTAATGTAGGCTTGAGGATTGAGACTATTTCAGTTTTCTAATATGCTTGAATATCTCACATGTGTGTCATCTATGTATATTTTTCTCAAACAAACTCCTCGGCCTTTTATAGTGAACTTTCAAAAATTTGCCCGTTGAAGAGATAGGCTTATTTTTGAAAGTCACTTGGCATAGCCGTTGGCTTGTCTTGTTGCGCTTCTTGGAATTGCCATTTCCTCGTATGAATTGTTCTTTCACCTTTTCGAGTTCGACACGGTGTAGTGCTTCCCATTGGTTCATTCCTTTTGCACGCTTCCGGGACCGAGCACTCCGAGAAAGGTGGTATGGAGATATTACTTGTTTAAGTAATTCTCTTGATTTAAATACAACGGATCTTTTTACGATTATCTTGACTTGACCGCATTTCCTTGCTTTCCCAGGTGACTTAGAGTCGACTTCCAATCATTGGATGACTCTTCATCACTTCAACTTGAGACTTGGCTTTTCTTGAGTTGACTTGACCGATGCTCCACTCACCGCTTCTTCAAAGAGTTCCCATCTACTCTTCTTTGCCATACTCAAATTGTCTCGCAATGAGTCTTCCTTCAAGTCTTGATTGTCTTCTTGCATGTTAGGGCGTAGGCGACTTAACTCACTTGGCCACTCTATTTATTATAATGCATTATACAAAGAATCATCGGGTGCCAACTTTCTATTCTAAGTTTTACATGGCATTCATCAAAATCTAAACAATAAAATTCCTAACAATTTCCCCCTTTTTGATGATGCCAAAACTTAAACCATACAAAAATGCAAATAACAAAGATACATACTGATAGTGTATTGACATAGAATGTATGCGCAGAATCAATCTTTTTATTGATCATATCATTCTTGTACTTAACACAATCAAGCAAAGGTGTATCGAGCATATAATTGTCTTCACAAAAAATAAGGAATTTATAGCTTTATTACGTACTTTACATTGTATGTATTTACATAATAAAATACACGAAGGATTGGACAACAACACTTCATCTCCTTCATTTGTCTCCTTCTTTCATCTTGTTCAAGATCTTCTTCTTCTCTTCTTCTCTTTTTCTCGTCATCACCGCCTTCTTTTTATTTTCATATGCCTTCCTCGGCAAAAAGCTTCATCTTTTCTTATTCTTTCCTGTCTATCCCCGCCATAGCCGAGTTTGTCTCTTGTTTTCTTCTTCTATTCTTTTTGCATACTCGGCGTTAGTTTTAGCCACTCGCAAATTTGCCACTTGATCAAGCCCGGCCAAAGATCCCTCCTTTCTTTCCCGGATCTACGTGTTCAATATTCTTGGGGCGGAGGCCTGGTCCAAGCTTCTTCCTCCACTCATCGCTTCTTCCTCTACTACCTCGGGCGTATCTTTGTCTTTGGTCTTCTTCTTTCCAAATGAGTGACCCGGAGCGATCACGCGTAGTCTCGCGCTGTCGACTTCTTCACATAATGTGAGACCCTTTTCCCAAGATAAAGTCCCAAGCTTGAGCCATAGACATATTTGCAAAGTATCCTTCGGATTCGAGCGTTTTGAATTCGTCAACTGATCGTGGCTCTGTCCCGACATCTGAAATGGCATAAGTGTCTCTGTCTACTGGAATGCCTCCGTGTTCTTTCAAGATGTTCATAACTCGGGCATCCATTCTTCCTTCCACTTCCTTCATCCCTGCTTCAATTGTTTTTCTCTTCTCAGCCATAGATACAGCAGAGTGTTGGAGTGGCAGAGTCACGGGAGTTCTTTGCTTATAATGTCACCGTGATGTGACCTTGTTGGGGGGTTTGTGCAATCATCAAAGTCACATCTGTCGACCCTTCCCCCTCAACAAGCTTCCCTTTCTTTTGTTTTAAGACTTCCTCAGCTGATTTTCCCTTCTCAGCTGCTCCTTTCTTTTCGAACTTGATTTTTGCTTTGCTTTAAGGTATTCCTCTTCCCCCTTTTTGGCATCATCAAAGGATAGAGGAACCCCCAGGAACATCTTTGGCAAGCATGAAGTCGAGCTCTGGGATAGTCGAAGTTCTGCTTCAAGTCCTGCGTTGTAAGCGGCACGAATTCGGATCGAGTAGCGTTGGACTCTGCCGAAATCGGCTTCATCTCGGCCGTGAGAAGGTGAATTTTCTAGTCATGTGTTCTTCCAAACGCTTGTAGATCATTCGTATTTCGCTCACGCAGAGAGCTTTATCTCGGCAGATGAGCTTCATGCATGTGCTCAATATGTTCTCTCGGCCCGTTTTTGCATCGATTTTCACTCTCCACACTAGCAACTTGTTGAACAATGTCCTCAAGTATCTCACTTGTTCCACACGCATTGTTTCTCTTTGTTGCCACCATTCCCCGATTCTCGATCGTTATGCCTCTCAAGTCGGCCGTAGGGGTGGCATCTCTCGTTGTCCATCGCATATCCAAAGAGGCTCGATGCCTCTCCATCCGTTCAACCTCGGCAAATAGTGCCTTGAACACTTCTCAAACTTGATTGATTCTTCATTGCGGTGATGGCCATGCAACGTCAAAATCATAATCACCGAAACAATGGTGTCGATGGAAGAACAGAGCTGGTTTGTGATAGCGTGCTTGTTCGTTTCGACTCTTCGTGGAGTTCTCGTATCTCCATTGAAAAAGGGAAAGATTCTACAAAAGATTCATCGCCGCCAACCGGATCTGTTCGATGATGAACGGTGCGCGTGAAGTTCTTTTGGGAATCGATCTGCTGCAGCTTGAGGAGCCCGCAGCGATGGTGTTCACCGGGGTTTTGTTGTGAAGTGGTCCCAGGTTTGCGAGCCTCACTGTCTCAGCCTTCCGTTGGTCGCAATTTGTTTGAGCCTCAATTGTCTCAACCGTTGGTCTCAAATTGATTTTTCCAATTGCGTGGCGTCCTCGGCCTTATCGATGGCGTCATCGGACAATGATGAGATTTCCATTGGTGGCTCATCATCAAAGTTAAAGGTTTGACGAGTAGTCTTGGGATCGAGACTTGCTCGTGCTTGGAACATCCGCACTGAGTCTTTTGGATTTGGTACTGGGATGACTCGAACTTTTCTTCTTCGCCTTCCGATCCCGAAAGGATACATCGGGATTATCCTGGGAATCATGAAGTGCGCTTATCTCCTTCTCGGTTGGTCGATTATAGCGGGAGGGATGTTCTCTACTTCAACTTTCTTTACCCCGGAAGTCTCAACCTCCCGTGGCCTTCGCACTTCTCCAAATAGTCTCTCTTTAAATGAGGCCTTAGTCCTCCCTTTCGACAAGCAGTCACGGTGTCTTAGGGTCTTCTCATGGGTGGCATCCATTGAGTCTCAACCCCATGTATTGCACTTTCATCGCCAGTGTTAACTCCCGTGGTCGTTCCATCTCGTGCCTCGATCGCATCGCAGCGTCATTAGCCTTTTCTCGAGCGATTGCACCTCACCGGTGAGACAGTCTCAAATCGCCTGAGCTTCGTTGATGGCAACTTGCTATTCTTCTTGTGTTTGTATTTTCTCTACTTCGCCTCCTTGATTCGTTGTGGAGTCATCTCAGATCCTCCGACCTTGCCGCAAATGGAGGGAGTTTCCCCACTGGGCGCACCACCGAGTGACTTGAATGGGTCACTCGTCTCCAAGCTCCCGGTGCTTCGATTGATTGTTCACCGTTGGGGCTGGTGGTAACACACCTTCAATAGGGGTTGGCTCGATCGGGTCCCCACTATCCCGCCATCGCCAAGTCCCTTATCGCTTCTTCCGAGTGAGTCGGGAAGTGGTAGAAAGAACAAAGGTGGCGATTTGCTCAACCACTCCCATTGGATCAATTTCGGTGCGTTCGAGGACTCTCCGTCCTTCCATCGATTTTGCTCGTGAAGGATTCTTGATTCGTGGCAATGCTTGCCGTGATTTGCAACTCTTCGTCCGCGGGCGTGACATTTTCCGATCCTCATCACCGCCGAGAAGACATCAATGAGAGGATGTGTGTGTTCTCGGGTGCCGGAGATAGGGCGGATGCTTGCCTTCTCACGTGCCTCGCTTCCTCGCCTTGCTTTTCTCTCTCCTTTTCCTTGTAAATCTGCAGATATCTAAGCAGCTTGTCTTCATCAAGTGCTGGGGGCACTTTTTAGTCCAAGGAAATTTAGCAGCCTCCTCTTCTTCTTCTATAAACTCGAGCCGTTGGAACTGCCCTCGACTTACTCAACTTCCATTTCTCCACTCACGCAGACGATTTTGGATGTCCGGGTAAGGTGGAGATAGGATCATTACATCACTATCCGCTCTAGCAGTTCTTCTTGTGCTTCACTGTGTGAACTACAACAGTGTCTTCAGTTGCCTCTCACGACGCCTTCAAGACTTGGCTGTTTCATCAACTACATTTGGAGACTCTACTTCTCCAAATAGCCTCCGTGATTTGCTCTAGCCGAGTAATCGACTCACTGGTTTCTCCCGATTCGGATCGCTTGATGATTCTTCTTCGTCTCCTTGTTTGTACCAGAGGGATTTCTGGTTCGTAGACGGTGTCCTCTCGAGTCTTGGACGGCGGGGCCGTCTTTGGTGTCTTTTTCTCGAGGAGCAGGCCGTCGTGGCTTCTCGCTTCTCCTCTTTTTGACGATCGGAGAAGGTATTTGTGAGTCCTTCTCGACCGCTGCGCAGGGGCAGTGACACGGCTGCTTGGGCAGTGACTCTGCTGCAGGGCGGAGCATGTTTGTTTTCTTTCTTTGCAGGGGCAAAGAGATCTTCTTAGCACCGCAGGGCAGCTTTCTTCTTGGCCGAGAGGAAATAAGATCTTGGGTCACCGATTCCCCTCACCGGTGTCGCCTCTCTTGGCGTAAGCTCTCTTACGTGCGCCGAGAGGTTTGCTCAAACATCCTCTTGTTAACATGAAATGCCTTCCCATGTCTAAGAGGACTCCTTTCACCTCCATTAGCCGCCAATCACTAGGCCATATCCTAGGATCCTCCAAATGTGCCATCTTCTTTGAAGGATTTGTTCCCACTTTCTCGGCGGTAGTCTGTTTTGTACAAACTTAGCCCATTTATCTTCTTTTTCTCGCGATGATTGCAGCCATTACAATCGCCTTTGCCTTTGACAGATTGGTCAAAGTCGCCAAACTTGATGTCGATACATTTGGCAACTATGTCCAACAACTTGTGATAATCCTCCTTCAGCCAGCTCTTGTTTCTTGTAAACACAATTTTATCAACAAAGTCGCTTGGCTATTTCTTTCCAAGCATCGGCCAGGTTTACATCGGCTTCGTTAATCTCGATGCTCCTTCGGCGGTAGTGAGTGAAAGTCGACCAAATCTCTTGGCGAGAGATAGTCACCGCTTCCGTGAACAGATGACTTGATTCCTTCATCGTGAATCTCGGATTCACGTAGAATTGTGCGACCTCCTCCACATATGTCATCGGGTATTCTATCGTCGAAACGGTTTTGAGCATCGACGTTTCTAACTTTTCAGCGATTTTCTTCACTAGGGTGTCGTCGGACCCTGTTTCATCATTCCGTCGAAATCCACCGTAGAGCCTGTGGATTTGCTTTCCTAACTTGGTAAAGTCATAAGTTGGTGCCATTTTTCAGATTATATCGAAGAAAAACTCGAAATTGACTTGAAGATAGATAGGGTTTCGAGAGAATTTTGCCTTTGCTTTTGAGAGAAAGAAGTGAAATAGTTTTTAGAAGTGTGAGAGAGAAAACGGATGAAAATGGTTTAAATATGGTTTATGAAAGGACGTGCGGGTGGTTTTTTTTTTTGAAATGTGATCGAAATCAACGGCTTAGATTTTGCACGCCTATTTAGCATTTCATGTCTCGTATTTAATGCGGCAAGATTTATATCCAATCATAAGCTTGGTGTGCGCTTTATGTCTCGTACACATCATCATTATCTTTGACGTATTTCTTAAAACATTCCCGCTTAGTCAAAAACGACAAATTTTTGTCACTTTGCTCATAAGTTATTCAAATTTTATCCCTTAGTCGATTTAACTCTACTTCTCACAGCTTCTCTTAGTGACTCAAATGATCGTTGACTCGGTGTAGTCATTTTTCCGATCTGGTGATTTACTGAGCTAATTTCTGTTTTCACTCTTTTTCACCCCTTTTCTGTTCCATTTCTCTTCTTTGATTCGTCTCGAGTGTCACCACCAATTAACCCCAACTCGTGCTTGAGTTCTTCAAATCTTGACTCACATAATGGTTTTGTGAAGATGTCACTAGTTGTTTATCGCTTGAAATATATTCCAGGATGATATCCTTCTTTTCAACATGATCTCTTATGAAGTGATATCGACATCAATATGCTTTGTTCTTGAATGCAACACAGGGATTTTGAGTAATTGCAATTGCACTTGTGTTATCACACATGATTGGAATTTCTTTTTCCTCAATTTCATAGTCTCTCAATTTCTTGTCTCATCCATAGGACTTGGGCACAACAACACCGCCCGCAGCCTATGTATTCTGCCACCGTGGAGGTGGCTATTGAGTTTTGCTTCTTGCTAAACCAGAAATCACTGTTTCTAGCATTTGACATGTGCCTCAAGTGCTCTTCCTGTTACTCGCATCCGGCAAGATAGTCGAATCAATAGCCAATTAGCTTGAATCCACCTTCTTTTGGATACCATAGGCCTACTTCTTGCTTCCTTTCAAGTATCTCAATACTCTCTTAGTCTTTGTCATATGGCTTTCTTTTGGAGCAGATTGAAATCTTGCACATACACCTACAACAAAGGTGATGCCTGGCCTTCTTTGTGAGATAGAGCAAAGGATCCAATAAGTGCTCAGATCTTGTTTGATCTACTGTGCTTGCCATCCGCATCCATGTCCATTTTGACCGATGTGTTCATTGGTATTTTCACGTAAGACTTCTCTTCCATACCAAATTTTTTTCATTAAATCTCTCGTGTATTTTGTCCGACTTATGAAGGTTCCATCCTTCAAATGTTTCACTTGGAGTCCAAGGAAGAATGTCACTCTCCCCATCATGCTCATTTCAAATTTACTTTGCATGAGGTTTGAAAACTTTTCACACAAATTGTTTGTTTGTGGATCCAAAGATGATGTCATCAACATATATTTGAACAAGTAGAATACTCTTCTTGTCTTGAATTCTCAAAAGTGTTCTATCTACTTTTCCTTTTATGAATCCATTTTCGCTTAGGAATTGTGACAAGGTATCATACCATGCTCTCGTGCCTGCTTCAATCCATACAGGGCTTTCTTGAGTTTGTATACCTTATCTCCAAGAGTCTTCTGCTCAAATCCTGGAGGTTGTTCAACATACACTTCTTCTTCCAATAAAACATTTAGGAATGCACTTTTTACATCCATCTCGATATACAATGAAATTCTTGTGAGTCGCATAGGCAAGAAACATCCTTATAGCTTCCAATCTTGCTACAGGGCAAATGTTTCATCAAAATCTATCCCTTCTTCTTGGCAATATCCTTTGGCTACTAGTCTTGCTTTGTTTCTTACCACGTAACCTTCCTCGTTCATCTTATTTCGAACACCCATTTGGTTCCAATAACATTTTGATGTATGGGTCTTTGCACTAATTCCCATACTTTATTTCTCTCAAACTCCATTCACTCTTCTTGCATAGCTTGAATCCAATGTGTGTCGTCCAATGCTTGGGACACATCTTTGGGCTCTATTTATGTAGATGAAGCATGTGAACATGGCTTCTTGTTGAGTTCTGATCTTGTTTTGACACCTTCTCTTATATCTCCAATGACAAGTTCTCGTGGATGGTCTCTCCCATCTTACATCAAGTTGGAGTAAGTTAGCCGATTCAAATCGACTTGCAAATGTGTTCTTGTTAATCGGGGTCGTCTCTCTCGTTATCACTTAGCCGCAAATTTTCCACTGCTTTTGAGATTCACTATCTCATCTTCTTCTCAATTGATGATTCCACTTCAAATAACAAGATAGGGATTCTTCTCAGATGGTTGGATGATTCAACTTATCACCGACTCTTCAATGTCTTCTCCATTTACCTTTGCTCATCGAATACTACATGAATGGATTCTTCTCGTAACCATAGTTCTTTTGTTGAGTATTCTAGGCTTTGCTTTGAGTATCCTAAGAAGATACCTTCATCAGCTTTAGCATCAAAAGCCTTTAGATTGTCTTTGCCATTGTTGTGGATGAAGCATTTACATCCAAATATTCTGAAATATGCAACATTTGGTTTTCTTCCACCGTATCTCATAGGAGTCTTTGTCACCGTCTATTTATCATACATCTGTTTTGGGTGTAGCAAGTCGTGTGTTGATTGCTTCAGCCCAAAATCTTTTGGTAACCCCGTCAGCCTAACATGGTCCTTGCTGCTTCTTTGAGGGTTCTATTCCTTCTTTCTCGCAACTCCATTCTGCTGTGGAGTCCTTGTCACTGATAGTTCATGACCAATACCATTCTCAATACAATACTGAGTTATTGTTCCATTGACAAACTCTATTCCTCTATCCGATCTTATTTTGATAATGGTTTGACTCTTCTCGTTTTGAATCCTCTTCATCACCGTGGTAGTTTTTGTAGAGTTTCTTTCTTCTTGCACATGAATATTGTCCATGTATATCTTGAATAGTCATCTACTACCACCAAGGTGTATTTCTTTCCACTTATGTTTGCCGGTTCCATGGGCCAAATAGATCCATATAAAGCGATGTAATATTCTTGTTGAGGATGGGCATGTCTTTTCTTTGAATGACGATTTGATTTGCTTTCCCTTCTCGACATGCATCACATATACTCTCCTTCTTGTATAATCGAGTCCGGAAGTCCTTCTACAAGATGACTTCTTGCCACTTGTTAATTGTTTTGAAATTCAGGTGACTCACTTTTTGTGCCACAACAATTTGATTCAAATTGTGCTTTTGCTAGTAGAGACGTATTGGGTGTTGCGGTTGACCAATCCACTACATACATATTTTTCTCGTCTACATCCTTGCAAAGACAACTTCATTTGATTCAATATCTTTGATTTGGCATATTCCCATGTTGAATCCAACATTGTAACCCTTGTCACGTAGTTGGTCGATCGATGCTTAGCAAGTTAAAGTTGAGTCCTTCAACATATGGAACGCCCTCTGTGATTTCTAATCCATTCCTCTTGATGGTTCCAATGCCTCTTATTTCACCAGAGCTTCATTTCCTCCAAATATGACTTTTGCTCCTTTAACTTCCTTGAATTTTGACAGATTTTTCTTGTTTCCTATCATGTGTCCGGAATGCCACTATCCATGTACCAGTTCCTTGGCACTCACTGCTCCTTGAACCTCGCAATCAAGGAAATTAAGTTTTAGGTACCCATACTTGTCCAGGTCCCGAGGGGTTAGAATTGTAAGATGATCCAACCAACTTATAGCCAAATGATTTGACTCTAAGGGGTGCCATCTATCGATGCCATAATCATAGTTAATTCGCAAATTGCTTGGGGATTCTAGGTTCATACAAAATTGTCTCTTTTGTCTCGTATGCCTGCATATGTGTTTTAGCAATTGCCTTCCTTGGGTAATTGTGGTGACTTTGAGTGTGATGCCTAGGTGCATAGGTGTCTTTGATGAAAGCTCTTATACTTTTGGAATGGCCTTTTGCCGAGTTCTTGGCCTTTGCCATTTGGGCTTATATTCCATAAGTTTATGCCGATAGTTCACATTATTCCAATCACTTGGCTTGATATTTTCTACCATTCCCATCATATGTATTTCTTTTATGGATTTTCTCGGGATTTTTGGTAGCTCTGCTTCCTTTTTACAGTATTTTTATTAGGAGTTTGCTTTGAGGACTCGGTGAATCTCTTCTTCTCAAATATCCTTTCAAAGACACTCAATCAATTTTTCCTTTTCCTTTGTAACCAAGGCCAGTTTGCTTGTTATTGTGCTTTGGAGTGAATGTGTGTGCAATATTTAGAGTTTTGGATTTTTCGGACTCTTCATGACTTGAAGATCCTTTTTCCAAAATTACTTTTGAGGTTTGACATAGCACGAGGAATTAAATCCTAAGCCCTGTCTTGTCTCCACATTCTCTTTGACTCATGATAAGATCATCCAATGATTTAGATGCCTTAGTGAATGAGGCAATAACATTCTTGAGGTCATTCTCCTCTTTTCTATAGCAGCAATTTCTGCTACTAATTTAGCATTTTTCGATCTTTAAACTTTCATTCTCATCACCTATTTGACTTAGAGTACTCAAACCTTAGTCACTTTGAGTTTTGACTTTTGAGTAGGCCGTTTTCCTCATTCAATAGTGTGTGTGAGGATTTAATGTGTTCAAAATCTTTCATCATTTTGCCTAATGAATCATAAAGATCGCGGGTGATGAAGTGTGTGTGTCACTACTATCATCGGTGTCTCGAGTTTGATGAGTTAGGTTGTACCTCATCTTCTTGGTCGGTTGATCTTGTTCTTTGGCCATCAAGCGCATCAGGGCTTCTTCTTCGAGTCACTTGAGTAGTCACTTCATCGCTTCTCTCAATCACCTCTCTTGACTTGGCTTGTTTCAAAGAGCCTCTCGCAGCCATCATTGCCTTTTTCCTTTCTTGTCTTCTTTCTCTCAAGACCTTTCTTTCTTCTTCATCCCCGTATTTGTTGACTACAGGATATGGACAAATAATGGCATAGTGACCTGGTTGTCTACAGTTCAAAGATAGATATTCAACCTTTTGATCGACTCTTTCCATTCTTGGATTGTCAACCCTTTGATACTCAACTTTTTGATGATCTGTTCTCTTGGTTGGCCTATCATCCCTTGATTTGGAGGAGCCGAGTGTCTTCTCGGAAGATTCACCCTTTCCTCTCTTGTAGTTCTTATTAAAGAACTTGTTAAATCTTTTAACCATCGTGGCTATTTCTTCCGGGTCAATTACTTCTTTGACCTCGGCTCTCTTTCCCATCTTTAACAATTAGAGCAATTTGTTTTGGGTACAAATTGCCTCTTCCTGGTCTTTGATAGGTCCATGGAATGTCTTAGTGCCATGACCTTCATTTCCCATTCACCGAAGACTTTTTAGGATCTTCATACACATTTCTTCGTGTATATTCCTTTCCAAGTGCGGACTCATTTGTGATTTCGTGAACTGAAGGCCCAGTTGATCCAGGTTCTCTCCCGAGATCATTTTGAAGTTCTCAAATTTAAATACAAAACCCACCGATAATTTATTTTCTTTGATTTGCTCGAGCCTTCACAAATCAATGTCACTTTGTCCCGCATTTCTTTAGCCGTTTTGCATGATTTGACTTTGTTGAACATGGCTTTGTCCAAGTTTTGTAGAGGATGTCCTTGGCTACATTGTCCAGGTTATATCTTTTTCTCGTCATCATTTGTCCACTCGATTTCTTGGTTTTTCAACCATGACCGGTCTAGAGCAACATCTTCTTCTCCTTCAAATTTGCAACTCTTCGTACAATCTGTGTTCACCTTTAAGATTTGCAGAGGCCATCTTCTATCACTATCCACATCTCATCATGTAATGCCGATAGATGAGCCCCTGCATACGAATTTTCCAATCATCAAATTCTTCAATAGTGAACATAGGAATGCGTGTTAAATTTGCTTCCATGATAATAACTTTTAATGATGAAAAGAGTTTCGAGAGTTTAAGTACTAAAGCAAACTTTGAAAAGTTTGGAGATCTAGTTCAAGAAACTTGGTGCGGAGGGTTCAATGAACCAACCGCTCCGATACCACTTGTAGGTCCCAAGGGGTGTAAGTGTAAGGTTTAGAAGGGGGTTGAATAAACCTTACCAAATTTTCGATTTAGTCCTTTTAAATCTACTGAGTTGATACTACACAACAGAAACTTGATGGACAAATAACTTAGTCACTCAGAGAGTTAATCACTCAACAAACTCAATCGAGCCGTTGATGGAGTAACTCGGTACGTTAGCTCTAAATTAACTCGATCGTGGTTTTATTTTCAGCGAAGACTTAACACCCTTAAGTTTGATTAAGTAAGAGTTTAGTGCTTGGTTTAGTACTTATAATTTATCAAGTGGATAGCAAATTTATCACAGATATAAGCGCTTAAAATTGCAAGAATTAAAGTGCTTTGAAATGTAAATGACACAATGAAATTTTTATAGAGGTTCAAGATGGGGTAATTCTTCTACTCCCCTCTTCTCCAACTCCCGGAGGAATCCACTAAGTAATGATCAGTTTACAAAGTGGTAATGATCCGATATACAAGTCTTGATCACATAGCCGACTTGATCCTTTGGGACTCGATGAGACGCCTTGATCACTCGGTTGGCTTCTCGTACGACTCGGCTTCTTCACAGGCAGCTGCTTGCTACTATAGCTCACTTGCTCAAGCTCTTTGGATTTGATCACGAAGCCCTCCAAAAGCTTAAGACTTGCTCAACCTTGAACCTTCCTACAATCCTTCCCGGAATGTAGACCCCTTGT
This sequence comes from Rehmannia glutinosa, assembly GCA_016081115.2. NCBI lineage: Eukaryota > Viridiplantae > Streptophyta > Magnoliopsida > Lamiales > Orobanchaceae > Rehmannia > Rehmannia glutinosa. Next base: position 411,537 of record JABTTQ020001025.1, on the reverse strand, counting down.
TTTCGATTTTTCCTCTTCAACCTGGTTGAAGTTATCTTTCCTTCACAGGTGAGTGTTGGATTGATGTTCTTCGTAATGTAGGCTTGAGGATTGAGACTATTTCAGTTTTTCTAATATGCTTGTATATCTCACATGTGTGTCATCTATGTATATTTTTCTCAAACAAACTCCTCGCCTTTTATAGTGAACTTTCAAAAATTTGCCCGTTGAAGAGATAGGCTTATTTTTGAAAGTCACTTGCGTCGTTGGCTTGTCTTGTTGCGCTTCTTGGAATTGCCATTTCCTCGTATGAATTGTTCTTTCACCTTTTCGGAGTTCGACACGGTGTAGTGCTTCCCATCGTTCATTCCTTTTGCACGCTTCGGGATCGAGCACTCCGAGAAAGGTGGTATGGAGATATTACTTGTTTAAGTAATTCTCTTGATTTCTGGCAACGGATCTTTTACGATTATCTTGACTTGACCGCATTTCCTTGCTTTCCCCAGGTGACTTAGAGTCGCCTTCCAATCATGGATGACTCTTCCGTCACTTCAACTCGAGACTTGCTTTTCTTGAGTTGACTTGATCGATGCTCCACTGTTGCATCTCACCGCTTCTTCAAAGAGTTCCCATCTACTCTTCTTTGCCATACTCACTGTCTCGCAATGAGTCTTCCTTCAAGTCTTGATTGTCTTCTTGCATGTTGGCGTAGGCCGACTTAACTCGGCTTGGCCACTTATTTATTACAATGCATTATACAAAGAAGAATTGGGGTGCCAACTTTCTATTCTAAGTTTTACATGGCATTCATCAAAATCTAAACAATAAAATTCCTAACGGGTGTTAAGTCTTCCATTGTTAAAAACTAAATCATCTAAAAGTTAAGTGTTAGCCGACGAATCGAGTTATACTATCAATAGCTCGGTCAGTCCGTTGAGTGGGTAACTTTGTTGAAGAAAGTCAACCTAGTTGTCCCCTAAGGACACAATCGATTTGAGTCAACTCGTTGAAATTCTTAAAAAGACTAAAAAGTGAAAATTTGGTAAGGTTAATTCACCCCTCCCCCTCCCCCGTTTTAAACCTTACACCACACCCTTTGGGACCTACGGATGGTATCGAGAGCGGTTGGTTCATTGAGCCTTCGCACTAGTTACTGAACTAGATCTCAATCTATTTCAAAAGGTTTAACACTCGTGTTTTCAAAGTTTTTCATCTTAAAAGCAAAATTATTATCATTGAAGCAAATCTAACTCGTATTCCTATGTTTACTGTGGAAGAGTTTGATGACTGGAAGATTTGCATGCAGCTCACCTATAAGCCTTACACAATGAGATGTGGCTTGTGATAGAAGATGGGCCACTACAAATATTCAAAGACAACATCACAACAAGAACAAAGACACCTCCAAGAAGGAGAAGTTGATGTAGAGGCTAGACCAGCCATAGTTGAAAAACCACGCACCGAATGGACTAATGATGATAGAAAGAGATATAACCTGACAATGTGGCCAAGGATATTCTCTACAAGACGTTAGACAAGGCTATGTTCAACAAAGTCAAGTCATGCGAATCACCCATAGAAAATTGGGATAAGTTAACCCGATTTGTGAAGGATCGTAATGATTAAAGAGATGAAATTAAGTGTTTTTGTTCAAAAATTTGAAAATTTTAAAATGCTTGCAAGTGAAAGTCCGGATCACCGGATGCCGATTCACGAAATAACAAATGAGCTTTTAGCTCTTGGGAAAGAGTACACTCGTAAGGAGATGTGCATGAAGATACTAAGATCCATCCCACCAATGGGAAATGAAGGTCATGGATCCGAGACACTCAATGGACCTCTCAAGAACATCTAATAATGAGCTATTCTCGGATCTCAAAGCCTACGAGTTTGAGCCGAGAAGGAAAGAGCAAGAGGAAATAGTCAGTTGTACAAGACAATCGAATCATTGGCTGGTGAAGGGAAGAAAACCGTGCCAAATGAGACCATTGACTAGGAGGAAATTGCCATCATGGTGAAGAAATTCAACAAGTTCTTTAACAAGAACTACAAAAGAAACAATGGTGAGACCTCCGAGAGACATTCAAAGACATTCCAAAGTAAGGGAGGACATGGACCACCCAAGGGAGCCGAACATCAAAGAGCCGACTATCGAGAGCCGATAATCGTAGAACCAAGAGAGCCGATCGTAGAGCCGAAAACCCGTGTTGGAATTGCAGGACAACCAGGACTCCACATCGAGAATAGAGTAGCAAAGAAGGAACATAACTCTCAAGGAAGTCGCAAGGGACAATGTTAGCAAAAGTTGGATTGCTAAGAGATTTGTTCAAGCCATAAACACAACATGCTATACTCAAAATAGATGCATGATAAACAAGTAATTAACCAAGACTCCCTATGAGATTTGGACAAGAGAAAGCCAAATGTTGGATATTTCAAGATATTTGGATGTAAATGCTTCATCCACAACAATGGCAAGGATAATTTGAAGGCTTTTGATACTAAAGCGATGAATGTATCTTTTTGGGATACTCACCGAGAGTAAAGCCTATAGAGTGCTAAACAAGAGGACTACGGTCACGTAAAGAGTCTATCCATGTGGTATTTGATGAGCCAAATGTGAATGGAGAAGACATTGATGAGTTAGCTGATAAGCAAAATCAACCAACTACGCAGAAGAGTCCTTATGTTGAAGCGGATGTGAGAGCACTCAACCCCGATGATGATAAGATAGTTGAATCTCAAAGACAAACCGGAAGTTCTGCACTTTGAATGATGATTAAGAAAGCTATTCAAGACAACGTAGTCGCAAGACGGTTGAATCCAACGACTTACTCCAACCCGATGTGAGATCTTTGAGAGACCATCCACCTAAGTTAATCATTAGAGATGTTAGAGATTGCATAAGAACCAGATCTAAAGCACAACAAGAAGCAATGTTCACTTGTTTTATTTCCCAAATAAAGCCTAAAGATGTGTCTCAATCATTGGAAGATACACATTAGATTCAGCCATGCAAGAAGAGTCAATCGGTTTGAAAGAAACAAAGTATGGGAATTAGTTCAAAGGCCAACCCACCAAAATGTTATTGGTACTAAGTGGGTATTCAAACAAGATGAATGAGAAAGGATCGGTTGTTAGAAACAAAGCAAGATTGGTAGCCAAAGGGTATTGCCAAGAAGAAGGTATAGATTTTGATGAAACTTTTGCTTATGTTGCCGTTGGAAGCAATAAAGATGTTTCTTGCTTATGCCGCATAAGAACTTCACCGTATATCAAATGGATGTGAACAAAGTGCATTTCTCAACGGATCATTAGAAGAAAAAGTCTATGTTGAACAACCTCCAGGTTTTGAGCAAAAACTATTGGAGATAAAGTCTACAAGCTCAAGAAGGCATTGTATGGATTTAAATAAGCACCAAGAGCATGGTATGATACATTTTCTCGCTTCTAATTGACAATGAATTCACCAAAGGCAAGGTTGATGAGAACACTCTTCAGATTCAAGATGGAGAGAGTATATTTCGTGTTCAAATATATGTGGATGATATCCTCTTTGGATCCACAAACAAAGAGTCTGTGTGACAAGTTCTCAAACCTCATGCAAGGAAAATTTGAGATGACCATGATGGGAGAGCTGACTTTCTTCTTAGGACTTCAAGTCCAAAGAATTGAAGGATGGAACCTTCATAAGCCAAACCAAGTATACCGTAGATTTAATGAAGAAATGTGGCATGGAAGAAAAGTCCTCCAAAGATTCCTATGAATACTTGAACAAGATGGACATGGATGCGGATGGAAAAGCTTTGATCAAAGTAGATATAGAGCCCTCATTGGATCTTTGCTCTATTTAACAAAGAAGTAGGCTAGACATCACCTTTGATGTAGGTGTATGTTCTAGATTTCAATCTGCACACTAAAAGAGAGTCACATGATCGCAACTAAGAGAATCCTTAGATATTTGAAAGGATGCCAAGAAGTTGGCTTATGGTATCCAAACGAAGGAGGATTCAAGGTGGTAGGATACTCGGTCTTTTCATTTTGAACTCTTTTCATCACCGAGGTAACTTCGCAAAGTTTCCTTCTTTTTGAACATGAAGATTGTCCATGTATATCTTGAATTATCATCTACCACCACTAAGGTGTATTTCTTTCCACTTATGTTTGGTTCAATCGACCAAATAAGTCCATATGCAAAGCAGATGCAATATCCTTGTTGAAGAAGGACTAGGCTTTTTGAATGAAGATTTGATCTGCTTTCCCATCCGCATGCATCACATACACTTTCCTTCTTGTATACTCGAGTCCGCAATCCTTCCACAAGATGACTCCTTGCAAACTTGTTGATTGTCTTGAAGTTCGGATGACTCACTTCTTGTGCCACAACCAACTTGATTCGACCGTTTTTTAAGCAAGCAAACAAGTGCTTGGTGTAGCAAAGAGACCAATCTACCACATACATATTCTTCTTCCTTGATCCTTGTAGCACTATTTCATTTGATTCAAAGATCCTTAATCCGGCATACTCCCATATTGAATCCAACATTATAGCCTTTATCACAAAGTTGACTTATGCTTTGAGCAAATTGAAGTTTAGTCCCTCAACATAAGCAACATCCGTGATTTCTAATCCATTCTTCTTGATGGATCCGATTGCCTTTTATTTCCCGAGCTTCATTTCCTACAAATATAACTTTTGCGCTCTAATCTCCTTGAATCTTGACAGATTTTTCTTGTTTCTGTCATATGTTTGGAACAACCACTATCCATGTACCAGGTTCCTTGGCACTCACTTATTCCTTGAACCTTAATCAAGGAAATTAGTTTTTAGGTACCCATACTTGCCTGGTCCCGAGGGGTTAGTCTTTGAAGATGATCCAACCAACCTATAGCCAAATGATTTGACTCTAAGAGGTTGCCATCTATCTCGTGCCATAATCATAATTCACTTTGGCAAATTGCTTGGGGTCTTTAGGTACATACAACCTGTCTCTTCTTTCTTTGGGCGGTTGTGATATTTTTGAGTGTAGTGCCTCGGTGCATATGTGTCTTGATGATAGCTCTTTTGCCTTTGGAATGACCTTTCTTTGAGATCTAGGTCTTTGCCATTTAGGCTTGTATTCCATAGGTCTTTGCGATATTTCACATTATTCCAATCACTTGGCTTGGATAATTTCTACCGTTCCCATCATATGTGTTTCTTTGATAAAACTTCTCTGGGTTTTTAGTAGCTCTGTTTATTTTTCACAGTACTTTCTATTTGGAGTTTGGCTTTGAGGAACTCTGCTGATTTCTTCTCGCTTGTCCTCTCAAAGATACTCAATCAATCATTTTCCTTTTCCTTTATATCCAAGGCCGTTTGTTTGTGGTTGTGGGAATGAATGTGGGTGCAACATTTGGTGTTTTGGATTTTTGAGATGCTTCATTACTTGAAGATCCTTTTTCCAAAATCACTGCGGGAGTTTGTCAGTGCACAAAGGAATTGAATCCTATGCCTGCCTTATCTCCACATTCTTTTTGACTCATAATAAGGTCATTCAATGATTTAGATGCCTTTGTAAATGAGGCAATCAAATTTTTGAGATCATTTTCCCTCTTTTCTATAGCAAAATATCTCTTTACTAGTTTAGCATTTTCGACCTTGATTCTTTGTTCTCATCAGCTATGTGACACGAGTACTCAACTCCTTAGTCACCGTGAGTTTTGGCTTTTGAGTGAATGAGATGAGTTAGAGTGTACCTCATTTTCCTGGTCTCAGTTGGTCTTGTTCTTTAGCCATAAGACAAATCAAGGCTTCTTCTTCGAATCACTTGAGTAGTCGCTTCACTCTCTCAATCAATCGCTTCCTTTGACTTTGGCTTGTCTCGAACCTAACATAGCCTTTTTCTTTTCCCCTGTCTTCTTTCTCTCAAGACTCTTTCTTTCTTTTTTCATTCCTGTATTTATTGACTCATATATGGACAAAATCCATAGCAAAGTGTCCTGGTTGTCTGCAGCCCCAACACGGGTTCTCGGCTCTTTGGTCATTTCTTTCTTCCTTGGATTTTCACTCTACGATATTCAACCTTTTGATGTTCACTCTCTTGGGTGGCGTATCTTCCCTTGACTTGGAGGGAGTTGAATGTCTCCTGGAGGTTTCACCTTGTTTTTCTTGTAGTTCTTATTAAAAACTTGTTGAATCTTTTCACCATCAGGGCTATTTCCCCCCGATCAATAACTTCCTTGACTTGACTCTCTTTCCATCCTTGACTATTAGTGCGGCTCTTTTGGGTACAACTGTCTCCTCTTGATCTTTTCTTCTCGGCTCAAACTCATAAGCTTTGAGATCCGAGAATAGCTCATGATTGGATGTTTTTGATAGGTCCATCGAATGTCTTAGAGCCATGACCTTCATTTCCCATTTAGTCGAGGTTTCTCGAAATCTTCATATACACATTTCCTTTTGTGTATACTCCTTCCTTTAAGTCTTTGATAGCTCGTTTGTAATTTCAATAAATCTAGCATCCAAATGATACAGATTTCACATGCAAGCATTTTAAAATTTTCAAATTTTTGTACAAAGAACAGACAATTTATTTTCTTTAATTTGCTCGATCCTTCACAAATTAAAGTTAATTTATCCTGTTTGTTTTGCGCTTTGACAAGATTTGACTTTGTTGAACATTGCTTTGTCCAAGGTTTGGCAAAGTATGTCCTTGGCCACATTGTCAAGTTGTATCTTTTTCTGTCCTCGTTTGTCCATTCAATCCTTGGTTTCTCAACCATGGTGGTCTTGCCTCAAAGCAGACTTCTTTTCTTTCTCCTTCACCGGTACGCTCTCCCTGTTACCGTGTTCACTTTCAATATTTGCGGTGGCCCATCCTCTATCACTATCCATATTTCATCATGTAAAGCGGATAGATGAGCCTCGCATACGAATTTTCCAGTCATCAAATTCCTCAATAGTGAACATAGGAATGTGTGTCAAATTTGCTTCCATGATAATAACTTTGAATAAAAATGACTTTTGAAAGAGCAAGTGTTAATTGTTTCTTTGAAAGATTGAGATCTAGTTCAAGAACTGGTCATGAAGGCTCAAAGAACCAACCGCTTCCGATACCACTTGTAGGTCCCAAGGGGTGTGAGTAAGGTTTAGAAGGGGGTTTGAATAAACCTTACCAACTTTTCAATTTTAGTCCTTTTTTAAAAATATTATAGAGTTAAGAGATAAATACACTTACCCATCCGAACTATGCTTGATTTTTACACTTTACCCTCCAAACTTTCATTCGTGACACTTTGCCCCGAACTATGAAGATTGTTACACTTTACCATATATAGACAATTTTACCCCTAGGTTTTATTCTTTTAAAACGATAGTTCAAGTTATCCCTTTAAACTCTATTTTGTGGCAATCTACTACATAATAATAAATTTATTGCCTTAATCATTAAACATGAAAATTTTACTCCATAATCAATTTGTTTTTCGGATTTTTGAGAAATAAGAACCCGATTTTTTCAGAACTTGTTTTGTTCGTGGCATTGTTACACCTACTTAGATCCAGTCTCTATTAAGAGGTTTTAAATGGATCATGTCGAGGTTTCGACCTTACAAACTCAACAAGACATACTTATATCCGGATCTTATTTCAACTATTTATCCGTATACAAATTAGGTCTTTAGACTGAAAATGAAAATAGTCCATTACGATCATATCGCCCAACATGCTTCCGTAAAATTAATAAATCCCTTAAAATTCATACCTTCTTTGACCAAACAAAGACCGGGTTAAATGGTTCGTAACACCACCAGTTGGAAAATTATCGCCCCAGATCGTTTGACGAACAACTCCTCACTGCTCAACCTCACCTCTCGGGGAAGATGATCTCGCAAGTTATCCGACTCCTTCAAAGAATCGCCAAAGCCATGCCTTGGTTCGTTTCCTACTCCGGGCGTATAAGTAATTCTTAAACGGATGAATTAATAGTACATTATGAACACATGTTGAAGCAGAAAGCCTCTTTTTATTAAGAACTTATAGAAATATTTATTACATTAGTAATCTCCTTTTGGGAGGAGAATACTGGTTTAGCCTCTCATCGATGAGGCTTGCACTCGAAAACACATAAAACTTAAAACTAAAACACTCAAAATATTACAAATTTTTCTCTCAGACTTTATTATAAGAAAACTAAGGAAAATGTTCGATGTCCTCAGCTTCCTTCAAATCCTGCATTTTATAGAGGTAAGTCCGGACTTCAAAGGCGGACTTCAAATCTTGCTGATATATATGACGTCATGAAGACTTACGTCATATCCCACATTATTGCCTCGCCAGCTGGTTTTCTTTTTCTCCCGCGTGACTCAGCCCATGTGATGTTTGTCGGGGAATCTTTTAAAAATTTGGTTTACGTGGTCCCCGAGGATAACGCGTCTTGTGAGCTGGGCCCTTATCCTTTCCACCGCATGATCTTGTCGGTGGGGTTTGGGTCGAATCCTTTCCCAAACTCGGGTTCCTTTTGTTCGGGGCATGCTTGAGATCCGGTCGACCCAACGGCCAATATGCGCCATGTTACGTAATTCCGGTAAGTTTCTTTGCTTGCGGAATCTTGTTTTCCCAGAGAATTCTTCTTTTGGTCTCGAAGAGTTCTTCTCGCAAACCCCGTGGTTGATCCAAACATCGAATTCAAAAGGAAAGATCCATTCGCCGACTGCGAAGAACTTGAATGGATATTTGACTTTGTCCATTTCAGATTAGACAAACCCAAAGACCCCATGCTCGCAAATGCGGTAGAAGCTTCGTCTTGAGAAAATGCTCCTACTAACATCGGTCCTTCTTCCTGAAGCCGCTTAATGTATTTTAAAGCATTTCCATCCGGTCTTCTTAGCTTGATGAAATGAAAAGCTTCATTAAAGCCTTTCTTCATTTGTTCGGAGTCAGACCGATAAAATACGCTTCTAAAATATCGCCTCGGCCAAGTGTGGATTATTGGCCCAGTCTCATAAACTCGCTTCCCCAATCCATTTCGGTAATTTTGAAATTTCTCGGGAATCCTGGTGACACGGTATAGATTGAAGCTAAAGCTCCAAAAGTATACCATTCTCGCATTTCATTTGGATGACTTCCTGGTTTCATCCAAACTCGGGATACTTTCCGAGATAACAACCATTGTTTTCTCCTGGGTTAATACCTTGTCTTGTAACTAGTTTCTCCCATTGCCGATATACCGCATAGGAGAAATCTTATTCTCGTCGCTTTGAACCTTAGATTTGCCTGTCTGTGGCCTAAGATTCAACTCTCCCTCTTTTACCCCAGTCTTTGGGTTGACTTGAAGACTCGGGTTGTGACACCGAGCTTCAACATTCGCTCTGATTTGTACACCCTCGGGGATGCATCACCGCAACACTTGTGATTATGGTACTTGAATCCATAACCTCCGGGTTAGAGCCCCGTACTCTCTCGGCCCCTTTTTGCACCGTAGGAGATGCCGCTGGAAGAGAGGCCCTTGCATCTAAGAACAATTGTCCTTGAGCGAACCGGCATGCTCGTATTTGACTAGAAAGCAGTTGTCACCAAGTTGAAGTCGCCCCGGCAAGAACTCTCGCATTGAGACATAACGCCCCAAAATCTCGCTTCTAGACTCTCCAGGTTTTCCCGAGATGTCTTACTCGTTTAAGGACCTCGTCAAAACGCATCCTTCCATCTCGTGTCAAGAAATCGCAAGAATATTTTCATGAGATTTTATAATGACAATATCATAATCATAATATTGACATTCACTTGCCATCTAAGTAATCAAGCCTTTTCTGGTTTTGATTCAATTTTATTTTTCGTAAAAGCCTTGACACTTGAATTATCAATTTTTAAAGTAAACTTCTTAGCCAAGAAAATAACGCCATTTTTTAAAAGCCTTTCTACATTTGCAAAGAATTCTTTCTCGTTGATATGCCATCTGCTTGCTTCACTTTGGGTGTGAATAAACCGCCGCAATATCTGCATGGCACTTCTTCATTTGGTGTGACCTTAGTAAGAATCTACGCCCACCAATCATCACGCATCCGTAAAAAACCGCCATCCTCGTCTTGGGAATCACAAGTTTTGGAAGCTTTTTACAAACTTCTTTAAGTTGCTTAATTCCTTCTTGCTCATCTTCCCATTTGAATATCGCATCTTTTTTAAGTAATGGGCTAAACACCTTCCCGTAGTAACAACTCCCGAGAAAACTCAAGTCGCTTCTTGTCTTTTAGTGTATCCGAAATCCTCAGTATCTTTTCCACAATATGATTCTCAGAATAATTCCGCAGATTCATCGATTTCAATTCCGAGGAATTCAATCTGTCTTGTTGCGATTACACGCCTTCTTTTCCGAAAGCACTAATCCTTCTTTGTGACAAACATCTCAAAATATTTCCAAATGTTTGAGATGCTCCTTCATGTTCTTTGATGCGATTTGAATGTCGTCGATATACACGAACATGAAATCGAAATAATCTTTGAAAAGATTATCCATCTTTCTTTGATATATCCGGGGTGCGTTAGCCAATCCCATAGGCATCACATTCCAAATATAGTGTCCCCGTGGTGTAGAGAAAGTCAAACTTCTTACTTTCTTCCTCCATCTTAACTGGTAGAATCCGGACTTGCAATCGAATTTTGAGAATATCTTGGCACCTTTGATGCGATTAACCGGATGTTCTCTACTTGGGATATAGTATCCGTCGAACTCCAAAATGTTATTAATCCCCTTGTAGTTAATAACAAGTCTTGCTTTCCTCTTTTAATTTCTCCATGGTTTCGACTAAGAATCCTGGATCGTGTATGGAGAAACTCTGGTGAAATTAACTTAAGGTCAAGATGTTCCTTAAGTATCTTCTCGCATATCCTCACGATCCTCCCGATTCATAAGGATTGGTTTGAATCTTACGAACTCGTACTCCTTTCCAGTTTAACCTTTAAGGATGCTTTGAGCTCATTCTTATCCCACCATGCCAAAGGATCTTCATTGTAATTCCTTTGGATCTTCTTTTGATGTCCTCGAGTGATATTTGTTCCTCCAGGGTCACGTCACTCTGCGGACTCTCCATTAGACTCATCCATAATTCCGCAACGGCTTCCTGAGTTACTCGTTCTTCTCCTTGTACTCGAATGAATACAAGTTATTATCCCATATCTTCCGATCTTTTTGAATGGAACCAAATTGTCTATAGGATAATAAAGCTTCACCAAATTTCCTTCGATCCGCCATTTTTGGATTGCGGTTTGGCTTCATCACCACGCTTGCCGCGAAAAGTAATAGGCATTTTTCTCAGAAAATGCATCCAAATCACCGACAATGATCTTATGATCACATAATGTTGTGAAAATAAGTCTCCTTGTCTCATTCTCTTGTGTGAATCGCTTGAATGTTTGTAGGAAATTGTTTCCTAGCAAAATATCTGGCACTGTATCATGGAAATAGATTGGTGGTGTTTTCACTTTGTACCATGGGGTACCGCCGCACCTCCGATCATGATTTCTGCTTGTTTAATTCCTCTATTAAGAATAAGAATTCTTTTAGAGAAATCTCTTCCTGCAATAGCTGGTAAATCTTCTCCAATTTCTTTAGGAAAAACATCCGGCTTTGCAGTACATATTCCGGCTCCTGAATCAATATAGGCGGCGAAATACTCGGCCTTGTATTCAACATATATCATTCCAATTGAAATGTATATGGAGAATGGACTAGTGGTCATCTCGATTCTCATCTTTTATCACCACTTTGTGAACTCCATTCCTTCTTGTAATCTTTCCCAAGGTTTATGATCCTCAAGAAATTCAATTCCCAGTATTAATTGTTCGGATTTTTCCCCGCTACTCCCGAGATAGTCACTCAATTTCACCTATCTTCGGCTTCCTTGATATCTTCCCACTATAGGTTGTTGGAGATAATACGAACATCACAAGGAAAAATATTATCCTTTTGAGTGATGTCGAATATTACTTCAACCTCTCGCCATCCTTCGGACATTTCAGCTCTCTGCTATTTTGAAAACATTGGGGATGCGTTGAATCGTATTGGTCTCCTTTCTTCCCAACTACGCTACTCACCATTCTCGTCTGCTGAAAGACATCCTTCTAGGCTCAACTCGAGACTTCTACTTTTGTTGAAGACTGGTTGATCTTGAATTATCATATCAATCTCCTTTATAGTTGGAGATTCAATGATTTCTCGTAGAACCACCCTGGCAAAGTCCTCAAAGATTCTTGGGACTTCAATAAATTCCTTTCTCAAGAATACTTGAAATGATGGGTATTCGAGAGAGCATAGGAAATCTTGTATGTGATCGAGTAAGGCTGTTTCCTTCTTTCATCAAATCGACTCTTTTGAAATCTTGATGAAGGGTTAGGACTCTCAAGTCTCGATCTCCCAAATTGTATGCAATTCTAGGATAAACATTAAATGCTAATTTTCCCGCATACAAATTTCTCAGAATCGCTCCAAGGCATGAATCCTTGAGATGTGAGATTCGCTTGTCAAAAATAGCAAGATTGAGTGGCGAATCTATTCCTTCCTTGAATGTTGCCTTAATAATGACTCTTATGGCTCCAATGTGAATCCATGAGAGTGTATTTGCAACTTCTCTTTTAACTCGCTTTTGATCTCCTGTATTTCTCTAATAGGGACCAACGCATCTCGATCAAAGTTACCTAAACTCCATCGGAATGGCTAATTCTCCTATTGTTACCCCGTGAATAATTTGATGTTTTCTTTCACGAAACCCAATCTTATCCAATGCTTTTTCCATAGCTCCGATTGTAAATCCATCATAGACTTGAAGCTTTGGATCTTCCTTCATGATTCTCATAAGAGTTTTATGAGAAACCGTCGTGTGAGAGAGGAATCCCGACATATCCTCCCCGATCGTCTGTGAAGAATTTCTTCTTCACTGATTAAATGAGTCACTTCCATCCTCCGAATAGATCTCTTCTTCATAGATGCTTTCATCCGAGGGAATATCCTCAAATTGATACACCTGTATTAAATCCACGATAATAGAAACAGACTTCTTCGATTTACGTGTGGCTTCAATTGTCGACTCATCGTTTTTGATTGTCCGGGCAATTGAGATATGCCCTCTTGCTCCGCATGTCCAAAGAATTACGATCTTTGAAACTTTCATTTTCTCTGGTATGAGCACGCCCGAAAGTTCTTCTTCCTGGATTTCTCACGGTACTTGCTTGATTAGAACCCGATGATGAGGCTCTACTCCCCTTGGTGCTGGTCTTTGTCCCGCTTTTATAACTTCGGGCTTTTGTTTTGACTTAACCTTCTAGGTCTCCATGAAGACCGCTTCTTTTGTTGTTGCTTCCTCGGCGGTATGGATGGCTTCTCTCCTTTTCTTCTTGTGCCGCCTTGGTTGACCTCCCACAACCGTTGGGATATCATTATCCACGCAACATAGAGGAACTGCTTTGTTAATTCCTCTTAATCTCTTGTAATTCTGTGCGAGTCGCTTGATAGCACCATTCGATAACTTGGCCTTTAGGAAAGACATTTTTCCCGCCACGCTTCTACTTGACTCCACACCTTGTATTCCCGATAGGCATTTCTCTCCGGGGACTTGGAATCTTGGCAAAGAATAGTCATGTGCGCTTCTTTTTCCTCAATCTTGGATTTCCACCCAGTATTCGGTGAACAACTTGATATATTCGTCAATATGACAAATATCCAGAATGGCTTCGAGACTATAGAGGGCTTGTTTATATTTCTTTCTTTTTTTCATCCTCTAATCCTCGAAATAACCCATGCCGATGAACTGGATTTTGAATAGTTTTGCCATACCATCGACAATTCCTTTAAGTGATTCTCCGATGTGACCGAACTTTTCGTGCTAGCATCGGTCATATCCTGCAATCTTCACCGATCCTTCAAGACTCATTTCAAGGAGTAAAATGAATGAATCCTTTGTAAGATCGAGGGTTCTCTTTGAAATTCTCATAGTCAAGCCCATTCATCAATGAGAACTTCTCTGTTTTTAAAATCGGATGTCCAGTTTAACATCAACCCATACGGATGTATTGGGTCGAGGTGCGATCTTCCATAAGGCGTCTCGATAAACATTCGGCCTTCCAGTGAGTTGTCCTGTTCCCGCAAGAGGGTTTCGACCTCCTGTCCCCCGAAAGTGGATCACTCCCGGTCGTGAAATCCCCAAAGATGTGCATCCTCTCGTCTCGAGCTCCATGATGTGAACCCGTATTTCTTCGACGTTAGGATTAACGGTGGCGGTGGTGGTGGAATTGGTCTACCTTGTGGATCATAGGTAACCAAAGTTGATTCTCACTGCGTTCATCTTTAAATCTACAATACCTAATCCCGAAGGATTCTCGCCAAAGTCATGTAGATCTTTAAGATTCATCTTTTCAATATCCATTTTTTTTAATTTTTGATGAATTTTCCTTTGATTAGAGCAATGAGCTTCTCCTCATCCGTCATTTTTCGTATGACTTGGTTGGTTTCCCTTTTGATGTAAATAGGTCGCCCCAAAATCAATACGTTTCCTTCCTCTCGATGAACTTGGCCTCGCCCTCCAGGTTCTTGACTCGTTTCAATATCATGAAGGATTTCAAGAGTTTCCTTCGATATTTCACCATCGCTCTCCATCCGTTCTCGATCCGATGAACTTGTCTTGGTAGATGAATATGGCGGTTGCCATAATTCTCGCACCTTTCTCGATTTCTCTAAGATCTTCGAGATCTTAGATTTGTCTGGGAAGTATCTCGTTCCACTCTCGTACTCCATCGTGAATCATTGTTCGATGGGAATTTTCATGAACCGTTTCTTGAAGGTTCATCAAGTGAACATATAAGTCCGTTAAGCATCCGAATCGCTATAATATTCTCGCTCGCATTTTGCATTGCCTTAAGGTTTCCCCGTCGGCTCTGCTGTTCCTTTTCTTCATGTTGGTATTCCCAATATGAAACCTGGTCAAGGTGTTCTTGTGCATACATCGTCAATATTTGACGATATGTCTGTAAGGGTACATCTCGGACATCGTCCGGGATCCATGAACTCGGAGTAATTTCTCCTCACCAATTGTTAATTACATAAATATAATAAATTTAACTAAAAGTTCTTAATAAACCTAGGCTCGATACCATTTTCGAGGGGATCGCAAGACCATGAGGAGTATATGTAGATCAAACAATAAAATTTATGGCATAGGTGGTAAAGTGCAACAACTTTAAAGTTTAGAGGGTAAACTCAAAACAACTTTCATATAGCTAGGGGTGAATCGTAATTTAAGGCAAAGTGTAAAATTTCGCATAGTTGGGAGGGTTAAGTGTAACGATTTAAAGTTCGTATGGTTAAGTGTAAAAGTTCGAATAGTTTGGGGGGTTGAATGTATTTATCCCTAGAGTTAATAACACAACTATGTCCTTGAGGGACAACTAAGTTAGTTAAACAACGAGTTAGCTACTCAACGACGCGATAGAGTTTGTTGATAGAATAACCTCAAATTGCTTTAGTCTAAACCTTAACTTGGTTGTGATGAGTTTTTCATTGGAAGACTTAACACCCTTGAATTTGATTTAGCTTTGTTTTGAGACTTAATTTTAGCACTTAGTTATTTGTAAGTTGGATAGCAAATTATCGCAGATATGAAATGAGTATGCGAGAAATGTAAATATCTTTGAAATGTAAATGACACAAGCAAATTTTATAGAGGTTCGAAGATGGGGTAATTCTTCTAATCCTCTCTTCTCCAACTCCCCGGAGGAATCCACTAAGTAATGATCAATTCACAAAGTGGTTATCGGTCCCAGAGACAAGTCTTGATCACACAAATTGACTTGCTCCTTGGAATCGATCCGGAGATGGCTTGGTCACACAATGGCGGCTTCTCGCCGACTCAAACCTTCTTCACAGGCAGTGCCTTGCTACTTTAGCTCACTTTCTAAAGCTTCTTGGATTTGATCACGAAGACCTCCAATAACTTGAGATTGGTTCGAACTTGAACCTTCCTACAATCCTCCTTGGAAAGTAGACCCTTTTGATTCTTCAAAAGTTTCCTCTTCAACAGTTTGAAGTTGTCTTTCCTTCACAACTTTGTGTTGGATTGATTTCCTTCGAGATTTAGGCTTGAGGATTTTGCTTGAATAACTTGAGAATATTTTGCGGAGTTCTGATTTAATAATGTTTGCTCGTTCGTGGTTCGTAATCAAGGTAACCTTTTCTCAATGAAATTCCTCACCTTTTATAGTAAACTTTGAAAAATCGCCCGTTGAAGAGATAGGTTGATTTTCAATAGTCACTTGTGTTCATTGGCTTGTCTTTTCTTGGTCTTCAATATTGAGATGTAGACCATTCCTCGTATTAAATGAATGCCCGACTTTTCGTGTTCGACACGAGGTGCGAAGTGCTTCCCATTTGTTTATTTCTTTTGCACGCTTCGGGATCGAGCACTTTAAGACCAGCAAAGATGGGTGTATTACTTGTTTAAGTAATGTTCTTGACTTTTGTGCAACGGATTCTTTTCAATTAACTCCTATTTGCGATTTGCTTTTCCCGAGGTGACTTGAGTCTCTCCAATCATTGAAAGACTCATATGTCATTTCAACTTGTGACATGGCTTTTTTTAGTTGACTTAATCGACTCTTCACACAAATGTTCCTCAACTATTACATCTTCAAATAATCCTTGGTCCTCTGTCTTGGCCATACTCGGATGTTCCGCAGGTGGAGTCTTCACTTCACTTCTTCATTGACTTCTTGTATTTCCAGGCATAGCCGACTTAACTCGGCTCATACAACCCTATCTATTACAATAAGAATTACAAGGAAAATGGGGTGCCAACATTCTAATCTAAGTTTTACATGGCATTCATCAAAATCTACAAAATAATTTCCCAACAATAGCTACGAGCAGCTATCAGTGCCCAAGTTTTATGGATGAGACAAACCACGAGAGACTATGATATTGAAAAAGAGAAATTCCAATTATGTGTGATAACACTAGTGCTATTGCAATCACTCGAGAATCCAAAGGTTGCGATCAAGAACAAAACACATTGATGTCGATATCATTTTATAAGAGATCATCTTTGAAAAGAAAGACATCACTTTGGAATACATCTCAACGATAAGCGATTAGGCGACATATTCACAAAGCCCTTATGTGAATCAAGATTTGAAGAGCTTAAGAATGAGCTAGGGTTAATTGAGCAGAGTTAGGATACTCGGAAGACTTAATCACAGAGACAAGAGAAGAAAGAATGAAAAATAAGCAAGTTTCACAATTCAAATGTGAAAAACAGCTAAGACAGAAAATCACCGACGAGTTAGCTGACAATTTGAGTGATCCAATGTAAAGAGAGAAGCGAGTTAAGTCACGTTTGATGATAGCCGAGTTATTATGATCTAAAGTGACAAATACACAGATCGTTTTATGCAAGCGGAATGTTTATAAGGATGACGTCGAGTAATTATGATCACAAGACAAAAGTTGCACGAAAAATATATGATTGGATATAAATCTTCTTTGCATTTAATGTGAGGAAATTAATGACGTTTTGAAGCTTAAATCTTGACCGTCGATATTGATCAAGTTTTTCAAATTCCAAAACCGTCCTTTCAATTCTAATATAAATCGAAAATACATTTTCTCTCTCCTCACAAAAACTCTCTCGTCTTTATCAAGCAAGAAAAACTCTCTGCAAAAGTTTGAAAACCCTACTTTCAAAATCGAAATGTTACGTTTCTTTCACCATTTATCTTCATAAAAAATGGATGCTACATATGACTTCGTCAAGCTATCTCGAGAAGATCCACTCGGGATCCACAGTGGACTTCAAGGAAATGATTAAACATGCCACTAAAGATCGGAGAAACTCAAGAAGTCCGGTCTCAAGGACTTTCTCACCATGGAGTTCTCTCGACACTTACCTAGAATAGGCCGCGGTGTTCTATGTCAATGCGGAAGTACATGATGATGAGATTCGCTCATCTGTTCATGGAAAGGCCATCAAGATCACCGCTTGCGGACCCCGCCGAACACCGTAAGCTGCTTTCTTGATGGGCTTAAAGAAATAGCCGACAAAGATGTGAACTTAGCTGCGGCTGGAAGGAAATAGCCAAGCCTCGAGTTAGCTACGAAGGTCAGTCTCATACAACCAAGAATGAATTAACCAAGGACGATTACAAAACTAATGGACATCGTGTCCAAGTGCGTGGATATGAAATTTGGAAGCTTCAACCAGCCTATCTCGGACTAAGCTGGTGGTAATGGCCGCAATATTGGAAGAAAAGAAGGTTAATCTGGGCTGAGTTTGTCTTGATTGTATCACGCCAAACGTGATCAATAAGTCCTTCAAGGAAGATGGGACTTCCGGATGTTCATTGGGGTATGACCGGTGATTGGCCATTTGATGGAAGTGAAGGGGATTGATGTGCGTCATGACAAGCCATTCCATGAAAACAAGAAAATGTTCAAGGCAAACCTCTCTCGGACCTCGGAGGAAGGCTCATGCCGAAAGCCGACACAAGTGAGGGTGAGTCGGTGACCACTGCGGAAGACACAATCACTGCGACCGCTCCAAATCTCTCTCCTAAGCTGTTCAAAAGAAGAGAGTTGTGGCGCTAAGCCCGCACCTACCCCTCCAACCAAATCCAAGAAGGCTCCCCCCTGCAGCCAAACCACAAGCACCGCCCCATAGCCGATTCAAGCCCTTGCCTCTACTGCGAGACTCGAGAAGGAATTAGTTCCTTCTCCAATCGTGAAGAAATGACGCACCGCAAAGCCTCAAAAGGCATTGCATCGAAGGAAGAATGTTGAAGCACAAGCTTTCTCATTTGAAGAGCCCGAATGTAGAGCCGAGAAGTTCCCTTGGCTCCAACAAAACGAAGACTACTGCTCGAAATGTCGGAGTTGGAGAAGCCACCGAGTCCGGCACTCGCTAGAGAAGCTGAAGAGATGGCGATGCTCAAGAAGAGCATCTCAAGAGAAGTACGGTGGAGATGTAGCCACCATTGATGCCTAGAAGATCGCGATGTCGATCAGAGTGTAGAAGACCCAGCTTGCTCGTGAGACAGTGTGGAGAATGAAATAGCCGAGACAGCCAAGTTGCCCCAAGAAAGAGCATCCCACTCCCCTCGGACCGATGCCAATATACCCGAGGATCTAACAAGCTCCACTTGCTAGAATTCGAAAGATGGAGACGATGATGATGACGTGATTATGTACTCCCTAGTCTACCCGGATATTCAAAGAGATTGAGGGAATGGAGAAGATGGAAGGCGGAATTCTCTAGATAGCAATTTGTGCACCCCGAGTACATCGAAGAAGAGGAGGAGCTCCTAAGCTTCCTAGGAAATGTCTGTGTCCACTATGCCCTCAATAAGGAATTCCGCATGGATGCCCTTCATGACATTAAAGATGATGAGAAAGAAAAGGCATTGGAGAAGGCCAGAGTCACTGAAAATTCCAAAATGTGTATGTTCACCGGAAGCCATGAGCATCACATGGAGTCAACCGACAAAGCGATGATCTAGAGGAGTTCGACCACCGCAGCATTGAAAAGACCAAGTTCCAACAGGCCATTGAGGAATCACGATCCCCGCATGAGCAACAACTACAAGAAGATCCATGAGAGTATTCCCAACTCTCTCATCGACCGATCCTCGGGTGTGGCGCAAAAGATTGCAAATCGACATTGCCGCCATCACATCCCGCGTGCAATCTAAAAATGGCTCTCGGAGGATCGACGATGAAACTAGGGAATGAGATGTAGCAGAACCCTAGCCAAGCCAACCCCGAAGAAGGTGTTGAGACACCTCCCAAATGGCTGATTATTCAAAAGGATAAATAGCCGGGTCTCGGAGCAAGAGTAACCCCACAATCATAACTTAGCCGGTACGCCACCGAGTGGGGGGTTCTCCACCACAACGCCTAGGTCGGAGGACGCCATGGGGAGACCAAACTATGCGCTTAGGAGGTGAAGGTAAGAAATCAATGTATAAGTAGAGTGAAGTTGACGAAGCTTGGGCGGTTGAGACTGTCCCAAATTAAACTCCCTATAAAATGAAGGCCGATGATGTTGCGATGCATCTAAAGGAAAGGATGGAATTGATACCATGGGAGTTGAGACTTCTGGTCCTAAAAGTGAAATCCTAGGAGTTGAGACTCAGACGGATGCCATCGAAGACTCCTGGTCCTAAAAGTGCAATCCTAGGAGTTGAGACTCCGACGGATGCCATCGAAGACCCCAAGGCAAAGTGAGTCCGAAGGAAAATCTATCAAGACCCTACCGCAATTGAGACGCACGTAGGGATGTTGAAAAACCCTACAACATTGAGACTGTTGGGGGTAATGAAGGCCTAAAGGTGGTTGAGACTTCCTTAGGTAAATAAGTTGAGCAAGAGCAAATTCATCATGTCGAGACGGTGATGAAGAAGCCTTAATCGCGCTCTCGGTGATTCCCGGAAAACATTGACACATAATTTTTGGAATCGCACAATGAAGCCGAGTCCATACCGTTGATGAATCTGTCGAGGATGCTCTAGACTATTGTAGTGATAGAACAACTCGATGAGGTTTATATTCGATGAGCCAACCCCATGGCTACATCACATTCGATGATGTTGATAAAACAAATGACGACCCGAAGAACTCAAAAGAAAACACACACGATGCTGAAGCTTAACAACACAGTGAGGATTAGTCACCGGGCAAATCGAAACAATCGCCCAGCTTTGAAATCGATCACCGGTGCAGCTACCACAACTACTCAAGCGAGAGACTCATTCACCAACAAACAGGCACCCACTACGTTAATCGCCGATGAAACTAGCTCGGCCGAGGCAAATAGAGTCAAGCACTTCAAAAGGAGAACGGAAAGGCTCCACAACGTGGACCTATGGGAATCCCTCCGGTTCTCGGATGATATGTTTACAGAGATATTCCACTGAAGTTGAATTGCCACCTCTGGATGCCGAGTATGCTAGAGAACAAGCAAAGTACACTTTGTGTAGGAAGAGACAAGAATTCAAATGATTCCATTGTGCCTATAAGCTTTGGCATCGATGGTGTTTGGCCTCGAGGAAGAGTCACTTCTCACAATTCGAAAGGCATTTAAGGATATTTGCGAAGAAATTGAGAAGATGAACGCCACCTAGCATCGTTAGATCTAAGGTTGGACAACCGTGATGCAAACATCAGTGGGGATATTCGAGGTGGTGTCCTACGGATCGGGAATGGGCTACGCAGACTCACGCTATGCGATTAGAGCAAGTCCGCTACTTTAAATCACTCTTTGCGAGCCGCTAGTATGGAGTGCGGATAATGTACGATTTTAGCAAAGGCGGAAGAGTTTATGGTAAGAATTGAAGATTACCACAAGTTGAATATGGAGTTACTCAAGTTGCAACACAAGAGAGAGGTTGCCGACCGAGGACAACATGAACCAAGTTCAATCTTCTTCGGAAAAAAAGGAAACTAATGGCAAATGAGTCAAAGGCTATGCGGTCGAGAATCTCGAACAACCTACTCCAAAGCGGATGACAAGTAAAATTCTACGAACAACCGACTTGACTTCATTCTCGGTGGTTTTTCCCTAGCGACCCTATCTCTTGGTGATGATGCCAAAAAGGGGGAAGATGAGGCCTTGAAGGAATCGAAGGAAGAGAAAAGGAGTCTTTAGATGGAAAAGAAGGGAGAAACATCTAAGGGGATGGAAGCTCGAAAAATCCCCCCGAAGCTTATGTTCGTTCGAAACCCCCAACAATGAGAGATAACGACTTCAATTTTCAAAAATCTACCGAAAGAGCTATCAAGAGAATGTAAAGGCGAGATGGCAATCAAAGAGTCAAGAAAAGCCATCGGCTGAATTTGAGAATGTAGTTGAAAAGCGATCACGCATATTCGAATATCGAATGCAATATGATGGTCCTCCAAATGGAAAAGATTTCCTGCGATCAAGCCCCTAAGAGACATTGCTATGCCGACGTTGGGTCTAAACCCGGATCCCTGAGTAGTTTCAAACTCTAAAGGCGAAGGCTACTTCCCGGATATGACTCTACCTCAAGCCCGGATTTGTACTAGGAGAAAGGTCTTGAAATATGCAAATCGATTGATAAGCGGCAGAAAGTTCTAGCGATCACTCAAATTGGAAAATCAAAAGCTCCAAAGATGCGACACTCCTAGAGAAGGAGGAGCCGAGTCGGGGAGAGGAAGGGGAAAGACATGGTGGCGGTGGAAGAGAAAGAAGTACTCAACCGGCCAAGACCAAGACACTAAGTTCATTGATCGCGAGAAGAAAAGGATCACATACTTGGCTGGATATGATCATCTTGCTAACCTGGAAGTTGCACGCAAGAATCTTTGAAGCCGTGAGAAGACATAAAGCTGAAAATGAATGGGAGGAAAGACATCGTAGGGATGACCTGCTTTGTGAGGCGAGCATATGAGAAGAAGAAGAAGGATGAAGAAGAAAGAAAGAGAAGGAGAGTTGAGGAGGACGAGAAGAAGAGCAAAAGATGAAGAGAGAAAAAGGAAGCGATCAAGGCGTTGAAGATGGGTGCAACCCCTTATGTATTTTACTTTGTAAATACACACTGTAAGTTCTTTGTAAGTTTACTCTGTTACATGTTGTATTTCAATGAATGTATAGAGTATATTGTTGTAAACATCTTTGTAAAAGACAAGAATGCTATGATCAATAAAATTGATTATTTAAAGCATACATTCTTTGTTACTTGCACTGCTTGTGTTTGATGTTTATTTTTATTTAAGTTTTGGCATCATCAAAAAAGGGAAATTGTTAGGAAATTTATTTAAGATTTTGATGATACCATGTAAAACTTGGACTAGGAAGTTGGCACCTCATTTTCCTTGTAATTATATGTTGTAATAGATAGGTATGAAAAAGCCGAGTGAAGTCGGCTATGTCAAAGAATGCAAGAAATCAACTCGCAAACTAGAGTGAAGACTTGGGTGTGTCGGCTAAGTATTGCCAAGGTGGAAGATAAGAACTCAACTCAAGGAGAGCCAGGCTAAGGAACAAATGTGTGAAGAATGAGGAAGTATCGGTCAAGTCGGTAAAAGAAGTCAAGTCTAACAGCTTGAAGTGACATTGAGTCATTCCCATGTTTGGAGTAGACTCAAGTCAAGGGGGTAAAGCGCATCAAGTCAAGACAACAGACATTGATCCGTTGGAAGGAAGTCAAGGATATTACTCGATATAATTATGAGTCCAAGGTGCCAGTCTTAAAGTGTTTGGCCGAAAACATGGAAAAGGAATAAGCCAATGGGAAACTTTGGAACATGTGTCGAGACCACTATAAAGTTGCGAGCCATTTAATGCGAGGAAGGGTCAACATAAAAATGCCGCAGACTAAGAACAAACAAGCCAACGAACATGAAGTGTCATTTGAAAATAGCCTATCTCTTCAACGGGCAAATTTTCAAATGTGCACTATAAAAGGCCGAGGAAGCATTTGAGAAAGGGTTACGATTTACACGAACGAATCAAGCAATTATCAAGAAAGCATAACCTGCAGTATTCTCAAGCTTATCAAGAAAATTCCTCAAGCCTAAAACTCGAAGGAACTCGATCCAACACACGCTGTGAATGAAAGATTACTTCAACCTTGTTGAAGAGAAAAAGTTTCAAGAACGAAAAAGGGTCTAATCTCCAAGTTGAAGAAGTCAGAGAAAGGTTCAAGGTCGAACCGGAGTTTCAAGTTTGTTGGAAGGTCAGGTGATCGATTCCAAAGACTTGAAGGGAGTTGAAGTAGCAAGGCAACTGTCTTGTGAAGAAGTTTGAGTCGCAGAGAAGCCGATTGCGTGATCAAGGTGTCTCTGACCGAGAACCGCTTTGTAACTTTATCTATTACTTAATGGATTCCTCCAGGAGTTGGAGAAGAGTGGATTAGAGGAATTACCCCATCCTCGAACCACTATAAATTTGCTTGTGTCATTTACTTTCAAAGATTTACTTTCTTGTTTATATTTTCATATCTCACGATAAGTTATACTTTGCTATCAAACGATTATAATAACAAGTGTTAAAAATAAGCTACAAATTAATAAGGGTGTTAAGTCTTCCTGTTAAAAACCAAATCATCTAAAAGTTAAGTGTTAGGACGCAAGTTATAATATCAATAGCTCGAAAGTCTGCATTGAGTGGGTAACTTTCTTGTGAAGAAAGCCAACCTAGTCATCCCCCAAGGACATAGTGATTTGAGTCAACTCATGTTGAAATTCTTAAAAAGACTAAAAAGTGAAAATTTGGCAAGGTTTATTCAACACCCCCCCCTTCTAAACCTTACACCACACCCCTTGGGATCTACAACCCGCACACAACCAAACATTAGACGGGCCCCAGTGCCCTAGGGACACCCTCCGACGCTCAAGTCAAGACACAGTGATTGAGAGACAAATTAACACAAGAAACGCGAATCTTTGAATTAATGCATAAGAGTGATTATGAGAGAATTAACTTACAAATGTTGAGGATAGACCTTTCTATACATGGGTGATGAGCCTCGTGAGTAGTGTAGGAAAAATTGGTCTGAGACCGATTCTGACTCCTTTGGGCGGGTTATTCTATTAATAGCCCATTGGGCAATTAATAATATTCCTATATATAAATAAAATATATATTAATTATTATCGTTTTTCCCCAAATGATTCCAAATAAAATAACAAGTTAACTCTTTTTTTTTTTCTCACCTTCAAAGTTATCTATACAAGTAGCCAACTTAGCTATTTTTTCTTAAAAATATTTTTTTCTCAATTTACATGTCATGTCTAAAAAGTATGCGATTTTATTTACTCTGAGGTAGTCTCCTATTAGACAAAGTAATAGTTAGATGGATCTAGCCTAACATATTTACTCAACTCCGCAAACCTAGGGGGCGATGACTCGGCCCGACCACATTATCGACCCATCGCAATATCTAATATATTTTAAGGGACATACTAATATTATTAAGTAGGGCTACGAAAAACTTTTATTAGAAAGAATGATAGTTTTTAGGGGAATTACTAATATTCTTTTAGGAGAAAACTAATATTTTCAAGGAACTACTATGTTTTAGGGGCTCGACTAATACTTTTGACGGAAAAAACTTATACTTTTTAGGGGCTACTAAATATTGTCAAGTAAATTACGTACTAATATTTTTCGGGTGAACTACTAATATTTTTCAGATGAAAACCTAAAACTTTTCAAAGGTGCTCTCATGATACTATATCACTTTACTTTTCGTAGGGGCTGCTAATACTTTTCGGATGGATTTGCTAATACCGGTCTTGACTATTACAAAACTATATTACAAAAACACCATCAGGTTGGTTTTCCATCTAACGAGTTTTTGTCCGTTAGACCATCCGACAAGAGTTTTTGTTATTCTTCTAACTTTGTTAGAGAATAGAATTCTTTTTTTCCACAAAAAGGATAAATTTAAAATTGAAAGAAAAATAAATCTCTCAATTTTTTTAGAGGATTAATTACGTTTTTGACATTTTTTGGCCTTGTCGGTCTCTTTCTCTCACAAAAATGAATTACTTAAACTCATTATTATTACTTGTCGACCCCAAAATGAATTACTTAAATCGGAAGAATCACGAATATTTTGAACTTTTACCACCTCAATGACCTCATCCTCTCAAGCTTCCATATCAATCATTATTGCCCATAAGCAATGAAAACGCATGCATGTCTGCAATAGTAAAGAAGAATATATTATATATGATTGTATATGCCTTTTCTTGTATCTTTTGCTACTATGGATCCACTTTTCTCTTGAATTATTACCTCTTTTCTCTTGTTCTTATGTGCCGCCAATGTCGATCCGTCATCGCATTTGTTTCTCTTCTTTGCCTTCTTGGGATAGTGTGATAGGTCGGCTAGCACTCTCATGTGAAACCATCATTTCTTAAAATTTTACAATGTTGAGTATCTATCTACCAAGATAGAAACAAAAAATATCATTTAATCACTAAGATTAATGTACAAAACACAAAACCGAAAAATAAAGGTATAAAAATAAGAAATCTTTGAAAGTAAACAATAAAATCAATTAGGGCAAAAACCATAATCTCAAGATTTGAGATAAGTTCGCTCAAGTTGGTGAACCGCCCAAAGATAGTCACACAAGACAAATGAAGGCCACCAAGACCCTCAATAGCCGCAACCAAAGCCGACCTCCCAAGAACCACTAGTTTCCACCCGGAACCCTAGATCTAGCCTCGAAGAAGAACAACTCGCAAACCCACAAAGAAACCTAACCCCAAAACTTCTTATCGCACACAAAGGTGTGAACGAAGAACCCTCACAAGTAAGATCACAACAGATCTAACAAGAAATCACAGAGAAATCATACAAGAGATAGGATTTTCTAGAGAGAGAGAAGATATCGAGAGAGAGAATTCGAGAGATGAGAGAGAAAGAGAACTCGAAATAATAAATTAGGGTTTTACGTAGCGGCCATTTAATAGGGCAAATGGATGGCCGAGATCAAGAGGCACAATCCAATGGTTATAAGGTAAGTAAAGGATCCGCGGTTTATAAATCGGGTACCGATCCGAACTCGTCAACTGGCTAAGCCAAGTGGGTCATTTGCATGGAACATGGGATGGGCTATTGAGGAATGGGCTTGGGACATTACGGGCTAATATAAATGAGTGGGCCAAAATATCCAACAAATCTTTACCTTTTGAGCCACTACATGGGTACTTAGACAAACGGGTGAAATTCCGCTTCATCATAGCCTTAATGCCTACTTAGCACATAGCATAGTATGACTTTCACCATAATAAGCACATAGCAAATTATGGTATGACCTTCACCATAATAAGCACATAGCAAATTATGGTACCAAAAACACAAAGTAAGCTAGATTTTAATGTTGGACTAACACAAGCACAAAACGAGTGTTTATCCAATACTCGATTTTTTAAACGGGTTTGAAACTTAGATACAAGTAGACACTTAGTACCCATATTTGCGGGATTGTATTCATATGCAATTTTTTCAAGACTTATTAAACCTTTTGAAATAATGTCTCTTATATAATGAAACCTTACATCAATATGTTTAGTACGAGCATGAAAAATAGGGTTTTTGCATCTTTGAATACTAGATTGACTATCGAAAAATACTACTACTTTTCCTTTCAAAAAACCAATTTCAGAAATCAGGCCCTTTAACCACAGGGCATCTTTTAAAGCTTCAAATATCGCAACATATTAAGTCGGTGGTTGATAAAGCCACAATAAGTTGCGGTTGAGATTTCCAACTTATAGAACAACCACAAAAAGTAAAAACATAAGAAGTAGTAGATTTTATGTTGTCTCGACATTGGCATAATTGGAGTCAACATAGCCCTTTAAAACAATGCCATCTTTACATTTTGAAAATTTTAAACTACAGTTGATAAAATGAACCAAATATCTCAACAACCACTTAACAATATTCCAATGAATAATGGCGAGAATTTGCCATGTACCCACTCAAACAACTCACATCATAAGCTATGTCAGTCCGTCCGCATCGACCATAAGGTACATGACATGATCATATGGCATTAGCATAGGGTACATTTTTCGTAGTTTGAAAATCAACATCGCTTTTAGGAGATTGATCCTTGCTTAACACAAAGTGTGCGGCAAAGGGCGATCACGAGTTTAGCATTAGACATAGAAAAAAATTCAAGATCTTTTCCACATAAGAAGATTGGTTCAAGTAAATCACAGGAAGTTTCCGATCCCTAAGAATATTAATGCCCAAAATCGTTTTGGCATCACCCAAGTACTTCATATCAAATTTATCACTTAGATAAGATTTCACATAATCCACATATTTGATACAAGGACTACAAGTAACATATCATCCACAGAGTAATAAGAAAACATGTGACTCAAGATTTCTCTTTAAAATACAGGCGGTGGTCAAAATTACTCCTTTAAATTTTAAAGATAACATGCATTAATAAAATTTCTTATTCCACTGTCTTGGAGATTATTTTAAGCCATACAAGGATTTCTTGAGCAAACATACGAAATTAGACTTAGATATATCAACAAAACCCTCAGTTTGCCTCATATAAATATTTTCATCTAAGTCACCATGTAAGAAAGCGATTTTCACATCAAGTTGTTTAAGTTCCCAATGAAATTGATCAACTAATGCAAGCATAATTAAAGAAAGTGGTAATTTTAACAATAGGTGCAAAACATTCTATGTAATCTACACCTTCGTTACGAGTAACACCTTTTGCCACAAGTATTGCTTTATATCCGATGTGAATCATTTTCATTCTTGACTTTAAACAACCACTTACAATCCACAAGAGAACAATAATCAGGTTTTGGTACAAATCCAAGTTTTATTAACATGCAAAGAGTTCATTTCATCAATCATAGCATTTAATCGCTCATTAGCATGATCGATTTTAAAGCTTCATTGTAGGTTTTAGGCTTCGTGTTATCAATAGAATCAAACACGTAACACACATATGAGGCCATATGATAATCAACAAACTTGGTAGGGGCTTTAATGTTTCTCCTATTTCTATCCCTAGTCAACGATAATCATTCAACTCATTATCGGTTCGATCTCATTTACATCATGTACATTATCATCCACAACATCATGCACATCAAGTTGATCATGAATATCAAGTACATTCTTAGAATCATAAGGCAAATTATTATTTTTAGGTAAATCATGCATATTCTCGCATTCGAACGGGTATAGGAATAATAGGAGTTTCATTTTGAGTCTCCACCTCATTTGAAGTGGTGGGGTTTTCGAAATATCGAGTAGAGGATTTTTGCAAACAAGGCATTTCATTTTCATTGAACACCACATCCCTACTAATCGAACATTGAAACCATTTTCTCCCTAGACCACAACATGTACCCTTTAACCCCATAAGGGTATCCCAAAAAACACATTTTAGTGATCTATGTTTAAGTTTATCGGTCTTTTGGTGTTCAAAGGTTGAACATCCAAAAATTAATAAGTTTGAAAAGTCGATGGTTTGCCGCACCACACACGGTCGTGGATACTTTCCCATTAAAGGTACAGATGGTGATCTATTTATCAAGTAAGCGGTAAATTGTATGAACTGCTCACCCTAGAACGTTTTGGAAAGACCGAGGAAGTAAGCATACTCTTCACTCTTTCCAAAATAGTCATGTTCATCCTCTCGGCTACACCATTCTCAGAGGGTGTGTAAGCACAATCTTGTCTTACAATACCAAACTCTGCACGAGTCTATCAATATTTTTGTTACAAAATTCTAAACCATTGTTAGTTCTAAGGTATTTAACCTTTTTACCAATTTGATTTTCTATCAAGATCTCCCAGTTTTTAAACTTTTCAAAAATATTAAATTTGTTTTTCAAAATAAATATAAAAACCTTTCTAGAGAAATCATCAATCATGGATGAAACTATATGTTTCCACCATGGGTCGGAACAATAGAAGGACCCCAAACATCGGCATGCAAGTATTCTAAAATATCGAACATGAATATTGTTTAGGATAGGAGGAGATGGGAAATTGAACCTTTGATGTTTTCCAAACACAAAGGAGTCACAATGGCACACATGACAATTTATCATTTCCAAAACAACCATCTTTATGTAAAATTTCAAAGTCCCTTAGAACTTATGTGACCAAGGCTTCTATGCCAAAGTCCAGATTTTATCTTCTTTAACAAAGTTCACATAATTCACGGGAGTATTTACATCGGATACGTTCAACACATATAAGTTCCTTCTTTTTTTCAGCTTTTATAACAACAAGAGAGCCTTTTAAAATTTTCATGACCCTCTTGCCCCACCTACCCTCTAATCCATCGATTCAAGTGCAAAGACATGACATCAAGTTATTACTTAAATGAACATTACTTACATCTTTCGGAGTGATCACATAACCATAATCAAACTTTAAACATACATCACCAATTCTAAACACTTGCCATTTTTCTCATTTGCCATAGAAATGCAGATTACCATGTTATACTTGAGTAATTAGAAAATAAAATTTTTAAAAAGGGACATATGGAAGGTACATGTAGAATCTATAAGCCAATCAAATTCACGAAAAGATTGTGAAGGCACAAAATTCACATAATCATGCACTTGAAACCATAAAACATCACCCAAGTGTTCATTACGAGTTGCCAAGTTAACATGATCATTGGAATTCTTCTTGTTATTGTTTTGATTCCCATTTTTCTTGTTAGGACACTCTTTGAGATAATGGCCTTGTTCACCACATTGTAACATTTCCTATGTTTTGATCCGGATTTAGACACCTTACCCTTTTTCCTTTTTTATCGATTTATCCTTGTTAGAGTTATTCCCATTTTTCTTGTTTGAGACCTGCTCCTAACATGCATGACTTCACCATTATTATTCTTATTCCCCTTAATAGCTTTCAAATCAAGTTCTTTACTCTTAACGCCATTAATAATAAAAGATGTATCAAGGGTGATATTATCTCTGCCATCACTTTGTAGGTATCGGGATATCATTCAAATCACAATAACAGAATAATCATCTATGTTTTTTTCACGAGTAAGCTTAATAACTTGAATCGAGTTTAGTAAAAACATCCAACTTTTCATCCATATCTTTGGACAAATCCAGTTTAAATCTATATAATTTCTCAAGCGAAAACAACTTAGAAGGCAAAGAAGTTTCATGTATAATTCCTTTAGTTTATTGCATAAAGCTTTAGCATTGAATTATTTACCAACCTTTCTCAAGACATCATCGATAAGTTCAAGATAATAGAGGAATATGCATATTCATCAAGTTTAGTTTTGGTTTTACGATGTGTGTAAAATATACGTGCATTTTGGGCATAAAATGATATATAATTGATGCATTTGCACGCATATTAACTATGTTTCTACTTGGTCTCCTTTAAAGGGCATGGCATGCGTATTCTTGTAATTCTTGCGGAAACGGAGCTTAAAATAAAGAAATGTCAGTTGGGATGCCTTGATAAGATTGCCAAATGCAAAAAGAAGATCAAAACGACGGAAAAAGGCAACACAAGCACTTCACACTACGGCTGGATTGTGTGGTCTCACACGACCGTGTGGAGTGGTGGTGTGAAAATCACACGGTTATGTGAAGAAGGGAAGAAAACAGGGGACGGAGCGAGTCCACATGGCCATCCGTGTGATGTCACACGGCCGTGTGGATAAGGTCGCGGCCGCACCACCACCCGTGCAAGCTCACACGGCCATGCAATCAAGGCCAACGCCCGACCACACGCTGTGTGGTCCCACACGGCCTGGCCATGTGGGAGTCTAGTTTAGCGCATTTTTGGAGTTTGCTTCTCGTTTCAACTCTACAAGTGATCTCTCCAAGCATCTATGACAAGAAGGGTTTTCTCTCTATGTCTAAGAACTCTTGTCTGTGCTTATATGATGTCATAATATTGATTGATTTGTCTATGAATTTATAATCAATATTTGGCATATTTTTCGGATCTTAGGGGCATAATCGAAAACTGGATTTGTATTAAATATGATTATTTATTTTCTTAATTAATTCATGCATTCTATTTTATGAATTCGAGTGCTTATTTATAATTGCTTTTTATTTGGCCAATAATTTGCATGTCATATTTTTTAGTACAAAATTTCGGACGATGAGTTCTAACAACGATGTGAATTCAATTCGGACATGAAGCATGTGTGACAGCGTTTTATGGGGAGTCATTCAATTCACAAATCTTTTTGGGGTTAATAAGAATTGTAACGTTCGACCGGACTACAATTGTTATTAATCAACTGTTTACGCACCAACCCACTTCAGGGAGTAAATGAATTTAGGAATTTGAACCCATAGAATTGCATGAATTGATTTTTAAAACTTTATTCGCATTTAATATTGAAGAAGCATGTTGAGATTTTGTGCCTAAAGTTGCTCCTAATGATGTTGATTTTTATTTCTTTTTGGGGTTCATAAATTTATTTCTTTTTTTTTTTTTTTTTTTATTTTTTGATTTTTCCTAGATTAAATAATTTGATTTTCGGCGCTTCAATAAAATTGGAATATGATGTTATTATAGTCTAAGTGTTTCGAGCTTCAATCCCCGAGAGGAATACGATCTTGCTTGCCATTATCCTATAAACTACTACATCGTACACTTGCAATTGTATGAACCAAAATATTTTTTGGCAAACAAGTTTTTGGTTTTTTGCCGGGAATTTATTAGATTCTACTTAGATATAGTAATAACTAGTTCAATCTTAATTGAAGCATTTTTGTAAATATTTTTTTCTTTTTATCTTTTTTGGTTTTTTTTTTTTTTTTCTTTTGGTTCGATTTTAACATTGTTTTTGTTTAGTGCAAATCGTGCATGATCACGCGTTCCCAGATCAACCTAGCAAATTCCCATTGATTTGGAAATCGAAAAAGACAACTAAGCAACTAAGAAAAAGAGCCAAAATAATGGCGGATGAGACTAATCCGAACGCAGTGGAAAATAGAAACAATGAGGAGCGCCCACTGGGGGCGTCGGGGCGGAATTGTGGAAAGGCCCGCAAGGGCGATTAGGGACCACTTCCACCGGAGGTAAGCCAAACTTATAGGGATGTGGCCCGTCTGCGATCAATGCAAATAATTTTGAACTAAAACTAGCATTGATCCGAGATAGTGTCACAAAAACCATTTGGGGGTAGAGCCGTTGAGGATCCAAACGTGCATCCGGCGCATTTTCTAGAAATTTGCGTCTGATTAAGATGAATGGTGTTTCGAGGATATCATACGATGCCGCTTTTTCTCATTCTCTCTGCGCGATAAGGCTAAGGGATGGTCATGCTCTTTAACACCACCAGTCGCAAATTGGGCAGAACTAAGTCAGCGATTTCTATCTAAATACTTTTCCCCCAGTAAGACGCTGCAATTAAAATCAAATCGCCCGATTTAGGCAATTAGATGCTGAGCCACTATATGAAGCATGGGATAGATTCTGGGAATTGCTAAGGATGTGACCTCAACACGGATATCCCGACTACCAACAGGTTTAGTACTTATATAATTGTTTGATTGGAAACACAAGAACAATTATCGATCTTTGCATCTAGAGGTGCACTACTAGGGAAATATCCCGATGAGGCACTAGAATTATTAGAGGAGATGGCGAACAACGATTACCAATGGCCATTCGAAAGGTCGACTATCCGAAGAGTGGCGGAGGTTCGGGATGAGAAGGTCGTCATGCTCACGAAACATGTATCCGTGCTAAATATGAAATCGACGCGATGCAACAAGTGACTCAAGAGATCCTGCTATTGTTGAAGAGGAAGCAAACTTTGTGGGCCAACAAAGAAACTTCAACAATAATTACAAATAATCGGATACCCAACTACTACCATCCAGGGTTGCGAAACCATGAAAATTTCTCTTATGCTAACCATAAAAATGTTTTGCGGCCACCGCAGGATATAACGTGGGTAATCAAGGCAGAGCGGAGTCCAATGACAAGAAAGCATCTCATTGAAGAGATGCTATCCTCGTTTATCGGAGAGACAATGGCGAGATTGAACAAAGATGAAGCCAAGATAGACGGGATAGAAGAACATGTCACTCGGCTAAACACAAACGTAAACGCAAGATCGAAATTTCTAGCAACACAAGTATCCCGGATCGCAATCGGCTAACGTGGGAGGCCAACACCGAGAAAGACAAATTCCCAAGTGATACTTGAGTGAATCCACGGAAGTAATGCAACGCCATTCGCGATGGATGGCATTGAGGGTTCACAGGTTTCAAATGACAAAGTTTAGCAAATAGTGATTAGAAATCAAGTCGGCTAAAGACGTTAAACTTAGAGTTGTATCGGAGGCAACCCAATGTATTTCATATTTTCCGTACATTTTTATCGCCTTCAATTTTAATTTTTAGTTTAGTTTCAATTTTTATTTATTAACTTAAATTTTACTTTTGTTTAGTGTTCTTGAGTTGTTGTGTATGAGGCGTCACGACAAACTCCCGATTATATAAAAAAAAGTACGGAACCAACGCAACACGGGCGTGTGATATCACATGACCTGGCCGTGCGAGAGGGCAAATTGCCCAGCACCACACGACCGTGTGGTCGAAGGCCGGAAATTCATACGCAAAATGGCAAAAAGACTTTCAAGGCCACACGGCTCGCCGTGTGATCCCACACGGTCGTGTGGCCCCAAAGGTAGAAATCGGGCGGACTCCAAACTACACCTATTTTAACCCCAAATTCCCATTTTTCTCACACTTTCTCCTACACAAACCCTAACCCACAAAAATTCTCTCTCCAAATACTCAAACCACTCTCTTTCTTTTGATAATTTCCTCATATGTTCGGGATGAAGCATGTTTTAAGTTTGGGGGTTGTCAAGAATGCGTAATCTAGTACTATTGCATTTTGCATTGCATTTAGGACGATGTAGAAGCACTTGCATTTTAATTTTTGAAAAACAAAAATCTATTTTTCTTTTAATTTTTCTTTTTTTTTTGTTTTAGCACGTTTACGACTTTAGCACGTTTAATTGCTTTTGTGTGTGGTTTTTAATTCACTCATATGCTCACTCCCTATGATTTTACTATGAATATTTTATGGCATGGGATAGCATAGTTGTGGGAATAATGTAATAAATTCTTAGGAGGAAAGTTATTTATTTGCTTGGCATGTGTTAAACAAATTGGGTATTTGAGGGATGAGTAGTATCTGGGTAAATGAAAAATACATGAAGCTCGAATAAGAAAATATCTCTCGAAAAATTACATAGAGAAAATCGAGCAAAGTAAAAGAAAATTCAGAAAATTTTGAGAAAAAAATGAGAGCTTGAGGCTAAAGAAAAAGAAAAGAAGGTAAAAATGCCTAAGAATGAAAAAAATGAGAAATAAGGGTGGAATTTAGTTGAAAAAAAAAAACTGATATTATGTCGAAATTGGGTTAGTGAATTGCAAGTTTGTGTGCTAAAATTCTATTTGATCAAGTCAAGTCAATTAATCCAAATTTCCTACCCTTACCAAAGAGCCTACATTACAACCAAATAAAAAGTCCATTTTGATTCTTAGATTTTGCACACAAAAGTGGTAGAGATGTTAAATGATTTGCAAGCTTATGGTAGTTCTACTTTCATTGAATTGAATTTGAGCGTAAACACTTACCATACACTTCGAGAGTAGAGTGATACACTATTTACTTGTGAGTCGCGATGTCAAGTACCGAAAGAGTATTAATGATGCCGAGTTTATGAATAAACGACTCCTTAATGATGAGTTATATGGTTTCCTTGAGTATGGAGTCGAGTGATGTTTAATGTTTACATGTTCTTGGGTGTTCTTTTGTTTTTCACATTATATTGTTTTTCTAAATTTGCTCGAGGACGAGCAATGCTTTAAGTTTGGGGATTTTGATGTGTGTAAAATATACGTGCACTTTGGGGCCTAAATGATATATAATTGATGCATTTGCATGCATATTTACAATGTTTTTACTTGGTTTCCTTTAAAGGGCATGATCTGCGTATTCATGTAATTCTTGTAGGAAACGGAGCTTAAAATAAAGAAATGTCTGTTGGGATACCCGAATAAGATTGTCGAATGCAAAGAGAAGATCAAAACGACGGAAAAAGGGAATAAAAGCACTTCACACGGCGGACCGTGGGTCTCACATGGCCGTGTGGAGTCGTGGTGTGAAAATCACACGGTTGTGTGAAGAAGGGAAGAAAACAGGGGGACGAAGCAGTCCACATGGCCGGACCGTGTGATGTCACACGGTCGTGTGGACAAGGCCAGCAGCCGTACCAGCCACCCGTGCAAGCTCACACGGCCATGCGATCAAGGCCAACGCCCAAGACCACACGCCCTATGATCCCACACGGCCTGGCCGTGTGGGAGTCTGTTTTAGCGCGTGTTTTGGAGTTTGATTCCCGTTCCAACTCTAGAAATGATCTCTCCAAGCATCTATAAAAGGGGACCAAGTCTTGCACGAAAAAAAAACAACTCTCTACATAGAAAACACATCAAATAACACAGAACGAAAGAATCGAAGAGATTCTCGAGAACAAAAGGCTAGGTCGCAAAGAACACCACAAGGCTTTCGCATCTAGGGAGCACAAGAGCTTCGAGGGCTTGGAGGAGAATCCATCATGACAAGAAGGGTTTTCTTTATATGTCTAAGAACTCTTGTTTGTGCTTATATCTTTGTCATAATATTGATTCAAATTTGTCTATGAGTTTGTAATCAATATTTGGCATATTTTTCGATTCGAGGGGCATAATCGAAACGTGGATTTGTATTAAATATGATTATTTATTTTATTAATTAATTCATGCGTTCTATTTTATGAATTCAAGTGCTTATTTATAATTGCTTTTTATATGGCCAATAATTTGCATGTCATATTTGTTAGTACAAGTTTTCGACGATGAGTTCTAACAAAGACGGAAATCAAATTCGGACATGAAACATGTGTGACAGGCGTGTTTGTGGGGAGTCATTCAAGTCACAAATAGTTTTGGAGTTAATAAGAATTGTAACATTCGACCACTGCTACGATGTTATTAATCAACTGTTTACGCACCACCCTACCAGGGGAGTAAATGAATTTAGGAATTTGAACCCATAGAATTGCATGAATTGGTTTTCAAAATATTATTCGCATTTAATATTGAAGAAGCATGTTGAGATTATGTGCCTAATGTTGCTCCTAATGATGTTGAAAATACTTGTGGGGTTCACAAATTCAATTCTTTTTATTTTTCTTATTTTTTGATTTTTCCTAGATTAAATAATTTAATTTTCGGTCGCTTCAATAAAATTGGAATACGATGTTATTATAGCCTAAGTGTTTTGAGCTTCAATCCCCGAGGAATACGACCTTGCTTGCCATTATCCTTTAAACTACACTGTACACTTGCGGTTGTATGAACCAAAACAATTTTTGGCGAATGCAGTTTCTTGAGAATC
Organism: Rehmannia glutinosa; assembly: GCA_016081115.2. Classification (NCBI taxonomy): domain Eukaryota; kingdom Viridiplantae; phylum Streptophyta; class Magnoliopsida; order Lamiales; family Orobanchaceae; genus Rehmannia; species Rehmannia glutinosa. The sequence goes on along the minus strand of JABTTQ020001025.1, from coordinate 374,607 downwards.
TTTATCGAAAAAACTAGTAATGAACACTGGGGTGATGTTTTAGTTGCCAAATGGAGAAATCATATTTTCCATTGAAGGGTTCCGTATGATATCCAGAGAATCCAATCATTTTATAAAAAGACACAGAATAGTCACGGAAAAAATAGCACACAGACTAGATAATCACAAGGAACAACAAAAGCACATAATAGAGCCACAAAATACACAACACGAGAGAATGTATCAAGATCATAGTACAAGAATAACACCGAAAAATGAAAGCACACAAGAAATCTTGGTCAAGATTCCCCTTGCACCTCGAGATTCCACTACACTCATGGTGCAAGGCCAAAAGGCTTGAGTGCTTAGGGTTTCTATTCCAAAAGAATAAAGGAAAGAACAGACTAACTATAACCAACACACACAAAGTTAGGGTTTAGAAAATCTCACTTCCGAAAGCAAAGTTAAGGGAAAAATTCCTCCGAAAAACTAATCACCGTAAAAACATTGATAACCAACGAACCGAACCAAAGCACCAACCCACCAAATCGGTAGATTTATGCTTTGATACCACTATTGGAGATCTATCTCGCCGAAAATATAAACAAAGAATATCAATTAATCACTAAGATTAATGTACAAAACACAAAACTAGAAAACAAAGGTACAAAAATAAGAAATACTAAAAGTAAACAATAAAAACAATTAGGGCTAAAACCATAATCTCAAGATTTGAGATAGGTTTGGCTCGGGTTCTTGAACCACCCAAAGATAGTCACACAAAGACACCGGATGGCCACCAAGACCCTCAATTGCCGAACCAAAGTCAACCTCCCAAGAACCACCGGTTTCCACCCGAACCCTAGATCTAGCCTCTCGAAGAAGAAGAACTCGCAAAAAACCCACATAAACCCTAACCCCAAAACTTCATATCGGACACAAGGGTTGTGAACGAAGAACCCTCACAATAAGATCACAACATGATCTAACTTGAAAGCACAAAGTGAAATCATATAAGAGGTAGGATTTTCTAGAGAGAGATAAGATCGTATCACATAGAGAACTAGAGAGATGAGAGAGAAAAAGAACCCCGAATAATAAATTAGGGTTTACAGAGAACCATTTAATAGGGCAAATGGAGGGCTGAGATCAAGAGGCATAATCCAACAGTTATAAGGTACATGAAGGATCTCGGTTTAATAAATCGGGTACGGATCCGAACCCCTCAACCTGGCTAAGCCAAGTGGGTTGGCCGCATGGCACATGGGTCAAGGCTATTGAGTAATGGGCTTGGGACATTATGGGCCAATATAAATAAGTGGGCCAAAATATCCAATATACAAAATTTTAAATGTTTATGTAGGTTGATTAAAATCTAGCAAGTCTTACGAAATAAATTTAAGATTATATTTCGAATAGATCTTTTGTGACACTGTCTCATGGATCTAAATCCATGAAATGGATCCGTCTAACCTATCCTTATCGTCTTGACCAAGAGGGAAAAAAAAGACGAAAAACCTACTATCATCGTGAGACAATGAAAACCATGGAGAAGAAAGGGTGGGCTTTCCAAAGGGATGCGTTCTAGTTTCATAGCAATTTCTCCTTCACCATGAGAGCAAGTGGAAAAAGACACATATGAGGACGTTGAAAAGGAAGCACCGAAAGATGAGGCGAGAGATCCAAATAGTTTATATATATACTAATTTTGACTATTCTCAAATCCCATGTCAAGATATTTCTAGCTTCTTTTTTTTTTTATATTTTATGGCGATATTTTACTGTTTCGTGAATCTCATTATGTAATAGCATGCGCCAAAACTTTAGTTCATGTCAAGGCATTTTTTTCATTCTGAAAGCCCATGCCAAAGATAACATTAGAGGTGGCAATTAGTCCAGGCCGAGCCGAGAGGAAAAGCCGGGTCGGGCCGGTCGAAATTAAACAACACACATTGATTTACGCCTCTTTTTTAGAATGAAGAAGTGATAACAAGAATGTAAGTGTGGGAAAATAAACAACACACATTGATTTATAGTAGTTCAACCCACATAGGGCCTAATCTACTACCACCCCGGTATATCCGAAGTTGATTTCAAAAAAGAAAAAGAATTTTATTAATAGTTACTAAAACTATTACAACTTCACCTTGAAGAGTACCACGCTCGTCTTACAACGGCACCTATGAAGATTACCACAATCATCCAACTCAAAGAGCACCAAACTCTTCTTCACCTCGAAGAGTACCAAACTCTTCCAACACCTCGAAGAGCACCAAACTCTTTAACACGAAAAGCACCAAACTTTTCAATCACCAACATTTCATCAACCAAATGTGCTCTTGCGAAAAGAACACTAATAAGGATTTCTTGTTTAGTGTGATGTTACAATTACAATCAAGATTACACTTTAAAAGAATATTACAACTCAAAAATGCAAGTGTAATCAAGAAGGAAAGCCTAATAAGCAACATATGAAAGTGATAATCTTAGGCTATTTCAACAAGAATATTGAAAATAAAGACTTAGACAAATTTGCGATTTTCTTGTTGTGTTGTATTGTTCACTCTTATTGTGTTGCTTCAAACCTTCATCTATTTATAGGAGAGCTCTTGGATTTGAGTCCCAACAATAGGCTCCTATTGGAGACTAAAATCAAAAAAATGTAGATTAAATGAAGAATATAGTCATAGAAATCAATCCTTAATTTCATGAAAAGTTATCTCATTGCAATGGATAGTTTCTCGATAAAATCTTAGGTCGACTGTTCGACCTCTAATACGAAAATAACGTTAAAAATTGAAACCCGTATCAAAAACACTTTGTTGGACCAGTCCAAGGAGGGGCTCGACCGGCCGACCAGGGGTCCGACCGGCTCGGTCTCTTTGACCGTCCAACACCTTGAAATACTTTACAGAGAAGTCTTTGTAATTTTATTCAACTCGGGGACCGATCGACGCCTAGGTCAACCTCTTCAAAATTTTCATTCGGTCTCATTCTCTTTTAAATCAACCTTTCGAGACACGGGTTGCCCTTTAGGGCGACACTGCTGAACACAAAATGTATATTGTCCAATTTATGTCAAAAATATACTTCAAGAAATACTCGAAAAATTAGTAAAGATACTTTAAATCAATTAGGAGTATTTGGACAACATTTAGAGACATTGTTTTGGTGAAAACTCATATAAATGTAATCATCAAATTACGATAAAAATATTTATCTAACAAACTCCCCATTTTTTATGATTACAAACCAAAATAATTTTAAGAGGTCGATTTTGAAAATAAAAACACGTTTTTCCGGTCTAAAACAACTATCCATTTTGAGCAACACTTTTCATACATAAGAATAATAAGGATGGGAGAAAAGATTTTTAAAACATATTGTAAAAGCTCCTCCTATCAACATGCACAACAAGAGTAATTATAGAAGCAAGCATTTAAAAGCTAAAACCTCGGCTTTTGCATTTTGAGCTTAGATATCAAGAGCTTAGAAGCTCCACTGTCAAAAAGAAATCATTAGTCATGAATAAAAGTCCATAATCTATCCATTGGATTAAGTTATATCCTCGACTTTTGGCTTTTTTCCTCACCTATAACTTTTTTCGCGAGCTTTTTCTAGCTTCTTTGAGCTTATGAGCTTATTTCATGTTTCTCCCCTTTGGAATCATCAAAAAGAATGCCAAAGACGATAAAAACATCATGTAAATATATCAAAGTGCGCATTTCAAATGAATTATCGAGCTTTTGAGCTTAAAGCTTAAAATTCCAAATAAAAAGGGAAAATTTGAGAAGTTGATTTGTAAAAGCTCATTTGATTGAGAAAACATGATCTCTATAAATATATAAGAAATTTGAAATCAAGAGAATCATGTAAGGATGAAATTTTCATTGAAATATTTTGTCGAACACTTGGCGTGAGAATAAAAACAAAGATGTATATAACACTTGTAAATGTAATCATGCCAAAAATCATCACCAAATGCAATTTTATAAATATCATTCATCAACAATGATCATACCCAACACAAATATACAAGAATTTCATCAAAATATCAAAATATAGGCACTTTCTCAAGGTTCAACCCAATTGAGATTAAAAGAGAATTAATCTTACCAATCAATCGGTGAAGTCGGGCAATAATGATGATATATCAATAATATAAGTCCAAAAATATAGAATTTACAAGAAATAAATCATTTTGGCTGAATTGTGTGTGAAATTTGCAAAGAGGTGCGAAAATAGTAAAAACCGTGTAAAAATAACTAAGTCTGGGACAAAAGCTGATATAGCCAAAAAATGTGCTAGGTCGACCGGTTGAGGGGCTTTTCGACTGGTCCAAGTGATGGTCACCGGTCGACCCCCTCTCATTCGGTCCCTGGAGCTCTCTGTTCTTGTTCTATCCGAATTTTAATAAACAAAACCAAATTTTCACCTCTAGGTTTTAAACACTCACAAAATACAATCATAGACCTCATTCAATATACATTATGTCTAAACAAGCTCGAATTGAGGTAAAAGACTCGGCGATTAATGGTTTTGTAAAAATATCCGCGAGTTAATCTTGAGATGAGATAAATCACATCTCAATTTTTCGTTTTGAAATGCAATCCCTTAAAAAAAAAAGTCGAATCTCAATATGGTTGGTCCGGTTATGAAGAACCGGATATTGAAAAATATTTATAGGGGCGTGTTATCACAAAAATAGGGACATTTTCAAAAGAACATTTGTAATCCGCTAAGGTTTGTTTCATCCAAAGTAATTGAGTGCAACAAAAGGCCGATGAAATGTATTCGCCGCCATTGATAAGGAAAATGACATGATCCGAGGTGCTTTTGCGATCATCAATATTTCCCGCATAGTCAATCACTATATCCTTTAAGAGAAATTTTTTCGTTACGTGGGTAAAACAAGCCATATGAAATAGTGCCTTTCAAATATCGAAAAATTCTTTTAACGACACTTAAATGAGTTCTTTAGGATTGCTATGAAATCGAGCACATAGGCATACGACATGGAGAATGTCGAGTCTATGAGGATAAAATAAGTTGATGAACATACCTCGATTTTGTTTGTCAACCAATATGCCTTTCTCAAACTTGACAATCATGATGTAGATAACCATTGATATGTCTACGATCATTTGTTCTTTATGTTACGCCCAAACGGGACGCGACGACGATTCACAACTTAAATACAAATGGACTAACATCCAGGACAAATACCAATGAGAACCCAATAAAACAGAGTCTAAATAGCGCGAAATAAATAATGATACAAGTTATCACTTAAAGTCTACATCCCATCACCGAATTACAATCCGAAATTCAACAAGGTAGTAACTTAACGTCAAAGGGTCATACGCCCTCAATTACAAACCCGAATTGATTAGGATACAAAAGTCCAACAACAAAATAATAAGAAAAGAGTCCGATCAACAACAAGATACAAAATCCAACAAGCGTAGTACAAGGTCTCAATCCGAGCCGGTTCAAATCCCCAAATAAATCCTCATCTAAGGTTAGAAAACAAAGGCGGGGATGAGACAAAAATCTCGATGGATGGGGTGATCGGTAATGCGAGTGTGGCGTAATAGTTAATGTGAGAAAACAAATTATACGAAAACGCATGAGTATGATGCATGGTTTCACACACACGTTCACAAGCGTCATGATAAATTATTTAAATAATAATTTTTATACGCTTTAAGAAAACAGATTCACGGTCACACAGCACTATGTGATACAAATCAAGACAGTAGGATTGCGTGCGGAAGTGTAACGCCAATCCTATGCAAGGCAATTAATGGTTGCGTACGGACTTGTAGCGCCAACCAATGCAAAAGCAGTAGCGGTTGCGTGCGGGAATGTAACGCCAACCAAAACGGGGCGATAACTCCGGAATCGTGTGGATCGACAAACGATTCCTTCGTTCTACCTTGTAACTCCCGTCAAGATGGTCCAAGACCAGCACCTTATCGCTCCGTAGGCAAAGACAAAATCCCAGAGAGAGCCGGCGAGGCTCGGATCTGTCATAATCATGATTATACCAAGATTCTTACGACCCGCTTCCCTTGGACAAACTCCGTCCCTCGATTGGGGATTAGGGCGATGGGGCCTAAGAGTGGAATAGCAGCCGAGCCGGTTCCATCCCCGACGTATCCATTCCGATCGTGAGCTCGACACACCAAGTTGACTCAGCAGAAGGTAATGACAATTACAGCGATCAACCAGCAATGAATGAGTATTATTGATTGAGGAAGCGATTAAGAGAATTTTCAAAAAAACGCGAGTGGCAATTATGGCGTTGGTGGAGTTTATGGATGAAGATGATTATCGGAAAGATAAGCAACCTTCGATATCTTGAAAGATTGGGTGGAATATAAGTCCCGTTATAGAATCAATTAGCAAGGCGAGGAAGTCGCTCCGATCGGAGTATTAATCGGTCAAATTGATCCGATAAGTTAGGGTTTTTTGGGAAAGTAAAATATTTAAATTAAATCTCAATTTCAGAGAGTCCAGGGCTATTTTAGTAAAAGAGAAAATAATTTGAGTTAGGTCCTTTATAAAAGAAAAATTGTAATTTAGCCCCGTTTTGTAAAAAAAACCAACACTTTTGGGGTTAAAAATTGAATAAATAAATATCCCGACCTTGAAAAATTATGAGGTCAGTTCCTAAATTCTCCAAATTGTCCAGAGATTCAGGTTTTTAAAGTTTTATGGTCGAGTTTTTATAAAAATCTCACATTGGCCCCAAATTTGTAAAAATTGTCAATTCGGACCTTAAGTTTTAAAAATTCGAACTCACAAACCGGAAGGGATTTTAATGTGATTACAGTTGGAAAATGTCACTAAGGTTGGTAGGATATTGGGACAAAAGCAGTTTTTAAAAGCAATATGTGTAGGTCCTTCAACTTTTGAAAATATCATTTTTGTCCCATTTTAAAATAATTGCCTTTAAGGCTTTTAGGGGTCCAATTGTTATGAAATTTGAACCTTGGGTCCAAAATACAATAATGTTATAGTTAAGTTAGTATTCCCAGGTGCATGGGCTGCATAAGTCCTGGAATTTTCATTTGGGTCCTCAAGTTTAATATTTTTCACATTAGTCCCTCAATTTTAGAAAAATTGTTTTCCAAGCCCTAACCACTTGGATTTTTGGAATACCTTTAAAATATGTGATTCCCAGTAACTTAAAAGTAAAAATTTCAATTTATAAAGTTTAGGTCTGGTACCGTTTTCAAAATTGCAAAGTAGCCCTTAAACTTTCAAAATTTTACAATCTAGTCCTTGGGCTTTTAAAGGTTGATTTTATTTATCTTAAAACTCTTAAAACATTATTAAAATGTCCAAAAGTCATTTTTGAACCTGAGTACAGTCCCAAATTTCGAAATTTGCAGAGGGGTCCTTTAACTTTTATTTTCTTGCAATTTAGTCCACCAACTTTTCATTTTTGCATTTTTAAGTCCAAAATTGAAATTTAATCAATTATGCTCGACTTTTCCAGGTTATAAGTCATCCAAAACATAGATTTTAAAGATCATACACAAGCATGTCCAATACATACAAGAATTCATCAATTAAAGCATTAAAGTGTACATGCATGCACCTAAAATTCAATAAATAGTAATTTTAAGCAACTCTTGAGAATTTTTATGATTTGATATATAAAATTGACATGCAATACATAGATTATATATATATCTCAAGGCTCATGATCAAATTTTCTACATGCATTTTAATAAAACACCTAAAAGTTGGAAAAATAATTTTCCACCCACCTTAATTTTGGAAATTGTGAAATAAAAGGATAATTTCACAATGTTTTTGATGAGGCTTCTTAGGTCAGCCCCTAAGTCAAGAAAATATCAAAATTTGGAGTTAGAAAAATGAGAGAAAAATTAAGGAGAAAAGAAGGAAATAAGGAAATGAAAAGGACTACACTTTACCTTGTGTAGTAGATGTTTGGAGACTAGTTGAAGCTCAAAATTTGGAAATTTGGTTCAACTCCAAAAATCTCCTAAGGTCAGCCCCTATTTCTCAAAAATGAAAAGGGATGTTAAAATTTGGAAAAAAATAGGAAGAGTAGGAAAGAAGGGGTCTAGTACACAATTCTTACCTTGTAGTCAAATTTTCTCTACTATTTTCTTCTTCAAGCTTGAGGTCCTTCTTCAAAATATTGTCAAGCTCTAACCTTCAAAGTCTTCTAAATGTACCTCCAAAACCAAATTTAAACTTAAGTTAAGAAGGTGGAAGAGATGAACAATGTGATATCCAAAATGGATTGAAGCTAAAATTTCTTACCTTTTAGTATAGTGGTTCGATTTTTATGATGTATGAGGAGGAAAATGTTGAATTTTTTCTAAGTATGGAAGAAGAAAGTAAGAAGAAGAGTAGAGAGATGTTGGGAGTTTTTAGAGAGAAGGAGGAGGATTTTTGCAAGACTTAGAACATGAGTTGGTGAAATGAAGAGAAATTTTGTGTAGGAAATGGCCATATGGCCGTCCACTTCAAGAGAGAGGGGAGATGATTTTGATCAAATTGTGTCTTGTAATTTGTCTCTTGCATGGAGACAAAAATGCAAGTCAAAGTGTGGGTCAATTTGAATTTGAGAGGAATAAGAAGAATGTTTGTTAAGTGGGAATAAGTTGGGGAAAATAGTAATAAAGAATTGGTGTATAAGATGATGTGTATAATGTTTGAATTAATGATATAATTATACACAAGATGACTAATATATGGTGTATGTGTACAAGAGTTGGATGATATTTTTATCCCAAAATATCCATCATGGCCGTCCCACTATGAGGGTAAAATGGTAATTCCATATATTTTTTTTTGTCCTAATTTTGATGATAATAGATGAAATATATCAATCTCCAAAATAATTAGTGATTTCCTTGATCACTTGTAAGTCTCATGATCACTTAATATAAATCAACATCTTAATTCTATAAGGTAAAAGTCTCTAAAATAAATAGTCTCTTAAAATTCTAAGGTGACTAATAAATACAAAATAGTAATAATGATCAATCAAGTGATCATAAATGAGAATAGAATTAATGATGATCTTATGATGATCATGATCACAAGTAATTAAATAAAAGGAAATAAAATACAAAATATATATATTATTAATAATTACCCGTCAAAATGACGCGGTAAAATGGTCGATCATAAGTATAAACAACAACAAGTTCAACTAATAGCTTCGGAAAAATCGGGGCTTCACATCCTCCTCTTCTTAAAAGAATTTGGTCCCCAAATTCTCTTGAAATAGTTCGGATATTGATTCCTTATGTCTTCTTCCGTTTCCCACGTTGCGTCTTTGTCTCGGTTGTGGTTCTCGCCACACCACTTTAACCATCGGAATTTCTCTCTTACGCAATCGTCGATTCTGGCGATCGATGATCCCGATTGGCCTCTCGGTGTAGGATAGATTTTCCATTAGAGGAGGAGTATCTCGAGTGATGATATGCTCGGGATCCGGTTGATACTTCTTCGCCTCGACACGTGGAATACATCGTGCATTCCCGCATATGGTCTTTGGTAACTCGAGTCAGAGGCTAACTTCCCGATCCTCTGTAAAATCTTGTAAGGTCCAACATATCTCGGACTCAATTTGCCTCCTTTCTTCGGATTGATCAATCCTTTCCATGGTGAGAGTCTAAGAAATACTTCATCACCGACTTCAAATTCCAAATCCTTTCTTCTCTTGTCCGCGTAACTCTTTTGGCGACTCTGAGCTGTGCGAATCCGCTCCTTGATCAGCTTGACCTTCTCCATGGCCTCCTGAACTAAGTCGACCTTTGGAATCGAGGGCGACTTTCGTTTCTCTTTCGGAGTCCATTGGTCATCAATCTCCCAATGTAGTGGAGATCTACATTTTCGCCCATACAATGCCTCATAGGGTGCCATCCCAATCGTGGCTTGATAACTGTTATTGTAGGCGAACTCGGCTAATGGTAAGTGCGAATCCCAACTTCCTTGAAAGTCCAAGGTGCAGGCTCGCAACATATCTTCAAGGGTTTGAATTGTTCGCTCGGACTGTCCATCGGTTTGTGGATGTCTGCTGTGCTGAAACTTAGTGAGGTACCCAATTCCTCGTGCAAGCACTTCCAAAATCTGAGACAAACCTCGGGTCTCTGTCGGATACTATATCGACCGGTACTCCATGCAATCGAATGATTTCTGATATAAATCGGCAAGTTTCGCAAGCTATCGGTTTTCTTGATGGGTAAAAAGTGTGCGATTTCGTGAGTCGATCTACAACTACCCAGATAAGCGTCATGGCCTCTTCTCGTCCTTGGTAGATCCGTCACGAAGTCCATTGTTATATGTTCCCATTTCCACTGAATTCTCAACGGTTGTAGTAAACCGGATGGTCGTTGGTGTTCTGCTTTTACTCGTTGACAAGTCAAACATCTCGCAACGAACTCCGCTTACCTGGTTCTTCGTTTTACCCACCAATAACTTCGTTTCAAATCTTTATACATCTTGTTTCCTCCAGGATGTATAGTGTATTTTGAACGGTGTGCCTCTGTTAGATTTTATTCCTAATCTGCGTCATTTGGTACACACACTCGATTCGAACCGATAACTCCATCTTCAGTCACCGAGAATTCTGATCTTTCTCCTTTAAGTATCTTCTCCTTCAGTTTTTGAAGATGTGTATCTTTTTCTTGTGCTTCTTTGATCTCACTCAAGAGATGGGTGTAATCGAAATGTTAGCACATGAAATTTGAGTATTGTTCTCGTCGATTCCAATTGCTCGGCTCCTTTAATGATTCCCACTCTCGAATCATAAGTCCGCTAAGCTCGCCTTTCTAGAAAATCGCGTGCGCTACGACGTTAGCTTTTCCAGGATGGTATTGAATATCAAAGTGATAGTCCTCAATCAACTCCATCCATCTCCGTTGCCTCGAGTTGAGATCTTTCTCGGGAGAATAGATACTTCAAGCTCTTATGATCCGTGAAAACCGTGAATGTTGCTCCGTGAGAGATAGTGTCTCCATTTCTTCAATGCGAAAACTATCGCTGCAAATTCCAGTCATGCGTTGGGTAATTGGCCTCATACGGCTTGAGCTTTCGTGATGCATAAGCGATAACCTTTCCTTCCCGCATGAGTACGCTCCTAGTCCTTCTTTTGATGCATCACCAGTAGACGACAAAGTTTTTGTTCCCTTTGGAAGGGCTAAGACTGAGCCGTAGTAAGTCGTTTCTTCACTCTTGAAACTCGTCTCGCACTTGTCGCTTCCACTCAAACTTGACTTGCTTCCAGGTTAGTCGAGTGAGTGGTCCGCTATCTTAGAGAAGTCCTGGATAAATCTTCGATAATATCCAAATAGTCCTAGAAAACTTCGATTTCCGTTCTGCACTCGGGTTGTTTCCATTCAACCACCGTCCCGTACCTTCTCAAGGATCTACTTGCAATCCCAATGCTTAGGATACTATATGTCCCAAGAATGCGACTTCACTAAGCCAAAATTCGCACTTGCTGAATTTAGCATACATCTTATGCTCTCGTAGTGTCTCTAAAACGATTTTCAGTGACGTTCGTGCTCTTCTCTAGACTTAGAGTATACAAGTATGTCATCAATGAATATCACTACGAATTGATCCAAATAAGGTTGGAAGACTCGATGCATCAGTCCATAAATGCTTCTTTGGTGCATTCGCTCGACCGAAGGCATTACTACAAACTCGTAGTGTCCATATCGGGTTTGAAATGCGCTTTGGAAATGTCTCCTTCATGGATTTTCAGTTGGTAATATCCTTGTTGTAAATCAAACTTCGAAAGTACACGTTGCTCCCTGGTTGATCAAATAGTTCGCCTATCCTCGGGAGGGGATATTTGTTCTTGATGGTCACACTATTAAGTCCACGATAATCTATACATAGTCTTAATGTGCCATCCTTCTTTTGACGAACAACACAAAAAGCTCCCCCACGAGACGTACTCGGTCGGATAAATCCCACATCCATCGCTTTTGTAATTGCGTTTTCAACTCTTGTAACTCAAGAGGAGCCATTCTATACGGTGTTCTCGCAATCGGGCGAGTCCCTGGCAACACTCGATGGTGAACTCGACTTCCCTATCCGGAGGGACAAAGTGGTGAGTTCTTGTGGAAATACGTCCATATATCTTGATACTATAGGTACTTGGTTGATTTGTATCTCAACCTTGGGTTTGTTAATTACAAACGCCAAATACCCCTGAGCCCCTCTAGTGATCGCCCTTCTCGCTTTCATTGCTGAAATGATTGGGGCAATCTTAACTCGTGCCCTTCCTGAAATCTCTACTTCGGGTTTTCCGGTTCACATAGCTTAATGGACTTGTTATGGCAATCCATTTGTGCATGGTGTGCGATAACCGCTTCATTCCCAATATTACGTCGTATTCGGATATAGGTAATAAGATCAAATCGGCAGGAAAGTTTATCTCAACAATCTTAACTTCGCATGCATTATAGATAATATCTGTTATCTGACTCGCACCCATAGGAGTTGACACTTCTAAGCATATAGGCATATGTTCCATGCATGCATGCGGTTTGTGTACAAAATGCGGTGCAACAAATGAATGTGTTGATCCAGGGTCGAACAATATTTTAGCGTAGTGGTTAGATACTAGAAGCGCACCTTCCACCACGCCTCATTTGCCTCCGGAGCCTCCCGTCCGGCTAGTGCAAATGCTCGAGCGGGCATCCTTGCCCGATTACCCCGGCCGCTTCCGCTTCGTGGTTGCGTTGGTTTGGATCGGTCATTGTACTTGGGCAATCTTGCAAAACTGGTGCCGACATCGCCACAACGCAAACACCTTCCTTGTTTACGCCAAAGATTGTCCGCAGATGTCCCGGTTTTCGGCAATGCGTACATTCCCGACCCGGCTTTCCTTGTATCTTGGTCTCTTTCCTTTGTATGTCCCTTGTTAACCGGTCCCTTCAAACTTAGCGGCGGTTTAGATGGTTGTCCCACACCGCCTCTTAAAACTGCTTCGATGGCCTACTCTGCTGAATCTGTCCAATACGGTTCGATCCCGACTAATGCGAGAGCGCCTTTTTACCGCGGCTGAGTAGGTTGCCGATTCAACACCAAAGAATCGGCTGTTTCAAGTTCCGCAATCCTCGAGTGAACTTGTAAAGCTTATCCTCTTGATCGATTGTCCCCGAGCATACTTGGACAATCGGTGAAATTGAACTCATCTTGAGCCACGTTAGGTTCCCTTGCCTCAATCTATGAAATTCATCCCGGCGTGCTTCCTTCACGACTGGGAATATACTGCTCATTGAACTCGGCCAAGAAATTTCCCCATGTTCGATTACTCGGTCCTGTTCCCATCTCTTTTCAACGCCCTCCACCAGTCCCTAGCAAATGATTCCCGCATTTAAATACAACAGTGTGACTCTCTGCTCGTCGGAGTATTGAAGAGCATTGAAGATATTTTCCAACTTCTCTATCCATTCTTCCGCTTTCACATCGTCCGGCTCTCCCGGGAAGGTTGGTGGGTCGAACGCAGAATCGCTCCAATGTGCGATCATTCGCCTCTCGGGCGGGTTCGAGCACGGGGTTGAGGCTCTGCTGTTGCCTCATAAACACCAAAGATTTCTTTGTAATGCTTGTGCGGTCGATTGTCTCTCGCATCGGTGGATGAGGTGGTGGTAATTCCGGAGAGGGTACCCGGTCCCCGGGTACATCGTCGTCTCCTCGTGGAACGCGACGAGGTCTCCCACGTCCTCGATGTTACGCCGCCATTCTCAGTATCTTGGAGCGTTAGTTGCGATTTGCGAGTAAATGAATACAATAATTATTCGCGTAAAGTAAAAGATATCGCAGTGAAAGTAACATCAACACAAGACATCAATAAATGGCAAAAGGCATATCCATTAATACAAAATTGAATACACCCAAAGTACATCAAATGAATACTAAGTCGATACATGGAATCAAAATACATCCGAATCTAGTACAATAATGAAAGGTACAACACTGGATTACACAAAATACAACAACAAAAGTACAATAGAAAATCGCTAGCTAATCGGTGAGATCGCCATCATCATCGCCGCGGCTATATGTTCAGGATCGGGGGTCGGGTTGAGGCGGCGCCTCCTCCTCGCCAATCCACAAAGTCCAACCACTGCTCAAATCCTTGAGCCTCATCGAGTGGAGCAGCCTCCCGGCTCTCCAATGTCGATCGATCCTCCTCGATCCTCCTCGGGATCCTCCTCGGGATCGGAGTACGAGTTCGCCTCGGGGCGGTGGCAATGGCCGAGCATTAGCTGCTAAAGCGCCTCTAGTGCGGCGTCCCCTCGAGATAGGGCCTGTAAGGTCCTCAATGACTGTCATCTGCTTGATGAGGGCCTCCTCCAAGCGATCGGCAAGATTACGGGATAGACGGGCATCAATCTCCCATTTCTCGGCGACCGTCGCCGTCCTCTTCATTTTCTCCTTATGTTATCCAGCGCTCCTGGATACTCAGATTTGGTCCTCCCGCGCTCTTATGGTGTTATCGCGGTCCTTGATGACAAAGTGGGTCGATTCGTTTTTCTCATCTTGGCTTATCGCCAAGCGCCGAGTCTCCCTGCGTTGGCGCTCTGGGCTAGTTCGTGGTCGTATGTTCGCTTTCCCGGTGCCAATGAATCATCGCCGTTGCCGGTAATATTCCCGCTCAAAGACGGGCATGGAATACATCCCACCACGTAGCGGCGTCGGCTCCCATCCCGATAAAACAAACTAAGGCGGATCACCACGGGTAGAGGAGAGATAAGAAAGAATAAGGAAGAACGAGTAAGGGGAAATCAAAAATCAACTAAGTCAAGACAAGTATGATTATGAATCTCAAAGTATGCATTCTAACTTAAGTCAAATATCAATAAGACGGTTATATGCCAATTTGAAATCGATTTCACACTTAATTGGTCAAGTCGCGGTACTACCCAAAACACAGACCGAGGGTCCTATCCTGGGTCAGTTCGGTGTAAGTTTCCATCTTACTAGCCGAGCTCTGATACCACTCTTACTGTCACGCCCCAAACGGGACGCGACGAACGATTCACAACTTAAATACAAATGGACTAACAAATCCAGATAATACCAATGAGAACCCAATAAAACAGAGTCTAAATAGCAGCGGAAATAAATAACAGATACAAGTTATCACTTAAAGTCTACATCCCATCACCGAATTACAATCCGAAATTCAACAAGGTAGTAACTTAACGTCAAAGGGTCATACGCCCTCAATTACAAACCCGAATTGATTAGGATACAAAAGTCCAACAACAACATAATAAGAAAAGAGTCCGATCAACAACAAGATACGATGAAATCCAACAAGCGTAGTACAAGGTCTCAATCCGAGTTTGGTTCAAGATCCCCAAATAAATCCTCATCTAAGGTTAGAAAACAAAGGATGAGACAAAAATCTCGATGGATGGGGTGATCGTAAAGCGAGTGTGGCGTAATAGTTAATGTGAGAAAACAAGATTATACAAAAACGCATGAGTATGATGCATGGTTTCACACACGATTCTAAGCGTCATGATAAATTATTTAAATAATAATTTTTATACGATTTAAGAAAAAAGCAGATTCCACGGTCACACAGCACTATGTGATACAATCGAGACAGTAGATTGCGTGCGGAAGTGTAACGCCAATCCTATGCAAGGCAATTAATGGTTGCGTACGGACTTGTAGCGCCAACCAATGCAAAAGTAGCGGTTGCGTGCGGGAATGTAACGCCAACCAAAACGGGGCGATAACTCCGGAATCGTGTGGATCGATAGCGATTCCTTCGTTCTACCTTGTAACTCCCGGTCAAGATGGTCCAAGACCAGCACCTTATCGCTCCGTAGGCAAAGACAAAATCCCAAAGAGAGCTGGCGAGGCTCGGATCTGTCATAATTATGATTATACCTCGATCTTATGACCCGCTTCCCTTGACAAACTCCGTCCCTCGATTGCGGGATTAGGGCGATGGGGCGGAAAGAGTGGAATAGCGCCGAGCTGCCCGGTTCCATCCCCGACGTATCCATTCCGATCGTGAGCTCGACACACCAAGTTGACTCGAGCGGGAAGGTAATGACAATTACAGACAACTGATCAACCGATCGAGTATTATTGATTCAGGGGAAGCGATTAAGGAGAATTTTCAAAAAAACGCGAGTGGCAATTATGGCGTTGGTGGAGTTTATGGATGAAGATGATTATCGGAAGGATAAGCAACCTTCGATATCTTGAAAGATTGGGTGGAATATAAGTCCCGTTATAGAATCAATTAGCAAGGCGAGGAAGTAAACTCATGCGATCGGGTATTAATCGGTCAAATTGATCCGATAAGTTAGGGGTTTTTGGGAAAGTAAAATATTTAAATTAAATCTCAATTTCAGAGAGTCCAGGGCTATTTTAGTAAAAGAGAAAATAATTTGAGTTAGGTCCTTTATAAAAGAAAAATTGTAATTTAGCCCCGTTTTGTAAAAACCAACACTTTTGGGGTTAAAAATTGAATAAATAAATATCCCGACCTTGAAAAATTATGAGGTCAGTTCCTAAATTCTCCAAATTGTCCAGAGATTCAGGTTTTTAAAGTTTTATGGTCGAGTTTTTATAAAAATCTCACATTGGCCCCAAATTTGTAAAAATTGTCAATTCGGACCTTAAGTTTTAAAAATTCGAACTCACAAACCGGAAGGGCTTTT
This sequence comes from Rehmannia glutinosa, assembly GCA_016081115.2. Taxonomy (NCBI): domain Eukaryota; kingdom Viridiplantae; phylum Streptophyta; class Magnoliopsida; order Lamiales; family Orobanchaceae; genus Rehmannia; species Rehmannia glutinosa. The sequence goes on along the minus strand of JABTTQ020001025.1, from coordinate 357,925 downwards.
AATGTGATTCCAGTTGTAAAATGTCACTAAGGTTGGTAGGATATTGGGACAAAAGCAGTTTTTAAAAGCAATATGTGTAGGTCCTTCAACTTTTGAAAATATCATTTTTGTCCCATTTTAAAATAATTGCCTTTAAGGCTTTTAGGGGTCCAATTGTTATGAAATTTGAACCTTGGGTCCAAAATACAATAATGTTATAGTTAAGTTAGTATTCCCAGGTGCATGGGCTGCATAAGTCCTGGAATTTTCATTTGGGTCCTCAAGTTTAATATTTTTCACATTAGTCCCTCAATTTTAGAAAAATTGTTTTCCAAGCCCTAACCACTTGGATTTTTGGAATACCTTTAAAATATGTGATTCCAAGTAACTTAAAAGTAAAAATTTCAATTTATAAAGTTTAGGTCTGGTACCATTTTCAAAATTGCAAAGTAGCCCTTAAACTTTCAAAATTTTACAATCTAGTCCTTGGGCTTTTAAAGGTTGATTTTATTTATCTTAAAACTCTTAAAACATTATTAAAATGTCCAAAAGTCATTTTTGAACCTGAGTACAGTCACAAATTTCGAAATTTGCAGAGGGGTCCTTTAACTTTTATTTTCTTGCAATTTAGTCCACCAACTTTTCATTTTTGCATTTTTAAGTCCAAAATTGAAATTTAATCAATTATGCTCGACTTTTCCAGGTTATAAGTCATCCAAAACATAGATTTTAAAGATCATACACATGCATGTCCAATACATACAAGAATTCATCAATTAAAGCATTAAAGTGTACATGCATGCACCTAAAATTCAATAAATAGTAATTTTAAGCAACTCTTGAGAATTTTTATGATTTGATATATAAAATTGACATGCAATACATAGATTATATATATATATATATATATATCTCAAGGCTCATGATCAAATTTTCTACATGCATTTTAATAAAACACCTAAAAGTTGGAAAAATAATTTTCCACCCACCTTAATTTTGGAAATTGTGAAATAAAAGGATAATTTCACAATTTTTTTGGATGAGGCTTCTTAGGTCAGCCCCTAAGTCAAGAAAATATCAAAATTTGGAGTTAGAAAAATGAGAGAAAAATTAAGGAGAAAAGAAGGAAATAAGGAAATGAAAAGGACTACACTTTACCTTGTGTAGTAGATGTTTGGAGACTAGTTGAAGCTCAAAATTTGGAAATTTGGTTCAACTCCAAAAATCTCCTAAGGTCAGCCCCTATTTCTCAAAAATGAAAAGGGGTGTTAAAATTTGAAAAAAAATAGGAAGAGTAGGAAAGAATGGGTCTAGTACACAATTCTTACCTTGTAGTCAAATTTTCTCTACTATTTTCTTCTTCAAGCTTGAGGTCCTTCTTCAAAATATTGTCAAGCTCTAACCTTCAAAGTCTTCTAAATGTACCTCCAAAACCAAATTTAAACTTAAGTTAAGAAGGTGGAAGAGATGAACAATGTGATATCCAAAATGGATTGAAGCTAAAATTTCTTACCTTTTAGTATAGTGGTTCGATTTTTATGATGTATGAGGAGGAAAATGTTGAATTTTTTCTAAGTATGGAAGAAGAAAGTAAGAAGAAGAGTAGAGAGATGTTGGGAGTTTTTAGAGAGAAGGAGGAGGATTTTTGCAAGACTTAGAACATGAGTTGGTGAAATGAAGAGAAATTTTGTGTAGGAAATGGCCATATGGCCGTCCACTTCAAGAGAGAGGGGGAGATGATTTTGATCAAATTGTGTCTTGTAATTTGTCTCTTGCATGGAGACAAAAATGCAAGTCAAAGTGTGGGTCAATTTGAATTTGAGAGGAATAAGAAGAATGTTTGTTAAGTGGGAATAAGTTGGGAAAAATAGTAATAAAGAATTGGTGTATAAGATGATGTGTATAATGTTTGAATTAATGATATAATTATACACAAGATGACTAATATATGGTGTATGTGTACAAGAGTTGGATGATATTTTTATCCCAAAATATCCATCATGGCCGTCCACTATGAGGGTAAAATGGTAATTCCATATATTTTTTTTTTGTCCCAATTTTGATGATAATAGATGAAATATATCAATCTCCAAAATAATTAGTGATTTCCTTGATCACTTGTAAGTCTCATGATCACTTAATCTAAATCAACATCTTAATTCTATAAGGTAAAAGTCTCTAAAATAAATAGTCTCTTAAAATTCTAAGGTGACTAATAAATACAAAAATAGTAATAATGATCAATCAAGTGATCATAAATGAGGAATAGAATTAATGATGATCATGATCACAAGTAATTAAATAAAAGGAAATAAAATACAAAATATATATATTATTAATAATTACCCGTCAAAATGACGCGGTAAAATGGTCGATCATAAGTATAAACAACAACAAGGTTCAACTAATAGCTTCGGAAAAATCGGGGCTTCACACTTTAATATCAAAATATTTCTTGCAAAACCTTGACAAAATATCTTGCACAAGAGCATAATAGTAATGGATAATATCGGCTAAGTGATATGAATCAATTGAGAAATAAAACAAGTAGCTTATTGATGAGTGTAAAATATACGTGCATTTGAGGGTTTAAAATAATATATATTTGATGCATCAAAGAAAAGAGAATTTCCTACAAAAACGTCAAAACGCGCTAACAATTTCCAAAGACTGGCGAGTTTAGTATTTTGGCCATAAGTCTCTCTACAAAATTGATATTGAGATGATTCAAGTGGATACCGAAAGCTAAGAGATAGGGCTACAACTCTTATGAAGACCCCATAAGCAAATTCGGAAGTTTGGGTGACTCACGGCCCGTGCATCGGCACACGACCTGGTCGTGCACCATTTCGAGTCAAGCGGTCCTACGGCTGAGGAACGACCTGGTCGTGCGTGAAGCGCACGCCCCATGCGTCTGTGCGGGAAGGTCAGATTTTGTCGATTTTTAACTTAAGTTTTGACCCAATGGGGTATAAATAGAGACGAGGCGACCCCAAACAGGGGGAGACTGATTTTTGCCCTAGAACACGAGAGAAAGAGAAACCTTCTATCGAAGGATTGGAGAGATTGATCGAGGTTGCAACCACATGCTTGAGGATTGAAGATAGATCGAGATCATCAATATCCCGAGTTTACTCATTCCATAGTATCGTTTACTTTCGATTAGTTAGATATGAACTTGAATAATTTGTCTATGGATTATTTATTTTCTATGTCTAGCTAAACATCTTGTGATTCCCGGGTTTGGGATTAAGTTAATTGATACTTTTATTGGATGATTAATTGCAATTGAAGTTATTGATTTCAACCCTATTCGAGTACTTTGTTTAATTCTTGTTTTATCAAAACGCGTTTGGTTTAACTTGCTTTGATGTATTGATTCATAATTCGAAAGATGAGTTTCAATACTAGATCTGTGAGTACTTGACATGAATATTTGCAAGATTGAGAAGTCTGTGAATATTTGTGAGGATATTTAATCTTTTGTACTTTTGCGAGTTGGATATCTCATGTTGAGTAGAGATGCTAGCATAGATATTCCAATCAACGTTTTTAGATGCATCTCGAGAGAGAGGGTAAAATACCTTTGTGATTGTCTTATAGGGAAAAATAATAATAACTTTGGTTGTGATTAATCACGAGAATAAAAGGGGATATTAATCGAAACCATAACCCAGGAATCCATTCATCTCCTTGATCTTTTAATCACTCTTTACTTTGTCTTCTTAGGATAAATTCTTGTTTTTGCATTAATAAAACCAATCCATCAAATTTCGATCGTGCTGGATAAAATTAAGGCTACTACAATCCCGATTACTTAGTACAATAATTTATTAATCCTTGTGGATTCGACCTTGCTAACCCTATTCTATAAATGCACCACCAGTACACTTGCGGTGAAGCTAAAAATAAGGCGAATAAGTTTTTGGCGCCGTTCTTGGGGACTAATCAAATTTGTAGTACTAATATTGCGATAAATAGAATTAGTTTTAATTTAGATATTTTTTTCTTTCTTTTCATTTTATTTAATTCCACTCCTACATTATTTGATTTGTTTCTTTGAGTTGGTTCGGGTAGTGCACGAACACCCGCCTCCGATGGAGGAAGCCAATTATTTCAATAATCGGAATTTCTACAATTACTAGAATAATCCTACTCCTATGTACTATTATCCGGAGAGGCAAAGCCATCTACGGAGGACGTCCTCGCCGCATTTATAAATGAAACAAGGAAACAGATTCAATAAACATGAGGCTAAGCCGACCAAGTTGAGGCACAAGTCGCATAATTGGCTAACACTGGGGCACACAAATGAAAAATCTTGGAACCCAGTTAACCAATTAGCCACGATCGTTGGTGGACAACATCAAAAGGGCCAATTTCCGAGCAACATCAAGTCAACCCGAAGAAACAATGTAATGTCATTCATCTCGAGGAGTGGTGCAGTACGAGGGGCCAAAGATTATGGAAAAACAAGCAAGTTCGAACCACGCACGAACCGTGCATCTATGCACGATCGGCCGTGCGTGGTGCCATAGAAGAGCAAAAATAGGAAGATACACGCATGAGCCGTGCGTGTACGCACGCGGCCAGCTCGTGCGTGATGCCATGAGAAAGCTGCTCGAACGAGATGAGCATGGGTCGCGCATTTTCGCGCCGACGGTCAACCCGTGCGTGAGCGGAGATCGATATATCCCGACCACGAGGACTCAAATCCTTACTTGGAAACCCCAAGTATGCATTACTAGATGCAAACAATGCAAATACGGTTCTTGACCAAGACCCAAAGCGATTAATATATACATTTAAAGGGGGGTATGAGTTTATGCGAGTTGATATGGCGGGAGAAGTGCGGGAGGATGCTACGAGAGATCACTCATCGGGCGACCACAACGTCGGGTAGACGTTGGGGTCACTACTCACCACCGCCTCCTCATTAAGTCGAGTTATCTCCACACTTCTTTTTGCATTGAAATTCTATCTTCTCTAACGTGCGATATAATTCCATTCAAGTTTGGGGGAGAGATAGTTCATTTTGATACGAAGGGTGTGGAGAGAAAATTTTGCATTCATATAGTTGCATGTAGAGCATTTAGGTTGCATTGCATTAGAAGCACGTTCTACGCTTTTAGCACGTTTATTGCTTTAGTAGTTTTTTTAGGGAGTAAATAAACCGCTTTTGTGGTGTGTTTGCCCCTTGGGAGTTTATTTGAAATTTTTGTGTTGTTTTGAATTGGGTGTTGAGTGCGAATTGATCATGATGAGAATAGATGATATGGAGCATGTGGATATTGAGAACATGGATGTTATGCTTTGAGTTACGACTTTGCAAGCCTGTGAGCTTTGAGCCTTTAACTTTACCGCTTTCATATTATGCGGTCTTGTTTGTTGATTGTGTGTGTCATTCATGTTGATTTGAATTCTAGAACTTGCTCCGTATCTCTCAAAAGTCACATGTTGTATTCGATTTATGAAAATGATTTAAGGTCATTTTTGTTAAGCCTTTCAAGACTTTTGCCTACCTAATGACATTGACTTTTCCTAGTTAGCCAATTTGAGCCTGTTGCTTAATTTTTGATAGCCACATTTCAAGCCTTAACTTGATATATCTATTACCCTAGACTTGAGCATATAGCATTGAGTATGGAGATTGAATAAGGTTGAATGGGATGATGTCAAGAATTTAGATAATTGTGATAGTGTTGGTTGATGGGAATAAAATAAGAAAGAAAATGAGGAAAACAAAGGATGAATACTCATGAAGGAGTCGTAAAAAAAAGTGAAAAAGAAATCGACTTTACAAATGAGTTTGCTTTGAATGAACTTGTAGTGGGATTTGTGATGTGAGGCGAAAAGAAAGAAAAAAAGGGGATAAAGAAAATACGAAAAGTTGATAAGAACGAGAGGTGATTGGGGTAGCATATTGGGTTTACATGAGAATAATTGAATGAAAGATGTGCTTACGGTCTATACGCTTGAGTTGAGTCACTTTATCCATACTTTCCTACCCTAACCAAAGAGCCTTCATTACAACCAAAAGAAAAAGTCCTTTTTTATTTATGAATTGCATACATTCGAGTGGCGGATATGTGAGACAATTTGCAAGCTTATGGTAATTCTTCAACATTGATATGATTTGGCGAAAACACATCCCTTAAAAACTTTTTAAGTATCACTTTTTTTGTTATTTCTTTTGTAACGCAAATAGGTAACACTTTTATCAATATGTAACGCTTATATGTAACACTTTTATATAAGTAACACTTTTAAGTATCACTTTATTTTTGTTATTTCTTTTGTAACGCAAATGTATCACTTTATTTAAGAAGCACTCTTGGCAACACTATATTTTATTGATTGTAACACTTTTAAAACTATATTTTAGTAACACAAAATTATATAACTATCATTAAATCATGTCAAAGATTTATTTAATTAATTGATGTCAACAAACCTAAAAATTGTAGACATCATGTACTCTATTTTTTAAATCAATTTTTGTTTCTTTTTACAAAGTATTTTAGTTTTACTTTTGTTTTTTTATTTTTACAAAGGCAATTAATTCCGTCTTAATACCGAAGGAAAATGCTCATGTATATATTTAATTATTATTATTATTTATTTTTTAATTTTTACTAACGGAGACCAATTTAACGTTAATCTTTTTTTTTTTATTTTTTTACTTTTTTAAAAAACTACCAATGAAAATTGATGTTGTCGGTAATTACTTAGGAATTTTTCCGTTGGTAAATTATTTTTCATTATTTTCTTTATTATTTATTTTTTTTTACTATTAGAACTTTTTTATATGTCAAGAAATTAATTTTATATTTTTATATAATTTTTATTTTTATCGATTGAATATTTATCAGTCGATAAATTTATTTTATATATTTTTTTATTTTTAATTTGTTGTGTCCTTAAATATTTAATATAATATGATTTTCAAACTATATACTATACAATATAAAATTTGATATATACATTGTATAATATAATTTAATACATATATTATAAAATATAATCTTTATTATATAAAATATATTATATATACATATAATATATATATATATATGTGTGTGTGTGTATGTGTAAATATAAAACAAAGCAAAAGTTGTAATAAGAATCAACTTAGCTTAGTGGCAAATTGCCACTTCCATACATAACAATTCGTGGGTTCAAATCTACTTGGTGGCAAAAAATAGTATCTCTACGAAGTGCTATTAAAAACGTGTTACATAAGATTCATATGTAACATTTTAAAAGTATTTTTTAGAGTGTTACAAATATAAAAAGTGTTACAAAAAGTGTTACATAAGATTCATATGTAACACTTTAGAAATATTGCTTCAAAGTGTTACCAATAGAAAACTTAATGTAACACTAAGAAAAAGTGTTACTAAAAACTAATAAAAGTGATACCTTAGACTATAGGTAGCACGGGCAAGTGCGGCGCCATAAAAGTGTTACCTATTGTCTATAGTAACATTTTATGGCAATTAGGTAACATTTTTTGAGTGTTACCTAATGTCATTTATGTTGTAGTAGATAGAAGAATTAGAGCGTACTTCATTGTCTTCTTTGATACCCATTAGACATTGCTCGGCTTCCTCATCATCGGATGTTGCAAGAAGCTCATCCCAAGTTTTTGCTTCGGTTTTGGCATTCAAGGCTTTTAATTTTCTGTGGAATTTCTCCTTGTTCCTTTGTTCTTCCTTCCCTTTTGGACAATTGGCAACATGGTGTCCGGGTTTTCCGCATCTAAAGAAAGACTTGTTTCTTGCTTTCCTTTCCTTGTTTTTATTTACAAACTTTGAAAATTTTCAAATAAGTTCCTTATCTTCATCTTCCTCATCACTTGAATAATAATTTTTCGATTTTGAGGCAAGATCTTTTGGAGTTGATCTCATATCCGATTGAGAAGTTGATGCTTTTGAATCACTCTTTTCATTGGTATAAGCTTCGTAGATGAGAAGATTACCAGTGAGCTCATCAAAATTTAGAGTTTCTAAATTTTAAGCTTCCGTAATAACGGTAACTTTTTCGGGCAAGAGATGGGAAGAGCATTAAGAACTTTTGTGACCTTATCCTCTTCTAAATGATTTTCCCAAGTGCAACTAGAGGATTTACAATATTATCAAGCCTTTGAACCATTTTGGAAATATTTTCTCCAACATTCATAGTGAAATTTTCGAACTCTTTGACCAACATGGTCTTTCGAGCTTGTTTCACTTTCTTTGTACCTTCATAGATAACTTCTAATTTTTCCCATACATCATGAGCGGATCGAATACCTCTAATATGATTATACTCCGTAGCGGTAAGAGAACAATGAAGAATGTTAAGAGCTTTATCGTTTAAGGAGAATATTTTTCTTGTCTTCATCATCGAACTCCTTGAGGGCTTTGGGGATTTGAGTTTCGTCTTCCTTTTTCTTCATCGGTATGGATACTCTATTTATAAGCGTGTTTCAAATATCGAACCCGCAACCTTGTAAGAAGCACCCCATTCTATCTTTCCAAAATGCATAATTGTTGGAGTCGAAGAGCGGTCTATTGAATGAAGCACCCGTTGTAAGATAGCTCTAGTCTCAGTAGCCATGGATCTTTCCTTTTTACTCGCAATGAGAAACGATCTTGCCAAAGAGTTTGGCTTTGATACCACTTGTTAGTCTAAATGGCTACGATAATCTAGAGGGAGGTGAATAGATTATGCCGATTTTCCGATTTACGCCCTCTTTTTAGAATGAAGAAGTGATAAGAAGAATGTAAGTGAGAGAAAATAAACAACACATGTTGATTTATAGTAGTTTAACCCATCTAGGGCCTAATATACTACCACCCCGATATTTGAAGTGGATTTCAAAAAAAAAGAATTTTATTAATATTTACCAAAACTATTACAACTTTACCTTGAAGAGTACCACACTCTTCTTACAACGGCACCTATGAAGATTACCACAATCTTCCAACTCGAAGAGCACCAAACTCTTCTTCACCTCAAGAGCACTAAACTCTTCCAACACGTCGAAGAGCACCAAACTCTTCACACAAAATGTACCAAGCTTTTCAATCACCAACCTTTCGTCAACCAATTGTGCTCTTGCCAAAGAACACTAACAAGAATTTCTTGTTTTGGATGATGTTACAATTACAATAATTATTACACTTTAAAAGAAATATTACAACTCAAAAGTACTCTGAATCAAGAAGGAAAGCCTAATAAGCAAGATATGAAAGTAGGCTATTACAACAAGAATGTTGAAAATAAAGACTTAGACAAATTTGCGATTCTCTTGTTGTGTTGTATTGTGTTCACTCTTATTGTGTTGCTTCAAGCCTTCACCTATTTATAGGAGAGCTCTTGGATTTTGAGTTCCAACAATAGGCTCCTCTTGGATATTGAAATCTATAAACAATTGCAGATTAAATGAAGAATATAGTTGTTAGAAATCAATCCCTTAATTTCATGAAAAGTTGTCACGCGCAGAATCTGATAGTTTGTCGATAAAACCTTAGGTCGACCGTTCGACTCTCTAATCTGAAAAATAACGTTAAAAATTGAAACCCATATGAAAAAAACCTATTGACCGGTCAAGGAGGGGCTCGACCGGTCGACCAGGGTCCAACCGGTCGGCCTCTTCCTGGATCGGTCCAACACCTTTGAAATACATTACAAAGAAGTCTCATTTGTAATTTTATTCAACTCGGGGACCGATCGACGTATAGGTCGACCGGTCGACCTCCTTAAAATTTTCGTTTCGTCTCATTCTGTTTCAAAAATTAAACTTTCGGACACGAGTTGCCCTCTAGGGTGACCGGTTGAACACGAAACAAAAGTGTTGTCCAATATTTGTCAAAAATAAACTTCAAGAAATACTTCAAAAAATTAGTAAAGATATTTTAAATCGATTAGGAGTATTTGGACAAGATTTAGAGACATTGTTTTTGTGAAACACTCATATTAATAAAATCATCAAAAGTACAATAAAAACATTTATCTAACAGGTTGTTTATCTTTCCAAGGCCCAATTTCCAATTTCCAAATATTCACAAAATTGAATAATGTTTTTTTTTAAAATTTCCAAAGTAGAAATCACCACTTTCAATTTTTCACATAAATTAACATCTCAAACCTATAATTTCAATTCTCAACCATATACTCCACATCACTCATTAATCACTAATCTCATTTGTTAATCCAATTATGTATTACATCTATCTAATGGGACCCACTTTCTACAATCTTATAAATATAATATTATATATATTCAATTAAAATATTCAACCACTATCAATTTCTCAACTTATGATGTACATGAAATACTACTTCAAAACTACTCAACTAAACATAATCTCATTTCCAAACCTACATAAAACTCATTCACACTCTTTCATCCAAAAATTAATTCCGTTTTCACACGAAAGCAATAAATTCTCAAAATTCATTTTCCAATACTAGAAACTGAAATGATCCATGGAAGATAACTATACAAGACTTAATATTTTCCAGGGGCTACTAATACTTTTCAGGAGACTACGATAATTTTGAGGAACTACTAATATCGGTTTTGTTAATTTGAAAGCATATACTTGTTGGAGTAAAAGTAATCTTGTGTTTAGAAAAGTAATAACTTCTAATAGTACTCTAATTAATAAAAAGTGATCTTGTTAAATAATGTTGTATATGCATGTATGTAATATATTTTTTGTTACTTTGAAAATATATATTTTTTCGAGGAAATTCTTCACTCGAACAAGTTGCACGAACGTGTAAAAACACACGGAACATTCACACGATCGTGTGAATCTACACGGTCGACCATGTGACTTGTTTTCTCCGTTTTCTTCGCGTATTCAATCATCTCTTCGTATTCTTCAATCTTGTGCCGGCCTTCTAACGATATGTTTTCATTCTAGCTACGATTCCTATAAAAATTACAAGAATACGCAATATCATTCCCTTCTAAGGAATCCAAGTAAAATACACTAAATATGCGTGCAAATGCATCAAATATATATCAATTTAAGCCCCTAAATGCATGTATATATTATACGTATCACAAAAATGAATTTGAGAGTGACAGACCATGAAACATGTATGCATGAATTTATGTGTTTTTGAATGCTTATGTACGCGTCTTCCACTGAATGTAAAAATTTTATTTATAGGGAAAACACAAAGGATCCTTGAAAGGAAAGCGCTAATCTTTGGACTCAATTATGTCCATAATTATTGGTCAAATCCTTCCATATCTTGATTGATTTGTGCAATAGTCAATTCTTCCAATTGTGGCCTCAATCGGTTTAAGGAATGATTTAATCCAATTTTTCAAGATTCCATAATATTGGTGATTTGAGTCAAAGTTGCCTATTTAACAAAGAAAATCAAGCAACTTACCAAATATCGGATTTTGACCAATCTACCAACATTCCATATATGTTGGATACCTTTCCCATAAATATATCTTTCCAATTGTACCATTTGCGCATCGATTTCTCACTCACCAATAAATATTTTGTGAAAATGAATACACCACTCGTTTCCAAAATTAACGAGTCTCCACGCTTGTAATATTCGCTTTACCAAAACTAATTTTTCCAATAGTCCCCCACATGAGTGGAAACGATGCATGAATGCATGCGGACTCGGCCACTCGGACCCGAAACATTGTTGCATCATGGTAGGTAGCTTGTGGCTTTGAACCTTCCTTAGTAAGATACTATTAGATATATTCGCGGCTTAGTGGACATGATGCCTTGAACTACTCCGCTTACAATATACCAAGACAACGATATTTACACAACAACATTTCTACTAATCTCAAGTTCTCTAGTTGTGTCCTTTTTGGTCATGGATCACATTTGGGATTCATAAGTGTTTCAATAAGGCGGCCCGTCCTCACACTTATATAGGTGACCTTGCCTATCGGAGGTACCATATAATACCCTACCTTATTAGGTATAGGGCGTCACTAAAGTCTATAGGACTTAACCTCATCACATCGGCGGTTCAACATGTGGTTGTGCTATTTAGGGAATCGTTAGCTTAAAGTTAAACACCAAGTGCTATGACTGAACAGTCCCCAGGTTTAGTTTTCCTATTGAACCAAGTTCTTGGGATCTCCAAGAATCATGGTTGGGTTTTCACTAAAAATTGTTCTTTAAGTTGTGGATTTTACATCAATTCCCTCTAGCAATTTACAATTGATCTCGGTTCAATCAAATTTGTGCGCAAGATTGAGATCAATTTCTATACATATTTGAGCAAATAGTCTCACGAGCATGTGTAACCACTTCAATTGACATAAGTGCACGGTGGACTTTCAAGCCCTTCAATGCGAATAGGCTTTATAACACCTTAAACTCATATAGACTATTGTCAATATGTCATCTCTTTTTAGAAAGAGATTCGTTTGGCTTTATCGTTTGTCAAACTTGTCAATATCCATGCAATGACTTAATAGTTATACATGTTCCTTTCATGTTTGGGTACAACAATCCATTTTGGATATACCTTGATAAGGTTAGCCTTTGATATTTTTTTTCTACACCTTTCCTTGGTACCATAATGTGTGTAGTATTGCAACACTCAAGAGTACACTAAAAACTGCACCTCTTTAAGAGAAATCACAGGTGACCCCTTTTAGCTATCAACTAGCATTGCCAATGTTAATTGACTTACATCCTCTTTTCCAGGATGCATATCAAAGAAATTTATATGTCAATTTGAGATTAATAATGTGCGATTGTTTATGAAAATATTCAAAAATATATTCTCACACTTTTACTTTTTCTCATTTTTTCTCTTACCAATCATATCTACACGTTTTTGTCACAAAAACTAATCATTATTACAAATTCTCCCACAAATTTTACTATTCACTCACTCACACATTTCTAACTACCAAATATATCCAATCATTATTTTATTATTTTTAAAAAAATTAACTTTTATCATTACTTTTTCATTTCACATTCTATCACACTCTCAAAATTCATCGTTTTTCTTCCAAAATTTTTTTCTCACTATTTTCTAGCAAAATGGGAATTTTCAAAATGAAAGCATATCCTCGCACCCTTAGCTTCTTCATTGCTAATAAAATGTAGCGAAACCACTTAACTCTACTAATCATTGTACTCTCAAGTCCATTAAGAGTCTGAGACATTTGGCTATAACCCAATTGAACTATATATTTTAGCTCGGGCCCCTAAAGCCCAGTACAGTCTGGAAATGCTGATAATTAGTCAATCCAAACCTTTTGGCTACTGGATATGGCTTGAGTTTGGGCCAAATTATTGGTCCTATGGAAGTTCAGTTTGATAATTGACCTTATGGTTTCACACTTGAATGTCGTATCAGAGTGACGGATGAAATAAGAAATATCAAATGGTCAGGAATGTTGTTGTAAATCATGGATAATAAAAAAATATATTAGTGATAAGATGTGAAGTAATAATATGAAAATTGTTTCTAATTACATATACTAAATCAGAATATTTGTGTAAGAAATGTGACAATTAAACGTATTGTTACAAACTCTCGTATCTAATAGAGCGTTTTCATAATCTTATATGTGAAGTTACTGATAAAATTCAGATATTAGAGTATGTACATAAATTTATATGTCAATTTGAGATTAATAACGAAACTCGAATACCAAAAGAAATTTTACCTTTAATAAATTTGAGGAGAGAGTGAAATCCAAGAGAGAGGAGAAAATGGGAGATAGCGAGAGAGACAAAATAAAAGTGGGAGAAATCTTTAGGGGGAATTTCACGAGTAGCCCTCTCAAATGGGTCAAATACATTTGAGATATTACTTATTCAAAATATCTTTTATGGCCTTTTTATTATTTAAATACTCAAAATACCCCCATCGTTCAAACTACTTTGAATGATCGGACCCACTAGTTTAAACTACCGAGGTCGGTCATTTGAACTACCTCTTTGTTGAGATATGCTACTTGTGAGTTGTCCCACACACATTGATTGATTAGGGAATATAGTATTGTATATAAGCCAAGTGAGCTACTCATCCGATCTTATCACCAATTGGTTTTAGGATGGAACCTCACTTGGTGGACTTGGGCTCTCCCTCTCATATTGGGTATGCATCATGTGTGGGACCGCACCATGTCCTCCTCGAATTTAACATGATATCAGAGCAGACCCATGTTCGACCCAAGGTGGGCCATTACATGATGTAATGGACCATGAAGAATCTTGTGATGATAATTAATGAATTGGTGAAAGACTCACAAGTCAGGGGCGTGTTGAAATATGTCACGTGTGAGTTGTCTCATTTTAATAGAGAGCTTTGTTTATAAGCCAAGTGAGCTACTCCTCATATCACCAATTGACTGTAAGATGGAACCTCACTTGATAGGCTTGGGCTCTCCCATATTGGGTATGCATCATGTGTGGGACCGTACCAAGTCCCTCTAAATTTAACACCCTGCGGCCGTGGTTCGAATAACTAGACATGGTCGTGCGAACTACTATCTTGGTCGTCCGTACTCTTCGAGTCTAGGGGTCAAACAACCATATCTGGTCATTCGAACTACCGATGGTCATTCGAACTATCGTCCCGAAGAGTTGAACGATCATGCATGTAGTTTCAACAACAAAAGTACATACAAACCAATAAAATATACATATAAAGGCACCTACAAACACGGATACACACACATGCACGTGCGCGAAAAACACATAAATGCATATAAAGAGAAACACACCCCGCGCACAAAAACACACACACACACATACACACAAATAGAAAACACACACGTACAAACCACAAGGAAAAAAAGGAAAAAAAAAGAAAATGAAAAAAATTAGATAAAATGAATCCTAGAGAGATAGACTTTTTGAATTGGGGAATTGGGGAGATTTGTTAACTTTGGAAGGGAATGAAAATTACATTCATTCCGAAAGGAGAATTGAAGGGGTATTTATGAAAGCTTACAAAATATTGAAGTTGAAGGCCATTTTTTATCGGTGTTTGGATCAAAAGGTCATATTTGATTACATATCGCAATATTGTAGAGTTGGTTTGATTTATGGAGATCGGTGGGCGGGTGGTGGGTTCTTGGCGGGAAGGGATGGGCGGTGGTTGTTGCCGGCTAGCGAAATTGTGATATCTATTAATTATGGCCTTTTGACTCGATCACTTATCAAAAATGGCTTTTATCTTTAACATTTTATAAACTTCCACAAAAATACCTTTAAATTTTTATTTCAAAATGCACTATTTTCATGTCTTTTCAAATTGAACAATTCCCCCCATCAATTCTTCAATTCAAAAAATTTCTCTCTATGGTATGTTCTCTATTCACTTCTTCATTTTTTTCTTTCTTTTTGTCTATGTGTATTTATACGTGTGTGTTTTTATCTTCGTGTGTATTTCTGGATATATGTGTGTGTGTGTTTTTACGTGTGAGGTTCATTTGTGTGGTTTTCTGTGTGTATATGTATGCTCATTTGAACTACCGGATCTGAAGTTTTAAACTACATGTTGTAGTTCGAACAACCAAACACGGTAGTTCGAATGACCGCGCTTGTGATTAGCTCGATAATTCGAATCACCAAACCTAGTAGTTCGAATGATCGTCCTCGTAATTTAAATAATGTGGGAATTTTAGGTATTTATATAATAAAGAGGCCGTAAAAATTCTTTTTCAATATGTAAGACCTCAAAAGTACTTGAGCCTTTTGAAAAGGCCATTTATGATAATTTTCATTTATTTTTTGGGCTATGGACCCTACATTCAATATATATATATATATATATATATATATATATATTGGGGGAGGGTTATATAGACCCCCTATTATATGAGTACGTAGGACCAGATCCAAGCCGTAAATAAATTGATCTCAATGGCTGAGATTAATCCTGCTTATTTGCTGATAAGTCATTCGAAACAGCCAAAGGAGGGTAGATTAGTCCATATAATAATAAGTTATGGTAGCT
Source organism: Rehmannia glutinosa (assembly GCA_016081115.2). NCBI lineage: Eukaryota > Viridiplantae > Streptophyta > Magnoliopsida > Lamiales > Orobanchaceae > Rehmannia > Rehmannia glutinosa. Next base: position 341,971 of record JABTTQ020001025.1, on the reverse strand, counting down.
AAATCTAGTAAATCCCACTAAAATAGGATGAGTTACAATCAAAGTCAATCAAATCTGTTATTCAATTAAATCGTCCACTTCATTTCACCTTCTCCACCATTCTCTGTAACTGAGATAGTCTCCCAATTCACAGAAAATTCGTCATTTGCAGCTCTGAATCAAGAAAGAAAAGAATGGATGACACATATGAAGAAAGCTTCAATACTAATGAAGAACAAGGTAACACATTTTCTTGCCTTCGAAATTGTTTTCATTGTCAATTTTTTACTGAATCCCCTTAAAATTTGATTCGTAATGTTTCCTAAAATCAATGATTCGATCAATGCATTCTATTTTTTTTTTTGTAATTATTACCCAGCAATATGCTTATGAGTGATACGTAATATTGCTTATGACTTGAAAAATACATGCTTACAAATCTGAACTTCTTGGTAGTCCAGAAAAGGACATATCTTCATCCCATTTTTTTTTTGTGTGTATGTTTACCCAGTGAGTTGCTTATTCTTTATGATAAATATGATTTCAATTGCCTATAAATGTGCTTATACGTACCAACATAATTTTGAACACCTAAAATTTAGTTCCTCGTCCACGTTTTTTTCTTCATATTGACCCGGAAAGTTGTTTATTCGTATTCATAATATTGCTTATTTGTGAATACTAATATGCTTATAATTATGAACATATAGTGAAGCATGAAATTTAATTCTTCGTCCCCATTTTTTTCTTTAAAAACATATATGATATGATCGAAAATGCATTTTTATGTGCTTGAATTGCTTGCTTTGTCATGAATAAACCATGTTGCTCACGTTTGTTCGGTGTTATAACCGATCAGGTTAATTGATCATTATTTAGGTTGTATGAACTGAAATTATTTGATTACGACGCCATTTATTCTGATCCTGTGCTTTGCTTATATATGAGTATAACATTGCTTATAATAATTGACCATTATGCTAACGTGTTTTCAAAATCTTGCTTATTTATTTCTTTTGTTGAGACAGTTGTAATTGCAAGTGTTCCGCGAAGAACGGATTGAAATAACAACGGATTCGTCTCCGAATTGGATACCAGAATGTGATGAACATCTGACTCCTAAAGAAGGGATGAATTTTGGCTTGGTCTTTTGATGTACTTTTTAGTGATGTTTTGAATGTTTTTTTGATTAGTACCTATGTAAGCAGAATTCAAGTGGTAAATATGCAGAATGTTACTCTATTGTAAGCATTCATTTTCATGGTATGTTATAATGTTTATATCATTACTCCAAATATTTTTTAAGCAGTGTTCTTCTTCTTTGTAAGCAGAAATCAACTGCACTGTAAGCAATATTTTAATGTTTTAACTATTTCAAGTATGCAAATGTTTCGTAAGCGAGAATTCAAACATTGCATGCGAAATCAATTGTCTTGTTAGCACTATTTCAAATATTATAACTTATCAAGTATCGCATACTATATAACAGTATTCAAGTGTGTTTTAAGCATGATTCAAATGTTGTGCAAGCAGATTTTAATGTTTTTGTAAGCATGTATATCATGTTATTTTATATGCTAGTAAATAATCAAAGTGCAAGGTAAAAAAAATTAAACAGACAGTCACAATATTTATTATCGAGCACATGCCTTTTTTTTTAGTTTCAAGGAACAAATTTTAGGTATATGAAACAAATAAGTACATAATCTAAAATAAACCTAAAAAAATAAGCGATAAAATATGAATAAATAAGCATTATCGAATGCTTTAATAAGCAGTCTCAAACATGCACTCCAAAAAAAAAACATCAACTACTTGTCGCACGTTCTGCTATTGTGCGAACCTATTTCTCCGCATTTCCCACAACGTCTCTTCATTTTCTGTCCAGCCTTTATTGCTTTCTCCTTCTGACTCTGAAGTCGGCTTTTGACTCGACTGCCGCTCCCCTTATTTTTGGCCTGTGTTGGCGGCAACACTACAATGCCTAGCTGGGTTTTGTCCCCAACGAATCCTTCGATCAATGTTTGTTTGTTCACCGAATGGGATTCTGTTTGTTGATCTTTCAACAAATTGTTCTTTTGATCTTTTATGATCCTTGACAGGGATTCAATCTTGGATTTGTCGTATTTAAAAATCCCATAATAGCCAACTCTAGCGAGACTTAAGCATAGTATATAAGATAAGTAAACATGATATAGAATTTGAGTAAGCATACTTACGAACACCAATAAGCTTACTATATAAGATAAGTAAGCATTATATAGAATGTGAGTAAGCATAATTCTAAACACAAATAAAAGCGATCTAAGCATCAACATGCAAAACTACCGGACTTGGAAAAAAGGTAGGAAATGCATAGTTATCAAGAAACAAAAATGTATTTAAAAATCCCATAAGAGCCAACTCTACCGGACTTCATTTTTCCGGATAATAAAGACAATTTAAACCAAAAACACAACAAAGTTCTAACCATTTCGTACATACTTGGATATATATAAGCATACTTGTTGGGAAATTATTTTGTAGATTTTGATGAATGCCATGTAAAACTTAGAATAGGAAGTTGGCACCCCATTTTTGTTGTAAATTGCATTGTAATAGATAGGGCTGGTCGAGTTGAGTTAAGTCGGCTATGGTGAACATGCAAGAAGACAACCGAGACTAGAAGGAAGACTCCGCTGTGAGGCGATTGAGTGTGGCAAAGAAGAGAAGACAGAACTCGATCAAGGTGCAAGCGAGATGCGGTGAGTGAAGTATCGATCAAGTCAACTTAAGATAGCCAAGTCTCAAGTTGAAATGACGGAAGAGTCATCCAATGATTGAAAGTGACTCGAAGTGACCTGGGAAGGCAAGAAAATGCGATCAAGTCGAGATAATCGAAAGAGATCCGTTGCCGAGAAATCAAGAGAATTACTTAAACAAGTAATACTTCCATACTACCTTTCTTGAAGTGCTCGGTTCGAGCGTGCAAAAGGAATAAACCAATGGGAAGCACTGCACTGTGAAACTTGAACAACCGAAGAATCATTCATACGACGAAATGGCAAGTCCAAGGACGCAACAAGACAAGCCAACGGCGACAAGTGACTTTCAAAAATAAGCCATCTCTTCAAAGAAGGATTTTTGAAAGATCACTATAAAAGGCCGAGGAATCACTCGAGAGAAGGTTACCTAAACCAAAAACATTCAAGCAAACATTTGATTTGTAACCAAAAATATTCTCAAGTCATTCAAGATTAATCCTCAAGCCTATATTACGAAGGAAATCAATCCAACACTCACTGTGAAGGAAAGACAACTTCTATCGGTTGAAGAGGAACCATTTGAAGAATCAAGGAGTCACGAATGGCACACATGACAATTTATCATTTCCAAAACAACAATCTTTATGTAAAATTTCAAAGACCCTTGGAACTTATGTGACCAAGGCTTCTATGCCAAAGTCCAGATTTTATCTTCTTTAACAAAGTTCACATAATTCACGGGAGTATTTACATCGATACGATTCAAGACATATAAGTTCCTTCTTTTTTCAGCTTTTATAACAACAAGAGAGCCTTTTAAAATTTTCATGACCCTCTTGCCCCACCTACCCTCTAATCCATCGATTCAAGTGCGGCACATGACATCAAGTTATTACTTAAATCGGAACATTACTTACATCTTTCAGAGTGATCACATAACCATAATCAAACTTTAAACATACATCACCAATTCTAAACACTTGCCATTTTTTCTCATTTGCCATAGAAAGCAAAGTACCATGTTATACTACGAGTAATTAGAAAATAAAATTTTTAAAAGGGGACATATGGAAGGTACATGTAGAATCTATAAGCCAATCAAATTCACGAAAAGATTGTGAAGGCACAAAATTCACATAATCATGCACTTGAAAACCATAAAACATCACCCAAGTGTTCATTACGAGTTGCCAAGTTAACATGATCATTGGATTTCTTCTTGTTATTGTTTTGATTCCCATTTTTCTTGTTAGGACACTCTTTGAGATAATGGCCTTGTTCACCACAGTTGTAACATTTCCTATGCTTTGATCCGGATTTAGACACCTTTTTTCCCTTTTTATCGACTTATCCTTGTTAGAGTTATTCCCATTTTTCTTGTTTGAGACCTGCTCCTAACATGCATGACTTCACCATTATTATTCTTATTCCCCTTAATAGCTTTCAAATCAAGTTCTTTACTCTTAACGCCATTAATAATAGTAACAAGGGTGATATTATCTCTGCCATCACTTTAGGGTATCGGGGATATCATTCAAATCACAATAATAGAATAATCATCTATGTTTTTTTCACGAGTAAGCTTAATAACTTGAATCGGTTTAGTTAAAACATCCAAGTTTTCATCCATATCTTTGGACAAATCCGTTTAAATCTATAGAATTTCTCAAGCGAAACAACTTAGAAGGCGAGAAGTTTCGGTGTATAATTCCTTTAGTTTATTTCATAAAGCTTTAGCATTGAATTATTTACCAACCTTTCTCAAGACAAAGATCGGATAAGTTCAAGATAATAGAGGAATATGCATATTCATCAAGTTTATTTTTGGTTTCGATGTGTGTAAAATATACATGCATTTTGGGGCATAAAATGATATATAATTGATGCATTTGCACGCATATTTACTATGTTTTTACTTGGTCTCCTTTAAAGGGCATGGCATTGCGTATTCTTGTAATTCTTGCGGAAAATGAGAACTTAAAATAAAGAAATGTCGGTCGGGATGCCCGATAAGATTGCCAAATGCAAAAAGAAGATCAAAACGACGGAAAAAGGCAACACAAGCACTTCACACGGCCGGTGTGTGGTCTCACACGACCGTGTGGGAGTGGTGGTGTGAAAATCACACGGTTATGTGAAGAAGGGAAGAAAACAGGGGACGGAGCGAGTCCACATGGCCGGACCGTGTGATGTCACACGGCCGTGTGGATAAGGTCGCGGCCGCACTGGTCACCGTGCAAGCTCACACGGCCATGCAATCAAGGCCAACGCCCACCACCACGCGCTGTGTGGTCCCACACGGCCTGGCCATGTGGGAGTCTATTTTAGCGCATTTTTCGGAGTTTGCTTCTCGTTCCAACTCTACAAGTGATCTCTCCAAGCATCTATAAAAGGGGACCAAGTCTTGCACGAAGAAAAACAACTCTCTACATAGAAAACACGTCAAATAACACATGAACGAAAGAATCGAAGAGCTTCTAAGAGCAAAAAGCTAGGTCGCAAAGAACACCACAAGGCTTTCGCATCTAGGGAGCACAAGAGCTTGAGGGCTTGGAAGGAGAATCCATCATGACAAGAAGGGGTTTTCTTTCTATGTCTAAGAACTCTTGTCATGCTTATATGATGTCATAATATTGATTGATTTGTCTATGAGTTTATAATCAATATTTGGCATATTTTTCGGATCTTAGGGGCATAATCGAAACGTGGATTTGTATTAAATATGATTATTTATTTTCTTAATTAATTCATGCATTCTATTTTATAAATTCGAGTGCTTATTTATAATTGCTTTTTATTTGGCCAATAATTTGCATGTCATATTTGTTAGTACAAAATTTGGACGATGAGTTCTAACAAAGACGGAATCAAATTCGGACATGAAGCATGTGTGACAAAGCGTTTTATGGGGAGTCATTCAATTCACAAATCTTTTTGGGGTTAATAAGAATTGTAACGTTAGACCGGACTACAATTGTTATTAATCAACTGTTCTGCACCACGACCAGGGGAGTAAATGAATTTAGGAATTTGAACCCGTAGAATTGCATGAATTGATTTTAAAACTTTATTCGCATTTAATATTGAAGAAGCATGTTGAGATTTTGTGCCTAAAGTTGCTCCTAATGATGTTGATTTTTATTTCTTTTTGGGGTTCACAAATTTATTTCTTTTTATTTTTTTATTTTTTGATTTTTCCTAGATTAAATAATTTGATTTCGGCCGCTTCAATAAAATTGGAATACGATGTTATTATAGCCTAAGTGTTTCGAGCTTCAATCCCTGAGGAATACGATCTTGCTTGCCGTTATCCTATAAACTACACTGTACACTTGCGATTGTATGAACCAAAATATTTTTTGGCAAACAAGTTTTGGTTTTTTGGAATTTATTAGATTCTACTTAGATATAGTAATAACTAGTTCAATCTTAATTGAAGCATTTTTGTAAATATTTTTTTTTTTTATCTTTTTTGATTTTTTTGATTTTTTTCTTTTGGTTCGATTTTAACATTGTTTTTGTTTAGTGCAAATTGTGCATGATCACGCGTTCCCAGATCAACCCGAAAATTCCCATTGATTTGGAAATCGAAAAGACAACTAAGCAACTAAGAAAAAGAGCCAAAATAATGGCGGATGAGACTAATCAACGCAAATGGAAAATATAAACAATGAGGAGCGCCCACGGGGGCCGCGTCGGGGCGAAATTGTGGAAAGGCCCGCAAAGAAGGGCGCTTAGGGACCACTTCCACCGGTAGGAGGTAAGCCAAACTTATAGGGGTGTGGCCCGTCTGCCGATCAATGCAAATAATTTTGAACTAAAACGGCATTGATCCGAGATAGTGTCAAAAACCAGTTTGGGGGTAGAGCCGTTGAGGATCCAAACGTGCATCCGTGCATTTTCTAGAAATTTGCGATACAATTAAGATGAATGGTGTTTTTGAGGATATCATACTATGCCGCATTTTCGCATTCTCTCTGCGTGATAAGGCTAAGGGATGGTTATGCTCTTTAACACCACCACCATAAATTAGGGCGAAACTAAGTCGGTTTCTAGTCAAATACTTTCCCCAGTAAGAAGACGCAATTAAAATCAAATCGCCTTGATTTAGGCAATTAGATGTTGAGTCGCTATATGAAGCATGGGATAGATTTCGGGAATTGCTAAGGAAATGCCCTCATCACGAGATATCCCGACTACCAACAAAGTTTAGTACTTCTATAATGGTTTGAGTGGAAACACAAGAACAATTATAGATCTTTGCATCTAGAGGTGCACTACTAGGGAAATATCCCGAGGAGGCACTAGAATTATTAGAGGAGATGGCGAACAACATTACCAATGGCCATTCGAAAGGTCGACTATCCGAAGAGTGGCGGAGGTTCGGGATGAGAAGGTCGCCATGCTCACAGAACAAGTATCCGTGCTAAATATGAAACTGGACGCGATGCAGCAAGTGACTCCAAGAGATCCTGCTATTGTTGAAGAGGAAGCAAACTTTGTGGGCCAACAAAGAAACTTCAACAATAATTACGAAATAATCGGATACCCAACTACTACCATCCAGGGTTGCGAAACCATGAAAATTTCTCTTATGCTAACCATAAAAATGTTTTGCGACCCACCGCAGGATATAACGTGGGTAATCAAGGCGGAGAGTAGTCCAATGACAAGAAAGCATTTGTTGAAGAGATGCTATCCTCGTTTATTGGAGAGACAAGGGCGAGATCGAACAAAGATGAAGCCAAGATAGACGGGATAGAAGAACATGTCACTCGGCTATACAAAAACGTAAACGCAAGACTAAAATCTCTAGAAACACAAGTATCCCCGGATCGCTAATCGCTGTGGGAGGCCAACCCCGAAAGACAAATTCCTAAGTGATACTTGAAATGAATCCACGGGAGCAATGCAACGCCATTTAAATCGATGGATGGCATTGAGGGTTCACGTTTCAAATGACAAAGTTTAGCAAATAGTGATTATAAATCAAGTCCGGTCAAGAAGGCGTTAAACTTAGAGATGTATCGGAGGCAACCCAATGTATTTCATATTTTCCGTACATTTTTATCGCCTTCAATTTTAATTTTTATTTTAGTTTCAATTTTTATTTATTAACTTAAATTTTACTTTTGTTTAGTGTTCTTGAGTTGTTGTGTATGAGGCGTCACGACAAACTCCCGATTATATAAAAAAATTACGGAACCAACGCAACACGGCGTGTGATATCACATGACCTGGCCGTGCGAGAGGGCAAATTGCCCAAGACCACACTACCGTGTGGTGGTCGAAGGCTGGAAATTCGATGCGGTGTAGCACTTGCAAGGCCACACGGCTGCCTGCCGTGTGATCCCACACGGTCGTGTGGCCCCAAAGGTAGAAATCGGGCGGACTCCAAACTACACCTATTTTAACCCCAAATTCCCATTTTCTAACATATTATCCTACACAAACCCTAACCCACGAAAATTCTCTCTCAAATACTCAAACCACTCTCCAAATCTCAACAAATACACCTCTAATCTCAAACCAAAATCACAAATCCTTCACTTTCTCAAGAAACCCACCACCAAATACCTTCAATTCTCAACTTGTCCAAGTTCTACACAAAGTTTGGGGTACTCAAAAATTCCCAAATTTCAGATTTTTACTCTTCAAACCTTGAAATTCATGTCTTCTAGGGATGAAAGAGGAGCTAGGAGGAGCCGACCGGGCCCGAACCCGAGCCTCAACCATTTTTGACCCCAAGTAACCCGAAGCTTCCGACATCAATTTGCCAAATGAAACCCACCGAGCTAGATGGATGATACTCTACTTTCGTCCATGGATTAATACGAGGTATCTCGATGAACCTACTTTTACGAATTTGGATTTATTGGAAGATTTTATAGCTTTACGTGGAGAATTGATTGGCATGATTTTCTTAATGGGCATTGGGCTACTTACTCTGTTATTACTCTTGAATTTTTAAGTAGCTTTGAACTCAATTTGTGCGAAAAAGAAATTTGATGGGGGTTAGATTTCGTTTGGGTAATGAGCAAAGGGAACTAACAATTGAGGATTTAAAGAAAATTTATAAAACACCGGCGTATGAGGTGGAGGAGCATGAGGAATTCGACAAGGATAGGTTTTGGAAAAAGATAATCGGGAAGCAAATTTATACGTCGGGCACTTCACAACCCGATTTTTCGATATGTTCAATGAGTATGTATGGGCTGAAACCATCTTTGTGAGGGAGGATAGTAGAGGGGCATTAAGGGTTATGAATTATTTATTATATGGTGTATGGCATCCGAGATCGAAGTGGTGCCAAACGCCGGCTATGATAGCCTGACAATTTGATAGAATTTGAAAGAGTGAGAGGGTGGAATTTGCATAGGGGGATGATAACCCCTATTGCTTGAATATTTTAACATTAATTTGGAGGGGTATCAGAGGGCGGCGGTGGGCCTAAGTTGATTGATTTGAATGTTCTAAGCTGATGAAAATGATAAAATTCGATGGGCATGATTACTTGGCTCATTCAGCGAGATAGAACGACATTAGGCTTCCAAACCCCGAAGCAATTCAACTAGAAATAGGGGTAACTAGTAACTTAGAGATGTGGGGGTAGAAGGAGGCTGCACGCTCAAGAAGATCGAGGATGAGAAAATGAGGGAGATGCTTGGGAACCTCTCGCCAGGGGTACCGGCCATTTATTATGAGTGAGAGGCTCAAAAGGGTCGAAGCTTATGTGGGGAAATTGATAGATGGCACATATCGATTGACAACCACCGATGAGTATCACCAGGAGTACTTACAAACATTTTGACGCCATCACCCAGAAAGAAGAAGACAGATGTACGAGATGATGTCTTGTATGGACCAAATGGCACATCTCACAAGGCCACTACTATCCTCCTCCACCACCTCAACGATATCCTGTAAGTACTTATTACGCATTCCTCTTTCTTTTGATAATTTCCTCATATGTTCGGGATGAAGCATATTTTAAGTTTGGGGGTTGTCAAGAATGCGTAATCTAAATCTTTGTTGCATTTTGCATTGCATTTAGACTCGCATGTAGAAGCACTTGCATTTTAATTTTTGAAAAACAAAAATCTATTTTTCTTTTAATTTTTGTTTATTTTTGTTTTATAGCACGTTTACCGCTTTAGCACGTTTAATTGCTTTTGTGTGTGGTTTTTAATTCACTCATATGCTCGGCTCCCTATGATTTTACTATGAATATTTTATGGCATGGGATAGCATACTTGTGGGAATAATGTAATAAATTCTTAGGATGAAAGTTATTTATTTGCTTGGCATGTGTTAAACAAATTGGGTATTTGAGGGATGAGTAGTATCGGGTAAATGAAAAATACATGAAGCTCGAATAAGAAAATATCTCGAAAAATTACATAGAGAAAATCGAGCAAAGTAAAAGAAAATTCGAAAATTTTGAGAAAAAAATGAGAGCTTGAGGCTAAAGAAAAAGAAAAGAAGGTAAAAATGCCTAAGAATGAAAAAAATGAGAAATAAGGGTGGAATTTAGTTGAAAAAGAAAAACAGATATTATGTCGAAATTGGGTTAGTGAATTGCAAGTCATGTGCTAAAATTCTATTTGATCAAGTCAAGTCACTTAATCCAAATTTCCTACCCTTACCAAAGAGCCTACATTACAACCAAATAAAAAGTCCTTTTTGATTCTTAGATTTTGCACACAAAAGTGGTAGAGATGTTAAATGATTTGCAAGCCTATGGGTAGTTCTACTTTCATTGAATTGAATTTGAGCGTAAACACTTACCATACACTTCTCGAGAGTAGAGTGATACACTATTTACTTGTGAGTCGCGATGTCAAGTACTGAAAAAGAGTATTAATGATGCCGAGTTTATGAATAAACAACTTCTTAATGATGAGTTATATGGTTTCCTTGAGTATGGAGTCGAGTGATGTTTAATGTTTATAGTGTTCTTGGGTGTTCTTTTGTTTTTCACATTATATTGTTTTTCTAAATTTGCTCGAGGACGAGCAATGCTTTAAGTTTGGGGGATTTGATGTGTGTAAAATATACATGCACTTTGGGGCCTAAATGATATATAATTGATGCATTTGCATGCATATTTACAATGTTTTTACTTGGTTTCCTTTAAAGGGCATGATCTGCGTATTCATGTAATTCTTGTAGGAAATGGAGCTTAAAATAAAGAAATGTCTGTTGGGATACCCAAATAAGATTGTCGAATGCAAAGAGAAGATCAAAACGACGGAAAAAGGGAATAAAAGCACTTCACACGGCCGGACCGTGTGGTCTCACATGGCCGTGTGGAGTCGTGGTGTGAAAATCACACGGTTGTGTGAAGAAGGGAAGAAAACAGGGGACGGAGCGAGTCCACATGGTCGGACCGTGTGATGTCACACGGCCGTGTGGACAAGGCCGCCACCCCGGCCACTGTGCAAGCTCACACGGCCAAGCGATCAAGGCCAACGCCCGGCACCACACGCCCTATGATCCCACACGGCCTGGCCGTGTGGGAGTCTGTTTTAGCGCGTTTTTGGAGTTTGATTCACGTTCCAACTCTAGAAATGATCTCTCCAAGCATCTATAAAAGGGGACCAAGTCTTGCACGATAAAAACAACTCTCTACATAGAAAACACATCAAATAACACGAGAACGAAGGAATCGAAGAGCTTCTCGAGAACAAAAGGCTAGGTCGCAAAGAACACCACAAGGCTTTCGCATCTAGGGAGCACAAGAGCTTGAGGCTTGGAGGAGAATCCATCATGACAAGAAGGGTTTTCTTTATATGTCTAAGAACTCTTGTTTGTGCTTATATGATGTCATAATATTGATTGATTTGTCTATGAGTTTGTAATCAATATTTGGCATATTTTTCGGATCTGAGGGGCATAATCGAAATCGTGGTTTTGTATTAAATATGATTATTTATTTTCTTAATTAATTCATGCGTTCTATTTTATGAATTCAAGTGCTTATTTATAATTGCTTTTTATATGGCCAATAATTTGCATGTCATATTTGTTAGTACAAATTTTCGAGGCGATGAGTTCTAACAAAGACGGAAATCAAATTCGGACATGAAACATGTGTGACAAAGCGTGTTTGTGGGGAGTCATTCAAGTCACAAATAGCTTTGGAGTTAATAAGAATTGTAACATTCGACCGGACTACGGATGTTATTAATCAACTTGTTTACGCACCACCCGACCAGGGGAGTAAATGAATTTAGGAATTTGAACCCATAGAATTGCATGAATTGGTTTTAAAATATTATTCGCATTTAATATTGAAGAAGCATGTTGAGATTATGTGCCTAATGTTGCTCCTAATGATGTCGAAAATACTTGTGGGGTTCACAAATTCATTTCTTTTTATTTTTCTTATTTTTGATTATTCATAGATTAAATAATTTAATTTTCGGTCGCTTCAATAAAATTGGAATACGATGTTATTATAGCCTAAGTGTTTCGAGCTTCAATCCCTGAGGAATACGACCTTGCTTGCCATTATCCTTTAAACTACACTGTACACTTTGCGATTGTATGAACCAAAACAATTTTTGGCGAATGCTTTCTTGAGAATCTTTATCGAAAAAACTAGTAATGAACACTTGGGTGATGTTTTAGTTGCCAAATGGAGAAATCATATTTTCCATTGAAGGGTTACCGTATGATATCCGAGAATCCAATCATTTTATAAAAAGACACGAGAATAGTCATGGAAAAAATAGCACACAGACTACATAATCACAAGGAACAACAAAAGCACATAATAGAGCCACAAAATACACAAAGACGCAGAGCATGTATCAAGATCATAGTACAAGAATAACACCGAAAAATGAAAGGACACAAGAAATCTTGGTCAAGATTCCCCTTGCACCTCGGGATTCCACTACACTCATTGTGCAAGGCCAAAAGGCTTGAGTGCTTAGGGTTTCTATTCCAAAAGAATAAAGGAAAGAACAGAGACTAACTATAACCAACACACACAAAGTTAGGGTTTAGAAAATCTCACTTCCGAAGCAAAGTTAAGGGAAAAATTCCTCCGAAAAACTAATCACCAGAAAACATTGAGAACCAACGAACCGAACCAAAGCACCAACTCACCAAATCGGTAGATTTATGCTTTGATACCACTATTGGATATCTATCTCATAGAAAATAGAAACAAAGAATATCAATTAATCACTAAGATTAATGTACAAAACACAAAACCGAAAACAAAGGTACAAAAATAAGAAATACTAAAAGTAAACTATAAAACCAATTAGGGCTAAAACCATAATCTCAAGATTTGAGATAGGTTCGCTCAGTTCTTTGAACCACCCAAAGATAGTCACACAAGACACCGGATGGCCACCAAGACCCTCAATTGCCAGTAACCAAAGTCAACCTCCCAAGAACCACTGGTTTCCACTCGGGAACCCTAGATCTAGCCTCGAAGAAGAAGAACTCGCAAACCCACATAAACCCTAACCCCAAAACTTCATATCGGACACAAGGGTTGTGAGCGAAGAACCCTCACAATAAGATCACAACAAATCATACAAGAAAGCACAAAGTGAAATCATATAAGAGGTAGGATTTTATAGAGAGAGATAAGACTGTATCACATAGAGAATTCGAGAGATGAGAGAGAAAAAGAACTCCGAATAATAAATTAGGGTTTTACGTAGAAACCATTTAATAGGGCAAATGGAGGGCTGAGATCAAGAGGCATAATCCAACAGTTATAAGGTACATGAAGGATCTGCGGTTTAATAAATCGGGTACGGATCCGAACCCCTCAACATGGGCTAAGCCAAGTGGGTTGGCATGGCACATGGGCTGGGCTATTGAGGAATGGGCTTGGGAAATTATGGGCCAATATAAATAAGTGGGCCAAAATATCCATATACAAAATTTTAAATGTTTATGCGGGTTGATTAAAATCTAGCAAGTCTTACGAAATAAATTTAAGATTATATTTGAATAGATCTCTTGTGACACTATCTCATGGATCTAAATCCATGAAACGGATCCGTCTAACCTATCCTTATCGTCTTGACCAAGAGGAAAAAAAAAAGACAAAAAACCTACTATCATCGTGAGACAATGAAAACCATGGAGAAGAAAGGGTGGGCTTTCCAAAGGGATTCGTTCTAGTTTCATAGCAATTTCTCCTTCACCATGAGAGCAAGTGGAAAAAGACACATATGAGGACGTTGAAGAGGAAGCACCGAAAGATGAGGCGAGAGATCCAAATAGTTTATACATATACTTATTTTGACTATTCTCAAATCCCATGTCAAGATATTTCTAGCTTCTTTTTTTTTATTTGATGGCGGTATTTTCTGTTTTGTGAATCTCATTATGTAATAGTATGCGCCAAAACTTTAGTTCATGTCAAGGCATTTTTTCATTAAAGCCTATGCCAAAGATAACATTAGAGGTGGCAATTAGCCCAGGCCGAGCCGGAGGAAAAGTCTGGTCGGGTGGGTCGAAATTAAACAACACACATTGATTTACGCCTCTTTTTAGAATGAAGAAGTGATAACAAGAATGTAAGTGTGGGAAAATAAACAACACATATTGATTTATAGTAGTTCAACCCACCTAGGGCCTAATCTACTACCACCCCGTATATCCGAAGTTGATTTCAAAAAAGAAAAAGAATTTTATTAATAGTTACTAAAACTATTACAACTTCACCTTGAAGAGTACCACACTCGTCTTACAACGGCACCTATGAAGATTACCACAATCATCCAACTCAAAGAGCACCAAACTCTTCTTCACCTCGAAGAGTACAAAACTCTTCCAACACCTCGAAGAGCACCAAACTATTTAACACGAAAAACACCAAACTTTTCAATCACCAACATTTCATCAACCGGATGTGCTCTTGCCAAAAAACACTAACAAGGATTTCTTGTTTAGTGTGATGTTACAATTACAATCAAGATTACACTTTAAAAGAATATTATAACTCAAAAATGCAAGTGTAATCAAGAAGGAAAGCCTAATAAGCAACATATGAAAGTGATAATCTTAGGCTATTTCAACAAGAATGTTGAAAATAAAGACTTAGACAAATTTGCGATTTTCTTGTTGTGTTGTATTGTGTTCACTCTTATTGTGTTGCTTCAAGCCTTCATCTATTTATAGGAGAGCTCTTGGATTTGAGTCCCAACAATAGGCTCCTATTGGAGACTAAAATCAGTAAAAAAATGTAGATTAAATGAAGAATATAGTCTGTTAGAAATCAATCCCTTAATTTCATGAAAAGTTGTCCGTTGCGTAACGGATAGTTTGCTTTGATAAAACCTTAGGTCGACCGGTCGACCTCTAATACGAAAATAACGTTAAAAATTGAAACCTGTATGACAAACACCCTATTGGACCGGTCAAGAAGGGGCTTGACCGGTCGACCAGGGGTCCGACGGTCTCTCCTTCGATGGTCCAACACCTTTGAAATACATTACGAGAGAAGTCTGTTGTAATATTATTCAACTCGGGGACCGATCGACGTCTAGGTCAACCTCTTCAAAATTTTCATTCGGTCTCATTCTATTTCGAAATCAAACTTTCGAGACACGGGTTGCCCTCTAGGGCGACTGTGAACACAAAAAGTATTGTCCAATTTTTGTCAAAACTATACTTCAAGAAATTCTCGAAAAATTAGTAAAGATACTTTAAATCAATTAGGAGTATTTGGACAACATTTAGAGACATTGTTTTGGTGAAAAACTCATATAAATGTAATCATCAAAATTACGATAAAAATATTTATCTAACAAACTCCCCATTTTTTATGATTACAAACCAAAATAATTTTAAGAGGTCGATTTTGAAAATAAAAACACGTTTTTCCTGGTCTAAAACAACTATCCATTTTGAGCAAAACTTTTCATACATAAGAATAATAAGGATGGGAGAAAAGATTTTTAAAACATATTGTAAAAGCTCCCCTATCAACATGCACAACAAGAGTAATTATAGAAGCAAGCATTTAAAAGCTAAAAGCTCGGCTTTTGCATTTTGAGCTTAGATATCAAGAGCTTAGAAGCTCCCCGTCAAAAAGAAATCATTAGTCATGAATAAAAGTCCATAATCTATCCATTGGATTAAGTTATATCATCGACTTTTGGCTTTTTCTTCCTCACCTATAGCTTTTTTCGCGAGCTTTTTCTAGCTTCTTTGAGCTTATGAGCTTATTTCATGTTTCTCCCCTTCGAATCATCAAAAGAATGCCAAGACGATAAAAACATCATATAATTATATCAAAGTGCGCATTTCAAATGAATTATCGAGCTTTTGAGCTTAAAGCTTAAAATTCCAAATAAAAAGGGAAAATTTGAGAAGTTGATTTGTAAAAGCTCATTTGATTGAGAAAACATGATCTCTATAAATATATAAGACTTTTGAAATCAAGAGAATCATGTAAGGATGAAATTTTCATTGAAATATTTTGTCGAACACTTGGCGTGCGTAGAATAAAAACAAAGATGTATATAAGACTTGTAAATGTAATCATGCCAAAAATCATCACCAAATGCAATTCTATAAATATCATTCATCAACAATGATCATACCCAACACAAATATACAAGAATTTCATCAAAATATCAAAATATAGGCACTTTCTCAAGGGTTCAACCCAATTGAGATTAAAAGAGAATTAATCTTACCAATCAATCGGTGAAGTCGGGCAATAATGATGATATATCAATATTATAAGTCCAAAAATATAGAATTTACAAGAAAAAAATTATTTTGGGTAAATGTTGTGTGAAATTTGCAAAGGGGTGCGAAATTAGTAAAGACCGTGTAAAAATAACTAAGTTTGGGACATAAGCCGATATAGCCAAAAATGTGCTAGGTCGACCGGTTGAGGGGTTGTTCGACCGGTCCAAGTGATGGTCGATTGGTCAATCCCCTCTCATCCGGTCCACTGGAGCTCTCTGTTTTTGTTCTTTTCGAATTTTAAGTTAAAAGACCGATTTTTCACCCCTAGGTTTTAAACACGCATAAAATACAATCATAGACCTCATTCAATATACATTATGTCTAAACAAACTCAAATTGAGGTAAAAGACTCAAATGGTTAATGGTTTTGTAAAAATATCCGCGAGTTAATCTTGAGACGAAATAAAGCACATCTCAATTTTTTGTTTTGAAATGTAATCCCTTAAAAAAGTCGAATCTCAATATGGTTGGTTCCGTTATGAAGAACCGGATTTTGAAAAATATTTATAGCGGACGTGTTATCACAAAAATAGGGACATTTTCAACAGAACATTTGTAATCCGCTTAGGTTTGTTTCATCCAAAGTAATTGAGTGCAACAAAAGGCCGCGGAAATGTATTCGGCTTCCGGCCATTGATAAGGAAACACAATTTTACTTTTTCGAAAACCAAGATACAAGGCAATCGTCTAAAAATTGACATGATCCGAGGTGCTTTTGCGATCATCAATATTTCCCGCATAGTCGAAATCACTATATCCTGTAAGAGAATTTTTTTCCGTTCTGTGGGTAAAACGAGCCATATGAAATAGTGCCTTTCAAATATCGAAAAATTCTTTTAACGACACTTAAATGAGTTCTTTAGGATTGCTATGAAATCGAGCACATAGGCATACGACATGGAGAATGTCGAGTCTATGAGGATAAAATAAGTTGATGAACATACCTCGATTTTGTTTGTCAACCAATATGCCTTTCTCAAACTTGACAAGTCATGATGTAGATAACCATTGATATGTCTACGATCATTTGTTCTTTAATATCAAAATATTTCTTGCAAAACCTTGACAAAATATCTTGCACAAGAGTATAATAGTAATGGATAATATCGGCTAAGTGATATGAATCAATTGAGAAATAAAACAAGTAGCTTATTGATGAGTGTAAAATATACGTGCATTTGAGGGGCTTAAAATAATATATATTTGATGCATTTGCACGCATATTCATGTGTGTTTTACTTGGTTTCCCTTGTTGGGCGTGATACTACGTACTCTTGTGAATTTTGCAGAAAATGGAGCTAAATTGGACAAAAGATGATAGCATGTTTCAAATGATATGTAACAAAACAAGGTACGAGCAAAAATATGAAGGAAAGAAGCATGGACGATCAAAGAAAAGAGAATTTCCTACAAAAACGCAAAGCGCTAACAATTTCCAGCACTGGCAGAGTTTAGTATTTTGGCCATAAGTCTCTCTACAAAATTGCTATTGAGATGATACAAGTGGATACCGAAAGCTAAGAGATAGGGCTACAACTCTTATGAAGACCCCATAAGGAAATTCGGAAGTTTGGGTGACTCACGGCCCGTGCATCGACGCACAACCTGGTCGTGCGCCATTTCGAGTCAAGCAGTCCTACGGCCGAGGAACGACCTGGTCGTGCGTGAAGCGCACGCCCCATGCGCTTGTGCGGGAAGGTCAGGTTTTGTCGATTTTTAACTTAAGTTTTGACCCAATGGGAGTATAAATAGAGATTTGAGGCGACCCCAAACAGGGGGAGACTGATTTTTGCTCTAGAACACAGAGAAAAAGAGAAACCTTCTATCGAAGGATTGGAGAGATTGATCGAGGTTGCAACCACATGCTTGAGGATTGAAGATAGATCGAGAGATCATCAATATCCCCGAGTTTACTCATTCCATAGTATCGTTTACTTTCGATTAGATAGATATGAACTTGAATAATTTGTCTATGGATTATTTATTTTCTATGTCTAGCTAAACATCTTGTGATTCCCGGTTGGGGATTAAGTTAATTGATACTTTTATTGGATGATTAATTGCAATTGAAGTTATTGTTTTCCAACCCTATTCAAGTACTTTGTTTAATTCTTGTTTTATCAAAATGCGTTTGGTTTAACTTGCTTTGATGTATTGATTCATAATTCGAAAGATGAGTTTCAATACTAGATCTGTGAGTACTTGACATGAATATTTGCAAGATTGAGAAGTCTCATGAATATTTGTGAGGATATTTAATCTTTTGTGCTTTTGGGAGTTGGATATCTCATGTTGAGTAGAGATGCTAGCATAGATATTCCAATCAACGTTTTTACATGCATTTCGAGAGAGAGGGTAAAATACTTTTGTGATTGTCTTATAGGGAAAAATAATAATAACTTTGGTTGTGATTAATCGATAATAAAAGGGGATATTAATCAAACCATAACCCAGAATCCATTCATCTCCTTGATCTTTTAATCACTCTTTACTTTGTCTTCTTAGGATAAATTCTTGTTTTTGCATTAATAAAACCAATCCATCAAATTTTGATCGCCGGATAAAAATAAGGCTATTACAATCCCAAAGATTTTAGTACAATAATTTATTAGTCCTTGTGGATTCTACCTTGCTAACCATATTCTATAAATCGCACCGTACACTTGCAGTGAAACTAAAAATAAGGCGAACAAGTTTTTGGCACCGTTCGGACTAATCAAATTTGTAGTACTAATATTGCGATAAATAGAATTATTTTTAATTTAAATATTTTTTTCTTTCTTTTCATTTTATTTAATTCCACTCCTACATTATTTGATTTGTTTCTTTGAGTTGGTTCGTAGTGCACGAACACCCGCTCGATGGAGGAAGCCAATTATTTCAATAATCGGAATTTCTACAATTACTAGAATAATCCTACTCCTATGTACTATTATCCGAGGCAAAGCCATCTATGGAGGACGTCCCTCGCCGCATTTATAAATGAAACAAGGAAACATTCAACAAACATGAGGCTAAGCTTGGACCAAGTTGAGGCACAAGTCGCACAATTAGCTAACACTGGGGCATACAAATGAAAAATCTTGGAACCCAGTTAACCAATTAGCCACGATCGTTGGTGGACAACATCAAAAGGGCCAGTTCCGAGCAACACAAGTCAACCCGAAGAAACAATGTAATGTCATTCATCCGAGGAGTGGTACAGCAGTACGAGGGGCCAAAGATTCTGAAAAACAAGCAAGTTCGGAACCACGCACGAACCGTGCGTCTATGCATGATCGGCCCAAGTGCGTCGTGCCGTAGAAGAGCAAAAACAGGAAGATACACGCATGAGTTGTGCGTGTACGCACGGGCAGCGGCTCGTGCGTGATGCCGTGAGAAAGTCGCTCGAAATGAGATGAGCACGGGTCGTGCATTTTCACGCACAGTCAACCCGTGCGTGAGCGAGGATCGATATATCCCGACACCGGGACTCAAATCCTTACTTGAAACCCCAAGTATGCATTACTAGATGCAAACAATGCAAATACGGTTCTTGACCAAGACCCAAAGCGATTAATATATGCATTTAAAGGGGGTACGAGTTTATGCGAGTTGATATAGCGGGGAGAAGTGCGGGAGGATGCTACGAGAGATCACTCATCAAAGGGCGACCACGACGTCGGGTAGACGTTGGGGTCACTACTCACCACCGTCTTCTCATTAAGTCGGGTTATCTCCACACTTTTTTTGCATTGAAATTCTATCTTCTCTAACGTGCGATATAATTCCATTCAAGTTTGGGGGAGAGATAGTTCATTTTGATACGAAGGGTGTGGAGAGAAAAATTTTGCATTCATATAGTTGCATGTAGAGCATTTAGGTTGCATTGCATTAGAAGCACGTTTACGCTTTTAGCACGTTTATTGCTTTAGTAGTTTTTTTAGGAGTTAGTAAACCTGTTTTTGTGGTGTGTGTTGCCCCTTGGGAGTTTATTTGAAATTTTTGTGTTGTTTTGAATTGGGTGTTGAGTGCGAATTGATCATGATGAGAATAGATGATATGGAGCATGTGGATATTGAGAACATGGATGTTATGCTTTGAGTTACGACTTTGCAAGCCTGTCGACTTTGAGCCTTTCGCTTTCATATTATGCGGTCTTGTTTGTTGATTGTGTGTGTCATTCATGTTGATTTGAATTATAGAACTTGCTCGCATATCTCACAAAGCCACATGTTGTATTCGATTTATGAAAATGATTTAAGGTCATTTTTGTTAAGCCTTTCAAGCCTTTTGCCTACCTAATGACATTGAATTTTCCTAGTTAGCCAATTTGAGCACATTGCTTAATTTTTGATAGCCACATTTCAAGCCTTAACTTGATATATCTATTACCCTAGACTTGAGCATATATCATTGAGTATGGAGATTGAATAAGGTTGAATGGGATGATGTCAAGAATTTAGATAATTGTGATAGTGTTGGTTGGTGGGAATAAAAGAAGAAAGAAAATGAGGAAAAGCAAGGATGAATACTCATGAAGGAGTCGTAAAAAAAGTGAAAAAGAAATCGACTTTATAAATGAGTTTTCTTTGAATGAACTTGTAGTCAGGATTTGTGATGTGAAGCGAAAGAAAGAAAAAAATGGGAGAAAGAAAATACGAAAAGTTGATAAGAACGAGAGGTGATTGGGGTAGCATATTGGGTTTACATGAGAATAATTGAATGAAAGATGTGCTTACCGGTCTATACGCTGAGTTGAGTCACTTTATCCATATTTTCTTACCCTAACCAAAGAGCATTCATTACAACCAAAAGAAAAAGTTCTTTTTATTTATGAATTGCATACATTCGAGTGGCGGATATGTGAGACAATTTGCAAGCTTATGGTAATTCTTCAACATTGATATGATTTGAGCGAAAACACATCCCTTATAAACTTGAGAGGAGAGCATACACTTGATCTGTGAGAGTCGTTATTCAAGCATTTGCCATGGTTTTAATTGACATGTGTTCTATGTTGGATGTTTGAAGCTTGGTTGATTTATTGCTTGACGTCTATGGATAAACGGCATGAATTTTAATGAGTTGTTCTTGATTGCTTTTCATTCCTCCCATTTGTGTTTTATCTTGTTTATAAAGCGTTGACCGGGATCACAACAGTTTAAGTTTGGGGTAGTTAATGAGTGTAAAATATACGTGCATTTGAGGGCTTAAAATGATATATATTTGATGCCTTTGCACGCATATTCAGATGTGTTTTACTTGGTTTCCCTTGTTGGGCGTGATCTCGCATACTCTTGTGAATTTTGCGAAAAATGGAGCTAAATTGGACAAAAGATGATAGCATGTTTCAATGATATGTAAAAAGATAAGGTGCGAGCAAAAATATGAATTAAATAATAATGGACGATCAAAGAAAAGGAATTTCCTTCAAAAACGTCAAAATACACTAACAGTTTCAAAGACTGGCAGAGTTTAGTATTTTGGCCATAACTCCTTTACAAAATTGTTATTGGGTTGATTCAAGTGGTCATGAAAGCTAAGAGATAGGGCTACAACTATTATGAAGACTCCATAAGCAAATTCGGAAGTTTGGGTGACGACGGCCTGTGCATCGACCCACGACCTGGTCGTGCGCCATTTCGAGAGTCAAGCGGTCCCCTACGGCATGAGGCACGACCTGGTCGTGCGTGAATCGCACGGCCCGTGCGTGCCTGCGGGAAGGTCGGGTATTGATGATTTTTAACTTAGGTTTTGAGCCAATGGGAGTATAAATAGAGACGAGGCGACCAAACAGGGGGAGACTGATTTTTGCCCTAGAACACGGAGAAAAAGCAACCTTCTATCGAAGGATAGGAGAGATTGATCGAGGTCGCAACCACGCGCTTGAGGATTGAAGATAGATCGAGAGATCATCAACATCCCCGAGTTTACTCATTCCATAGTATCGTTTATTTTCAATTAGTTAGATATGAACTTGAATAATTTGTCTATGGATTATTTATTTTCTATGTCTAGCTAAACATCTTGTGATTCCCGGGTTTGGGATTAGGTTAATGGATACTTTTATTGGATGATTAATTGCAATATTTTCCAACCCTATTCGAGTACTTTGTTTAGTTCTTGTTTTATCAAAATGCGTTTGGTTTAACTTGCTTTGATGTATTGATTCATAATTCAAAATTGAGTTTCAATACTAGATCCGTGAGTACTTGACATGAATATTTGCAAGATTGAGAAGTCCGTGAATATTTGTGAGGATATTTAATCTTTTGTGCTCTTTGGAGTTGGATATCTCATGTTGAGTAGAGATGCTAGCATAGATATTCCAATCAACATTTTTACATGCATCTCGAGAGAGAGGGTAAAATACTTTTGTGATTGTCTTATAGGGAAGAACAATAATAACTTTGGTTGTGATTAATCGATAATAAAAGGGGATATTAATCAAAACCATAACCCAAGAATCCATTCATCTCCTTGATCTTTCAATCACTCTTTACTTTGTTTTCTTAGGATAAATTATTGTTTTTGCATTAATAAAACCAATCCATCAAATTTTGATCGTGCGGATAAAAATAAGGCTATTACAATCCAAGATTTAGTACAATAATTTATTAGTCCTTGTGGATTCTACCTTGCTAACCATATTCTATAAATCACCGTACACTTGCGGTGAAGCTAAAAATAAGGCGAACAAGTTTTTGGCACCGTTTTCGGGACTAATCAAATTTGTAGTACTAATATTGCGATAAATAGAATTATTTTTAATTTAAATATTTTTTTCTTTCTTTTCATTTTATTTAATTCCACTCCTACATTATTTGATTTGTTTCTTTGAGTTGGTTCGGGTAGTACCACGAACACCCGCTCACGATGGAGGAAGCCAATTATTTCAATAACTGAATTTCTACAATTACTAGAATAATCCTACTCCTATGTACTATTATCCGGAGGCAAAGCCATCTATGGAGGACGTCCTCGCCGCATTTATAAATGAAACAAGGAAACATTCAACAAACATGAGGCTAAGGACCAAGTTGAGGCACAAGTCGCACAATTAGCTAACACTGGGCATACAAATGAAAAATCTTGGAACCCGTGTTAACCAATTAGCCACGATCGTTGGTGGACAACATCAAAAGGGCCGATTCCGAGCAACACCAAGTCAACCCGAAGAAACAATGTAATGTCATTCATCTCGAGGAGTGGTACAGAGTACGAGGGCCAAAGATTGGAAAAACAAGCAAGTTCGGAACCACGCACGAACCGTGCGTCTATGCATGATCGGCCGTGCGGCCGTGCCGTAGAAGAGCAAAAACAGGAAGATACACGCATGAGTTGTGCGTGTACGCACGGCAGCTCGCTCGTGCGTGATGCCGTGAGAAAGTCGCTCCCGAAATGAGATGAGCACGGGTCATGCATTTTCACGCACCCGGTCAACCCGTGCGTGAGCGGAGATCGTATATCCCGACACCAGGACTCAAATCCTTACTTGGAAACCCCAAGTATGCATTACTAGATGCAAACAATGCAAATACGGTTCTTGACCAAGACCCAAAGCGATTAATATATGCATTTAAAGGGGGTACGAGTTTATGCGAGTTGATATGGCGGGGAGAAGTGCGGGAGGATGCTACGAGAGATCACTCATCGGGCGACCACGGCGTCGGGTAGGCGTTGGGGTCACTACTCACCACCGTCTTCTCATTAAGTCGGGTTATCTCCACACTTTTTTTGCATTGAAATTCTATCTTCTCTAACGTGCGATATAATTCCATTCAAGTTTGGGGGAGAGATAGTTCATTTTGATACGAAGGGTGTGGAGAGAAAAATTTTGCATTCATATAGTTGCATGTAGAGCATTTAGGTTGCATTGCATTAGAAGCACGTTTACGCTTTTAGCACATTTATTGCTTTAGTAGTTTTTTTAGGGAGTAAGTAAACCGTTTTTGTGGTGTGTGTTGCCCCTTGGGAGTTTATTTGAAATTTGTTGTGTTGTTTTGAATTGGGTGTTGAGTGCGAATTGATCATGATGAGAATAGATGATATGGAGCATGTGGATATTGAGAACATGGATGTTATGCTTTGAGTTACGACTTTGCAAGCCTGTGAGCTTTGAGCCTTTAACGCTTTCATATTATGCGATCTTGTTTGTTGATTGTGTGTGTCATTCATGTTGATTTGAATTCTAGAACTTGCTCGTATCTCTGTCAAAGCCACATGTTGTATTCGATTTATGAAAATGATTTAAGGTCATTTTTGTTAAGCCTTTCAAGCCTTTTGCCTACCTAATGACATTGAATTTTCCTAGTTAGCCAATTTGAGCCATTTGTTAATTTTTGATAGCCACATTTCGGCCTTAACTTGATATATCTATTACCCTAGACTTGAGCATATAGCATTGAGTATGGAGATTGAATAAGGTTGAATGGGATGATGTCAAGAATTTAGATAATTGTGATAGTGTTGGTTGGTGGGAATAAAAGAAGAAAGAAAATGAGGAAAAGCAAGGATGAATACTCATGAAGGAGTCGTAAAAAAAAAAAGTGAAAAAGAAATCGACTTTATAAATGAGTTTGCTTTGAATGAACTTGTAGGTCAGGATTTGTGATGTGAGGCGAAAGAAAGAAAAAAATGGGAGAAAGAAAATACGAAAAGTTGATAAGAACGAGAGATGATTGGGGTAGCATATTGGGTTTACATGAGAATAATTGAATGAAAGATGTGCTTACCAGTCTACGCTTGAGTTGAGTCACTTTATCCATATTTTCCTACCCTAACCAAAGAGCATTCATTACAACCAAAAGAAAAAGTTCTTTTTTATTTATGAATTGCATACATTCGAGTGGCGGATATGTGAGACAATTTGCAAGCTTATGGTAATTCTTCAACATTGATATGATTTGAGCGAAAACACATCCCTTATAAACTTGAGAGGAGAGCATACACTTGATCTATGAGAGTCGTGATTCAAGCATTTGCCATGGTTTTAATTGACATGTGTTCTATGTTGGATGTTTGAAGCTTGGTTGATTTATTGCTTGCGTCTATGGATAAACGGCATGAATTTTAATGAGTTGTTCTTGATTGCTTTTCATTCCTCCCATTTGTGTTTTATCTTGTTTATAAAGCGTTGACCAAGGACTCACAACAGTTTAAGTTTGGGGGTAGTTAATGAGTGTAAAATATACGTGCATTTGAGGGCTTAAAATGATATATATTTGATGCCTTTGCACGCATATTCATGTGTTTTACTTGGTTTCCCTTGTTGGGCGTGATCTGCATACTCTTGTGAATTTTGCGAAAAATGGAGCTAAATTGGACAAAAGATGATAGCATGTTTGAATGATATGTAAAAAGATAAGGTACGAGCAAAAATATGAATTAAATAATAATGGACGATCAAAGAAAAGGGAATTTCCTTCAAAAACGTCAAAATACACTAACAGTTTCAAAGACTGGCAGAGTTTAGTATTTTGGCCATAACTCCCTTTACAAAATTGTTATTGGGTTGATTCAAGTGGCTGCGAAAGCTAAGAGATAGGGCTACAACTATTATGAAGACTCCATAAGAAAATTCGGAAGTTTGGGTGACGCACGGCCTGTGCATCGACCCCACGACCTGGTCGTGCGCCATTTCGAGTCAAGCAGTCCTACGGCATGAGGCACGACCTGTCGTGCGTGAATCGCACGACGCCCGTGCGTGCCCTGCGGGGAAGGTCGGTATTGATGATTTTTAACTTAGGTTTTGAGCCAATGGGAGTATAAATAGAGACGAGGCGACCCTAAACAGGGGAGACTGATTTTTGCCCTAGAACACGAGAGAAAAAGCAACCTTCTATCGAAGGATAGGAGAGATTGATCGAGGTCGCAACCACGCGCTTGAGGATTGAAGATAGATCGAGAGATCATCAACATCCCCGAGTTTACTCATTCCATAGTATCGTTTATTTTCAATTAGTTAGATATGAACTTGAATAATTTGTCTATGGATTATTTATTTTCTATGTCTAGCTAAACATCTTGTGATTCCGGGTTTGGGATTAGGTTAATGGATACTTTTATTGGATGATTAATTGCAATATTTTCCAACCCTATTCGAGTACTTTGTTTAGTTCTTGTTTTATCAAAATGCGTTTTTGTTTAACTTGCTTTGATGTATTGATTCATAATTCAAAATTGAGTTTCAATACTAGATCCGTGAGTACTTGACATGAATATTTGCAAGATTGAGAAGTCTGTGAATATTTGTGAGGATATTTAATCTTCTCGTGCTCTTTGGAGTTGGATATCTCATGTTGAGTAGAGATGCTAGCATAGATATTCCAATCAACATTTTTACATGCATCTCGAGAGAGAGGGTAAAATACTTTTGTGATTGTCTTATAGAGAAGAACAATAATAACTTTGGTTGTGATTAATCGATAATAAAAGGGGATATTAATCAAATCATAACCCAAGAATCCATTCATCTCCTTGATCTTTCAATCACTCTTTACTTTGTTTTCTTAGGATAAATTATTGTTTTTGCATTAATAAAACCAATCCATCAAATTTTGATCGTCTGGATAAAAATAAGGCTATTACAATCCCAAAGATTTAGTACAATAATTTATTAGTCCTTGTGGATTCTACCTTGCTAACCATATTCTATAAATCGCACCGTACACTTGCGGTGAAGCTAAAAATAAGGCGAACAAGTTTTTGGCACCGCTGTTTAGGGACTAATCAAATTTGTAGTACTAATATTGCGATAAATAGAATTATTTTTAATTTAAATATTTTTTTCTTTCTTTTCATTTTATTTAATTCCACTCCTACATTATTTGATTTGTTTCTTTGAGTTGGTTCGGGTAGTACACGAACACCCGCTCCGATGGAGGAAGCCAATTATTTCAATAATCGGAATTTCTACAATTACTAGAATAATCCTACTCCTATGTACTATTATCCAGAGGCAAAGCCATCTATGGAGGACGCCCTCGCCGCATTTATAAATGAAACAAGGAAAAGATTCAACAAACATGAGGCTAAGCGGACCAAGTTGAGGCACAAGTCGCGCACAATTGGCTAACACTGGGCATACAAATGAAAAATCTTGGAACCCGTTAACCAATTAGCCACGATCGTTGGTGGACAACATCAAAAGGGCCGTTCCGAGCAACATCAAGTCAACCCGAAGAAACAATGTAATGTCATTCATCCGGGAGGAGTGGTACAGAGTACGAGGGCCAAAGATTCGAAAAACAAGCAAGTTCGAAACCACGCACGAACCGTGCGTCTATGCATGATCGGCCGTGCGTCGTGCCGTAGAAGAGCAAAAAAAACGAAGATACACGCATGAGTTGTGCGTGTGCGCCGCGGCGGCTTCGTGCGTGATGCCGTGAGAAAGCTGCTCGAGAATGAGATGAGCACGGGTCGTGCATTTTCACGCACGTCAACCCGTGCGTGAGCGATCGATATCCCGACACCAGGACTCAAATCCTTACTTGGAAACCCCAAGTATGCATTACTAGATGCAAACAATGCAAATACGGTTCTTGACCAAGACCCAAAGCGATTAATATATGCATTTAAAGGGGGTGCGAGTTTATGCGAGTTGATATGGCGGGGAGAAGTGCGGGAGGATGCTACGAGATCACTCATCGGGCGACCACGACGTCGGGTAGACGTTGGGGTCACTACTCACCACCGTCTTCTCATTAAGTCAGGTTATCTCCACACTTCTTTTTGCATTGAAATTCTATCTTCTCTAACGTGCGATATAATTCCATTCAAGTTTGGGGGAGAGATAGTTCATTTTGATACGAAGGGTGTGGAGAGAAAAATTTTGCATTCATATAGTTGCATGTAGAGCATTTAGGTTGCATTGCATTAGAAGCACGTTTACGCTTTTTTAGCACGTTTATTGCTTTAGTAGTTTTTTAGGGAGTAAATAAACTGTTTTTGTGGTGTGTGTTGCCCCTTGGGAGTTTATTTGAAATTTGTTGTGTTGTTTTGAATTGGGTGTTGAGTGCGAATTGATCATGATGAGAATAGATGATATGGAGCATGTGGATATTGAGAACATGGATGTTATGCTTTGAGTTACGACTTTGCAAGCCTGTGAGCTTTGAGCCTTTCTTCTTTCATATTATGCGGTCTTGTTTGTTGATTGTGTGTGTCATTCATGTTGATTTGAATTCTAGAACTTGCTCGTATCTCTCACAAAGCCACATGTTGTATTCGATTTATGAAAATGATTTAAGGTCATTTTTGTTAAGCCTTTCAAGCCTTTTGCCTACCTAATGACATTGAATTTTCCTAGTTAGCCAATTTGAGCCTGTTGCTTAATTTTTGATAGCCACATTTCAAGCCTTAACTTGATATATCTATTACCCTAGACTTGAGCATATAGCATTGAGTATGGAGATTGAATAAGGTTGAATGGGATGATGTCAAGAATTTAGATAATTGTGATAGTGTTGGTTGGTGGGAATAAAAGAAGAAAGAAAATGAGGAAAAGCAAGGATGAATACTCATGAAGGAGTCGTAAAAAAAGTGAAAAAGAAATCGACTTTATAAATGAGTTTGCTTTGAATGAACTTGTAAGTCGGGATTTGTGATGTGAGGCGAAAGAAAGAAAAAATGGGAGAAAGAAAATACGAAAAGTTGATAAGAACGAGAGATGATTGGGGTAGCATATTGGGTTTACATGAGAATAATTGAATGAAAGATGTGCTTACCAGTCTATACGCTGAGTTGAGTCACTTTATCCATATTTTCCTACCCTAACCAAAGAGCATTCATTACAACCAAAAGAAAAGTTCTTTTTTATTTATGAATTGCATACATTCGAGTGGCGGATATGTGAGACAATTTGCAAGCTTATGGTAATTCTTCAACATTGATATGATTTGAGCGAAAACACATCCCTTATAAACTTGAGAGGAGAGCATACACTTGATCCGTGAGAGTCGTGATTGAAGCATTTGCCATGGTTTTAATTGACATGTGTTCTATGTTGGATGTTTGAAGCTTGGTTGATTTATTGCTTGACGTCTATGGATAAACGGCATGAATTTTAATGAGTTGTTCTTGATTGCTTTTCATTCCTCCCATTTGTGTTTTATCTTGTTTATAAAGCATTGGCCAGGACCACAACGAGTTTAAGTTTGGGGGTAGTTAATGAGTGTAAAATATACGTGCATTTGAGGGCTTAAAATGATATATATTTGATGCCTTTGCACGCATATTCATGTGTTTTTACTTGGTTTCCCTTGTTGGGCGTGATATCGCATACTCTTGTGAATTTTGCGAAAATGGAGCTAAATTGGACAAAAGATGATAGCATGTTTGAATGATATGTAAAAAGATAAGGTACGAGCAAAAATATGAATTAAATAATAATGGACGATCAAAGAAAAGGAATTTCCTTCAAAAACGTCAAAATACACTAACGGTTTCAAAGACTGGCAGAGTTTAGTATTTTGGCCATAACTCCCTTTACAAAATTGTTATTGGGTTGATTCAAGTGGTCAAGGAAAGCTAAGAGATAGGGCTACAACTATTATGAAGACTCCATGAGCAAATTCGGAAGTTTGGGTGACGCACGGCCTGTGCATTGACCCACGACCTGGTCGTGCGCCATTTCGAGAGTCAAGCGGTCCTACGGCATGAGGCACGACCTGGTCGTGCGTGAATCGCACGGCCCATGCGTGCTGTGCGGGAAGTCGTGGTATTGATGATTTTTAACTTAGGTTTTGAGCCAATGGGAGTATAAATAGAGACGAGGCGACCTAAACAGAGGGGAGACCGATTTTTGCCCTAGAACACGGAGAAAAAGCAACCTTCTATCGAAGGATTGGAGAGATTGATCGAGGTCGCAACCACGCGCTTGAGGATTGAAGATAGATCGAGAGATCATCAACATCCCCGAGTTTACTCATTCCATAGTATCGTTTATTTTCAATTAGTTAGATATGAACTTGAATAATTTGTCTATGGATTATTTATTTTCTATGTCTAGCTAAACATCTTGTGATTCCCGGTTTGGGATTAGGTTAATGGATACTTTTATTGGATGATTAATTGCAATATTTTCCAACCCTATTCGAATTACTTTGTTTAGTTCTTGTTTTATCAAAATGCGTTTGGTTTAACTTGCTTTGATGTATTGATTCATAATTCAAAATTGAGTTTCAATACTAGATCTGTGAGTACTTGACATGAATATTTGCAAGATTGAGAAGTCTGTGAATATTTGTGAGGATATTTAATCTTTTGTGCTCTTGGGAGTTGGATATCTCATGTTGAGTAGAGATGCTAGCATAGATATTCCAATCAACATTTTTACATGCATCTCGAGAGAGAGGGTAAAATACTTTTGTGATTGTCTTATAGGGAAGAACAATAATAACTTTGGTTGTGATTAATCTAATAATAAAAGGGGATATAATCAAACCATAACCCAAGAATCCATTCATCTCCTTGATCTTTCAATCACTCTTTACTTTGTTTTCTTAGGATAAATTATTGTTTTTGCATTAATAAAACCAATCCATCAAATTTTGATCGTCGGATAAAAATAAGGCTATTACAATCCCAGATTTCTTAGTACAATAATTTATTAGTCCTGTGGATTCGACCTTGCTAACCCTATTCTATAAACTGCACCGTACACTTGCGGTGAAGCTAAAAATAAGGCGAACACTTATACTATACTTTTGAGCCAACAAAAGTTTGATAAACCCTGTAAGTTCTAATGAGCTTATAAAAAAAGGCTATATTAGGTCTCTTTTGAAATTTGAAAATCCGAGAGTATATAGTTGAGACCTCATTTATAAGAAATATTTTGAAAAAGAATTTTGACAATCAAGGCAAGAATAAAGACATGAGTATGTGCAATAATTATAAAAGACAAAATATAATCAAGGTTGCGAAAATCGCTAGGCGCCAATCGGGCGGCAACCGGGCGCCTAGCGCCTAGGGTGCCTAGGCCGCCA
This sequence comes from Rehmannia glutinosa, assembly GCA_016081115.2. NCBI lineage: Eukaryota > Viridiplantae > Streptophyta > Magnoliopsida > Lamiales > Orobanchaceae > Rehmannia > Rehmannia glutinosa. The sequence goes on along the minus strand of JABTTQ020001025.1, from coordinate 310,542 downwards.
GGCGAGTGTTCACTTGGTTTTATACCAATGATTTGGGCTTCCTAGACTTGAGTTTTGTGTTGTTTTTGAGTATTTTGAGTCATTTGAGTAGCCAAGCCATGTTGAGAGCCAATTATATTGAGTTTATAGTCATAGTAATGAATCGTGTATCAAAAGAAGTACAAACGAGCAAACAACGAGAGATTGATTTGAAGAAACGTCCAAACGCGTCTGAAATTTCCATCACTGGCAGCGTTTCGTATTTTGGCCATAACTCTCTCTACAAAATTGATATTGAGATGATTCAAGTGGCTATGGAAAGCTAAGAGATAGAGCTACAACTTTGAAGAAGGTCTCAAAAGCAAATTCCAACATTTTGTGGGTGAAAAACTCGGTCGGGCGCTGCAGCGCCCAATACAGGGTCGCTGCCATATGAAATTTCAAGTGGGGCGCTGCAGCGCCCAACGCCCGGCGCTGCAGCGCCCGGGCGGATCATTTTTGGGAAATTGCTGGGCGCCGCAGCGCCCATCCCGGGCGCCGCAGCGCCTCGGGGCGGAAATTCCTATGTTCCTCACCTTTTTATTGAACTTTTGAGGGGCTATAAATACATACATGGGAGGCTTGATCTAGGGTATGGAGGAAAGGCTGGGAATACACCCAAGAACACAAGAAACACATCAATTTCATCAAGGAAGAATCAAGGGAAGAATCGGGTCGAATCGGAGCTTGAGGATTGAAGATTAATCGAGAGATTATCCATTTCCCTAAGTTTTCTCATTCTTTGTGCTTTAATCTTTCATTTTAGTTTCTTATGAAGATGAACAATTTGTCTATGAGTTGTTTATTTATAATGGGTAGCTAAATTTCTTGTGATTTCCGGGTTTTGGAAGTAGATTAATTGAACTCTTGTTGATTGTTTTAATCTTAATTGAAGTTATTGTCTTGAAGCCTATTTGAGTACTTTGTTCTTATTCTTGTTTTATCATTTGGCCAATTATTTAACATGTTTGATATATTGATTCATAATTCGAGAGATGAGTTTCAATATTAGATCTTGAGTACTTGACATGAATATTTGCATAATCGAGAGGTTTGTGAATATTTGTGATGATATTTGATCTTTTGTGCATTTGGGAGTTGTGTATCTTATGTTGAGTAGAGATACTAGCATAGATATTTCAATCTACACTTTATATACATCTCGAGATGGAGGATAAAATACCGCTGTGATCGTCTTATAGGTGTATTGATAATAACTTTGGCTTTGATTAAATCGTAAAACAAGAGGAATATTAATTGAAACCATAACCCGGGAATCCATTTCATTTCCCTTGATAATTCCACTATTATTTTCATCTTGTGTTTTTGTGGTTATTCTTGTCTTTTCTTCCACAACAATCATTCAATTTTGATCGTCTAAATAAAAATAAGGATATCTTAGTTCAATACTTAGCGCATTAATTTATTAGTCTCCGTGGATACGACATTGCTTACCCTATTCTATAAACTACACCGTACACTTGCGGTGAAGCTAAAAATAAGGCGAACAAGTTTTTGGCGCCGTTCTTAGGGGACTAATACAATTTTGGTGCTAATATTGCGATAGATAGAATTATTCTTAATTTAGACATTTTTTTATTTTTTCATTTTTCTTTTGTAAATTCTACTTTTACAATGCTTGATTTGTTTCTTTGAATTGGTATAGGTGCACCTATTCGGATGGAAGAGGCAAAACCATCCTTGAAGACGCCCTCATTTCATTCATGAATCAAACGACTTCATTTATGAGTCAAATAAATTTATTCATGAGAGGAAATGAGAAATAGCCTTACCAAAAACGGCGAAGATGGACAAGATGAAGTTTGCAATTGACACAATTGGCCAATACTATGGATTCACAATTGAAAAATCTCGAGACTCAAATGGGCCAATTAGTTACAATAGTTGGTGGGCAACATCAAAAGAGCCAATTTTTAAGCACCACCGAAGCCAACTCGAAGGAACAATCTAGTGCCATTCATCAAATGAGTGGTACAGAATACGAGAAGATGAAGATCCTGGAATAGCAAGAAAGTTCGGAACCAAACACGGATTGTGTGTATTACTTGCTTGGAGATCCCAAGTATGTATTACTAGATGCAAACAGAGCAAAAACGGTTTGACCACGATCCAAAACAACTAATATATGCATTCAAAGGTGGTACAAATCGGGACTTAACAAAGGGCGTCGAGCTAAAGACGTTAAATATAGCGTTTGTTGGGAGGCAACCCAACATTTGTGGTGTGATTTTTGTTTTTTTTTTTTTTTTTTCGTTTTCTTTATAAAAAAAAGAAAATTACCTAATTTTACTTCGACCACACACGGCGGGGCATGCGTGAATGCACGATCCGTGCATGATTGAGGAATGGAGATATTGCTACGGCCCCACACACGGGCAGCCCATGCGGAGGAGACGCCCAAGGAGGGCCAGGGAACCGCCACCACCCCCACAATAAATCAGGTCCAATCCACACAGGTTTATATTGAAATTCTATCTTCTCTTACGTACGATATAATTTCATTTAAGTTTGGGGGGAGAGATAGTTATTTTGATATGAAATGTGTGTGAAAAAAAATGTGCATTTTGTGTGTTTCCATACAGTTGCATGTAAAGCATTTTAGGTTGCATTTGCATTAGAAGCACTTTTACAGTTTTAGCACGTTTATTGTTTTCATAGATTTTAAGGAGTGAGTTGGCCGTGTTCGACGAGACTTGATGCTTATATTTTTGAAAAAAATTGTATTGTTTTGATTGGGTGTTGAGTATGAGTTGATTGAGCCATGAATAGATGATATTGAGCATGTGGATATTGAGAACATGGTTTGATGCTTTGAATTACGTATTTGCAAGCCTGTGAGCTTTTGAGCCTTTACTGCTTTCATCCTATGCAATCTTGTTGTTAATTTGAGTGTATTATTCATGTTGTTAGAATTCTAGAACTTGCTCTGGTATCTCTGTCAAGGTCACATGTTGTATGCGAATGTGAAAATGATCAAAGGCCATTTTGTTAGCCTTTCAAGCCTTTTGCGTACCTAATGATGATATTGAAATCCCTAGTTAGCCAACTTGAGCCTATTGCCTAATTTTTGATAGTCACAATTCAAGCCTTAACTTGATAAATCTTTTACCCAACACTTGAGTGTATAGCATTGAGTAAAGGGATTGAATAAGGGTGAATGGGTGAAATCAAAATGTTAGAAGGTGGTGTTAGAGTTGGTTGATGAGAACAAAAGAGAAAGAAAAAGGAGATATGAAATGTTGAAAACTCATATAAGAGTAAAAAAAAAAAATAGTTCGATGAATGAGTTTTCTTTGAATAAACTTGGAGGTTAAGAATTGTAATGTGAATGGTTGAGTTTACAAAATAAAGGGGATGGAGATAAGAAGAGTTGGTGAAAATGAGAGGTGATTTGAGTAGCATATTGAGCTTTAATGTAGATAAATTATATGCTCACCGGTCTATACGCTCGAGTTTGAGTCACTCTATCCATATTTTTCTACCCCAACCAAAGAGCCTTCATTACAACCAAAGGAAAAGTCCTTTTTATTCACAATTTTGCATACATCCTAGTGGCGGAGATATGAGACGATTTGCAAGCCTATGGTAATTCTGCAATATTGAATTGAATTGAGCGTAAACACGTCCTATATTCATTCGAGATGAGAGTATACATTTGATCTTTGTGAGGTGTAATTCTTAGCATTTACCATTGTTTCTTTAATATGTGCTCTATGTTAGATGTTTGAGGCTTGGTTAATTCATTGCTTGATACCTATGATGAACAATACAAAATTTTATGGAGTTGTTGTGTGTTCAACTTTTCATTACTCCCAGTCATGTTTTGTCTTGTTTTTAAAAGTGTTGACCGACGGCCAACAGTTTAAGTTTGGGGGTATTTGTTCACTTGGTTTTATACCAATGATTTGGGCTTCATAAACTTGAGTTTTGTGTTGTTTTTGAGTATTTTGAGTCATTTGAGTAGCCAAGCCATGTTCGTGAGCCAATTATATTGAGTTTATAGTCATAGTAATAAATCGTGTATCAAAAGAAGTACAAACGAGCAAACAACGAGAGATTGATTTGAAGAAACGCCCAAACGCGTCCTCGAAATTTCCATCACGGCAGCGTTTCGTATTTTGGCCATAACTCTCTCTACAAAACTGATATTGAGATGATTCAAGTGGCTATGGAAAGCTAAGATATAGAGCTAAAACTTTGAAGAAGGTCTCAAAAGAAAATTCCAACATTTTGTGGGTGAAAACTTCGGTCGGGCGCTCCATATGAAATTTCAAGTGGGGCGCTGCTAACGCCACGCCCGGCTTTAGCTGCTCCAGGCGGATCATTTTTGGGAAATTGCTTGGCGCCGCAACGCCTCAGGGCGGAAATTCCTATGTTCCTCACCTTTTTATTGAACTTTTGAGGGGCTATAAATACATACATGGGAGGCTTGATCTAGGGTATGGAGGAAAGGCTGGGAATACACCCAAGAACACAAGAAACACATCAATTTCATCAAGGAAGAATCAAGGGAAGAATCGAATTGAATCGGAGCTTGAGGATTGAAGATTAATCGAGAGATTATCCATTTCCCTAAGTTTTCTCATTCTTTGTGCTTTAATCTTTCATTTTAGTTTCTTATGAAGATGAACAATTTGTCTATGAGTTGTTTATTTATAATGGGTAGCTAAATTTCTTGTGATTTCCGGGTTTTGGAAGTAGATTAATTGAACTCTTGTTGATTGTTTTAATCTTAATTGAAGTTATTGTCTTGAAGCCTATTTGAGTACTTTGTTCTTATTCTTGTTTTATCATTTGGCCAATGATTTAACATGTTTGATATATTGATTCATAATTCGAGAGATGAGTTTCAATATTAGATCTTGAGTACTTGACATGAATATTTGCATAATCGAAAGGTTTATGAATATTTGTGAGGATATTTGATCTTTTGTGCATTTGGGAGTTGTGTATCTTATGTTGAGTAGAGATACTAGCATAGATATTTCAATCTACACTTTATATACATCTCGAGATGGAGGATAAAATACCGCCTGTGATCGTCTTATAGGTGTATTGATAATAACTTTGGCTTTGATTAAATCGTAAAACAAGAGGAATATTTATTGAAACCATAACCCGGGAATCCATTTCATTTCCTTGATAATTCCACTATTATTTTCATCTTGTGTTTTTGTGGTTATTCTTATCTTTTCTTCCACAACAATCATTCAATTTTGATCGTCTAAATAAAAATAAGGCTATCTTAGTTCAATACTTAGCGCATTAATTTATTAGTCTCCGTGGATACGACCTTGCTTACCCTATTCTATAAACTACACCGTACACTTGCGGTGAAGCTAAAAATAAGGCGAACATGTTTTTGGCGCCTAGAAAAGCCCAAGTTTTTCTTATTTTTTTCATTTTTTTGTATTTTGGCGATTTTTCCCCATTTTTGGCGATTTATTCCGACTAGACCGCCTGACCGATTTTTTCCCGATTGTTTCTTTGCTAGCCCGCTTTAGCGGCGCCAGGCCCATTTTTGCCCCAGACGATTTTTTTGGCGATTTTGGGAAAATCGGGTCGGCCTAGGGCGCTGGTGCCTAGTCGGCCGCCTGGCCGATTTTTACAACATTGAATATAATGCATAACTCAAAGAAATGGATAGGAGTTACCAATTTCGCCATTGCCAAGGGTTGTGTCCTTCCCATTGTTGATTATACCTTCTTCTTGGAAAATGATTTTGTTGATAATGTCTTCTCCTTTGATCAAATGGCGCGAACATTTATTGTCTATTTGACAATTTGGATTTCCATTGGCTTTTATTGCGCCGAGTACCTAATATCAAATTTTCTTGTGGTACCCTTAAGTGTTTGGGTCCTTTTGGATTAGCATTGAGACTTTTAGGTCTCCAATAATAATTTGAGCTATTTCTGGCCCGACAAGTATTTGTCGTGTGACCACTTGTACCACAATAAAAACATGTAATAGTTCTAGAAGCATAATGATTAACATGCGTAAATACTTGGTTCTTTTTCATATCATTAATAACATTTGGCTTATAACCAAGTTCTTGTTTCAAATGATTATAACGTTGAACATCAAGAATTTTGGTCATTTTATCGGTACTCAAATTAAACTTCATCATATCATTTTTCATGCAATTAATGTCCTTAGTGAGAGTTTCATTTTCTTTTTCAAGGTTTCTAACCTTATCAAGTGTACTAGTGTGAGCACAAGAAAGTGATTCATATGAAGCAATTAAACTATCCTTTTCATTTTTCAAAGAGTTGAATTTCTTTTTCAAATTTTTGTATTTAAAAGGCATGCTTTGGAATTCATTTTGAAGCTCATCAAAATCATCTTACAATTTATTAATAAAAGAGCACTACAACATAAATGACATTAGGTAACAACAAATTTTGTAGCACTTTTTACATAAGGTACATGTGTAACACATGTTTGTAACACTTTTTACATTAAAATATTTATGTAACACTTTGTAGCACTTTATCAATATGTAACACTTATATGTAACTCTTTTATATAAGTAACACTTTTTAAGTATCACTTTTTTTTGTTATTTCTTTTGTAACGCAAATAGCTAACACTTTTATCAATATGTAACGCTTATATGTAACACTTTTATATAAGTAACACTTTTAAATATTACTTTATTTTTGTTATTTCTTTTGTAACGCAAATGTATCACTTTATTTAAGAAGCACTCTTGGCAACACTATATTTTATTGATTCTAACACTTTTAAAATCGTATTTTAGTAACACAAAATTATATAACTATCATTAAATCATGTCAAAGATTTATTTAATTAATTGATGTCACCAAACCTAAAACTTGTAGACATCATGTATTCTATTTTTTAAACTGAATTTTTGTTTCTTTTTACAAAGTATTTTAGTTTTGCTTTTGTGTTTTTATTTTTTACGAAGGCAATTAATTTCGTCTTAATACCGAAGGAAAATGCTCATGTATATATTTTATTATTATTATTTATTTATTAATTTTTACTAACGGAGACCAATTTTGTCGTTAATCTTTTTTTATATTTTTTACTTTTTTTAAAAAAACTACCAATGAAAATTGATGTTGTCGGTAATTACTTAGGAATTTTTTCATTATTTTCTTTATTATTTATTTTTTTTTGTTAGAACATTTTTATCTGTTAGTAAATTATTTTTATATTTTTATATATTTTTTATTTTTATCGATTGAATATTTATCATCGATAAATTTATTTTATATATTTTTTTTTTTAATTTGTTGTGTCCTTAAATATTTAATATAATATGATTTTCAAACTATATACTATACAATATAAAATTTGATATATACAATGTATAATATAATTTAATACATATATTATAAAATATAATCTTTATTATATAAAATATATTATATATACATATAATATATATATATACGTGTGTGTGTGTGTATGTGTATATATAAAACAAAGCAAAAGTTGTAATAAGAATCAACTTAGCTTAGTGGCAAATTGCCACTTCCATACATAACAGTCGTGGGTTCAAATCTACTTGGTGGCAAAAAATAGTATCTCTACGAAGTGCTACAAAAAAAGTGTTACATAAGATTCATATGTAACATTTTAAAAGTATTTTTTTAGAGTGTTACAAATATAAAAAGTGTTACAAAAAAGTGTTACATAAGATTCATATGTAACACTTTAGAAATATTGCTTCAAAGTGTTACCAATAGAAAAACTTAATGTAACACTAAGAAAAAGTGTTACTAAAAACTAATAAAAGTGATACCTTAGACTATAGGTAGCACGGGCAAGTGCGGCGCCATAAAAGTGTTACCTATTGTCTATAGTAACATTTTATGGCCATTAGGTAACATTTTTGAGTGTTACCTACTGTCAATTATGTTGTAGTAGATAGAAGAATTAGAGGGTACTTCATTGTCTTCTTCGATACCCATTAGACATTGCTAGGCTTCCTCATCATCGGATGTTGCAAGCTCATCCAAAGTTTTTGCTTCGGTTTTGGCATTCAAGGCTTTTAATTTTCTGTGGAATTTCTCCTTGTTCCTTTGTTCTTCCTTCCCTTTTGGACAATTGGCAACATGGTGTCCGGGTTTTCCGCATCTAAAGAAAGACTTGTTTCTTGCTTTCCTTTCCTTGTTTTTATTTACAAACTTTGAAAATTTTCAAATAAGTTCCTTATCTTCATCTTCCTCATCACTTGAATAATAATTTTTCGAGTTTGAGGCAAGATCATTTGGAGTTGATCTCATATCCGATTGAGAAGTCGATGCTTTTGAATCACTCTTTTCATTGGTATAAGATTCGTAGATGAGAAGATTACCCGATGAGCTCATCAAAATTTAGAGTTTCTAAATTTTGAGCTTCCGTAATAACGGTAACTTTTTTGGGCTAAGAGATGGGAAGAGCATTAAGAACTTTTGTGACCTTATCCTCTTCGGAAATGATTTTCCCAAGTGCAACTAGAGGATTTACAATATTATCAAGCCTTTGAACCATTTTGGAAATATTTTCTCCAACATTCATAGTGAAATTTTCGAACTCTTTGACCAACATGGTCTTTCGAGCTTGTTTCACTTTCTTTGTACCTTCATAGATAACTTCTAATTTTTCCCATACATCATGAGCGGATCGAATACCTCTAATATGATTATACTCATGTGATAAAGAAACAATGAAGAATGTTAAGAGCTTTATCGTTTAAGGAGAATATTTTCTTGTCTTCATCATCGAACTCCTTGAGGGCTTTGGGGATTTGAGTTTCGTCTTCCTTTTTCTTCATCGGGATGGATACTCTATTTATAACCGTGTTTCAAATATCGAACCCGCAACCTTGTAAGAAGCACCCCATTCTATCTTTCCAAAGTGCATAATTGTTGGAGTCGAAGAGCGGCGGTCTATTGAATGAAGCACCCGTTGTAAGATAGCTCTAGTTTGTAGCCATGGATCTTTCCTTTTTACTCGCAATGAGAAACGATCTTGCCAAAGAGTTTGGCTTTGATACCACTTGTTAGTCTAAGTGGCTACGATAATCTAGAGGAGGTGAATAGATTATGCCGATTTTCCGATTTACGCCCTCTTTTTAGAATGAAGAAGTGATAACAAGAATGTAAGTGAGGGAAAATAAACAACACATGTTGATTTATAGTAGTTCAACCCATCTAGGGCCTAATATACTACCACCCCGGTATTTGAAGTGGATTTCAAAAAAAAAAAAAGAATTTTATTAATATTTACCAAAACTATTACAACTATACCTTGAAGAGTACCACACTCTTCTTACAACGGCACCTATGAAGATTACCACAATCTTCCAACTCGAAGAGCACCAAACTCTTCTTCACCTCGAAGAGCACTAAACTCTTCCAACACGTCGAAGAGCACCAAACTCTTTACACAAAATGTACCAAGCTTTTCAATCACCAACCTTTCATCAACCAATTGTGCTCTTGCCAAAAGAACACTAACAAGAATTTCTTGTTTTGGATGATGTTACAATTACAATAATTATTACACTTTAAAAGAAATATTACAACTCAAAAGTACTCTTGTAATCAAGAAGGAAAGCCTAATAAGCAAGATATGAAAGTAGGCTATTACAATAAGAATGTTGAAAATAAAGACTTAGACAAATTTGCGATTCTCTTGTTGTGTTGTATTGTGTTCACTCTTATTGTGTTGCTTCAAGCCTTCACCTATTTATAGGAGAGCTCTTGGATTTTGAGTTCCAACAATAGGCACCTCTTGGATATTGAAATCTATAAACAATTGTAGATTAAATGAAGAATATAGTTGTTAAATCAATCCCTTAATTTCATGAAAAGTTGTCGGCCGGCAAGAATAGCGGATAGTTTCTTGTGATAAAACCTTAGGTCGATTTGGGTCGACTCTCTAATACGAAAATAACGTTAAAATTGAAACCCATATGAAAAACAACCTGTTGGACCGGTCAAGGAGGGGCTCGACCGGTCGACCAGAGTCCGACCGTCGGCCTCCTTCCTGGGATCGTCCAACACCTTTGAAATACATTACGAGAGAAGTCTTTGTAATTTTATTCAACTCGGGGACCGGTTGACGTATAGGTCGACCGGTCGACCTCCTAAAATTTTCGTTTCGTCTCATTCTGTTTGAAATTAAACTTTCGAGACACGGGTTGCCCTCTCTAGGTGATTGGTTGAACACGAAACAAAAGTGTTGTCCAATATTTGTCAAATATAAACTTCAAGAAATACTTCAAAAAATTAGTAAAGATATTTTAAATCGATTAGGAGTATTTGGACAAGATTTAGAGACATTGTTTTTGTGAAAACTCATATTAATAAAATCATCAAAAGTACAATAAAAACATTTATACGGTTTGTTTATTTTTCCAAGGCCCAATTTCCAATTTCCAAATATTCACAGAAATTGAATAATGTTTTTTTAAAATTTCGAGTGAAATCACCACTTTCAATTTTTCACATAAATTAACATCTCAAACCTATAATTTCAATTCTCAACCATATACTCCACATCACTCATTAATCACTAATCTCATTTGTTAATCCATTATGTATTACATCTATCTAATGGGACCCACTTTCTACAATCTTATAAATATAATATTATATATTCAATTAAAATATTCAACCACTATCAATTTCTCAACTTATGATATACATGAAATACTACTTCAAAACTACTCAACTAAACATAATCTCATTTCCAAACCTACATAAAACTCATTCACACTCTTTCATCCAAAAATTAATTCCGGTTTTCACACGAAAGCAACAAATTCTCAAAATTCATTTTCCAATACTAGAAAGCTGAAATGATCCATGGAAGATAACTATACAAGACTTAATATTTTCCAGGGGCTACTAATACTTTTCAGGGAGACTACGATAATTTTGAGGAACTACTAATATCGCTTTTGTTAATTTGAAAGCATATACTTGTTGGAGTAAAAGTAATCATGTGTTTAAAAAAGTAATAACTTCTAATAGTACTCTAATTAATAAAAAGTAATGATTAAATAATGTTGTATATGCATGTATGTAATATATTTTTGTTACTATGAAAATATAGGAAATTCTTCACTCGAACAAGTTGCACGAACGTGTAAAAACACACGGAACAGTTCACACGGTCGTGTGAATCTACACGGTTAGACCATGTGACTTGTTTTCTCCGTTTTCTTCGCGTATTCAATCATCTCTTCGTATTCTTCAATCTTGTGCCGCCCTTCTAACTGATATGTTTTCATTCTAGCTACGATTCCTATAAAAATTACAAGAATACGCAATATCATTCCCTTCTAAGGAATCCAAGTAAAATACACTAAATATGCGTGCAAATGAATCAAATATATATCAATTTAAGCCCCTAAATGCATGTATATATTATACGTATCACAAAAATGAATTTGAGAGTGAATGAGACCATGAAACATGTATTCACGAATTTATGTGTTTTTGAATGCTTATGTGCGCATCTTCCATCAATGTAAGGGTTTTTATTTATAGGGAAAACACAAAGGATCCTTGAAAGAAAAGCCTTAATCTTTGGACTCAATTATGTCCATAATTATTGGTCAAATCCTTCCATATCTTGATTGATTTGTGCAATAGTCAATTCTTCCAATTGTGGCCTCAATCGGTTTAAGGAATGATTTAATCCAATTTTTCAAGATTCCATAATATTGGTGATTTGAGTCAAAGTTGCCTATTTAACAAAGAAAATCCAAGAACTTACCAAATATCGGATTTTGACCAATCTACCAATATTCCATATATGTTGGATACCTTTCCCATAAATATATCTTTCCAATTGTACCATTTGCGCATCGATTTCTCACTCACCAATAAATATTTTGTGAAAATGAATACACCACTCGTTTCCAAAATTAACGAGTCTCCACGCTTGTAATATTCGCTTTACCAAAACTAATTTTTCCAATAGTCCCCACATGAGTGGAAACGATGCATGAATGCATGCGGACTCGGCCACTCGGACCCAGAAACATTGTTGCATCATGGTAGGTAGCTTGTGGCTTTGAACCTTCCTTAGTAAGATACTATTAGATATATTCGCGGCTTAGTGGACATGATGCCTAGAACTACTCCGCTTACAATATACCAAGACAACGGTATTTACACAACAACATTTCTACTAATCTCGAAGTTCTCTAGTTGTGTCCTTTTTGGTCATGGATCACATTTGGGATTCATAAGTGTTTCAATAAGGTGGCCCGTCCTCACACTTATATAGGTGACCTTGCCTATCAGAGGTACCATACAATACCCTACCTTATTAGGTATAGGACGTCACTAAAGTCCATAGGACTTAACCTCACCACAGTCAGCGGGTTCAACATTTGGTTGTGCTATTTAGGGAATCGTTAGCTTAAAGTTAAACACCAAGTGCTATGATTGGACAGTCTAAAGTTTAGTTTTCACATTGAATCAAGTTCTTGGGATCTCCAGTAATCATGGTTGGGTTTTCACTAAAAATTGTTCTTTAAGTTGTGGATTTTACATCAATTCCCTCGAGCAATTTACAATTGATCTCCAGTTCAATCAAATTTGCGCGCAAGATTGAGATCAATTTCTTTACATATTTGAGCAAATAGTCTCTGAGCATGTGTAACCATTTCAATTGACATAAGTGCACCGGTGGACTTTCAAGCCCTTCAATGCAAATAGGCTTTATAACACCTTAAACTCATATAGACTATTGTCAATATGTCATCTCTTTTTAGAAAGAGATTCGTTTGGCTTTATCGTTTGTCAAACTTGTCAATATCCATGCAATGACTTAATAGTTATACATGTTCCTTTCATGTTTGGGTACAACAATCCATTTTGGATATACCTTGATAAGGTTAGCCTTTGATATTTTTTTCTACACCTTTCCTTGGTACCACAATGTGTGCGGTATTGAAACACTCAAGAGTACACTAAAAGATGCAACTCTTTAAGAGAAATCACAGGTGATCCCTTTTAGCTATCAACTAGAATTGCCAATGTCAATTGACTTACATCCTATTTTCCAAGGATGCATATCAAAGATATTTATATGTCAATTTGAGATTAATAATGTGCGATTGTTTATGAAAATGTTCAAAAATATATTCTCACACTTTTATTTTTTCTCATTTTTTCTCTTACCAATCATATCTACACGTTTTTGTCACAAAAAACTAATCATTATTACAAATTCTCCCACAAATTTTACTATTCACTCACTCACACATTTCTAACTACCAGTCATATCCAATCATTATTTTACTATTTTAAAATATAATCAACTTTTATCATTACTTTTTCATTTCACATTCTATCACACTCTCAAAATTCATCGTTTTTCTTCCAAAATTTTTTCTCACTATTTTCTAGCAAAATGGGAATTTTCAAAATGAAAGCATATCCTCGCACCCTTAGCTTCTTCATTGCTAATAAAATCTAGCAGAATGGCCAGTTTAACTCTACTAATCAATGTACTCTCAAGTCCATTAAGAGTCTGAGACATTTGGCTATAACCCAATTGAACTATATATTTTAGCTCGAGCCCCTAAAGCCCGATCTGATCTGGAAATGCGATAATTAGTCAATCCAAGCCTTTTCGCTACTAGATATGGCTTGAGTTTGGGCCAAATTATTATTGGTCCTATGGAAGTTCATTTGATAATTGACCTTATGGTTTCACACTTGAATGTCGTATCAGAGTGACGGATGAAATAAGAAATATCAAATGGTCAGGAATGTTGTTGTAAATCATGGATAATAAAAAAATATATTAGTGATAAGATGTGAAGTAATAATATGAAAATTGTTTCTAATTACATATACTAAATCAGAATATTTGTGTAAGAAATGTGATAATTAAACGTATTGTTACAAACTCTCGTATCAAATAGAGCGTTTTCATAATCTTATATGTGAAGTTCTTAAAATTCAGATATTAGAGTATGCACTGAGAAATTTATATGTCAATTTGAGACTAATAACGAAACTCGAATACCAAAAGAAATTTTACCTTTAATAAATTTGAGGGGAGAGTGAAATCCAAGAGAGGAGAGAAATGGGAGTTAGCGAGAGAGACAAAATAAAAGTGGGAGAAATCTTTAGGGGGAATTTCACGAGTAGCCCTCTCAAATGGGTCAAATACATTTGAGATATTACTTATTCAAAATATCTTTTATGGCCTTTTTATTATTTAAATACTCAAAATACCCCCATCGTTCAAACTACTTTGAATGATCGGACCCACTAGTTTAACTACCAGGTCAGGTCGTTCGAACTACCTACTGTTAAGATATGCCACTTGCGAGTTGCCCCACACACATTGATTGATTAGAGGAAGAAAGTATTGTTTATAAGCCAAGTGAGCTACTTCTCCAATTCTATCACCAATTGGTTTTAGGATGGAACCTCACTTGGTGGGCTTGGGCTCTTCCTCCGTATTGGTAAGCTTCATGTGTGGGACTGTATCAAGTCCCCCGAATTTAATATGATATCGGACTGGACCCATGTTTGACCCGGGGTGGGCCATTACATGATGTAATGGACCATGGAGGATCTTGTGATTATAGTTAATGAATTGGTGAAGGACTCACAAGTCGGGGGATGTGTTGAAATATGTCACTTGTGAATTGTCTAGTATTGATAGAGAGTCTTGTTTATAAGCTATGTGAGCTACTCCTCATATCACCAATTGGTTTTAGGATGGAACCTCACTTGGTGGGTTTGGGCTCTCCCTCTCATATTGGGTATGCATCATGTGTGGGACCGTACCAAGTCCTCTAAATTTAACACCTCGGCCGAGTGTTCGAATAACTAGACATGGTCGTACGGAATACTATCCTGGTCGTCCGTACTCGAGTCTAGGGGTCAAACAACCATATCTGGTCATTCGAACTACCGATGGTCATTCGAACTATCGTCCCAAGATGGTTCGAACGATCATGCATGTAGTTTCAACAACAAAAATACATACAAACCAATAAAATATATATATATAAAGGCACCTACAAACACAGATACACACACATGCATGTTCGCAGAAAACACATACATGCATATAAAGAGAAACACACCCCGCGCACAAAAACACACACACACACATACACACAGATAGAAAACGCACACGTACAAACCACAAGGGAAAAGAGGAAAAAGAAAATGAAAAAAATTAGATAAAATGAATCCTAGAGAGATAGACTTTTTGAATTGGAGAATTGGGGAGATTTGTTAACTTTGAAAGGGAATGAAAATTACATCATTCTGAAAAGAATTGAAGGGGTATTTATGAAAGCTTACAAAATATTAAAGTTAAAGGCCATTTTTGATCAGTGGTCCGGATCAAAAGGTCATATTTGATTGCATATCACAATATTGTAGAGTTGGTTTGATTTATGGAGATCGGTGGGCGGGTGGTGGGTTCTTGCGGGGAAGGGATGGGCGGTGGTGGGTTCTTGGCGGGAAGGGATGGGTAGGTGGTTGTTGTCGGCTAGGCAGAAATTCTGTGACATCTATTAAGTATGGCCTTTTGACTCAGTGACTTATCAAAAATGACTTTTAACTTAAACATTTTATAAACTTCCACAAAAATACCACTTAAAGTTTTTTTTCAAAATGCCCAATTTTCATATCTTTTCCAATTGAATAATTCCCCCATTAATTCTTCAATTCAAAAAATTTCTCTCTAAGGTAAGTTCTCTATTCAATTCTTCATTTTTTTTCTTTCTTTTTGTCTATGTGTATTTGTACGTGTGTGTTTTTATCTTCGTGTGTATTTCTGGATATATGTGTGTGTGTGTTTCTGTGTGAGTTGCAATTGTGTGGTTTTCTATGTGTATATGTTTGCTCATTTGAACTACCGGATCTGAAGTTTTAAACTACATGTTGTAGTTCGAACTACCAAACACGGTAGTTCGAACTACCAAACATGGTAGTTCAAATGACCGCGCTTGTGATTAGCTCGATAATTCGATTGACCAAACCTAGTAGTTCGAATGATCGTCCTCGTAATTTAAATAATGTGGGAATTTTAGGTATTTATATAATAAAGAGGCCGTAAAAATTCTTTTTCAATATGTAAGACCTCAAAAGTACTTGAGCCTTTTGAAAAGGCCATTTATGATAATTTTCATTTAATTTTTGGGCTATGGACCCTACATTCAATATATATATATATATATATATATAGGGGGAGGGTTATATAGGACCCCCCTATTATATGAGTACGTAGGACCAGATCCAAGCCGTAAATAAATTGATCTCAATGGCTGAGATTAATCCTGCTTATTTGCTGATAAGTCATTCGAAACAGCCAAAGGAGGGTAGATTAGTCCATATAATAATAAGTTATGGTAGCTAAATCTAGTAAATCCCACTAAAATAGGATGAGTTACAATCAAAGTCAATCAAATCTGTTATTCAATTAAATCGTCCACTTCATTTCACCTTCTCCACCGTTCTCTGTAACTGAGATAGTCTCCCAATTCACTGAAAATTCGTCATTTGCAGCGCTGAATCAAGAAAGAAAAGAATGGATGACACATATGAAGAAAGCTTCAATACTAATGAAGAACAAGGTAACACATTTTCTTGCCTTCGAAATTGTTTTCATTGTCAATTTTTATTGAATCCCCTTAAAATTTGATTCGTAATGTTTCCTAAAATCAATGATTCGATCAATGCATTCTATTTTTTTGTAATTATTACCAATATGCTTATGAGTGTCGTAATATTGCTTATGACTTGAAAAATACATGTTTACAAATCAAACTTCTTGGTAGTCCGAGGAAAGGACATATCTTCATCCCATTTTTTTGTGTGTATGTTTACCCAGTGAGTTGCTTATTCTTTATGATAAATGTGATTTCAATTGCCTATAAATGTGCTTATACGTACCAACATAATTTTGAACACCTAAAATTTAGTTCCTCGTCCACGTTTTTTTTTTCTTCGTATTAACCCGAGAAAGTTGCTTATTCGTATTCATAATATTGCTTATTTGTGAATACTAATATGCTTATAATTATGAACATATAGTCAAGCATGAAATTTAATTCTTCGTCCCCATTTTTTTCTTTAGAAAACATATATGATATGATCGAAAATGCATTTTTATGTGCTTGAATTGCTTGCTTTGTCATGAATAAACCATGTTGCTCACGTTTGTTCGGTGTTATAACCGTCGGGTTAATTGATCATTATTTAGGTTGTATGAACTGAAATTATTTGATTACAACGCCATTTATTCGATCATGTGCTTTGCTTATATATGAGTATAACATTGCTTATAATAATTGACCATTATGCTAACGTGTTTTCAAAATCTTGCTTATTTATTTCTTTTGTTGAGACAGTTGTAATTGCAAGTGTTCCGCGAAGAACGGATTGAAATAACAACGGATTCGTCTCCGGGTGGATACCGAATGTGATGAACATCGACTCTAAAGAAGGGATGAATTTTGGCTTGGTCTTTTGATGTACTTTTTAGTGATGTTTTGAATGTTTTTTGATTAGTACCTATGTAAGCGAGAATTCAAGTGGTAAATATGCGAGAATGTTACTCTATTGTAAGCATTCATTTTCATGGTATGTTATAATGTCTATATCCTTACTCCAAATATTTTTTAAGCGGTGTTCTTCTTCTTTGTAAGCGTAAAATCAACGCATTGTAAGCAATATTTTAATGTTTTAACTATTTCAAGTATGCAAATGTTTCGTAGCGAGAATTCAAACATTGCGCGAAAATCAATTGTCTTGTTAGCACTATTTCAAATATTATAATTTATCTAGTATCGCATACTATATAACATTATTCAAGTGTGTTTTAAGCATGATTCAAATGTTGTGCAAGCGATTTTAATGTTTTTGTAAGCATGTATATCATGTTATTTTATATGCTAGTAAATAATCAAAGTGCAAGGTAAAATAATTAAACAGCAAATACAATATTTATTATCGAGCACATGCCTTTTTTTAGTTTCAAGGAACAAATTTTAGGTATATGAAACAAATAAGTACATAATCTAAAATAAACCTAAAAAAATAATCGATAAAATATAAATAAATAAGCATTATCGAATGCTTTAATAAGCGATCTCAAACATGCACTCCAAAAAAAAAAAACATCAACTACTTGTCGCACGTTCGCTATTGTGTGAACCTATTTCTCCGCATTTCCCACAACGTCTCTTCATTTTGTCCAAATCCTTTATTGCTTTCTCCTTCTGACTCACGAAGTCGGCTTTTGACTCATTCTTTGCTCCTTATTTTTGGCATGTGTTGGCGGCAACACTACAATGCCTAGCTGGGTTTTGTCCCCAACGAATCCTTCGATCAATGTTTGTTTGTTCACCGAATGGGATTACGTTTGTTGATCTTTCAAAGAATTGTTCTTTATAATCTTTTATGATCCTTGATAGGATTCAATCTTGGATTTGTCGTATTTAAAAATCCCATAATAGCCAACTCTCTAGCGAGACTTAAGCATAGTATATAAGATAAGTAAACATGATATAGAATTTGAGTAAGCATAATTACGAACACCAATAAGCTTACTATATAAGATAAGTAAGCATTATATAGAATGTGAGTAAGCATAATTCTAAACACAAATAAAAGCGATACAAAGCATCAACATGCAAAACTACCGGACTTGGAAAAAAAGGTAGAAATGCATAGTTATCAAACAACAAAAATGTATTTAAAAATCCCATAAGAGCCAACTCTACCGGACTTCATTTTTCCGGATAATAAAGACAATTTAAACCAAAAACACAACAAAGTTCTAACCATTTCGTACATACTTGGATATATATAAGCATACTTGTTGGGAAATTATTTTGTAGATTTTGATGAATGCCATGTAAAACTTAGAATAGGAAGTTGGCACCCCATTTTTGTTGTAAATTGCATTGTAATAGATAGGGTTGGTCGAGTTGAGTTAAGTCGGCTATGCCCGAACATCCAAGAAGACAATTGGAGACTAGAAGGAAGACTCATTGTGAGGCAAAATGGTGAGTGTGACAAAGAAGAGAAGACAGGAACTCGATCAAGGTGCAACCGAGATGCGGTGAGTGAAGTATCGATCAAGTCAACTCAAGATAGCCAAGTCTCAAGTTGAAGTGACGAAGAAGTCATCCAATGATTGAAAGCTGACTCGAAGTCACCTGGGAAGGCAAGAAAATGCAAAATAAGTCGAGATAATCGAAAGAGATCCGTTGCCGTAAATCAAGAGAATTACTTAAACAAGTAATACTTCCATACTACCTTTCTTGAAGTGCTCGATTCGAAGCGTGCAAAAGGAATAAACCAATGGGAAGCACTTTTGTGTCGAACACCGAAAAGCGAAGAATCATTCATACGAGGAAATGGCAAGTCCAAGGATCGCAACAAGACAAGCCAACGACCACAAGTGACTTTCAAATAAGTCATCTCTTCAACGGGCGATTTTTTGAAAGATCACTATAAAAGGCCGAGAATCACTCACGAGAGAAAGGTTACCTAAACCAAAAACATTCAAGCAAACATTTGAACTGTAACCAAAAATATTCTCAAGTCATTCAAGATTAATCCTCAAGCCTATATTACGAAGGAAATCAATCCAACACTCACCTTGTGAAGGAAAGACAACTTCTATCGGTTGAAGAGGAACCATTTGAAGAATCAAGGGGTCTACATTCCACGGAGGATTGTAGAAAGGTTCAAGGTCGAACCAAGCTTAAGCTATTTGGAGGGCTTCGTGATCAAATCCAAGAAACTTAAGCAAGTGGGCTGTAGTAGCAAGGCAACGCCCTGTGAAGAAGAAAGGTAGTCGTCGAGAAGCCACCAGTGTGACCAAGGCATCTCCGGATCGAGTCCTAAAGGATCAAGTCACCAGTGTGATCAAGACTTGTATCGGGTGATAACCACTCGTATATTGATCAATACTTAGTGGATTCCTCCAGGAGTTGGAGAAGAGAGGAGTAGAAAAGAATTACCCCATCTTCGAACCTCTATAAAAACTTATTGAGTCATTTACATTTCAAAGACTTTAATTTCTCGTGATCTTATTTTTATATCTGGATAAATTTTTCTATCCAGTTGATAATCAACGAGTGCTAAAACCAAGTATTAAAACAAACTTAACCAAAATTCAAGGGTGTTAAGTCTTCCATTGAAAACAAATCACAATCGAGTTAAGTCTTTAGTCAAAACAAATGAGTTATTCTATCAACAGTTGTTCGAGTCATTTGAGTGACTAACTCTGCTGATTAACTAACTTAGTTGTCCATCAAGGACACAATTGTGAAGTATTAACTCTGAATATTTGAAAGGACTAATTTGAAAAGTTGGTAAGGTTTATTCAACCCCCCTTCTAAACCTTACACTCACACCCCTTGGGACCTACAAGTGGTATCAGAGCGGTTGGTTCATTGAGCCTTCCGCACTGGTTACTGAACTAGATCTCCAAATTTTCCAAAGCTTGTTTTAGTACTCAATCTTTCAAAACTCTTTTACTCAGCAAAGTTATTATCATGGAAGCAAATTTGACACGCATCCCTATGTTCACAATTGAAGAATTTGATGATTGGAAAATTCGTATGCAGGCTCATCTATCAGCATTACACGATGAGATGTGGATAGTGATAGAGGATGGGCCTCTGCAAATTTTAAAAGTGAACACAACTGTAAGGAGAGCTGCAGCTGAAGGTGAAGAGGATGTTGCTCCCAGACCAGCCATGGTTGAAAAACCAAGAGCTGAATGGACAAATGATGACAGGAAAAGATATAACTTGGACAATGTGGCCAAGGACATTCTTTACAAAACCTTGGACAAAGCTATGTTCAACAAAGTCAAATCATGCAAAACGGCTAAAGAAATCTGGGACAAGCTAACATTGATTTGTGAAGGCTCAGAGCAAATCAAGGAAAATAAACTATCGGTTCTTTGTCTAAATTTGAGAATTTTAAAATGCTCGCAGAGAGACCTTGGATCAACTCGGATGCTCGGTTCACGTAAATTACCAACGAGCTATCTCGCGCACTTGGAAAAGAATATACACGGATGGAAATGTGTATGAAGATTCTAAGAAGTCTCCCATGAATGGGAAATGAAGGTCATGGCACTGAGACATTCCATGGACCTATCCAAGACATCCAACCATGAGCTATTCTCGGATCTCAAAGCTTACGAATTTGAACCGAAAGAAAAGACCGGGGAGAGCAAATGTGCCCAAAACAAATTGCTCTAATTGTTAAGGATGGCAAGAGAACTCGAGGTCAAAGAAGTCATTGACCAAGAGGAAATAGCCCGATGGTTAAAAGGTTTAACAAGTTCTTCAATAAGAACTACAAGAGAGGCAAGGGCGAATCCTCCGAGAAGACACTCGGCTCCCTCCAAGTCAAGGGAAGATAGGTCAACCAAGAGAACAGAGCGTCAAAAGTTGAATATCAAAGGGCGACAATCTAAGAATGGAAAGAGTGATCAAAAGGTTGAAAATCTATCTTTGAACCGCTAGACAACCAGTCACTATGCCATTGATTGCCCATATCCTGTAGTCAACAAATACGGGAATGAAGAGGAAAGAAAGGTCTTGAGAGAAAGAAGACAAGAAAAGAAAAAGGCAATGTTGGGCTGCAGAGATCAGAGACAACCAAGTCAAAAGACACAGTTGATTCAGAGAGTAGTGTAGCCGACTACTCAAGTGACTCAAGAAGAAGAAGCCTTGATCCGTTTAATGGCCAAGGAACAAGACCAACCCGACCAAGAAGATGAGGTACACTCTAATTCATCACACTCGATTCTAGTGATAGTGATCGACACACACACTTCATCACCCACTCTCTTTATGATTCATTAGGCAAAATGATGAAAGACTTTGAACACATTAAATCCTCACACACACTACTAAATGAGGAAAACAGACTACTCAAAAGCTAAAACTCTCAAATGACTAAGGAGCCGAGTACTCTAAGTCAAATAGGCGATGAGAATAAAAGTCTAAAGGTCGAAAATGCTAAGTTAATAAGCGAGAAATAGCTGCTATAGAAAAGAGGGAGAATGACCTCAAAAATGTGATTGCCTCATTCACTAAGGCATCTAAATCCTTGGATGACCTTATTATGAGTCAAAGAGAATGTGGAGACAAGACAGGCTTAGGATTTAATTCCTCTGTGCTATGTCAAGCTCCAAAAGTGATTTTGGAAAGAGGATCTTCAAGTAATGAAGTATCTCAAAAATCCAAAACTCCAAATGGTACACACACATTTATTCCAAAGCACAATCACAAGCAAACTGGCCTTGGTTATAAAGGAAAAGGAAAGCTGCCAGTTGAGTGTGCTGAGAGGACAGCTGAGAAGAAATCCAACCGAGTTCCTCAGCAAACTCCAAATAGGAAATACTCTGTAAAGAAGAAACAGAGCTACCAAAAGTCCCAGAAATTCTATAAAAGAAATATATATAATGGAAATGGTAGAAACTACCCAAGCCAAGTTGATTGGAATAATGTGAACTATCGGAAAGACCTATGGAAAATAAGCCCAAATGGCAAAGGCCAGAACTCGGCAAAAAGGCCATTCCAAAGGCACAAGAGCTATCATCGCACACACATATGCACCTAGGCACTACACTCGGAGATATCACAACTACCCAAATACAACAATTGCTAAAACACATACACAGGCATCATACGTAGACGAAGAGACAACTTTGTATGAACCTAAAAACCCCAAGCAATTTGCCAAAATTAATTATGATTATGGCACGATAGATGGCAACCCCTTAGAGTCAAATCATTTGGATATAGGTTGGTTGGATCATCTTACAATACTAACCCCTCGGGACCCGGACAAGTATGGGTACCTAAAACTTAATTTCCTTGATTGCGGTTTCAAGAGCAGTGAGTGCCAAGGAACCTGGTACATGGATAGTGGTGCCCAGGCACATGACAGAAACAAGAAAAATCTATCAAAATTCAAGGAAGTCGGAGGTGCAAAAGTTATATTTGGAGGAAATGGAGCTCGGGGGAGAAATAAGGGGCACTTGGATCCATCAAGAAAAATGGATTAGAAATCTCGGATGTTGCATATGTTGAAGGACTCAACTTCAACTTGCTAAGCATCACCAACTTTGTGACAAGGGTTATAATGTTGGATTCAACATGGGTATATGCCAAATCAAGGACACTCAATCCAATGAAGTTGTGTTGCAGGATGCGGACAAAAGAACATGTATGTGGTAGATTGGTCAATCGCAACACCAAGCACTTGTCTACTAGCAAAGAGCACAAAATGAATCAAGTTGGTCGTGGCACAAGAAGCTGTGAGTCACCTGAATTTCAAAACAATTAACAAGCTTGCGAGTAGTCTTGTAGAAGGACTTCCGGACTCGATTATACAAGAAGGAAAGTGTATGTGATGCATGCCGGATGGGAAAGCAAATCAAATCATCATTCAAAGAAAAGACATGTCCATCTTCAACTAGAATATTGCACCTTTACATATGGATCTATTTGGTCCAGTTGAACCAAACTAGCATAAGTGGAAAGAAATACACCTTGGTGGTAGTAGATGACTACTCAAGATATACATGGACAATATTCATGAGTAAGAAGAAAGAAACTCTGCGAAACTACCACGGTGATGAAAAGAATCCAAAATGAGAAGAGTCAAACCATTATCAAAATAAGATCGGCAGAGAGGAATTGAATTTGTCAATGGTATAATCACTCGATCTTGCATTGAAAATGGTATTGGTCATGAATTATCTGCAGTGCAAGGACTCCACAACAAAATGGAGTTGCGAGAAAGAAGAAATAGAACTCTCAAAGAAGCAACAAGGACCATGTTAGGTGAAGGGGCTACCTAAAAGATTTTGAAATGAAAGCGATAAACACAATGCTATACTCAAAATAGATGCATGATAAACAGACAACGACAAAGACTCCCTATGAGATCTGGGGCGGGGAGAAAGCCAAATGTTGCATATTTTAGAATATTTGGATGCAAATGCTTCATCCATAACAATGGCAAAGATAATTTAAAGGCTTTTGATGCTAAAGGCGATGAAGGTATCTTCTTGGGATACTCAATTTGAAAAAGCAAAGCCTACAGAGTACTCAACAAGAGGACTATGGTTACGAAGAATCCATCAATGTGGTGTTTGATGAGCCAAATGTAAATGGAGAAGACATTGAAGAGTCGGCCCGATAAGTGAATCAACCAACCATGCGAGAAGAGTCCTATGTTAAAGGTGACGGGAATTATAAACCCGGATGAAGATGAGATAGCTGAGTCTCAAAAAGCAATTGGAAAATCTGCGGCTAAGTAATGATGAGAGAGCTGATCAAAACAACACAACAAAAACGATTTGAATCAAGAAACTTACTCCAACCTGATGTAAGATGGTGAGAGACCATCCACCAAAACTAATCATTGGAGATGTAAGAGAAGGTGTAAAGACTAGATCGAGAACTCAACAAAGCAATGTTTACTTGCTTCATCTCACAAATAGAGCCAAAAGATGTGTCACAAGCATTGGATGACACACATTGGATTCAAGCCATGCAAGAAGAGCTGAATCAGTTTGAAAGAAATAAAGTATGGGAATTGGTTCAAAGACCCACCCATCAAAATGTTATTGGCACTAAATGGGTGTTCAGAAACAAGATGAACGAGGAAGGTTCTGTGGTAAGAAACAAAGCAAGATTGGTAGCCAAAGGGTATTGCCAAGAAGAAGGAATAGATTTTGATGAAACTTTTGCCCCTGTGGCAAGATTGGAAGCCATAAGGATGTTTCTTGCCTATGCAGCTCACAAGAACTTTATTGTATATCAAATGGATGTGAAGAGTGCATTCCTTAATGGTTTATTGGAAGAAGAAGTGTATGTTGAACAACCTCCAGGTTTTGAGCAGAAGACTCTTGGAGACAAAGTATACAAACTCAAGAAAGCTCTATATGGATTGAAACAGGCACCCGAGCATGGTATGATACATTGTCGCAATTCTTGACGAGAATGGATTCACAAAAGGCAAAGTGGATAGAACACTCTTGAGAATTCAAGATGGGAAGAGCATCTTGCTTGTTCAAATATATGCGGATGACATCATTTTGGATCCACAAACAAAGAGTCATGTGATAAATTTTCAAATCTCATGCAAAGCAAATTCGAAATGAGCATGATGGGAGAGAGCGACATTCTTCCTTGGATTTCAAGTGAAACAAAATGAAGGATGGAACCTTCATAACTCGGACAAAATACACGAGAGATTTAATGAAGAAATTTGGTATGGAAGAGAAGTCTTACAGAAAAACACCAATGAATACATCGATCAAAATGGATATGGATGCGGATGGCAAGCACAGATCAAACAAGATCTGAGCACTTATTGGATCATTGCTCTATCTCACGGCAAAAGCGGGCGGACATCACTTTTCTTTGTAGGTGTATGTGCAAGATTTCAATCTGCTCCAAAAGAAAGCCACATGATCCGCAACCAAGAGGATCTTGAGATATTTGAAATGAAGCCAATAAGTTGGCTTATGGTATCCAAAGGAAGGTGGATTCAAGCTAATTGGTTATTCGAGACTCTAACTATCTTTGGATGTAGAGTTGACAGAAGAGCACCTCGAGGCACATGTCAAATGCTTGGAAATAGGCTAATTTCTGGTTTAGCAAAAAGCAAAATTCAATAGCCACCTCTACAAAAAGCGAGAATACATAGTCAGGGCATTGTTGTACCCAAGTCTTATGGATGAGACAAAGAATTTGAGAGACTATGAAGTTGAAGAAAAGGAAATTCCAATCATGTGTGATAACACAAGTGCAATTGCAATCACTCAAAATCTGTGTTGCACTCAAGAACAAAGCATATCGATGTCGATATCACTTCATAAGAGACCATGTTGAAAAGAAGGACATCACCTTGGAATATATTTCAACGATAAGCGGTTGGTGACATATTCACAAAACCATTATGTGAGTCAAGATTTGAAGAATTCAAGCATGAGTTAGGGTTAATTGAGTGAGTTGACACTTTCGAAAGACTCAAAGAAAAGAGATGAAACATGAAAAGAGGAAAAAAAGAGCCGAATTAATAATTGACTAAGTGAATCACCGTGTCGAAAGTCGGTTGTATTGAATTAGGCGAATTTGGGTCACTAGGAGAGGAGTGAGAAGAAGGATTGAATCGGCTAAGGAGTAAGCCGAGTCATTTATGAGCAAAGTGACAAAAACGCGTCGTTTTACAAAGCGGGAATGTTTTTAAGAATGACGTCGGCATAATTATGACGTGTATAGGCAAAAGTTGCACACGAGCTTATGATTGGATATAAATCTTTGCCCGCATTAAATGCGAGACATTAAATGTAAATCGGCGTGCAAGATCTAAGCCGTTGATTTTGATCAAATTTCAAAAACCTCCCGCGTCCTTTCATGAACCATACTTAAACCATTTCGTCCGTTTCTCTCTCACTTTACCAAAAACTTGTTCATCTCTCTCTCGAAAGCAAAAGCAAAATTTTCTCTCAAAACCCTATCAATCCTCGATTCGGTTTTCAAGTTTCGTTCGGTAAAACATCTCGAAATGGCATCTACTCATGATTTTGTCAAGCTAGGAAAGCAAATCCACACCGGGTCTCTTGTGGACTTCGATGGTATGGTTAAACAAGGGTCCGGTTTGACACCCACCTCGTGAAGAAGATTGGTGATAAGCGCAAAAATCTGGATTAAAACCATTTTTGACGATGGAGTTCCCTATGACCTACGTAGAAGAGGTCGCACGGTTCTATGTGAACGCCCGAGTTCACGATGAGGGCATCAAGTCCTCTGTTCATGGAAAGCGTTTCACCATTACGCCAGGATCCGCGCGACACTTATATGCTTAGGTGGAAGGAGTGCACAAAATTTATGAAGTCGATGTCGACCTAGTTTCTGCCGCTTGAAAGGAAGTAGCCAAGTCCGATCATTGTCTTTGCGAAAGTAGTCTATCTGACTAATAAGAGGCTACGATAGAGACTACCACAAATTGCTGGACATTGTTGCCAAATGCATAGACATTAAATTTGGCGGCTTTGACCGATTGTCCAAAGCAAAATTGATCGTGATGACCGCGATCATTGAAGAGAAGAAAGTGAATTGGGCTGAGTTTCTATACGGACTCTGCTGCGAATATTGGGAACAAATCCTTCAAGGAGGATGGTGCGTTTGGAGGTTCCCGGGATACGGCCTGTGATTGGGTCGGATGATGGAAGTAAAGGGAATACCTCTTCGACATGGAAAGGCGTTCCATGTGAACAAGAGGATGTTTCGATCAAACCTCTCTTGCGCCGAGAAGAGAGCCTACGCTAAGAGAGGCGTCACAGTGAGGGGGAATCGGTGACCACGATGACTGTTGTCTCCCATCCTCAAAAGAAAGTCTCTCCGCACACCAAAAGATCGCTAACGCCCCTGCAAAAAAGAAAAAGAAACTCTCTCCTGCCCCTGCCCGGTAGTCACCGCCCCAGCCCGTGTCTCCACCCCTGCGGCCCGTGGAGAAGGAATCTCAAATACCTTTTCCGGTCGTCAAGAAAAGGAGAACCGATAAGCCAAGACGGCCGGCTCCTCGGAAGAATACCTTATCTCGAACCGAAATCCCTCCGGTACAAACAAAGAGAAGAAGAAGAATCTTCAAGTGTTAGAGCTTGAGAAAGCCGGTGAGTCGACCACTCAATTGAAACAGAATCTGAGATCAGCTGGAGAAGTAGAGTCTCCACAAATTATTGATGAAAGCAGACCAAGTCTGCAAGGCGATCAGAAGAGAGGCAAATCAAGACCAACCGTAGTTGAGCAGTTTGACACAAGAAGTAGGCCGAGAAAGCAAACTCACTGTTGACATGGGTTGTATCCTCCGCAAATGCACGCGGTGACGGTATGGAGCACGAAAAGCTTGCTACCTTCTATCCCCCCGAGAACAAGGGACAACAAGAAGATGATAGAGATGATGATGATGTGATGATCCTATCCCCACCTTATCCGGACATCCAAAATCGTCTGCGGAGCGGAGGAAGTGGAAGTTGAGTCGATCCAGGAATAATTCCAAAGACCGAGTTTATCGAAGAAGAAGAGGAAGCTGTTGAACTTTCTTGGAGTGACCAATGTGGTCCAAGCTCTTGATGAAGAAAACGGTTTGGACATTCTAAATATCATTAAAGAGAAGGAGAAAGAAAGATTGGCGGAAGAAGTTGATGCACGTGAGAAGGCCACCATCGCCCTCTCTCACCGCACCCGCAGAACATACACATCCTCACCTCGACATTCTATCGAGAAAGTGATGAGGATCGGACCTGTTCTTTGCCCGAAAGAGGTGCAAATGCAGCAAACAATGCAAGAATCGAGAATCCTACATGAGCAAAGAATGATGGAGGGACCGGGAGAGTCCTCCAAATCACACGGTGGAGATAGATCCTATGGGAGTGGTGCGGCATATTGCCATCTGTTGTTCTTTGCCACCACTTCCCACTCATTATCGGAGGAAGGTGTTAAGGAATCGGCGATGAAACATGGAGTGTGGGGACCCTGGTCGAGCCAACCCCTAATGAAGGTGTCTTACCACCCGCCTGCCCCAACTACCGAATACTCAATGGGAACAATGAGTCCGGAGACGAGTGACCCCATTCCAAGTTACTCACCGGTGTGCCGGTGGAAACTCCTCCACTGTAGCAAGGTCGGAGGATGCGCAGTGACTCCACAATGAATCTCGGAGGCGAAGTGGAGAAGGAACAACCACAAAATACACAAAGTTGTCATCAATGATGCTCGAGACGATTGAGACTGTCTCACCGGGAGGTGCCAACTACTCTGCAGCCAATGACGCTGGCGATGCGATCGTGGCACGAGGAAGGAACTGCCCGGGAGTTAACACTGGGCGATGAAAGTGCAATCCATGGAATTGAGACTCCAATGGATGCCACATCGAAGACCCCAAGACAAATGACACTATCGAAAGGGATGTCCAAGGCCTCATTGCGATTGAGATCTGCAAGAGGTAATGAAGCCCAACGGGAGGTTGAGACTTCCCGGGGTAGAGAAACCGAAGCACGAACATCCCTCCTGCTATCATTGATCCATCGAAAAAGGAGATAAGTGCTCTTCACGATTCCCAAGATAATCCTGATGTAACCTCTCTCCGGGATCGGAAGGAGACGATGAAGCCGAGTCATCCCCCGTGATCGATCCAAAAGACTTCGGTGAGGATGTTCCAACCACGATTAAGTCGACCTCAAGACTACTCGTCAAACATTCAACTTTGATGATGAGCCACCCATGGAAATCTCATCATCGTCCGATGACGCTTGATAAGGCCGAGACCATCAACTCATTCGGAAAAACCAGGTGAGACCGACGAAGGCTGAGAGAAGCGAGGCTCGGCAGTCGGGTCGACTTCACAACCCACCACACAGTGAAACAGAGTCCATCGCGCAGGCTCCCAAGCTGCAGCGGAGTTCGACTCCACAGGGACTTCACGAGCACCAATTATCATTGAACAATTCCGATTGCCCGTGATGATCCCTTTGTAGAATAATTTCCTTTCTCTGGCGGTACCCGACCTCCCGAAGAATCGGCTAGAGATCGCGAGCGCTTCCCACAGACATGACCTGTTATTCCATCGGATACCATTGTTCCAGTGACTATGACTTTGACGGCTTGGCACCAAACAGAGGAGACAACAAGATTCGGGAAGTTTTCAAAGCCTTATTTGCCGAGGTTGAAAAGATGGAGAGGCACCAGGCCTCACCGGACATGAGGTCGATAACGAGAGACGCAAACCTACTGGCGATTTGCGTGGCATCATAGTCGGGGATCCGGGAGTGGTGGCAAAGGCAAAACAATGCGTGTGGAACAAGCTCGATATTTCAGGACATTGTTCAACAAGTTGTTAGTCGGCGGTGAGAATGCTTGATGCAAAGACAAAATTGCAAGAGCACATTGAACAAATGCATGAATCTCACACTACAAAGATAAAACTGATGCGTGAACATAATAAGAACGAGCTCTTTGCGCGTGGAAGAGAATATGGATCGAAAATTGGTCTCCTCATGGCCGAGGTGAAGTTGGTAGCGATTGAATCCAATGCCACCCGCTACGAGTTCCGTGCGGATACTCCGCAGCCAGATTGACGAGAACTTCGGCTATCGCAGACTAGACTTCTTGCTTGCTATCTTGTTTCCAGGGGTTCCTCTCTCCTTTGATGATGCCAAAAAGGGGAAAGAGGAATACCTAAAGCGTTGAAGGATCCGGAAGGTGAGAATGAGGAAGCATTTGTGAAGGAAAGACAAAATGAGGAAGTAATAAGAGAGAAGAAAGGGAAGTCATTGAGGAGGAAGGTTCGAAAGATGTGACCTTGATGATTGCTAAAACCCATCATCAAGGTCTTGTCACACTGATATTATCGGAAACTCTCGATAACTCCGCCACTCCAACACTGATGTACCTATGGTTTGAAAAGAGAAAGACAGATTGAAGCGGGGATGAAGGAAGTGGAAGGAAGGATGGATGCCCGAGTTATGGATATTCTCAAACAACATGGAGGCATTCCAACGAGGCAGAGACACCTATGCCATTTCGATGCCGAACCGAGCCAAGATCGGTTGATGAATTCAAGACGCTCGCATCCCGAAGGATACTTCGCAAATATGTCCACGGCTCAAGCACCTGGGATTTATCTTGGGAAAAGGGTCTCACACTATGTGAAGAAGGACGACGGCGTGACTACTTGTAGTCACTCTGCTGGCAACTCTGCTAGTCACTCAAATTGGGAAAAAGAAGACCCCAAAGATGCAAAGACACGCCCAGGGAAGAGGAAGAAGCGGTGGAGGAAGAGGTTTGGACCCAGACCTCTGCCCAAAAATATTGAGTATATAGATCCAGGCAAGAAAGGAGGGATCTATTGGGCAGGATTTGACGAAGTAGCCAACCCGCAAGTGGCTAAGAACAATCTTTGAGTATGTGAAGAGAATTGAAGAGGAAAATAAAAGACAAACTCGGCTATGGGAGGAAAGACAAGAAAGACGAGAAGAGATAAAGTCACAGAAGGGCGTATGAAAAGAAGAAGGCGGTGAAGATGAGAAAAGAGAAGAAGATCGAGAAGATGACAGAGAAGAAGATGAAAAAAGGAGGCGTGAAGGAGATGAAGTGTTCTTTGTCCACCCCTTCATGTATTTTCTTGTGTAAATACATTTTTATGTAAGTCTTCAGACATTGAATAAAATTGTACAATTTCTATACTTGTGGAGATATAGAACAAAGACATGGTTACTTTAAGGTCCATTTAAGCTCGATACATTTTCTTTTGATTCAAGCTCACGATACACTCAGAAATGCTTGACTATGTAAAGAACAAGAATGTTATGATCAATAAAAGATCGATTCTAAGCATACATTCTCATGATTCTACATTTGCTGTATGTATCTTTGTTGTTTAATTATTGATGTATGCTTTAAGTTTTAGCATCATCAAAAAGGGGGAAATTGTTGGGAAATTATTTTGTAGATTTTGATGAATGCCATGTAAAACTTAAAATAGGAAGTTGGCACCCCATTTTGTTGTAAATTACATTGTAATAGATAGGGTGGTCGAAATGAGTTAAGTCGGCTATGCCTGAACATGCAAGAAGACAATGGAGACTAGAAGGAAGACTCATTGTGAGGCGGTGAGTGTGGCAAAGAAGAGAAGACAGAACTCGATCAAGGTGCGGTGAGATGCGGTGAGTGAAGTATCGATCAAGTCAACTCAAGATAGCCAAGTCTCAAGTTGAAGTGACAGAAGAGTCATCCAATGATTGAAAGCGACTCGATGTCACCTGGGAAGGCAAGGAAATGCGGTCAAGTCGAGATAATCGAAAGAGATCCGTTGCCGAAATCAAGAGAATTACTTAAACAAGTAATACTTCCATCTTGCGCTTTCTTGAAGTGCTCGGTTCGAGCGTGCAAAAGGAATAAACCAATGGGAAGCATCGCACTTCTGTGTCGAAACACCGAAAAGTCAAGAATCATTCATACGAGGAAATGGCAATTCCAAGGACTGCAACAAGACAAGCCAACGACCACAAGTGACTTTCAAAAATAAGCCTATCTCTTCAACGAGCAGATTTTTGAAAGATCACTATAAAAGGCTGAGGAATCACTCTGAGAGAAGGTTACTTGAACCAAAAATATTCAAAAAAACATTTGAAATGTAACCAAAAATATTCTCAAGTCATTCAAGATTAATCCTCAAGCCTATATTACGAAGGAAATCAATCCAACACTCACCTGTGAAGGAAAGACAACTTCTATCAGTTGAAGAGGAACCATTTGAAGAATCAAGGGTCTACATTCCACGGAGGATTGTAGAAAGGTTCAAGGTCGACCAAGCTTAAGCTATTTGGAGGGCTTCGTGATCAAATCCAATGAACTTAAGCAAGTGGGCTATAGTAGCAGCAAAGTTTGCCTGTGAAGAAGCCGAGTCGTCGAGAAGCCACCAGGTGACCAAGGCGCATCTCCGTGAGTCCCAAAGGATCAAGTCACCGTGTGATCAAGACTTGTATCGGACTGATAACCACTCGTATATTGATCAATACTTAGTGGATTCCTCCAGGAGTTGGAGAAGAGAGGAGTAGAAGAATTACCCCATCTTCGAACCTCTATAAAAACTTATTGTGTCATTTACATTTCAAAGACTTTAATTTCTCGCATCTTATTTTTATATCTGGCGATAAATTTGCTATCCAATTGATAATCAATCGAGTGCTAAAACCAAGTATTAAAACAAACTTAACCAAAATTCAAGGGTGTTAAGTCTTCCAAAAAACAAATCACAATCGAGTTAAGTCTTTAGTCAAAACAAATGAGTTATTCTATCAACAGATTGATCAGTGCTTTGAGTGACTAACTCTGGCGATTAACTAACTTAGTTGTCCATCAAGGACACAAAATGTGAAGTATTAACTCTAAATATTTGAAAGGACTAATTTGAAAAGTTGGTAAGGTTTATTCAACCCCTTCTAAACCTTACACTCACACCCCTTGGGACCTACAATACTATAAAACATACATAAGCGATATTGTTTCCTCATTAAAGCATACAACCAACACTTGTCCAAAACAAAGATGTGACCATGGTTATTGACAAACAATAGGCAATTTTGGGCTGATTAAAAACTATCTCCCCATAGTTATGACAAACTAGGAAATACTAATTTCCACCATTTCCCTTATACTTTTGGTACGTATAAGCACATTTATAAGCAATTGAAAGCACATTTATCATAAATAATAAGCGATATTGTTTCCTCATCTTGTTTCTTGGAAAAAAAAAAAAAAAAAGTAGCCCTACCTACACTTGTTGCGGTTCGGAAAACAAATTCACACTTTGTTACCCACTGGAAAATTCATCTTGTTGCTTGACTCGGAAAATGCAATAAAAATAAAAAAAAATACGAAAATAAAAAGACAAAAAAGTAGCCCTACCTACACTGCTTTGTTGCGGTTCGGAAAAAAATTCACACACTTTGGTGTGTTCTTGAAAAACTAATAGTTCCAAGACGAAACTTCGTGAAAAACAACGTATGATTTTCGCCCTCACCGGAGTTTGATTCTCGAACGAATATTTGGGGATTTTTCATTTGAAGAGATGGGGTTTTTCGCGGAGGGTTAAGTTGGGTATGGTTAGGACTTGGGATTTTTAATTCTCACTTTAATGGAGGTTGTTTCACGAAGAATGATGGTGGAGGAGATGATATTTTTTGCAGAGAAAAATGGTGGAAGGCGGTAGAGACACCGGTTCG
Organism: Rehmannia glutinosa; assembly: GCA_016081115.2. NCBI lineage: Eukaryota > Viridiplantae > Streptophyta > Magnoliopsida > Lamiales > Orobanchaceae > Rehmannia > Rehmannia glutinosa. Next base: position 276,714 of record JABTTQ020001025.1, on the reverse strand, counting down.
CGAGAGATTTAGTGTGGAAGACGATGGAATGGAGGAAATGACTCTTCATTTACCAAATCATCGTAAAGATATGCAATATCATGGATTTACACGTCCATAACCTAGGTTCCTAAAATTTAGCCCACTACCAAAAATAATTTCCTCCCAAAAATTGATTTAAATTAAAATTACCAATAAACCCTTTTTTAAATTAAGTTACATATCAAATAATAGTAAAACTTGATTAATCTTAACCGTTTAAAAATTAAATCAATAACTCGATTTGGTCTCGTGTACTCACCTAAGATATGTGGACTCACCTAATCTAAATCCTATATATATATATATATATATATATATATATATATATATATATTTACGCTCCCATGACTTGTTTACACTCCAAATAATTTTCGAGACATTTTCACGCTCCCGCCAATTTTTTCGGATTTTTTTACGTTATCGTCTCAAGGTTGTTTTATCGTTTCAAGGTTGTTTTAAACATATTTCAAATATGTTTCGCTAATAAAATTTCGGTGAAATACAATTTACCCCCCATCAAATAATTAATTTTATCTTTGAAATCTTATAAATAATAAAATAAATATAAACATAAACAACACATATTAAAACAAAAATACATTGAAAATAATAAAGAAACAACACATGGATAGCAAAAACACAATTCAGTTTTTAATCCAATGCATTGAAAACATCGAAAACACATGGAAACAACCAAAAAATTAACAACAGAACAACATTAAAAACTATATAGAAACAACCTAGAAACAACATAAACAATATATAGAAAACACCACAAAAACAAAAAGATCTTAAAAATAGGTAAAAACTACATTAAAACATCGAAAACTACAAAAAAACATCAGAACAGCATAAAATAATATAGAAACAATCCAAAAATAATAAAAATAATGTAGAAAACTACAAAAAATATAAAAAAAAAGCTTAAAAATAGGTAAAATTTGCATTGAACCATAAAAAACAATGTAGAAACAACAAAATAACATTGAATACAATATAAATAACCCAGAAATAATAGAAACAATATATAAAACAACACATGAACGAAAAAAGAACGTAAAAAATAGGTAAAAATTATATTGAAACATCGAAATAATATAGAAACAACCAAGCAACAATATATACAAGATCGAAACAAATATGAAACAATAAAAATAACATATAAAACAATACATGGACAAAAAAAATTAAGAAAGCGTAAAAAAGACAAAAAATTAAGCAGGGGCATAAAATGTCTAAAAAAACATAATGTGCTGTCTTTTTTTCCCATAAAATAGGACAAATCAGACAATTACTATTAATTTTTGGTGTCTTTTATTCCTTAATGTATAAGCGACACTCTTTTTTTGTATAAGCAGTACTTTCACAATAAGTGATCCAGATTTCCAGACTGCTTTTTATATGGAGAAAAAAACATAAGATCAGGTGGTTCTAGCAGGACATCTTTTTCGAAAAAGCGGACGGTAAATTCCATGCTACCCAACTTGGGTGGCTACCCAAGTGTGTTAATCACTATTGGATGAGCACACACCCATGTGGGTGTATGTGTGTATGCTCATCCAATAGCGATGAACCTACTTAAGTAGTTACCCAAGTAGATTACATGGAATAGACCGAAGCGGACCAAGAAGAACCGCTTATCTGTAAAAAAATTTAATACCTCCAACATCTACCATATCATTGTAATTAATTGTTTGTGGCAAATCCAAATCATGATCTCTATCTTCATTGGATTTATTCTGCCAAGTGTATGCCTTCTTCTATGCACCAAGCCATGAAAATCGTCGAATGTCACAATTACAGTTAAATAACATACCTTTTTAAAATTCAATTAGTGCTAAAAGTTTAGTTGGGCATTATTTGTTCTTTTAATACAAATCCTTATAGAGACGGGGTAATGTGAATCGAATCTCAGACCTCTAATCTGGGCTTAAGATATTTAATCACTCGATTACTATTCGATTCACATTGAGTTTGAAAATTATTATTATTATTATTATTATTATTATTATTATTATTATTATTACAAAAACAGGAGGCATTATATGCTTTTACCCCCCAAAATATACAGAATAATACACCCCATCTCCAAAGTCACAGAGTGTGTTATATCACCATACTTTGATCCATTCGGATCCATCAATGAAAGCAAGGGAAATGAAAGGTTTAGCCTCTTCATCGGTAAGTTCTCTTGACCACGAAACTCTTCCTGCAAAACTTGCCCCTGCTCCTGTGCACTTGTATTGACCGTAGAACACCGTCCTACATCCATATATTTCACCCATCAATTAATAATGTCAATGTAAATCAGAACCCTAATTTATCTAATTCACTTAATTATCAATGTTCACAAAAGTTGCATCAAGTCCAAATTTAGTGATGTGGTTAGTTTAGACCTAATTAATCATATAAGTTCAGTTAAATCAAGTAGGTAATGACTTTACATAATGCCTAAAAGTAATTTATGCATTACAGGTAGACAACCATAAAGAGGCACAGAAGCAAATTGAAGCAAATATATATTGGGTTAAGCTATTTTGTCGTCAGAGACAGACATCATCCAACCATAACCATTTATGTAAGACAAATAAATGATAAATATGTGGTTGGACATAGACATAAAAGACCATTTTCTATAAAAAAAAAATAATAAATAAAATATTAATTAAACATAATAAAAATAAATATTAACAAGGTGAGAGCAGATAGTGCTGTTTGGGGAAAAAGTAGAATGGGAGGCATCTAAAGGCATTTGTGGATGATGCAGTAGATGGATAAGGGGAGGCCACCGTCCCACACGCCCACAATTATATATAAAGCCCACTCAATTAATTTGTTAAAAATGCTAATTGTAGAGTGAAATAGGATAACTAGCTAGTGTCATGCGTTAGTAAGGTGCATCAAATTTGTAAACAATTAATTGATAAATCAAGGGAAATAAATTCTTTGGTCATGTAAGTTGAAATATTTTAAAGTTTAGTCCTCAAAATAGTCATTTTTAAGTTTTAGTTCAATATTTTTTGAAAATTTCGACATTTAGTCTTATTCTCAGCAAAATTGTGTAATTTTATCTGAAATTACTGACTATGATCGATCAGGTACAAACATGTCAAAATATTTGGGGATTTTGATGATTCGGCACAAAATTGCCACCAAAACATTAAAATCGCTAGATTTTTTGTGACAATTTTTGGTGATTTGACGTGTCAATGTTTGCGCTAAATCACCAAGATCTCTAAGCTTCTTAGACACATTAGCACTCATTGGTCCTAGTTAGCAATTATCGAAAAATTACACAATTCGGGTTAAAATTGGATTAATTAGACAACAGTTAAAGGTGAATTCCAAGCAATCCAAGTTAAAAATTGCAAAAACAATTTTCCCATTAATTAATGACGGCTAAATTCCATATTTGATTCACTAACTTATATGAGTTGTATTTTCGTCCACTAATTTAGGGGTATGACAAGATAAGAAACTAACTTCTAATTGAGTCCAATCTCTATCGTCAATTACGAAATCACCGGGAATTGCTCCGTGATTTTGGGGATTTTAATCCCTCTGATCAATTTTAATTATTAGAAGTTGCAAAAAATGTCATCTTGTCGTGTTCATGTTATCTAGCTTATTTGATCTTATATATAATAATAATTGTAATTTTAACTTAATTTACAATTTCGTGTTCGTGTCATGTCGTGTTCGTACTTTATCGTGCAGTTTGTCTTTGTGATAGTGTTTGTAATCGTGCCGTGTTATGGTGATGTGTCAATCGTTGCCCCAGCCCTATTTTTAATGACATTGACATATTGAACTATTTTTTATTTCCACATGGCGGGCTGAAATCCCCAAAATGCGGGAGCAATTTCAGTTGATTTAGCAATTTTCGATATAGATTGGACTCAGTGTGTAATAAATTAGAAGTTAGTGTCTTATTCTACTACAACCATAAATTAGTAGACGAAAGTGCAACTCGATATAAGCTAGTAGGTAGACAAATATGCAATTTAGCTATTCATGACTTACATTTCTCTGGAAGGATCACCCCAATTGTGCCAGCCCTTAGGAATGATGATGTTATCCATGTAAGTATAGGCAAAGACCACCCTAGAGAAGGGACCCCATGCCCTCCCTAGATACAGTGCGCCTGACCCCGTTACTCTACAGTTGACAAAGGAAAAGCCTGTGTCCTCTAATATGCTGCTTCTACCTTGAGCTGTCACTGCTCCTGTTACTGGTGCTATTGCATGAACTTGACAATTCTGCAACGCATATATATCACTAACAAGAATAAACATTTTTAATTTGTTTATATTCTTCATAATTAAAATAGAAGATTAAGCTAGCATGATTTCTCTCTCCCAATCCCATTATCTCCTACCCTTTGTCGTTACATGTATAGTTATTGAAAATGACTTATAGGCTACCAATGTCACACAGAAGGACATATTCCTCGGAGAATGTCGATTTCATCTAACTTGGAACAATGTTAAAGTCTTGCATCAAATTTAATTACTCATTTCTGCACACCAAAATTAAATTTGTTTTGGAACCCCATTTCTTTGTATATTGTGTGCATGGAAAAGTTGAGTTCAAGCGGAATAAAATGGACTCAAGTAACCAGCAACCATTTCGAACAAAACCCAGCCTTTCCAATATAATTACAACACAGACGTAATTCAATATAGCTCATGACAATAGGAATCAGTTAAATCTAGGTCTCAAAGAGGATTTATATATATTATCTAACTATTTTTTATCAGAAAGGTAAGTAATTAATGTGGTACAGGGTGGCTCGCGACCATCATAGAGTTATTGTCCGCTTTAGCTTGTGCCTTGGAAAATGGGCAGCTAGAGGGGGTTGGCAATTTTCATATTCCAGTTTGAGTAAGTGGGATTGCAAATAGTACATTATCATTTTTAAAGCTAGTAGTTAGAGGTTGGTCTAAGAGCTTAATTACCTCAAACAAGGAAAGTCCATTCCCAAAGATGAAATCCACAGATCCTTCAATGTAGCAATCTTTGTAATAATGTCTACCCGAGTGATCATACAATGTGTCCTGTGCCCCCAAAAACTTGCAACCCACAAATGCTGCCGTGTCGGCCGATATTCGAAACGCCACTGCTTGCTTTCCAATTGCTCCCGGTGGGGGCACCGGAGTTGTATTCTGCATTTAATAGTTCAATGAAATAAAATATACAAGGATCTCCTATATATTCCCCACAATGTTTTCATATGGTGTTTCAATTCACAAATTGAATGACATGTGCATGTCATTATTATTGAAACACCAGATATAACAGCACCGTAATTAATATATAGGAGATTCAGAATGTTTTATAACTGAAATATAGATATGAGGTTGGATTTTGTTGCACAAATTGTGCTACACTCACAAGACTATTTATGTCCATAATTAAACAAAATTATTCTCGTGGTTAAAACATGATATATTTGAAGGAGGCAACTGGCAAGAGTAGTATAGTATAGATTACCTTGAACGTGATATTCTTTGCAATAAAGTAAGGGGCATTTACGGCAAAAGTGGCAGAAGCATATGTGCCAAGAGGCTGGCCTTTGGGACCAGGAGTCTGGGCTGTATCACCCCATTCAACTATTGTTTTGTCTGCTCCTTCACCTTCTATTGTTATAAAAGATTTCAATTGAGGTATTGTTACCTTCTCCCTGCAAATAAATTAATTACTTATATATATATAGTACTACTCCAGCAAATGATGAATACCCATGTTTAAAAAGCTAGGACAAATTAATTAACCGTAATCAAATTAAGAAAAACTGATGAACTCGCGTACGTGTAAATCCCTGCATGAACATTGATGACAACTCTAACAAGATTGATGGTAGGAAGAGAGTCAATTGCTTCTTGAATTGATGTGAAGTCTCCAAGTGCTGGATTTTTGTCAATGATAAGGCTGTAAGAAGGGAAGATCCTATTATTCTTTGCTGTCTTGAATTGTGAATGATTTAGGCTGCCAACAAATTCAACCCACTTCATGAATTGATGTTCTGAGTATTCAACTCTTGTCATGTTCACACCTGACAATTGTTTCCCTGAACTAGTACTTGATTTCATACCTAATTTGGTGTTGCAAATTACATGGCTTGCAATATTCATCATGAAAAGCAGAAAAAGAATTGTGAGATGGAAGAAATGCCTATAAGCAGGCATGCTATAGATGTGCATATACAGTAGACAAGAATTTGAGGAGGTAAAGCTTTGTTTTTAGAGTCGTTACAAATTAAAAATGCGTAGGAACTGGGTGGTCATTAGATGCACGAGTTATTTATACTCTGTGAGTTTGAATAACTAGTTTTTCTTTTCTTTCTTTATTCGAGATGGAATCTGAGTTAGAGTTCACGGGCTTCCACTGAAATCAATGTGGAATTTTTGTGGGCTAACAATATAAACCACAAAGTTGATTTTGTTCTCAAGTATGCGCTTTTTGAGGTTTTTGGCTTTTAGAATAAACGTTTTTCTAATATTTCTCTTTTAGGTTGTTGGAGCCCGTGAGTGTTTCTGTTCTAGTTTGTGAAGGTGAATATATTCATCACAAATACTTATATAGGACCAGGGTATTCCTAAGTTTTGAAGGGTCTGGTGCGGGAAAAAAATATGCCCTCTATTTTCATATAAAAAATTAAAAAGATCTGATTAACCAATGTTGCGAGAAATATTTCATTGATCAAAATATAAAATAATGAAACATTATATTTCCATTTCAATATTTCTAATTTCATTAAAATACTTCTACAAAAGAGATACTTCAATAATCAATATATTTAAAGGAAAAACTATCAGTATATAAACCAAAGAAAATTGATCTCCTTACATTAGTCAATTCGACCTCTAGTAAGAGCTTCACAACACCTACTGTAGTACTATATTTCTCGTGCCTCACATGCAATTGCAACACTCTTTCTAAGTAAGTTCTCGCTTTCTTCTAAAGAATATCCTTTATTCTCAAATCCATGTTTACCTATGCAATTAAGATGGTAAATTTCTTCACATACACATACATGTAGCAAGACAAGGACCTTGTAAAATTAAATTGACTAGAAGAAATAACTTTATCATCTTTTATAATTATTATGTTCGCGTCAGCTTCAAGATAATCAAGGTGTACCTACATTAAGATAAACCAAGAGCACTATGGATAAAAATTGTTTTATGCTCTATCTTTTAATTTTAAATTTGTTTGCAATGCAATTTCCTCAACAAACAATAGAGTTGAATTCCTTTTTAGCAGCAAAAGAAACAGAGTCTTCATATGCTGCTTGAGACTTTTTAAGCATAATAACCTAAATCACCATTAATATCAAAAAAGTAGTTTTTACTGTTTTCAAATGCGGACTTCTGTTTCTAATATTACAATGTATTAATGAAAGCTATGTTTTTTGCTTCACTTTTAATCCACATAAAAAAAGGTTCTTCATCAAACAAGTAGTAAAACTCTTTCTCTTGAACACACGTACATTGAGAGCAAGCCAAAGGACAAAATACCTGATACGAAAACAAAATGTTCTGATTTTATAATTAGTGTCCTCCACTTTCTATTACCTCGAGTGTATAAAATCTTGGCAAACTCAAGATCTCTTTTGGTAAGGGCAGCTTCCAATCTGGTGATAACTGTCTTTTGTTCATCATTTTCTTTTCTGAGAGAGCATTCTCTATCCTGAGAAGCTCATTCAGTTGAGCTTTTTTGAGCCAATCTTTATACAGTTCTTTGCACGTCTCTTTCAATCCTTCACCATCAGAATCATAATCTTATTCAAGACAATCGAATCTGAAGTAGAGTTAAAATAGAAAAGATCGATTGCGATTAAAGTATCATGTTCTTCATATATGTCTTTAGATGTGACCAAGGAAGGTGTGATCACATCTCATGCCACACCTCGGGCAACACCTGAGGGATTTATTTGCTGAGATTTCTTTTCTTTCACAAGAGTGGTTAGAATAGTGTGATCAACTTCCTGGTCATTATTTTCATTATCGATTCATTGTCACTCAAACCCATTCCCTTTTTTACAAGAGTGTTAGCACATTGACCAAAGATAATGACCATACCCTGTGCATGCTCTACACCTAATAGTATCAAGAGTTTTAGTATCAAAATTGTTCGATTTTCTCCCAAAAAACGATCTTTATTTTTATTATAATTGTTCTTTTGGGAAAATTTGTTAGGCTCAGGCTTAAATGGCTTTTCGAAATTGGGAGCCTTCTTCTGACTTTTGGTTTTAAGAATTTTATCAAACCTTTTTGAAAACATGGCCATAGATTCATAACCTAACTCAGATTTTTCAATTTCAATGGTGAGTTCAGCAAAGTCATCAGTAACTTTGGACTCGACTTGAAAAGCAACTTTCTGACCCAAGCTCTCCATCTCTTATGCAAGATTTGTCTCATGGGTTTGTAGAATACCTATAAGTTTCTCAAGGCTTAAAGTGGTGGTGTTATAGGCTTCTTCTATGGATGAGATTTTGATGTTATATCGTACTAGAAGAGATCCCATCATTTCGCTGACTAGATTCGCATTAGAAATGGGCTCACCTAGAGCTTGTGCTTCATTAGAAATATCGCACAATTTTGCATTGTATGAGGCAATGCTTTCATCTTCCTGTATTCTGAAGTTCTTAAACCTATTGGTTAGCAACCTAAGTTTTATTTTTCGCACACTAGATCATACCTCACAGTGTCATTAAAGGGTATCCCATGCATCTTTGATAGAAGTGTAATTGGCTATGATTTTGAACATATTCTAATCCACAGTACCAAAGACAACATTTAGTGCCTTCGAATTGTGATTTGCTAAAGATATTTCATCATTAGACCAATCAATTTCTCTTTTCGCACGGTAGTCACCATTCGTATCGATGAGTTTCAGAGGTGTCCAACCTGAAAAGATTGCACGGCAGGCCTTTTCATCAATAGATTTGATGTAGGCTCATATTTTGACTTTCCAAATAGAATAGTTGGAGCCATCTAGGATAGGGGGACGAAAAGTGGGGTTATTGTAAATACAATTCAAACAATTAGGATCAACACTTAGTGTTGTTAAGTGTTAGCTCTAGATGCCAATTGAAAGAATTGTAGCGTGTAGATATTCCAAAATATCGCAGAGTATAGCTGTGATCGCAGATGTAATCACATTCGCAATCACATGCAGCGGAATAAAAAGAAAAATAAGCAAGACACAAGATGTAAAAATTTATCTACAGGCCAACAATCTTATAGATGTGAAAATATGGCGAAACTTTCCACTAGTAAAACCGTTTGATTTCGTATACAATACTAAACTCAACTAGTAGAAAATCAATGAAAACTCCTATATAGAGTAGATCTGGTCTTTATAATACAACTCATCCAATAATAAATTTGTATGGACTTTGTTTGTCACAATACTAAAAATATGGGTGAAAATAAGCTAACAAACCCAGCGGCAGACTGAATATTATCGCTGGATGTAGTCACATCCAAGATCGCATTCAGTACAGTGAAGTTCCTTGTGCTTGAATGACTCTAAACTTTATCAACTCTCTTGTGTCTCTTGTATGTCTCTTGCATATTGAATGAGCGCGTCTCTCTCTCTCTCTCTTTTATAGGCTCTAACCAAAGAGTCCTAATAAATATGGAAAAAAGATATATACAAATATATGGCAAGTATATCATTTGTGTTAGGAAACAAGATAAATATCAAAGAGTCCTAATATATCTATACCATATCAATATGAAATCTTTTCTAATCTATTTATAACCTAATCTTACCATAAGTCTAGAAAGGCGAAACAAATCAAAACACAATCTTTTTAATTGTGAAATAGTCCCATTAGACTTACCCCTGATTATTTTTGTTCGCCAAAAATATTTGGATCATACAACTGCAAGTGTATAGTGTAGTTTATAAAATAATGGCAAGCAAGGTCGTATTCTTCAAGGATTGATATGCGAAACACTTAGGCTATAATAACATCGCATTCCAATTTTATTGAAGCGACTGAATATTGAGTATTAATAAAAATCGAAAATTAAAAAGAAAAATAAATAAATTTGTGAACCCTGCAAGTATTTTCAATAACTACAGGAGCAACCTTAGGCACATAATTTCAACATATTTCTTCAATATTAAATGCAATTAAAGTTTTAAAAACTAAGTCATGCAATTCTATGGGTTCAATTCCTAATATAGTTTATTGCCCCGCCCGGGTGATAAATAAACAGTAGATTAATACAATTGTAGATCTCCCGATACGTTACAACTATTATTAACTCCCAAAAGATTTATGAATTGAATGACTCCCCACAAACAGTTATAGGTCTCCCGACACGTTACACCCATTTATGTCTGAATTCGGTTTCCGTCTTTGTTAGAACTCATCTCCCGAATCACGCACTAAGAAATATGACATGCAAATTATTGGACAAATAAAAAGCAATTAAGAATAAGCACTCGAATTCATAAAATAGAACGCATGAATCAATTAAGAAAACAATTATCAAGATTTAACATGATTCCACAGTTTTGATTATGCCCCTAAGATCCGAAAGATATGCCAAACAATGATAACAAATTCATAGACAAATTCGAAATCAACATTATGACATCGTTTAAGCATAGACAAGAGATCTAGACATAGAAAGAAAATCCCTTCTTGTTGCAGGATGGATTCTCCTCCTAAGCCTTGAAGCTCTTGTGCTCCCGTAGATGCGAAAGGCCTTGTGGTGTTCTTCGCGACCTAGCCTTCCTCTCTCAAAAGACTTGAATCTTGTGTTCTGTGTAATTTGATGTGTTTTTTTGTATGAAGTTGTGTTGGATGATGAAATTTTGTGCAATCCTTGGGTTCCTTTTTATAGATGCTTGGAGAGGTCACTTGTAGAGTTGGAATGGGAAAAAACTCCAAAAAACGCATTTGGCAGAGTCCCACACGGCCTGGTCGTGTGGCACCACACGGTTGTGTGGATTTTTGCCCAAGACCACGTGCCCGTGTGGGCTCACACGGTCGGGTCATGCGGTCTTGGTTCCGTCCCCTATTTTCGTCCCTTTTTCACATGGTTGTGTCATTCCACACCGACATTTTCACACGGCCGTGTGACACCACATGGTCCAACCTTGTGACGTATTTTTGTCAGTGTTGTTGTCCGAATTTGCTCCTATAGTCTCATATATGTTGTATCCTTTTCTATTATCTTTCCATAGCAACTTGAATCACCTCAATAGCAATTTTGTAGAGAAAGTTATGGCCAAAATACTAAACTCTGCTAGTGTTGGAAACTGTTATCGTAAATGTTTTTGAAGTAAATTTCCTTTTGTTCGATCGTCCGGGCTTCTCTCCTTCACATATTTGCCCGTACCTTAGCTCTTGACCTATATTTGGGAACGTGATATCCTTTTATATCCAATTTAGCTCCATTTCCTATAAGAAGTTACAAGAATATGCAGTATCACGCCCAACAAAGGAAAGCAAGTAAAACACACTGAATATGCGTGCAAATGCATCAAATATATATCATTTTAAGCCCCAAAATGCACGTATATTTTACACACATCAGTTTTAGGTCCATGTCTTGAAAATAGTCCCATAAGATTTTTCTTATCTCACTAATGGTCCCACCGTTAAAAAATTAACGATCAAACATGTCAAATTAAAAGTCAAACCCGCGATTTGGGACTAAAAGTGAAAATAATGGGACTAAAATCATCAGTGCTTTCGATCTAATGGGACCAAAAGTGAATTTTTCTCTAAAAACTAAATATAACTAATATCTATTTTAAAAACTATATTATCATTAAAGTTACTATTTTTTATTTATTAAAATTAAAATATTGACAAGAAATTAAATGATAAAATGTATAATTCAACTTATATAAAATATATTTATTAAAATTAAAATATTGACAAGTAAATTAAATGATAAAATGTATAATTCAACTTATATAAAATAAATTTTCCGGAAAATGTTTTTTAAAAATAGATGTTAATTAAAAAATTTTTTGTGAATGTGTAATACAAAAAAAGATGAAATACATGTATCATTTATTTTCATTAAAAAATTAACAAAGTAAATTAAATGATAAAATTTATAACTCAAGTTATAAAATTTAAATTTTCTGAAAAATAACTTTTAAAAGTAGATGTTAATTAATTGTTTTTTGGTGAATGTATAATACTAATTTAAAAAGATCAAATACATGCATATATAACCCAAAGCATGTATATGTATATATGTAAAGTTTTTTTTTTTTTTGGGTCCCTATGTTCTTGCCCTAGGATCTTTGGTTTCATATAACTTAGTGCATGTATGTGTATATATGTAAAGTTTAATTTTTTTTTAAAGTAAATGTAAAGTTTGATATAAAAACATAAAAATTAAAAATATGTATTTGAAAATGTAAAAACAAAAAAAATGTGAGCTAAGTTAGTATTACTAAAATATTTTTAATTGTATTTCTCACGCCCCAAACGGGAACGCGACGACGATACACAACTTAAATACAAGTAACCAAACAGTCTAGGCAATTATCAACATAACCCCAAATGAAACAGAGTCTAAAGCAGCGGAAATAAAACTACAAGTACCAGTACGAATTACAAAATACATCCCAACTGAAAATATCCAAATAAGCTTATAGTTCAGTGCTATCCAAATCAACTTATAGTCCGACGAAAAAGAAACGAAGTACGCATCGAATCACAAGCTTAATGTCAAAGGGTCCTACGCCCTTGGGTTACAACTCAAATGGGGAACATAATAAAATAGTCCAACAAAGAATAAACAAAGGAAAACAGTTCGATGGCGAAATACGGGGGATCAATCTGTGGCAGGTTCGGCATCATCAACGTACTCTTCATCTGGCCGTTAGAAAACAAGAGGGGATGAGACAAAAATTCTCAGTGGATGGGGTAATCGTGTGCGAGTGTGGCGATATATATAGTTAAATGCAGAAAACTGTTGTATGAAAAATGCGTGAGTCATGATGCGTGGTTCCGACACAGTTCACAAGCATCGTGATATATACTTAAAATAATATACTTATACATTTTTGACAAAAGAGTTCATGATCATACAGGCACTATATGATTCAAGCGAGACAGGTAGGATTGTGTACGAAACATAACGCCAACTCATGCAATACAAGTAGTGGTTGCGTGCGGTTTGTAGCGCCAACCAATGCAATACAAGCGGCGATTGCGTGGATTTGTAGCGCCAACCAAATGGGTACGAGTAACTCCAGGATCGTGTGGATCGGATAAACGATTCCTTTGTTCTTCCTTGTAACTCCCCCCAAGCAAGATGGTCCAAGATCTGTCACCTTATCGCTTCATAGGCAAACACAAATCCACGAGAGCTAGCTAGGCCCGATTGTCATAATCATGATTATACCTCAAGTACTATGACCCGCTTCCCTTGGACAAACTCCGTCCACCGATTGCGGGATTAGGGCGATGGGGCCGAAGAGTGGAATAGCAGCGAGCTGCCGGTTCCATCCCCAACGTATCCATTCCGACCGTGAGCTCAACACACCAAGTTGACTCAGGCAGGAATAAAATCACATGTACAGGATGTCAACCAGGCAGTCAAGTATATTGATTCAGGGAAGCAGTTCAAGAAAGTTTTCGAAAATTTCATGCGGCATTTATTGGCATTGGTAGAGTAAATTGGATGAAGATAATTATCGAGATGATAAATAATCTTCGATGACTTGAAGATTTAAATGGGACATAAGTCCCATTGTAGATTCGGAATCGCAAGGCGAGAAAGTCGCCTCGCGAACGCGTGTTAATCGGTCGAGACGATTCGATAAGTCAAGGATTTTTAAGAAAATAATATATTATAAATAATAATTATAAGTCAGAGGTTCCAGGACTGTACTTAAAAGAAAATATTTGAGTTAAGGTCCTTATTAAAAGAAAATTTTACATTTAGCCTCATTTTGTAAAAACTAGTCCTTTTGGGGTTAAAAATTGAATAAGTTCTTGTCTCAACCTCGAACAATTATAAGGTTAGTTCCTAAATTTTCTAAAGTATTCAGAGATTCAGGTTTTTAATGTTTTGGGGTCGAGTTTTTATAAAATTGTCATTTTTGCCCTAAATTCGTTAAAATTATCATTTCAGGCCCCAAGTTTAAAATAATCGGATCTCACAAATCGGAAGGGCTTTCAATGTGATTCTAATTGTAAAATATCACTAAGGTCAGTAGGATATTGGGACAAAAGCAATTTTTAAAAGAGGTAAGTGTAGGTCCCTTAACTTTTTAAAGTCCCATTTTAGTCCCATTTTTAAATAATTGCCTTTAAAGCTTTTTTAGGGGTCCGATTGTTATGAAATTTGAAACTTGGGTCCAAAATATCATATGGGTATAGTTAAAAGTGTATTTCCAGGTACATGGACTGTATAAGTCCTGGAAATTTTATTTGGGTCCCCATGTTTAATCTTTTACACTTTGGTCCCTCAATTTTGTAAAATTACTTTCCAAGCTCTAAACACTTGGATTTTTGGAATACCCTTTAAATATATTATTTCCAGTCCCTTAAAAATGAAAATTTTAAATTTTAAAAGTGGGGCTAGTACAGTTTTGAATTTTGCAATTTAGCCGTTAAACTTCTAAAATTTTACAATTTAGTCCTTAAGGGTTGATTTTATTTATCTCCAAATTCTTAAAACTTTATTAAAATGTCAAAATGAAAATTTTGGACCTGAGTACAGTCTCAAATTTTGAAACTTACAGAGCGGTCCTTTAAGTTCTATTTTCTTGCAATTAAGTCCACCAAATTGATATTTTTGCATTTTAAGTCCAAAATTTCAATTTTAATTAATTATGCCTGACTTATCCAGGTTATAAGGCAATTAAAACATGAATATCAAGGTCATAAACATGCATATACATCTCATTCAATAATTCATCAAATAGAGCATTAAAACATACGTGCATGCACCTAAATTGCAATAAATAATATTTTTGGCAACACTTGAGAATTTTTGAAACTTAATACATGAAATCAACATGAATTACATTATACATATATCTCAAGCTCTCAAGAAAAATTACTATATGCATTTTTAAAGAAAGCACCTAGAAGTTGAAAGAATTTTTCCATGCACCCACCTTAATATTAGCTTGTTGGTAAAAGAAAAGGGGAAAGATCACCACTTGAGTAAGAGATCACTTAGGTCAGCCCCTAAGTCATGAATATCATAAAAACAGTGTTAGAAAAATGGGGCTTGAATTAGGAAAAAAAGAAGGAGGTGAAGATGTTGGCAAAAACTACAATTACCTTGTGTAGTGGGCAAAATGTGTCAAGTAGAAGCTTCAAAATTGGAAGTCTTGCTCACCCTCAAAGAATTCTTCCAAGGTCAGCCCCTATTTCTGAAAAATGAGAATAGGGTGTCAAAATTTGAAAAATAAAAGAAGAAGAAGAAAGATGTACTAAAAACCCAAGTTCTTACCTTATAGTCCAATTTCTTCACAATAACTTGAGGTCTTGCTAAGATGATCACAATGCTTGAATATCTTTAAGTAGTCTCTAAGTATACCTCAAAATAAAAATTTAAACTTAAGTTAAGAAGTGAGAGAGATAAGCTAGATGATATCAAGAATGGATTGAAGAAGAAATTTCTTACCTTGTGTAGTAGTAGTGTTCGAATTTCTTGAAGAAGTAGGAGGAGAAATTCTTGTATTTTTGTTAAGTGTTTAAGAAGAAGAAGAAGAAGAAGAAGAAGAAATATGTAGAGAGAGGTAGGAGGATTTTAGAGAGAAGGAGGAGAATTGCTAACAAGAGAGAGAGAAGTTGGTGAAAAATGAACAAGACTTGTTCATTTGAGGCCTTATGGCCGATTTCAATGAGAGGGAGAGGGAGAGAGGAATTTTTTTTGTGTAGGCTTGAATTATGTCTCTTGCATGTAGACAAAAGAGTGAGTCCAAGTATGGACAAGTATGGGGTTGGGGGAAGAATAAGAATAATGTTGGGTGAGTGGGTATATGTTGGGGAAAAATAATATTAAAAATTAAGGTATAAGATGATGTGTATAAGGCTTGTAAAATGGTAGAATTATACACAAGATGTATAATATAAGGTGTATGTGTACAAGAGTTGGGAGGTATTTCTACTCCAAAAATACACACTTGGCCGTCCACCCCTATGGTATTTGTGGTATCCATATATATTTTTTTTGTCCCAAAATTGATGATAATAGGTGAATAATATCAATCTCCAAAATAATTAGTGATTTTCTTGATCACTTATAAGTCTCAAGATCACTTATTCTAAATCAAATTCTTAATTCTATAAGGTATGAGTGTCTAAAATAAATGGTCTCTTAAAATTCTAAGGTGACTAATAAATAAACAAATAATAATAATGATCAATCAAGTGATCATTAATGTGAAATAAATTAATAAAGGATCATTAATCGAAGTAATTGATCAATTAAATAAAAATGAAATAAAATACAAAAATATATATTTATGGGTAAATAATATATATTTATCAATATTTACCCGTCAAAGTGACGCGATAAAGTAGTCAAAATAGTACATAGACGATAAGAAAAATAAATACACACTCAAAAAATCGAGGGCTTCACATCCTCCCCTCCTTAAAAGAATTTGGCCCCCAAATTCCCTTGAATAGCTCGGATATTGATTCCTCGGTCTTCCATCTCCCACCAGGCGTCTTCATCTCGATTCTTGTTCGCCACACCACCTTAACCATCGGGATCTCTCTCTTCCGCAATTGACGTAGCTGCCGGTCAATGATCCAAATCGGCTTCTTAGTGTAGGACAAGTTCTCCATCAGAAGAGGAGCATCACGAGTGATGATGTGCTCGGGGTTTGGTCGGTACTTTTTCAACCTCAAGACGTGGAATACGTCGTGCATTCATGCATACTATGATGGTAACTCGAGTCGGTAGACTAACCTCTAATCCTCTGCAAAATCTTGTAAGGTCCGATGTATCTCGGACTCAACTTGCCTCCTTTCCTCGGATTGATCATCCCTTTCCATGGCGAGAGTCTGAGAAATACTTCATCTCCGACCTCAAATTCTAAATCTTTCCTTCTCTTATCCGCGTAACTCTTCTGGCAACTCTGAGCCGTGTGGATCCGTTCCTTGATTAGTTTGACCTTCTTCATGGCCTCTTGAACTAAGTTAACCTTTGGAATCAACGGTGACTTTCGTATTCCTTTTGGAGTCCATTGGTCATCAATCTCCCGGTGTAGTGGGGATCTACACTTTCCCCCATATAGTGCCTCATAGGGTGCCATTCCAATCGTGGCCTGATAAGCTGTTATTATAGGCGAACTCAACCCGAATGGTAAGTGCGAGTCCCAACTTCCTTGAAAATCCAATGTGCGGGCTCGCAACATATCCTCCAGGGTTTGAATTGTCCGCTCGGGCCGTATCCGTCGGTTTGTGGGTGTCTTTGATGTCTTTGAAACTTCGGTGAGGTACCCAACTCCTCGTGTAAGCACTTCCAAAATCTAGAGACAAACCTCGGGTCCCCGTCCGATACTATGTCGATGGTACTCCATGCATTGAATGATCTCTGGATATAAGTCTGCGCGAGTTTCGCAAGCTATCCGTCTTCTTGATGGGTAAGAAGTGTGCGATTTCGTGAGTGGGTCTACAACTACCCATATAGCATCATGACCTCCTCTGGTCCTTGGTAGGTCCATCACAAAGTCCATCGTTATATGTTCCCATTTCTACTCGGGAATCCTCAACGGCTGCAAGAAAACTAGATGGTCGTTGGTGTTACTGCTTTTACTCGTTGACAAGTCAAACATCTCGCAACGAACTCCCCTACCTGGTTCTTTATGTTCACCCACCAATAATTCCGTTTCAAATCCTTATACATCTTGTTTCTTCCAGGATGTATAGTGTACTTGAGCAAGTGCTTGCCAAGATTTTATTCCTTATCTCGCTCGTCATTTGGTACACATACTCGATTTTATTCCTTTCAGCTTTTGAAGATGTACGCCCTGTCTCTGTGCGACTTTGATCTCGTTAAAGCCAGACCGGGTTTAACCGAAATGTTAGGACATGTAATTTGAGTATTGGTTCTCGTCGGATTCCAATTGCTCGATTCTTCTAATGATTTCCACTCTCGAATCATTAGTCGGCTAAACTCGCATTTCTTCTCAAGGCGTTGGCTACTACATTAGCCTTCCGGGGATGGTATTGAATGTCAAAGTGATAGTCCTCAATTAACTCCATCCATCTTCGTTTGCCTCGATTGAGATCTTTCTAAGAGAATAGATACTTTAGGCTCTTGTGATTTGTGAAAAGTGTGAACGTTATTCCGTAGAGATAATGCATCCACTTCTTTAATGCGAATGCTATCGCTGCCAATTCCAATTCATGCGTCAGATAATTGACCTCATACGGTTTGAGCTTCCGTGATGCATAAGCAATGACATTTCCTTCCCCGCATGAGCACTACTCCTAGTCCTTCTTTTGATGCATCATCAGAAACGATAAAGCCTTTTGTTCCCTTGAAGGGCTAAGACTGAGTTGTAGTAAGTGATGAGAATCCATCCACGAAGGATCCGGGCAACACCAAATGCAAGCTATCTCGAGTTCTTGAAGACTATGTAATTAAGTTCTTGAGTTCTTGTATTTGTTTATCATAGATTAGGTGTTTATTTTCATTATTTTGAGTCGTTTGAGTGGCCAAGTGGATGTTAGAGGCCAAGTATATTGAGTTTAGAGTCATATTAGTTAATCATGTGTCGAAAGGAAGCATTTATGGTCGAACAACAAGAGGATTCCTTCAAAAACGTCCAAGCGCGTCAACATTTTCAAAGACTGGTAGGGTTTAGTATTTTGACCATAACTTTCTCTAACAAATTGATATTGAGCTGATTCAAGATGCTACGGAAAGCTAAGAGAAAGGGCTACAACTTTTATGAAGACACCAGGAGCTAATTCGGACTCAAACGGACGAAACAGAGGCCAACACGGCCTGGCCGTGTTCACAAGCACGACCGTGCTTGGCAACGCGCCTGGCCGTGGCCGTGTCAAATAACACGCAGCGTGTTGCGGGTTTGGGTTTGGCTCCGAATTACAGCGAGGAACACGGCCTGGCCGTGTCCCATGACATGGTCATGTTCGGGAGCCGCGTTTTTGAGTTTTGACCAGCTTTTATTTCCTTTTCTAATTTTTAAGTTGTTTCTAGTTGGTTTAGGGTTTGTTTTGGTTTAGGGTTTGTTTTGAGTCGCCTATATAAGACAAACACTTGTTTAGTTTTTAGAACAACTTTGATATTGAATATTGATTAGAGATTTTCTCTTCAATCCTTTGGGTTTTTGCAAGAGCTTCAAGATTGTTCATCTTGTTGCAATTACCGACTTATCAGCGAACTTACACATTCGTTTGTGGCACCTACGCATACCGAGGTTCTTGCTTTTCTAAGCAACGGTCGAGGTTTCCACCAATTTTTAACCGAACTAGTGAAGATCTTGGGTTAACAACATATTGTTGTTGGGTCGTATGCACAGTTGTTCTTTGCGGTTCACATCGATAAGTCATTTCTTCTTGACTCTTGGAATCTAGCCTCGCACTTGTCGTTCCACTCAAACTTGACTTGCTTCCGGTCGATCAGTGAGTGGTTAAATCTATCCTTATTTTCTTTATCTTTGTTATTTTCCAGTTTTGTTATAAACTCTAGTTCTTCAAGGGTACAAAAAAGAAAAAAAAAAAGAGAGGGAAAAAATTCAAATTCAAAAAAAAAAAAGAGGGAGTTAATTTCGTGATTTCTTTGGGAGATTGTGAGTTGAGTTATACACGAGTGTATACACATGAGGGAGTGATTTAAACATGACCGGAGAAGATCGACAAACAAAGCGAGTTGGGTAACAAGTGGATATGGAGACGATAGCAAACATGGTTAAGAAACTAATGTTTGAGACATACGGGGATCCCGAGAGGCGCCGAGAATAGAGGAGCCTACTACTTGGGCGCGGAGGCCGAGGAGGTTCGAGTTAGAGGAGTGGGCGGATGAGATTGATGATTTTGATTCCGAAAGGAGCAAAATTACAATCCGAGTAGAGGTCGGCGCGGAAATAGGGGTGATCGGGGACGTGAGGATAGCAAATTGAGTAACATCAAAATGCAAATCCCCTCGTTCCAGGGGAAAAAGTGATCCGGGATGCCTATTTGGATTGGGAGAGGAAAATCAAGAATGTGTTTGATTGCCAAAACTATTCCGAGTTGAAAAAGGTGAAATTGGCGTCAATCGAATTCTCGGTTTATGCAAGTGTGTGGTGGGATCAATTAATGGTCTCAAGGAGGAGAAGCGGCGAGCGGCTTTGTTTCCACATGGGAGGAGATGAGGAGTTTGATGCGGCGTCATTTTGTACCAAATCATTATTACGAGAGGGTCTATCAAAGGTTGCGAGATTGATTGACACGAGGGGTCGAAGAGCGTAGAGGATTATCATAAAGAGATGGAGATGTTGATGGCAAGGGCGAATATCGAAGAAGATCGGGAGGTTACTATGGTGAGGTTTATCGTGGGGTTCAATACTCCTATAGCGAGATGCCGTTGACTTACATCATTGTGTCGATCTTGAGGAGATGGTGCATATGGCGGTGAAAGTTGAGCGGCTCAAGAGGAGGGGATTTACACGGCAAAATCCCAACACTAGCACCGATGCCATTGGGTTCGAATACTCCTGTGATGGATGATGCACGTTTTTCATAACATCCCAAAGTTGTGGAGAACAAGACAAACTCGAGACAAGACAAAACCATCGGGTAAATTTGATCCCTCTACTTCACGCACTAGGGACATTGAGTGTTTTAAATGTCATGGGAGGGTCATAGAGCTAGTGAATGTCCGAATAGAAGAGTGATTGTGATTCGGGCTAATGGTGATATAGAGTCGAAAGTGAGGATGATCATGATAATCCGGAATTGGAGGAGGGTCTAGAGGTAGTTAAGCCGATGAAGGGCGATGTGTTATCACTAGTGTAGCGTAGAGTTTTGAATATGCAACCAAAGTTAATTGCTAATGAGCGGCGAGAAAATATTTTTCACACTAGATGCTTAGTTAAGGATAAAGTGTGTAGTATGATCATTGATGGAGGTAGTTGTACAAACGTGGCTAGTACAAAATTGGTGGAGAAGTTGGAGATTCCTACACTTGAACATCTAGAACCGTATACACTACAATGGTTCAATGATTGTGGCGAGTGCGAGTTAATAAAAGAGTGTTGGTGTCTTTTCAAATTGGGGTTATAAGGATGATATATTATGTGATGTGGTGCCAATGCGGGCTTGTCATATCTTGTTGGGTAGGCCATGGCGATTTGATAGGCGAGTTGTGCATGATGGATATACTAATTGCTATACTTTTGAGCATGAGCGAAGAAAGTTCATACTTTCATCTCTTACACCTACTGAGAAATCCATGATGATCATGTGAGGATGAGAGTTTGTGAGTCAAAAGAAAACAGTGTTCGGCAAGTGAGCAAAAGAAAGAAATAAAAGCCGAGAAAAATGAGAGCTTGAGTAAAAATAAAAATAGAGAGCTTGAGAGTTTGGCCAAGGGTAGTTGTGAGATTCGAGAGATGACCAAGAAAAAGGAGAGTACAAATTTGAGTGGGCCAAAAATATGGGAGAAAAGGACAATGAGGTAAAACAAGAGAGAAATTTTGTGCTTATGATTAAGAAGAGAGACATTAGGCGAGAGTTTTTGAATGCTAACATATTTGATAATATTTTGCCTAGTTCTATTGTTTCTCATGTGCGGGGATTTGGTCAACCGGATGAATGTGCATGTCGTTTCACATTTGATCCGGGTGAATTGAAATAATTGTTCAACCTTTGGGGTCCAATGTTTGGATTCAAGGACAAATCCCTTTCAAGAGGAGGGGAATGATGAGAATCCATCCACGAAGGATCCGGGCAACACCAAATGCAAGCTATCTCGAGTTCTTGAAGACTATGTAATTGAGTTCTTGAGTTCTTGTATTTGTTTATCATAGATTAGGTGTTTATTTTCATTATTTTGAGTCGTTTGAGTGGCCAAGTGGATGTTAGAGGCCAAGTATATTGAGTTTAGAGTCATATTAGTTAATTATGTGTCGAAAGGAAGCATTGATGGTCGAATGCAAGAGGATTCCTTAAAAAACGTCCAAGCGCATCAACGATTTTTAAGATTTGGCGGGTTTAGTATTTTGGCCATAATGATATTGAGTGATTCAAGATGCTACGGAAAGCTAAGAGAAAGGGCTACAACTTTCATGAAGACCCCAGAGCTAATTCGGACTCAAACGGACGAAACAGAGGGCCAACATGGCCTGGCCGTGTTCACAAGCACGATCGTGCTCGGCAACACGGATTTGGCTCCAAATTACAGGAACACGGCCTGGCCGTGTCCCATGACACGGCCGTGTTTGGGAGCCGCGTTTTTGAGTCTTGACCAGTTTTATTTCCTTTTCGATTTTTAAGTTGTTTCCTAGTTGGTTTAGGGTTTGTTTTGGTTTAGGGTTTGTTTTGAGTCGCCTATATAAGGCAAACACTTGTTTAATTTTTAGAACAACTTTGATATTGAATATTGATTAGAGATTTTCTCTTCAACCCTTTGGGTTTTTGCAAGAGCTTCAAGATTGTTCATCTTGTTGCAATTACCGACTTATCAAGCGAACTTACACATTCATTTGTGGCATCTACGCATACCGAGGTTCTTGCTTTTCTAAGCAACGGGTCGAGGTTTCCACCAAATTTTAACCGAACTAGTGAAGATCTTGGGTTAACAACATATTGTTGTTGGGTCGTATGCACGATTGTTCTTCAGTTCACATCGATGAAGTCATTTCTTGACTCTTGGAATCTAGCCTCGCACTTGTCGTTCCACTCAAACTTGACTTGCTTCCGGTCGGTCACGAGTGAGTGGTCCGACTATCTTGGAGAAATCTTTGATAATTTGTTATCCAACCGATAAATAACAAAGTGCTAAAACCAAGTGTTTAAAACAAAGTTAAATCAAATTCAAGGGTGTTAAGTCTTCCAATGAAAATCTCATCACAAACCGAGTTAAGGTTTAGTCTAAACAACGAGTTATTCTATCAACAGACTCTTTCGAGTCCGTTGAGTGGCTAACTCTGGCGATTAACTAACTTAGCTGTCCCTCAACTTGGACTCGATGCGAGATGCCTTGGTCACACAGGTTGGCTTCTCGTCCGACTCGGCTTCTTCACGGGCGGTTGCCTTGCTACTTGACTTACTTTCTCAAGCTTCTTGGATTTGTTCACGAAGCCCTCCAATAACTTGAGATTGGTTCGACCTTGAACCTTCCTACAATCCTCCTTGGAAAGTAGACCCCTTTTGATTCTTCAACGATTTCCTCTTCAACAGTTTGAAGTTGTCTTTCCTTCACTTAGTGTTGGATCGATTTATTTCGAGATTTAGGCTTGAGGATTTTGCTTGAATAACTTGAGAATATTTTGCGGTTACGATATAAATGTTGTTTGTTATCTCGGTGTGCAAGGTTCGAGTTTGCAAGGTCACTTTTTCTCAATGTGATTCCTCGGCCTTTTATAGTGAACTTTCAAAAATCACCCGTTGAAGAGATATGCTGATTTTCAAAAGTCACTTATGTTCGTTGGCTTGTCTTTTCTTGGTCTTCAATCTTGAGATGTAGACCTTTCCTCGTATTAAATGAATGTTCGACTTTTGAGAATCGACACGAGGTGCGATGCTTCCCATTGGTTTATGCCTTTTGCACGCTTCGGGGTCGAGCACTTTAAGATATGGCAGCATGGAAGTATTACTTATTTAATTAATATTCTTGACTTTTGTGCAACGGATCCTTTTCGATTAATTCATCTTTACACACGCCTTTTCCCCCAGGAATTGAGTGCTGCTCCAATGATTGAAGGACTCATCTCACTTCAACTTGACTTGGCTTCTTGGGTTGACTTAACCGACTCTTCTCACGATTTGTCTTACAGTAGATACTCCTTGATCGAGTTCTTGGTCTTCTTTCTTGGCCATACTCGTTGTTCCTCAGGAGTCTTCACTTCACATCTTGATTGACTTTTGTATTTCCGGGCGTAGGCGACTTGACTCAAATTTATTCAGCCCTATCTATTACAATAACAATTACAAGGAAAATGGGGTGCCAACTTTCTAGTCTAAGTTTTGCATGGCATTCATCAAAATCTAAACAATGAATTTCCCAACAATTTCCCCTTTTTGATGATGCCAAAACTTAACAAGATTAAATAAAATGTAAACAAAGACAGATACATACGCATACAATGCATAAACAAAGAATGTATGTGTTGAATAGATCGTTTATTGATCATATCATTCTTGTTCTTTACACACTTTTACAAGGTGTATCGAGCTCATATCTAGCAAATCACACATATCTATGCTAAGATACAACAATAGAGAGAAGGTATGGCAAAGGCTTTATTGAATGTACGGATGACTTACACACATATGTATTTACAAAAGTAAGATACACGAAGGGGTTGACAAGAACACTTCATCGCCTTCGCAAGCGTCCTTCTTTCCTCTTGACTCTGTCATCGTCGACTCTCTTTCTCTTCTTTTTCTTCTTGATTTGCTTTCTTCTTCTCATAAGCTCTCTTGTGCCTTCATCTTTTCTTTTTCTTTCTTGTCTCTCTTGCCACAATCTTGTCTTTTGTTTTCTTCTTCAATTCTCTTCACATATTCAAGCATTCTTCCTAGCCACCTCCGATTAGCTCTTTGCATCATACCCATGTGAGATCCTTCCCTTCTTGCCTGGATCTACATATTCAATGTTTTTGGGTAGAGGTCTAGGTTGAAAACCTCTTCCTCCACCACTACTTCCTCCTCCTCCTCTGGGCATATATTGTCGAGTCTTCTTCTTACCAATGAATGGCTCTTTGGTAGTCTGATGCCTATCGAACCTTCTTCACATACCTTGAGACCTTTCTCTCGGTACAAATCTCGGGCTTGAGCTAACGGCATATTCTTGAAATAGCCTTTGGATTCGAGAGTTTGAAATTCTTCAACTGATCTTGGCTCGTTTCCATTATCGGAATGGCATCTGTGTCCTTCCCGTAGGAATGCCACCAAATCAAGCTTCAACATTTCTTCAACGCTGGCATCCGTTCTCTTGTCGAACTCTTCCATCCCCGCTTCTACAATTTTTCTCTTCTCGACATGGGCACAACAGAGTGATAGAGCGGCGAGTCACGGGAAGTTTGCTTTGATTATCGATGTTGTGACATGACCTTGCCGAGAGGTTTCGAAAAGCATTAAGGTCACATCATTTGACCTTTCCCCTCAACAGACTTTTCCCTTCTCACCGATTCATCCCTTTGCTTGCCACCATTATCTTCATTCAATTTCCTCGGGTATTCTTCTTCCCCCTTTTTGGCATCATCGAAGGAGAGAGAACCCCGGTGAACATTCCCCGCGAGCATAAAATCTAGTCGGTGAGAGCCGAGTTACGCTTAGAGTCTCTTCATGCGGCATAAGGCAATGCGGAATTCTCGAGCGAGTGGCTTTCGATTCACCGCCACCAATGTCATCTCAGCCATGAGAAGGCTGAACTTTGAATTCATGGACTCTTCAACACGCAGAATTTCTTTTCGATGAAATTCACGCAGCAACTCCATCTCAGTTGTATGGGAGGCATGCAATCTCTCCATATAGGTCTCGCATCCTCTCCTTCATTTCAAGACTCCCGGACCAAAGATTGTGTTGTATAGTGCCTTGAAGTAGCGAACTTGCTCGAGATGCATGGCACTCTTCTTTGAGACCATTCCTTATCTTGACCACCACTCCTCTCAAGTCTGCTTTGTGAGAGTGGCATCTCTATTGTCCGGCGCATGTTGAGAGAGGCTTGGTGCCGTTCAATCTTCTCAATCTCTTCACAGATCTTCTTGAAGATTTCACGCATCTCAGATGTCTGACTTGAGTCAGCTGCCGGCCACTCTGCATCGAAGTTGAAATCAGTTGGCATAATTGAGTCAATAGGAAGGATAGGGTCTTCTTGGGCGGTGTAGAGCTTCGTTCTCTTGCGATCTCTTCTTCTAAAGCACGCGGCTCGCTAGAAAAAGGAAATACATCTTCAAATGCATCGTCTCGCACTTGAGATATCTTGTGCGCGAGGTGGTTAATTCGCTTCTGCACTCGTAGCCTAACTGCGCTTGATTGAGTTGTGGCAGCCGGGGCGATTGAATGTTTTTGCCCGGTGACCGAGCCTCAATCGTCTTAACGACTTCTTCGGTCTCGATGGGTTTTTCCATTTGAGTAGATTGGTCCTCGGTTGTATCATCAGCGTCATCGGATGATGATGGAACCTGGGGGCTTGGTTCATCATCAAATTTGAATGTTTGACGAGCAACTTTGAAACTTGACTGACTCGTCTGCGGAAGAACATCCTCAGCTGGGTCCTTGTGATGTGCAACAGGGGTGGACTCAGCTTCATCTTCAGATCCCAGAAATGATATATCAGGGTTGTCTTGGGAATCATGAAGTGCACTAATCTCCTTCTCAGATTCTTCAATGTGAACAGGAGGGATGTTCTGCATTTCTTTCTCTTTACCCAGGGAAGTCTCAACCTCCTCGGGCCTTCAATACCTTTAGCGATCTCAAGCTGCGAAAGGCCTTCTACATTCCCTTTGACAGACACGTTGTCTTAGTGAGTTTCTCCTCCTCGGTGCACACCATTGGTGATGATGGGGTCACTCTGCTCCAAACTCCTGCTTCTTCGTTGAGTGCTCGGTCGTGGGGGCGGTGGTAAAACACCTTCAATAGGGGTTGGCTCAACTTGGGTGCCCAAATTCCCGGTTTCATTGACAAATCCCTTGGACCCATCTTAGTGTGTCTTTGGGGATGTGGTCGCAGCAACAAGCGTGGCAATCTGCACCACTCCCAATGGGTCTATTTCAAGAGAGATTTTAAGGACTCTCCAGGTCCTTCCATCAATCTATCATGTTTTGCTCGTTCATCACCAAATTCCCTTAGAGCTTCTTTGCATTTCGACTTTTCTTGTGCGATGGCGGGATCCAAGTCTTCATCACTTTCGGAGAACATATCAAAATGAGGGTGAGTGTGTTCTAGAGTTCTAGTGAAAGGACATATGTTTGCCTTCTCCCGATTACGGGCTTGCTCTTGACTTTGTCTTTCTCATCCGCCTTTATGATACGAGAGGATGTCCATGCAATTCTCTTCATCAAGAGCACTGTCGTGCGGTGGTAATCCCTAGGAATTGCATTAATTCCTCTTCCTCCCCTATAAATTCGGGCGTTTGAACCGCACTCGGAGTTGCTTAGCTTCCATGCCCTCCATTCTCACGACATTTGCGCTGAATATCGGGATATACGGGTGAGTACATGATGACATCATCATCATCTTGTTCTTGTCCTTCCTTTTCGGGAATGGAAGGTAGCATACTCTCGCTTTCTTCACCTTCAAAGCGACATCCGGGGCGGGTGGAGACACAACTCTTTCAGCGAGGGGATTACATTGTCTCTGCCGCTTTCCTCCTCACTGCTCGCATTCACAAACTGGGTCTTCTAATTGCCTCTGTGATCACCTTCGGCAGATATGGTCAAGCTTAAATCAATGATTTACTCGAGACCGCACTTCCTCGCGCCTCGGGGTTTTCTCCACCGAGTTGCGGACTCGGTGTCTTCTCAAGCTCTGAAAGCTTGAAGATTCTCTTTCTTCTTTTTGTCCGTACTCGCAGGGAATTCTTGGTTCGGATTCCTCTTCTTCGAGTTCTTGGCGCGGGCGAGCATCTTTCTTGGATTGAGGAGCTGTCTTTCGTGGCTTGACAGTCCTCTTCTTTCTGATGGCCGAAGAAGGTATTTGGGCTTCCTTCTCTGCCTCGGCTGCGTGGGCAGGAGACACGGCTGCTCGGGCAGGTGACTCGGCTGCAGGGGCAGGGGCGTCCATTGACTTTGCTGCAGGGGCAGCTTTCTTCTTTGTAGCTTTCTTCTTGGGAGGGGAGGCAACAACTGTTTCCTCGGGGTCAGCTGATTCCCCCTCACTTGTGTCCGCCCTCTTCGCATGGGCTCTCTTCTGGGCTCCAGAAAGGTTAGCCCTGAACATCCTCTTGTTTACATGGAAGGGCTTTCCATGTTGAAGGGGAATGCCCTTCACTTCCATTAAATGCCCAATTACTAGGCCATAGCCAAGTGATCCTCCAAAGGATCCATCTTCCTTGAACGATTTATTTATTCAACGTTAAGCGAGTCCTTTGTACCTAACTCGGCCCGATTAACTTTCTTTCCTTGCATGATCGCAGCCATGACGATCAGCTTAGTTTTTGACAGTTGATTGAAACTGCCAAACTTCATATCCACACATTTTGAGACGACATCCATCAGCTTGTGATAGTCGTCCTTCAGCAACTTCTTCTCAGCTGTGTAGATGACTTTCGCAGCACACTCCGGTTTGGCTACTTCTTTCCATGCAGCGGCCCAAGTTGACATCGCCTTCATATATTTTGGTGTGCCCTCCGACGGCAATAGCGATGCTCGCAAGGTCCTCGGCGATGATTAATATGTCCTTGCGGTGGACGGAGGACTTGATCCCTTCGTCCCGCACCTTGGCGTTAACATAAAATTGTGCCATCTCTTCCGGTAGGTGTGCGAGTACTCCAACGTAAGAAAAGGTTTTAGGCCGGGTTTTCCAAAGATATCGGCTATCTTCTTCACTAGGGTTTCATTTGAACCTGCTTTATCATTCCTTCAAATCCACGAGAGGAGCTGTGTGGATTTGCTTTGATAACTTTGCAAAATCGATCTTGATGCCATTTTTAGAAGTTTCTTCCGATTGAATCTTAGTGAACTGATTTGAGAACTTGTAGGGTTTTCGAGAGAAAAACTTGCTTTCTTTGCTTGGGGAGATGAATAGTTTCGGAAAAGTGTGTGAGAGAAGATTGAAAACCATATATATAGGTTATGAAAGGGCGTGTTTTTGGATTTTGAAAGTTGATTAAGATCAACATTTCAGTTTAGCACGTCACACCGCATTTAATTGCTCGAATTTAATGCGGCAAATTTATATCCAATCATATGCTTCTTGTGCGCTTTTGATTGTACCCGTCATTATTACGTTGGCGTCATCCTTAAAAACATTCCCGCTCATTAAAAACGATTTGCGCATTTTTGTCACTTATCTCATAAATGACTCAACTTACTCAACAAATGACTCAACTCTTCTTCTCTTTTTCGTATAGTGACTCGGTTTGTCACTAACTCGATACAAAATGGTGACTTTCCGATCTGGTGATTTACTTGGGTGATTCATGCGATTTGTTCTATTTTTAACTTTTCACATTCCATCTTTTCTCATTGAGTCTTGAGTGTCAACTCACTCAATTAACCCTAGCTCATGCTTAAGCTCTTCAAATCTTGATTCACATAGGGGTTTGGTGAATATGTCATTAACTGTTTATTAGTTGAGATATATTCCAAAGTGATGTCTTTCTTTTCAACATGATCTCTTATAAAATGATATCGACATCAATGTGCTTTGTTCTTGAATGCAACACGAGTTACGAGTGATTGCAATAGAACTTGTGTTATCACACATAATTGGAATCTCTTTTTCTTCAATTTCATAGTCTCTCAATCATTGTCTCATCCATAAGACTTGGGCACAACAAGCGCCCTTGTTATGTACTACTGCTTGTGTGGATGTGGCTATTGAGTTTTGTTTCTTGCTAAACCAGGAAACCAATCTGTTTCCAAGCATTTGACAAGTTCCTGAAGTACTCTTCCTTTCAACTCTACATCCAAAGATAGTCGATTCTCGAGTAACCAATAAGCTTGAATCCACCTTCCTTTGGATACCATAAGCCAACTTCTTGGCATCCCTTCAAATATCTTAGGATTCTCTTAGGCAGATCATATGGCTTTCTTTTGGAGCGATTGGAATCTTGCACATACACCTCTTTGCAAAGGTGATGTCGGCGAACTTCTTTGTTAAATAGAAGCATGATCCAATAAGTGCTCTGTATCTTGTTTGATCTGACTTTACCATCTGCATCTATGTCCATCTTAATCGATGTGTTCATTGGTATTTTCATATAAGACTTCTCTTCCATACCAAATTTCTTCATTAAATCTCTGGTGTACTTTGTTTGACTTATGAAAGTTCCATCCTTTAGTCATTTGTTTTACTTGAAGTCCTAAGAAGAATGTCGCTCTCCCATCATTCTCATTTCAAATTTGCCTTGCATGAGGTTTGAGAACTTATCACACAGACTCTTTGTTTGTGGATCCAAAAATGATATCATCCACATATATTTGAACAAGCGTATACTCTCCCCATCTTGAATTAAAGTGTGTTCTGTCCACTTTGCCTTTGGTGAATCCATTGTCGATTAGAAATTGAGACAATGTGTCATACCATGCTCTAGGTGCTTGTTTCAATCCGTATAGAGCTTTCTTGAGCTTGTACACCTTATCTCCAATGGTCTTCGCTCAAAGCCTGGAGGTTGGTCAACATAGACTTCTTCTTCCAACAATCCATTTAAAAATGTACTTTTCACATCCATTTGATATACAACGAAGTTCTTTTGTGCAAAGATAGGCAAGAAACATTCTTATTGCTTCTAGTCTTTTAACAGGAGCAAATATTTCATCGAGAATCTATTCCCTCTTCTTGGCAATACCCTTTGGCTACCAATCTTGCCTTGTTTCTTACCACGGATCCTTCCTCATTCATCTTGTTTCAAGACCCATTTTGTGCCAATAACATTTTGATGGGTTGGTCTCTTGCACTAATTCACATACTTTATTTCTTTCAAATTGATTCACTCTTCTTGCATGGCTTGAATCTAATGTGTGTCATCCAATGCTTGTGACACATCTTTTGGCTCTATTTGGGAAATAAAACAAGTGAACATTGCTTCTTGTTGAGCTCGATCTGCGGTTCTTACACCATCTCTCACATCTCCAATGACTAGCTCGGTGGATGGTCTCTCGGCATCTCACATCGGGTTGAAGTAAATTAGTGGGTTCGATCGTCTTGTAGTATTGTCTTGAGCGCTCGTTCATTATCATTCAAACGCAGATTTTCGATTGTCTTTGAGACTCAAATGAGTCTCATCTTCATCTTGATTGATTGCTCCGGCTTGGCTTCAACATAGGGACTCTTCGCATAGTTGGTGGTTCAACTTATCAGCTAACTCTTCAATATCTTCTCCATCCACATTGGGCTCATCAAAAATCACATGAATAGACTCTTCTATGACCATAGTCCTCTTGTTCAACACTCTATAGGCTTTACTTTCAGTATCCCAAAACATACCTTCATCGGCTTTAGCATCAAAAGCCTTTAGATTATCCTTTTGCCATTGTTGTGGATAAAGCATTTACATCCAAATATTTTAAAATACCCAACATTTGGCTTTCTCCCCGTCCATATTTCATAGGGAGTCTTTGTCACTGTCTATTAATCATGCATCTATTTTGAGTATAGCAAGCGTTTTTATGGCTTGACCCAAAATCTTTTAAGCGATCCGACTTGACTAACATGGTCTTTGCGACTTCCTTGAGTGTTCTGTTTCTTCTTTCTCGCTACTCCATTATCTTTGTGGAGTCCTTGCTGCAGATAATTCATGAGCAATACCATTTTCAACACAATACTGAGTTATTATCCCATTGACAAACTCAGTTCCTCTATCAGACCTTATCTTTATAATGGTTTGACTCTTCTCATTTTGAACTCTTCTCATCACCGAGGTAATTTTGCGACGTTTCTTTCTTTTTTGCACATAAAGACTGTCCATGTATATCTTGAATAATCATCCACCACCACTAAAGTGTATTTCTTTCCACTTATGTTGGTTGGTTCAACAAGACCAAATAAATCCATGTGTAATGTCATGCAATATCCTTGTTGAAGAAGGATTGTGCTTCTCTTTGAATGATGATTTGATCTGTTCTCCCATCCGCATCGTCACAAACACTTTCCTCTTGTACACCGAGTCCGCAATCCTTCCACAAGATGACTCCTTGCAAGCTTGTTGATTGTCTTGAAGTTCGAATGACTCGGCTTATTGTGCCATATCCAACTTGATTCGGTGTACTCTTTGCTAACAGACAAGTGCTTGGTGTGGCGATCGACCGATCTACCACATACATGTTCTTTTTTTGTCGGATCCTTGCAACACTATTTCATTTGATTCAGATCTTTAATTTGGCACACTCCCATATTGAACATTATAGCCACTTGTCACGAGTTGGGCGATCTTAACAGTTGAAGTTGAGACCTTCAACATATGCAACATCCGTGATTTCTAATCCATTTTTCTTGATGGATCCAATGCCTCTTATTTCCCCGAGCTACATTTCCTCCAAATATGACTTTTGCGCCTCTAATCTCCTTGAATTTTGATAGATTTTTCTTGTTTCTGTCATGTGTCTAGAAACGCCACTATCCATGTACCAGGTTCCTTGCACTCAATTGTTCCTTGAACCTGCGATCAAGGAAATTAGTTTTTAGGTACTCATGCTTGTCCGGGTCCCGAGGGGTTAGTCTTTGTAAGATGATCCAACAAACCTATAGCCAAATGACTTGACTCTAAGAGGTTGCCATCTATCTCGTGCCATAATCATAACTCACTTTGGCAAATTTCTTGGGGGCTTTCGGTTCATACATTTATCTCTTTTGTCTGTATGTCTCTGTGTGTGTTTTAGCAATTGCCTTCTTTGGGTAATTGTGATATTTCTTAGTGTAGTGCCTGGTGATAGCTCTTTTGCCTTTGGAATGACCTTTCTTTGAGTTCTAGGTCTTTGCCATTTAGCCTTGTATTCCATAGGTCTTTCTTTGATATGTCACATTATTCCAATCAGCTTGGCTTGGGTAGTTTCTACCATTCCCATCATATGTGTTTTTTGATAAAACTTCCGGGGTTTTTGGTAGCTCTGTTTATTCTTTACTGAGTGCTTCATATTTGGAGTTTGCTTGAGGAACTCTGTTGGATTTCTTCTCACCGTCCTCTCAAAGATATCTTAGATAAATTAAATGTTTTTATCATGATTTTGATGATTATGTTCGATTTTGTTCAAATATGTTTTTAAACCAAAACTATGTCCCTAAATGTTGTCTAAATACTTCCGATCAACTTAAAATGTTTTTACTATTTTTCGGAGTATTTCTTGAAGTTTATTTTCAATAAAACATTGGACAACACATTTGTTTCAGGCTCGACCGGTCGCCCTATAGGGCAACCCGTACTGAGTTGAGTTGAGAAACAAAAATGGGACGTAAGAAAAAGCAGGGGGGGCAACCGGTCGACCAGGTGGGCGGCCGGTGCGGTCGACCGATCGGCCGTGGCGACCTGTACACTGCAAGTTGGATTTTTGTTCCAGGACTTCTCTGTTTCGTAAAATCGTCAAGGCGGCAACCGGTCACAGCTAAGGGCGGCCGTCGCACTTCCCCTTCGACCGGTCCCCTGTATAAAAATTCGCAGAATTCAATTTCAATCTTATCTCTCAAGCGCGACGGTCGAACCCCATGTTTATCAAAGAAACTATCCGTTGCGTTTTGCACAACTTTTCCCTATTTTGTGGGATTGATTTCTAACAGCTATATTGATCATTTTAAATGGTTTCTTTTGCAAAGCAAATCACTCCCCAGGAGGAGCCAATGTCTGGAAATGAAAGCCAAGTCCTCTCCTATAAATAGAGGCTTCATTCAAGCAACAACACACAACACACAATATACAAGCAAAGAGCAATTGAGCAAACACTTTCATATATCTTGTTGTATTAGCCTAAGCACTTTCACTTGCACTTATTTGAGGTCTAGGCTTTCAATTCTTGATTACACTTGTACTCATATTGTATCAATCATTATTGAGTTGTAATCTTCATTTTGGTCATCATTCAACACAAGACATCCTTGTGAGTATTCTTGTGGTAAGAATACACTTGGGTGATCTAGGTGATAGGTGTTTGAAGGTTGTGGTAATCTTCAAAGGTGTTGTAAGAGGGTTGTGGTAATCCTCAAGGTGGTGAAAAAGGGTTGTGGTAATCCTCAAGGTGTTGTATTAATTTTTGGTAAATTAATAAAATCTTTTTTTTTTTAAATCCATCCCTGGAGATACTTTGGGGTGGTAGAGGATTAGGCCCTAGGTGGGTTGAACCTCTTTAAATCAACGAGTGTTGTTTATTTTCCGCATTTACATTCTTGTTATCTACTCGTTGTTTCGAAAAAGAGGGTGATTTGCGAAAAATCGGCATAATCTATTCACCCCTCTCTAGATTATTGTAGCCACTTGGACTAACACATACTCAATCAATTTGTTTTCCTTTTCCTTTATATCCAAGGCCAGTTTGTTTGTGATTGTGCTTTGGAGTGAATGTGGGTGCAATATTTGGTGTCTTGGATTTTTGAGACGCTTCATTACTTGAAGATCCTTTTTCCAAAATCACTCGGGAGTTTGACCGTGTACAAAGGAATTGAATCCTATGCCTGCTGTCTTATCTCCACATTCGTTTTGGCTCATAATAAGGTCATCCAATGATTTAGATGCCTTTGTAAATGATGCAATCATATTTTTGAGATCATTTTCCCTTATGGCGGCTATTTACGCTATTAGTTTAGCATTTTCGACCTTGACTCTTTGTTCTCATCGGCTATGTGACTCGGGGTTCTCTCTCCTTAGTCACCAATGCGTTTTGGCTTTTAAGCGGCTGTTTTTCCTCGTTTAATAGTGTGTGTGAGGATTTAATGTGCTCAAAATCTTTCATCATTTTGCCTAATGAATCATAAAGATCGGTGGGTGATGAAGTGTGTGTGTCACAATCACTATCACTAGAATCGAGTGAGATGAGTTAGAGTGTACCTCATCTTCTTGGTCGAGGTTGATCTTGTTCTTTAGCCATTAGACATATCATTTCTTCTTCTTCGAATCACTTGAGTAGTCGGCTTCACTACTTTCTCGAAATCTGCTTTTTTTGACTTTTGTCTCAGCCTCAATCTCTGCACCCAACATAGCATTTTTCTTTTCATGTCTTCTTTCTCTCAAGACTCTTCTTTCTTCTTCATTCCCTGTATTTATTGACTCTTTGGATATGGATATGGACAAATAATAGCAAAGTGTCCTGGTTGTCTACAATTCCAACACGGGTTCTCGGCTCTTTGATCGACTCTTTCTGTTCTTGGGTTATCGGCTCTCTCGATATTCAACCTTTGATGCTCGGCTATCTTGGGTGGCCTATCTTCCTTGACTTGGAGGGAGTCAATGTCTCTGGAGGATTCACCTTTGTTTCTTTTGTAATTCTTGTTGAAGAACTTGTTGAATCTTTTAACCATTAGGGCAATTTCCTCCTGGTCAATGGCTTCCTTGATCTCGGCTCTCTTTCCATCATTGACTATAAGTGCATTTGTCTCCTCTTGATCTTTTCTTCTCGGCTCAAATTCATAAGCTTTGAGATCCGAGAATAGCTCATGATTAGATGTTTTTGATAGGTCCATCGAGTGCCTTAGAGCCATAGTCTTCATTTCCCATTCACTGAAGCTCCTTAGATCTTCATACACATCTCCTTTTGTGTGTATTCTTTTCCAAGTCTTTGAGAGCTCATTTGTAATTTCAAAGAATCTAGCATCCAAATTGTTGATCCATTGTCTCACCACAAGCATTTTAAAGTTTTCAAACTTTTGAACAACAACAGATAATTTGTTTTCTTTAATTTGTTTTGATCCTTCACAATTAAAGTTAGTTTATCTCGATTTTCTTTTCTTTGTTTTGCATGACTTGACTTTATTGAACATTGCTTTGTCAAGAGTCTTGTAGAGAATATCATTGGCTACATTGTCCAAGTTGTATCTCTTTCTGTCATCATTGGTCCATTCAATCCTTGGTTTTTCAACTAAAATTGGGTCTTGCCTCACCCACAACTTCTTCTCCTTCAAAAGCTACTCTCTCTTGGGTGTTCACTTTCAATATTTGCGGTGGCCCATTCTCTATCACTAGCCACATTTCGTCATGTAAAGCGGATAGATGAGCCTGCATACGAATTTTCCAGTCATCAAACTCCTCGATAGTGAACATAGGAATGCGTGTCAAATTTGCTTCCATGATAATAACTTTCTTGAATAAAAGAGATGATTTTTGAAAGAGCAAGTGTTCAAAAATTCCTTTGAAAGATTGGAGATCTAGTTGAGTAACCAAAGGTCAAGCGGGAAGGCTCAATGAACCAACCGCTCTGATACCACTTGTAGGTCCCAAGGGTGTGAGTAAGGTTTAGAAGGGGGTTGAATAAACCTTACCAACTTTTCGATTTTAGTCCTTTTAAAATAATAATACAGAGTTAATTGCACAGCTAAGTCCTTGAGGGACAACTAAGTTAGTTAATCGTGAGAGTTAGCCACTCAACGACTTCGAAAGAGTCGTTGATAGAATAACTCAATTGTTTAGACTAAACCTTAACTTGGCTGTGATGAGATTTTCAATGAGAAGACTTAACACCCTTGAATTTGATTTAACTTTGTTTTAAACACTTGGTTTTAGCACTTTGTTATTTATCGAGTTGGATAGCAAATTATCGAGATATAAAGTATGTGTGCATGAATGTAAATATCTTTGGAATGTAATGACACAAGTAAATTTTATAGAGGTTCAAGATAGGGTAATTCTTCTACTCCTCTCTTCTCCAACTCCCGGGAGGAATCCACTAAGTAATGATCGAGTACAAAGTGGTTATCAGTCTAGAAACAAGTCTTGATCACGCAACTGACTTGCTCCTTTGACTCAGTCTAGAGATGCCTTGGACACACAGCTGGCTTCTCGTCCGACTCAGCTTCTTCACAGGGCAGCTGCCTTGCTACTTGACTTACTTTCTCAAGCTTCATGGATTTGATCACGAAGCCCTCCAATAACTTGAGATTGGTTCGACCTTGAACCTTCCTACAATAATCCTTGGAAAGTAGACCTCTTTTGATTCTTCAAAAGTTTTCTCTTCAACAGTTTGAAGTTGTCTTTCCTTCACAGCTTTGTGTTGGATCGATTTATTTGAGATTTAGGCTTGAGGATTTTGCTTGAATAACTTGAGAATATTTTGCAGTTACTGATATAAATGTTGTTTGTTATCTCGGTGTGCAAGGTTCGAGTTTGCAAGGTCACATTTTCTCAATGTGATTCCTCACCTTTTTATAGTGAACTTTCAAAAATCTACCCATTGAAGAGATAGGTGATTTTCAAAAGTCACTTATGTTCGTTGGCTTGTCTTTTTCTTGGTCTTCAATCTTGAGATGTAGACCTTTCCTCGTATTAAATGAATGTTCAACTTTTCGAGAATCGACCGACGGTGCGCAGTGCTTCCCATTGGTTTATGCCTTTTGCACGTTTAGGGGCCGAGCACTTTAAGATATGGCGATGGAAGTATTACTTATTTAAGTAATATTCTTGACTTTTGTGCAACGGATCCTTTTCGATTAATTCCTCTTTGCACCCTTTTCCCAGGTGACTTGAGTCGCTCTAATGATTGAAGGACTCATATGTCACTTCAACTTGACTTGCTTCTTGGGTTGACTTAATCGACTCTTCTCACATCCGTCTTATAGCCGATACTCCTTGATCGAGTCCTTGGTCTTCTTTCGTGGCCATACTCACTGTTCCTCACGGAGTCTTCACTTCACATCTTGATTGACTTATTGTATTTCCGGCGTAGTGACTTGACTCGAAATTTATTCAAATTTTATCTATTACAATAAGAATTACAAGAAAAATGGGGTGCCAACTTTCTAGTCTAAGTTTTACATGAATTCATCAAAATATAAACCATGAATTTCCTAACACAAAGAAAGATGTGTTGATCCCTTCTTTAAACCGCAATTTGTCTTACCCTATGGTTCCAAAAAGTAGGACTATTTCTTAATATGGTTAGTGCTTCAATTTTCAAGGAAGGATGATCGAGGTTTGGGTGGGGTCTTTTAGTGAGATCAAGGCAAGGTTCAATTTGCTTGAGATCTTCTAAGGAGCATGAATATACTCTGTGGAAGCCATTCTCTTAGTTGTCCGTCATGCCTTGGTGAAAGCTCATTTTTTTGGTTGGAAGATAGTTCAAATTCAGATAGATGTGAAGGATATTGTATGAAGCTTAACAGTCGTGCCTCATTTCTGTCTCCTTGTTTTGCAATAGCTGAAGACATCTATTTGTTTTGTCATTTATTTGAAGTTTGTTTTTTTTCGTTTGCTGAAAATGGATGTAATAGATCTTGTAGGAATCTTGCCATTATGGCTGCTTGGGGTGACCCTAGTCTTGAATGGGTTACTGATTTCCCGGATTCGATCTGTTGATTTGATCATGGCTGAACTTGTTGTCAGTTGGCATCATGATGTTTGTATTTGGATTTTGATGAGCTATAAAATCTCTTCCGTTTCGAAAAAAAATAGTTGCAAGTTCAGCTTTGGGGTTCAAAATATTGAACATGGTTCAACATCAATTCATGTTCAATATATTTGACACACTATTGTGATAGTAGGAGAGAGTTTAGTTCAAGTTGATGTGACATTGCGGGACTCAAAAAAAAAAAAAAAAAAGAACATGCAACTACCATTGTGGATGCTCTAAGCCCCAGTCTTTATCTACACCTCTTTCCTTTTTCTCGGTATTGTAACACCCGGGAAAAAAAAAGTGTATTTAATTAGTTAGATAGTCCATTAGTGAATTATTATTATTATTATTGGATTGATTATCCAATTACATGGCCCATGAGGAATCCTATGGTGCTTGGGAAACTACTTAGGGTAATTATATTAGGACTCTTTCGTTATTAGAGTTTATTATACCACATTAGAGTTGGCAAAAACAAAAATGCTCCAGCTTTATTTCTCTCTGCGCCATTCAGCCCCCATCATCTACCACACAACCACGACGAAGTTTCTCTTCAACGCCATGATCCCTCAATTGCCTTCCTTATTTCATTCTCAACTCCTAAGGTAATTTACTTCTAAATTTCGAGCCCTAGATATACTATTCAAAATTTTCTGAGATTTTAATATGTTGTTCCTCATAAATCTTTTTTATTGTACGATTAAAATTTCATATTAATCCGATGAGTACTTTTGTAGTTATTGAATTTTCAAACTAAGATGCCGAATTTATGTTATTCCCTGTTTTTCGTTTTAGAAAATCCAAAACCCTACTTATACATATCCAAAATTCGTGAAATTGTAATATGTTATGTCATCGAATGTTTATAATATCCAGTTAATTTTTCATATACGTTTGAGTTGTATTTTATATTATATGAAATTCGCATTCACGCTTTCTAAATCTTGAATATACTATGTTTCTGATTTACAAATTCAAGAAACCATATATAAAGACCTTCAAAATACCTGAATTTTTGATGTGTTATGTATTATAATGTATACTACCTTCTTATAAAATATCAGATCAATCCAACTTATATTTATTTAAATATTAACTAGTTTCCAAAATATTACTTGTTTTAGCTATGACAAAAGGTTCAGCTTTATGAAATTCAAAATCTAAAGTTAACGAATTTTAAATATTATGATTTTTGGATATGTTATACTATGGTATGTTTATTATACGTAGTTGAAATACCAGATCCTATAGTGCTATATGTATTTAAATATGATTTTTCGTCTATAGTTGTGTAGGATTTTGTGTTACAAAGAATATCGATTCACAAATTCAAAATCCATAGCTAAACATATCGAATATTTGTGAAATTTTTATATGATATCTATTTTTGAATATATTATCTACTTGTAAAAATATTGAATAATCACATAAATGTTTTATGAGAAAATATTATTCGATCCAAATCACAAGCAGAGATTTAGTATTGTTCAAACCTACCAAGTTGAACCCTAAACCTTAGGAATATACCGTGAACTTCCAAAAATGTTATTTTAGTGTTTAGATATCGAGGTTAATACTTAAGTTTTGACTTCTAGGAACTAAGATGTATATATATCCATGTTAGCGACGAGGATGGCGTGTTCTCAAGTTCAATAGGGATATTGCATCAAATCATTCACTATTTTTCAAGCAAAGTTTCGAGGTGGGGATATTTCTATTCACTTATTGTTTGTCATTTTTAAATGCTTCGTATATGTGTATTCATTTATGTAAAATGTGAAATAAAAGAAATTATATTAGCTAGGGGCCGTAAGAAAGTCCGTGATCAAAAGTGTCCTCGGGTGAACCCGCATGTTATAAATAGTTTGGGGTTGTAAGAAGGTCCGGGATCAAAAGCATCCTCGGGGTGAACCGCAGATTTATTCAGGGGGGCGTAAGAAGGTCCGGGATCAAAAGTATCCTCGTGGTGAACCCGCGATTTATTCGGGTAAGAAGTCCGGATCAACAAGATCCTCGGGTGAACTGCATCTTATAAAGTAATGGCCAGTCAAAATAAAAGTTAAAGTACATGTTGAATGTTATGACTATGCCTATTGTTGTATTTAATTATGACAAATGTGTCCCCATTGAAGCGAATTGAAAGTTCACCCCATATTTATTAATACTTTTCGAGGTTGAGGAGCCCGAGGGAGGATTGGAGGCGGTGGATGCAAGTCAATAATTTTATTTATTTTACAACTTTAGGAATATTTTATTTTGTTAACGGATTTTTAGTTACTATTTTATTTTTGGATGATTATCCGGTTTGAATTAAAGTACTTTTTTTTATTTGGGCGCAAAATTTTATAATTAGACTATATTTTATGAAATCGAGTGGGGCAACGGAAAAATCGGGAATTATTTGGGGTTTATAAATAAAATGGTTCCGCTTTATTTTTGAGATATGTCTTATTCATAAGCTTTTAAATATCTTTCTTATTAAATTAAGTTACTCCTGTATTTTGAAAGATGAGGCGTTACACTTACGGGTATAGTAAACGAGGATTAAAAAAACTACAAGTTGGAAAACCTACACAGCCATCAACGCAACACCACTGGGGCCTTGATCGGCCAACAAAACTTATCAGTCAGCAAAAATCAATTTTCTTTGAAAACCCTTCTTCCAAATCACAACTTCAAAAAACCAAAACCAGGACTTGTGCTTTTCTTTTCCAAAACAGAGTCCCCATGTTTGAGGCAGCAATTTCAAGCTTAATAATCATATCCACTTCCATTTCTTTCCTCTTCGTATCACTCCCTCAAAAATCTTACTTCCACTCACTCTACATATCCAATTCTTTATCAGACAATGAATCCATCTCAAACCATCTTTACATCCTCACTCGGCGGCCACATATCGCCGGCTCCGAAGCCAACGCCGAAGCCGCCGCCTATGTTCTCTCAACCCTCACTTCCTTCAACATCCCATCACACATAGCTTCTTACCACACAGCGTTGACTTACCCAGAATCGCGTTCTTTACTGCTAATTCGCCCTCCTCCAGACCCACCAATTAATTTCAGTCTCCAACAGGAAACTTACGAGGGTGACCCATATGCAGATGTGGCTAGTCAAGTCCAACCCACATTCCATGGATACGCTAAATCAGGCACCGCAGTTGGTCCTGTCGTATACGTGAATTATGGGCGGGTAGAAGATTATTTGACCTTGAAAGAAATGGGAGTGAATGTATCAGGTAATGTTGCATTGGCGAGATATGGAAAGATTTACAGAGGGGACATAGTTGAGAATGCTTATGCAGAAGGTGCCACTGGA
Source organism: Rehmannia glutinosa (assembly GCA_016081115.2). Lineage (NCBI taxonomy): Eukaryota > Viridiplantae > Streptophyta > Magnoliopsida > Lamiales > Orobanchaceae > Rehmannia > Rehmannia glutinosa. The sequence continues at coordinate 235,053 of JABTTQ020001025.1, read as the reverse complement.
GTTTTGATTTTCACGGATAGAAAGGACTATGGCGGCGGCGGAGGGGATGCGAAATGGTTTCCCGATGAGAAATGGATGCCTCCGAGTGGTGTTCAGGTGGGTTCAGTATATAATGGAGCCGGTGATCCTACCACACCTGGGTGGCCGAGCACTGAAGACTGTGAGAGGCTTTCTGACGAACAGGTGGTGGACATGGGAGATGTTCCGCTCATACCTTCTTTACCGATTTCATGGGCTGATGGTGATGCCATTATAAGGTCAATTGATGGAAAAGTTGCTGGGGATGATTGGCAAGGTGGAAAAGGTGCCCCTGTTTACAGAGTCGGACCAGGACCAGGAATTGTGAATTTGACTTACAAGGTAAGTGTGTCTGTAGTAAAGATTAATAATAGTATTTTTATCTGCAAAAGCTGAATTCATGGGTGGTTTGCTCATGGAGGAATGCATGTTGCTATGTTTACAGGGAAAACAAGTGATTAGCAGAATCGAGAATGTTATCGGTATAATTGAAGGAGCAGAAGAACCTGATAGGTATTTTTATAACTTTTTGCAGAGAAGATGATATCTATGTACAAAACATTAACTCAGTAGAATTGGTTTAAAGGCTTAGAGAGGGAGTGTTTGCAAAAACTTCTGCGTTTAGAAGAAAGTGATTTATCGCAGCGAAAGTAAAAGTAGTTGAGAATCAGAAGTAGGTAGTGTTTGCAAATAGAATCAGAGGATAAAAGTGCTTGTTTATTTATAAAAGTCAAACCAGAAGTAGAATCATAAATCTAGAGCACCCATCTACCTGCTTTTAGATTCTGATTAAATAGAGCAGAATCAGGATGGCATTTCCAAACACTAAAAAGTGATTTTTTTTCAGCCAAAGGACTAGCTAGAAGTAAATTTGGGGATTTTCAAGATATGCACAGAAACATGTATACTCTATTAAAGGTATTTTTTACTCACTATAAATTTGAAACCATTGCTAGATTTGTCATTCTGGGTAATCATCGGGACGCATGGACATTTGGAGCTGCTGATCCCAATAGTGGCACGGCGTGCCTGCTTGAGGTTATTACAACGACATACAATTTCATGCATGATCTTTTGATAAGTGAGTGATTTTGTTTTTCTTAAAGCATAATGATACAACCTTACGTGATATGAAAATATAGGTTGCAGAAAGATTGTATAAGCTTCAGAAAAAGGGGTGGAAGCCTAGACGAACAATCATACTTTGCAATTGGGATGCTGAGGAGTACGGCCTGGTCTCTCTCAAACTCAACTTATCTTAACAGAGAACCTGTCATAAGTACAAATTATGTTAATTTCTGTTCTTCAGATAGGATCAACAGAATGGGTTGAAGAGAACAGACAAATGTTGGCCTCAAGGGTGGTTGCTTACTTGAATGTCGATGTTGCAGTTGCGGGAGCTGGATTCGCCGCTGCAACTCCCCAACTTGATGAACTACTTGTACAAGCTGCTAAGCAGGTAGTAAGCTGCAAGAATGGTTTTCTGAACTGGTCTCCAATAAGCTGTTACTGTGATAGATAATGAAAAACTAAGAGGTTGCTTGGCTAAGCTTATTTAGAAGATCTTATAAGCTCTTACATCTTATAAGATGTTTTTAGAGCTTATAATAAGTTAAGATTTTATTTTCAAAATAAGTTGTTAAAGTGTTTCTTTTAAGGTGTTAGTAATGACAATTTTGTAATTAGAAAACCACCCTTGAGGTTTAGCTTAATTACAAAAAGCTCAAGTTATCTTCCAGAATTACAAATCCCCCTTAAACACCCCTTTGAAGTTTGTATTTAACTAACAAATACCCCCTTCGCAAGCCGTGATTTGTAAGAGAGAAACGAATGTCAAGGGGGTATTTGTGATATTGAAAGATAATTGGTTTTTTTTTTGTAACTAGGCTAAACCTGAGCCCTGAGGGATGTTTTTGTAATTATCCCATTAAAATTAAAGTAGTTGAAATAAGATATTTTTTTGGAAAAAAGGTGGAAATTTCCTTACTCTTTTAAAAACAACTTATAAGCTCCTAAAGAGCTTTTTTCAAGATCTTATAAGCTATTTCACAAAACAATTCCAAACAAATTTTAAGAGTTTATAAGCTTGTCACCCTCAGTCAAGTTTGTATGATCTACCAAAATACCACCAAAATGTCTTATTGAGATTACACCGCTGTAATTGGGTATGCAGACCATAAAGCAGCACACCCAAAACCATAAGAAAAACTCCAAAATTCGATAGAATACTTTTCATGGCACATCTGTGTCTAGTTTCCTGGTCTACGTGGTTATTATTAATTCTTTGATCTCAAATCCTCTCTTCTTTTAAGGTTTTGGACCCAGACAACTCGTCACAATCAATCTATGATTCCTGGATTAGGTCCACAAACAATCCTCTGGTAAGCGTTCTAAAACAATCTGAATTTAGATAATATGCTGGCCTGTTTAAATGTTAGCTAATTGTTGTCCATGAAGATTGAAAGACTAGGAGGCGGAGGGTCAGATTATGCAGCCTTTGTGCAACATATTGGTGTTCCAGCAGCTGATATAGCCTTTGGAGGAGGTAAAACACTCAACACCCGTGGCAATTCAGACACACTAACATCACTGTTCGTTATGCGCATACATGGTGTCTGTAACTCTTCAAGTTGCCACTTAGCAGAGATTTGCTCAATGGTACCTTAAAATATGAAATCATCAGAAAAAAACAAGAAATATAATTAAGCTAACCCAATTGTTGTGCTGCATTGGCAATGAGGGCAAACAACATAAAAGCCTTATGCATTTCTTCTGATTCAAGTTTTGGAATTAAAACAAGGGATGATTACAAAAACCACCCCTGAGGTTTGGGGTCATTACAAAAAAGCCCAGAAATACTTGAAAATCACAAAAATCTCCTTGAGATATGATTATGTAATAGACTTTACCCCTTCATAAGCAAAAACATTTCAAAAACCTCCTTTACATTTGTAAATGTAAAAATATTACAGTTATCCCCTTACACTTAAGGCAGAATCAAACTTCAAAGGTTTTTTTTTTTTTTTGGTAATTGGAAACTTCTTTGGGGTTTTTTTAATTACCTAAACCTCAGGGGTAGTTTTGTAATTATCCTTTACAACAATTCTAAGCAAAACAAGGATATGCTTTTTTTTTCTAAATTTGATTCTGAAATGAAGGAAGTTAATGCAATGTTCACAAATAAGATACGTGTGAGTCTCAGCTGTCGCAAGCTCATAGATTTTCTTGGAGTTCTAGTACAATAAACTCCGACTCGCACTTGATCAATGATCATCCTAATGCAAATTACAAAAATAAAAAAATGTAGCCCTAGAAAAGAAAGAAACTTTTTCCAGGTGAAAATGTTTTTAGACTATCTATTGATAAAGCAGCAACTAGTGTTCCCATTTCAATGCTTAATCAGTTATTAAACATTGGAGAAAAGTTTTGAAATTACCTTTCTTATCGATGTGTGAAATTCCAGCCACTAATGGCTCTAGATGAACAGATCCATGAAAAGCACAATACAGTCTGCTTCGTTGAATTTGTATGACACAATGTACAACTTGCAGGTTACCCAGTCTACCACTCGATGTACGATGATTTTATCTGGATGAGCAAATTTGGTGATCCAATGTTTGAAAGGCATGTGGCAGGTTTGTTGTGCATCCCCTAATAGGAGGTTTTATTTACATAGTTTTCTATTTCTAACTCAGGCATAAACAACATAAATGAAGAGACCATTCTACTGACAAAAAATTGGATACCTATATTCTTTTTAAGATGTGGACACCGCTCTCAATCACACGTCATACTGACAAAATTATGTAGCAGTTTTAAATTCTTATTCTAACATGAACGAACTAAGTCCAGTCCCCAAAAATGACTAAAGAAAGTGATCTAAGATAAATACTTAGGAAAGAACAATTTGACAAAGGAAAACTTATAAAATGAAAAACACGTCACGTTATGTTTAGTAACACATTATTCTTCCTCCAAAGAAAGTTGAAGAATTCGACAAAAGTACTCGTCCTGTAAACTGAAATACCCAAGAACCTCTCACTACATTATCACAAAATTAGAATCGAAAGCTTTTTAAATGTTTGATGCAGGTACTGGAAGATAAGAACATAAAAAGGGGAATAACTATGATAGTTTTCCAATTAAGGGTAGATCAAAAAGGGTGTAAAGGCAGAAAGCCGATATGGAAAGTTTATGCATAGGCGATATGATACCAGAATGAAAGTTTACACGGATTCTGGATAAAATAAGACATGGAAAAGTTTACATTGTAACCCAAATATGTATTGTTTATCCCTAGTTTCTGATACTGCGTCAAGGCAAATAATATTCTCAATTATACAAGAGTTTAAGTTTCGTCATCCTCAATCTATAACATCAACATTCCTTCTCTGAAAATACCTGAAAACTAGACAGCATAGAAAATTTTCAGTTGTTAAGGAAAAGCTGAATAGGCTTTATAAACATCATAATTTGTTGGTATTTCAATATCCAGTTAATTAGACTAAGTGGTCCAACCATATTCAGCAAGACGGTCAATTAATTACTTAGGAGGTTCTTATAAAGTCAACTTGCTGCGGAGTGCAGATGACAACCACGGGAAGAGATATATGTCGCAAGTTATCTTAACGATTAAGCATGTATATGACAAGTATATATTTAGTGATAATGGGTCAAAATGACCACTTCTATAATGAAAAAATGAAAACTAGCCATCTTTTGAAAACAAATGTTTTGTAGCCATTTTGGCATATAACAAAAGACATTCATACCCTTCTAGCATATTTCTTTGATATTTGGTCTATTTCTCTATCTATATCCTCTTACTCTCTATTTCAAATTTTTTAAAAATTTGAATCTGTATTTTTCGTTTTTGTATATGCAATACGGGTATTGAATTATAGATCTCGAGAAAAGGATTGATTTGGTATATTATTCATGCAAAATGAATTTGAAACGAAAAAGTTATGTGAATTCAAAGTTTTTTGGAGAAAAACAAAATAATGGTTATAATAAGTGAGAGTAGATTGAGCAGGTAACTCGATATCCGATTATGTAATTGGATTCGAGTTATTGGTTTGATCAACGCCCTCTTGCGCTAAAAGTTGAAAACTTCGATATCGATTTTGTAACTTCGATATCGATTTTGTAACTCGATATCGAGTAATCATAACTCGATATCGAGTTATGTAACTGGATATCCATTTATTGGATATTGAGTTATATTTAACTCGATATATAACTGAGAACAAGATCTTAAACATAACTCGATGAGAGCAACGTTACTCAATATCGAGTTACATAACTCGATATCGAGCTACATAACTCGATATCGAGCTACAGTAACTTCGATATCGAGCTACAGTAACTCGATATTGAGTTATGCGATGAAAATTCTTGTCATCTTCCTCATTCACCCCAACCACCATTAATGGTGCATCAAGCTTTTCAGTCAAAACCTAAATTGTCTAAATCGTAAAAATTCTTTAAATCTAACAACAAATCGTAACTCAAACAACTATAAACTAACTAAATCAACAAAAAACATGAAATTAACGGAATAAGATTTTTTTTCCGTCAATACATCGCCCGCAGGTTCCATTTTTGCAAGTTGCGGATTAAGATTTTTTGCCCAAGTTTTGAATGTCGAGTTATGAAGTTGGTGATGACTCGAAAAGGGTTTACTGGGTTAAGGGGCATTTGGGAATTTCACATGTCAAAATGGCTAAAAAACATTTTGGTTTAATGGGAATGGCCAAACAACCGACCCACTCATATATTTAATTATCTAATCCCTAGTAGGTTTATCCAGCATGGAGTTACTTGACTTTAGCTCTAGAACAGGTGATTTCCTCCATGTGTTTGAGCAACCGTTCTTCAACATTTCTAGTTCCAAAGTTAATGTTATTAGCTACAATAATGATTAATATGCAAAAAGAGATTTAAGAAAGTGGAAGGTTGAATTTGAATTTATTGATGCACACGTGGAGTTAAGTTTTTCCATGTGTATCTTAATTAATTGGATAAAATGGAATCCAGTCTCTGTTTCTAGACCTGCCATTTTTTCCATCCAATTTTGCTGCTACTTGTCAAACTGATTTGTTCTTAACTGTAATGTGCAAGCAGTGGCAAGTCTTTGGGGTTTAGTTGCACTCAAACTAGCAGATGACGAAGTTTTACCTTTTAACTATCTCACTTATGCTCTCGAGCTTCAGGTATTTGTATGAACTGTGCAATTTCACCCACTTTCCGTATATGAGAACCTAATGTATCAAATCGGTTGGAACAGAAAAGTGCAGAAGACTTGAAAGGTGAAGTGTTGAATGGAGGCGTAACCCTTGTTCCCCTACTCAAGTCTATTAATGATCTGGAAAAAGCAGCCATTAAGATAAACGATGAGCGAAAGGTAATGCTATACTTTTAACATCAATGAGTTGCATGATACTTTATCTAGATGCGTGTGGAGATGGAATAACAGAAATACCACTCGGTAGGCACTAATGGAAAGCAAAGGCTGGACATCAATGTGGAAAGATGACCGGAAAGTAAGAGAGTTGAATGACAGACTCATGATGGCTGAGCGTGCATTTACGGATAGAGAGGGGCTTCCAGGAAGACCGTGGTATAAGCATTTGGTAGGTTTTACTCTACAATATAAAGGAATTACTACAAAAAGAAAAACGTGAGGTTTGGACGAATTGCAAAAAAAAAAAAAAAAAAAAAACCAGAGATGTTTCAAATTTATCAAAAGAAAACCTTAGGTTTGATTATATCTTAAGTTTAAGGCGTAATTGTAATATTTCTATAAATATCAGAGTTGTTTTGAAATGTTTTTGCTTGTGAAGGGGGAAATGTAAGACGGAATCAAATTTCGAGGGGTTTTTGCAATTTTCGAAAACATCAGGGTTTTTTCATATTTAGCCCGAACTTCAATTTTTTTTTTTTTTTTTTTTTTTGTAATTATCCTTAATATAAAATACATCATTTTTGTGATAAAGCTATGCAATTAGTTTTCTCTAATGAAATCTTACTACTACTGCTCCTATCTTAAGAAATGAGTATCATAACCTTTTAGGTCCCAGGGTTATGTGAGTTATTTTCTACCAAGTTCCATTGTCCATGCCCTGAACCTGATAGTAACTTTGCTTCATTTCAGATCTATGCACCATCAAAGCACAATGATTATGGTTCTAAGTCCTTCCTGGGGTAGATGATGCAATTGAAAAGGCAAAGGGCCTAAATACCACTGACTCTTGGCATTCTGTGCAACATGAAATTTGGAGAGTCTCTAGAGTCATTAGACTCATTACACAAGCTTCCCTATGCCTCAAGGGTGAATTAACATAAACATTATCATTGTATTGTATCCTACATTATGGCTGTATGTTTTTTCTTTCAGATTTTAAGTTCTTAATGGTTTCACAAATCAAATTTCATTTAAGCTTGAGAACATTTTGTAAGAAATTATAATTTAAATTCAATTGAGCGATTTAATTGTAACAAGAATAGGTGGGCTTATATGCAAGATCAGAAGATAGATTTTACACTTGGTGTATATGTACGTGGAGTAAATCCATCATTCAAGTGTTATTTATAATGAAATAAGACAGAGTTTACGATACACCTCACCTGGTGTAGCATGGATATTATGTTAAATATAATCTGACGGTAGCTCTACATCAAGAAATAGGTAATAATCTGACTATGGCTATACATCAAGAAAAAGAATAAAATGATATCCTATGATATTATGAATTTGCCCAACTAAATTTGGAAAATATATTTGTTTTTGCTATACACTGATTTCCTTTGATTCCTGAAGATATTGGGGAGCAAGTGTTTTCCATTCCTAACTTACCAATGATCTTCTAAAATGTGTTTTGTTGACGTGCGTCTTGGTCAACAAGCAAAAATATAAAAAGATGTGCTACGTGGAAATGGAAATGAGCCTCGATTCGGGCTAATTACGCTTTTTATATATAACTCGAGCCGAAAGTTCTGTCGGTTTTTCTTACGACATTGTGTTTACAAGTGTTTTCTCTCTTATTTCTTTCTTTTTTTTTTTCCTAATAAATGAGACCCTATTTATACCCATCTCATTAGTGGGCTTTTTAATATCCACTATTACACTTAATACTTAAATAATTAAAAGGGGACACTTGTCCTTCATTGAGTACGCATGCGGGCCAATCGCTTTTGCCACTTGTCGACTCATCCGGTTGGCGTGTTGACAAGTGTCGGCTTATTCATGTTAATGATATACTTAGTCTTTCTTAACCGGATGGTTATCTTTTAAATTTCCCGCCAAGACGGCTCGAACCGAGCCCAATTCATGATGTCATCGGGCCGGTCGCCGACGTCACCAGTCGGTCCGCGCTCGCCTGTGGGTCCCATACCTCCATGTGCTTAGAATGGCCACGTGGATTAATTTGGTGCCAGCTGCGCGGGTGTCATCAATGGCCCCCAAGTTTAATTCCGAGAGAAGAATTTACAAGTCGGATTTGAACTTTAATGCTAATCATAAGCTTTTAATGGGGAAGAGGAAACCTCAAAAGTCATCTTTCCATGACACTTGTCGTGTAGCAGTTAATGGCTGAAACGGCGCATTAATTGTGGCATCATGATGACAGACACATGGCGCTTGGTTGGACCAACTCTGCGCGAAAATCGAAGAGGTGGGACAATGGTGTCAGCGGAACGTGGGGACGTGACGTTTCTGATATCTCGGCGGCTTTTGAGACTGAAAGGACACGTTTTTCGAGTAGGTGTCTCAGTTTTCGAGAGAACTTAACCTATAAATACCCCTTTCGTCTTTCATTCTACACTTTTGCATCTACTGACCTTCCGAGCGAATCATCCGAGAGCGAGCGAATTTTCGGTCAATCTTTAGGGTTCGAGACTTCGACTTAGGTATTTTTTCAAAAACCTTCTTTCTCTTTTATTTCAAATAGATGTCTTCCTTTGAAGATAGCCGGAGCCGCAGTTATAGTGTGGAGGTAGAAATCGAAGACCCCCTTCTGAACCTTTTGTTTCTTTTTCACCGAATCGAGAACTGCATCTCCTAGTCCAAGTGTTGTCCACATTTCAAGTTCAAGTCATTCGCCTCCAAAGAGAGACTCCATTGGAGCGATTACATAATATTTTTAATCTCGTGCCCTTTACCATCTATCGACAGGCGTTGTCTATATACCTGGCTAGTACAAGAAGAGTCCAGTGAAGAAGCTTTGAACTCCGGTCCCCACATAATCAACAAGGAGAAGAAGAGATGAATCCTCGGGAGCATGAACATGAGGAGCGGCGGATGAGCCTTCGAGGGCTCGAGAGCTGCGAGGCCCCTAGGGCACGTAGTCACCGCCACGGAGATGGCGGGCGGGGAGGGGGGCCTCGGCTACGCGTAGAGGCCGGGTGGAGGCCCTGTGACCTAAATGACTACCCCAACATGTTGATGGTCCCAGAAATGGGGGCCCTTCGTCAAAAGTATATAATTCCGGCCAGTGTACATTTACGGGTATCGGACGGTGTGGAGTATCCCGGCATTCGCCGGAGGGGTGCGTGGCTATACATACTCCCACCGCTATACGGGTTGCGTTTCCCTCCCGCTAGTGCTTACGCGGTGGCTTCGCAAGTGGGGCCTTCCCCGACTCAGTGCACCCCTATCTTGGGCCCATTATTGGGCATTGGTGTTGTTCCATCTTGAAGGGTATCGCGTCCGAAATTCGCGGAGATAAATGAATTATTAAATGCGGAAGGCGACCCACCGCAACGCCGGGCTAGGGCAACCATCCGAATGGTACTATGTGCACACCGGACTTCGGGTACCCCAGGCGGGCTGGTTGGTTGAAGGCCTTCCACAATCCTTAAAGGAGTGGAAGGATAAATGGCTTTGGGTAGCGGCGAGTGGCAAACTCGCATTGGGACCGGAGCGGAAGAGACGGTCATGCATCCTCCTTCGACTTTACTTTTAATTTCGGTAAGTGCAATTCCTTTTTTTTTTCGGGCTCATTTGACCTTTATCTTTTGTTTTGTCAGAGAATCGACCCTCTCTTTGGCCCCTATCGGCCGCTTTTGTCTGCCGTCTGGACAACATCCAGGCATTGGGTAAGAGAGATAGACGGATTGAGAGGTTGGCCACCGAGGTTCGTCGGCCGCGGTGACTTGCGGGCGCTTTGCTGCCGATCCCAAGGCTGAGGGGCGGCTCGGGAGAGAGGCGGCAATGGTGGAATAGGAGGCCGAGGAGGTGGCCGACAGGAGACCTCCAAGGGCTAAAAGGGGGACATACCCACGAGCGGGAGAACAACCTCTTTGTGCAGACAGAGCGCGAGGTCCCCCAACAATGGTTAGTCCTCCCGGGCGGCGTCCGTCCGACCAAGGGCAAGTGCGGACCCACGAGCGCCTAGACCAACCGAGGCTCAAGGTATGCGTTTCCTATCTCTTACACCCCCTTTCTTCTTTTAACCTTTTCCTTTTTTGCTTCTTATTCAATTGGTGTCTTTTGCGGGCGCGGCGTGGATCTCTTCGCACGTCTTAACCGAGTGAGGAATACTGACCGCCGCTCGACCGGACGGCGGCCGTGGCGAGCCTATTGATGCGAGGTAGCCCGGAGGGAGGCGATTAGAGCGTAAAGGGTCCTGGCGACGAGTCCCTCAAGGGAGCCCCCACTCCAAAGGAGAAGAGGGGATCGTGATTAAGGAGCCCGGCGGACGGAGAGGGTCGGGCCCACGCCACTGGTGCCCCGGTGCGGAGACCTGCGGTGGGGTCCCGAGGACCTTTTCGGATGACCTCGGTGGGAGGGTCATTTCATCCCCCGAGCCAAGTAAGGGATGAGGCCTGCGATTGGATGACCGGGTCACGTCCCCAATGGTTCGTGGAGTTCGTGAGGTGTTCCACACCCACGGACGAGCAGTGAAAATTTGCCCGATCTTTGGGTGGCGGCGAGAGATGTGGCCGCAGGCGTGGACCACGAGGGATCGAGCAGTTTTGCTTTCGGTGATCGGGTGGATTGAGAAGGCCCGATGCGTCATGGGGCTGTCCTGCGTATCACGGGATTTTGTGGCACATGATCGGCGGGATGGAGGAGCTATAAAGGCGCCACCAAGACTTGCAAGAAGCTCATGCCATCTGCCAAGGGTGCGGAGTCTCTAAAACCTCGGCGCGAGGAGGCCACGTCCGGGCCAATCGAAAGGAAAGTGGCTGTGAAGGCCGAGGACGAAGGGGATCGAGCCCGTAAAGTGAGGATGAGCTTCGTGCCGAGGTCGCGAGTTGGAGCGTCGTCTTCTTCTTTGCTCGAGCCGAGGAGGAGCGAGAGAGGGCATGGCCGAAGTACGCAGGGAGGTGGAGGAAGTCACTAGTAAGCAAATTGAGGAGGCTCGGGTGGAGGCCGTCCGGCTTACAAGAACTCGGAGGAATACGCCTTTATGCTTGACTTGCGGGCACGCAACCAAAGATAGGGGAGATTCTTCAGGACCTCAAGGGCGGGACCATAGCGCAGCTTGAAGAGGACTGCTCGACTTGCGCCGACCTTGATGCCATGCGCCCTCGTTTCGCCGAGGTTGCTAGTGGTCAAATCGCACCCCCGCCCGGAAGAAGAAGTGGCCTCCGGTGGTTACTGTTGAAGTCCCTCTCCCACCGGGCTTGATGCTTTTCTTTCTTTTGCTTTTGCTTTTTGGATAGAATAGTTGGCCTTGGGCCAATGAATGTGTCGGCTTGGGCCCCCAATGTAAATTTTTCTTTCGGAATGAAATTTCTTTTCATCACTGTGTATGCATTTAAATTTGCGCCAAGTGTTGTGCTCGTCTTTCCCACTTGCGTTGTATGGCTTTTGTTACTGTCTCACCTCTTTTTTTTTTTTTTTATTTTCCCAAGTATGGGGCTCGGTTTTTAGTGCTCCAATGGCACAAGTAGTGGGCTTCAACTGCCTAAATTTATTCATTAAGTTTTGTGCTCGGAGCTTAAATCGAGTCTTAGTTTTTAGGAGGTAAGTTAAGCCTTGTGGCGAGTTTCCCCCTTATTTGAACGTGCAAGGGCGTGCAGAGACGAGTAGTCGGCGCTCGGCAATTGGCCGAGGCGGTTGAAATGGCACTCGGATCTTGGCCGAGGCGAATAAAAATTGTTCCCCCTTTGGGAAAGCTCATAGAATATCGGATGAAAGGATAATCCCCGAATTGTATCAATCATAAACGAGTTTTTTATTGATAGTACCTCTTAAGGTATATTACATTCCATGGTTGTTTGAACTTTTTCCCACTCGGGTATTCCGGTTAAATGCGCCCCATTTGACAAGACCTTCTTGACCCGAAATGGGCCCTCCCGTGTCGGCTTTAGCAGTGGGCTCGATCCCCGTTATTCTTTTTAGGACGAGGTCACCGATCTGAAACTTCCTTTCCTTTACTTTTGAGTTGTAGTACCTCTCACTCCTTTGCTTATATATGGCGTTTCTCATCTCGACGATCTGCATCTCTTCTCCTCCAACAGTCCTACGCTCGGAGCGCGCGGCATCATTATTTTCCTCGGAAAAATTTGCAACTCTAAAGGTAGGGGCTCCGATCTTAACAGAATGACAACCTCGGTTCCATAGGCCAAAGAGAAAGTGTCTCTCCCCGTGGATGCTCGGTGTGTTATTCTATACGACCATAGTACGCGGGTAGCTCCTCGGGCGATTGCCTTTAGATTCCTCCAATCTTGCCTTCAACGTATATTTAAATATCTTGTTAATCGCTTCAACTTTGCCCCATTAGACTAGGGGTGGTATGGAGTCAAAAATTGTTTTTGATGTGAAATCCTTCGCAAAAATTTCGAAACCTCTGGTTATCAAATTGTTTCCCATTATCCGTGACGATTGAGTGCGGTATCCCGAATCTACAGATAATGGACTTCCATACAAAATTAACAACCTTTTCCTCGTCTATCTTTGCCAGAGGTTCCTCCTCAGCCCATTTTATGAAATAATCCACTGCCACAATGGCATACTTCACGCCCCTTTGCCGGTGGGGAGTGTGGCCAATGAGGTCCATTCCCCATTTGGCAAATGGCCACGACTAAATATGGAGGTAAGTTGCTCGGGGTGATACGATGTAGGTCCCAAGGGGTGTGAGTAAGGTTTAGAAGGGGGTTGAATAAACCTTACCAACTTTTCGTTTTAGTCCTTTTAAAATATTACGAGTTAAATACACAAAGTAAGTCGCGAGGGACATGACTAAGTTAGTTAACCAAAGAGAGTTAGCCACTCAAATGACTCGATTGAGTGTTGATAGAATAACTCAAATTGTTTAGTCTAAACCTTAACTTGACTGTGATGAGATTTTCAAGAAGACTTAACACCCTTGAATTTGGTTTAAGTTTGTTTTAACACTTGATTTTAGCACTTTGTAAATTATCGAGTTGGATGGCAAATTATCAACGATATAAAATGATATGCGAAAATAAAATGCTAAAATATAAATGACACAATAATTTTTATAGAGGTTCAAGATGGGGCAATTCTTCTACTCCTCTCTTCTCCAACTCCTGGAGGAATCCACTAAGTATTGATCGAGTACAAAGTGGTTATCGGTCCGGATCTGATACAAGTCTTGATCACACAAAACTTAATCCTTTGGGACTCGATCCGGAGATGCCTTGGTCACACAATTGGCTTCTCGTCCGACTAGAAACTTCTTCATAGGGCAGTTGCCTTGCTACTTGACTCACTTGCTCGAGCTTCTTGGATTTGATCACGAAGCCCTCCAATAACTTGAGACTGTTCGACCTTGAACCTTTCTACAATCCTCCTTGGAATGTAGACCCTTTTGATTCTTCAAAAGTTTCATCTTCAACAGTTTGAAGTTGTCTTTCCTTCACACTTTGGTGTTGGATCGATTTCCTTCGAAATTTAGGCTTGAGGACTTGCTTGAATAACTTGAGAATAAATTGCGAGTTCTGATTCGAATAATTTCTTGATAGTTCGTGTTCGGTATTCAAGGTTACCTTTTCTCAAAGTGATTCCTCGGCCTTTTATAGTGAACTTTCAAAAATCGCCCGTTGAAGAGATAAAGCTAATTTTCAAAAGTCACTTGTGTTCGTTGGCTTGTCTTGTTGCGATCCTTGATGTTGACATTTCCTTGTATTAAGTGAATGTTCACTTTTTCGAGTCGACCGAGGTGCGATGCTTCCTATTGGTTTATTCCTTTTGCACGCTTCTAGGGTCAACACTTTCGGACATAGCAGCATGGAAGTATTACTTATTTAAGTAAGCTTCTTGACTTACTACAACGGATTTTTTCATTGTCTTGACTTGATGCAGTTCTCTAACTTCCCCAGGTGACTTCGAGTTAGCTTCCAATCAATGGATGACTCATCTGTCACTTCAACTTGAGACTTGGCTTCTTGGGTTGACTAGACCGACACTTCACACAACTATATCCCAGTGATACTCCTTGATCGAGTTCTTGACTTCTCCTCCTTGCCATACTCGGTTGTTTCACAAAGAGTCTTCATTTCGATCTTGATTGACTTCTTGTATATCCGGGCATAGGCGACTTGACTCACGCTTGTACAACCCTATCTATTACAATGCAAATTACAAAGAAATTGGGGTACCAACTTTCTAGTCTAAGTTTTACATGGCATTCATCAAAATCTAAACAATAAATTTCCCAACAATTTCCCCCTTTTTGATGATGCCAAAACTTAAAATATACAAACAAAATGTAAGCGTCAAAGATACATACGACGAGTGTAGTAAACAGAGAATGTATGCGTAGAATCAATCTTTTTTATTGATCATAAATTCTTGTCATTTACAAAGTCATTTTACAATGTGTATTTACAACGAGAAGACTATATCTACGCAAATATAGAAATTACACAATTTTTATTCATCGTACTGAAAAGACTTACATACAAATGTATTTACAACGAGAAAATACATGAAGGGGTGGACAACAACACTTCATTGCCTTCTTTGCCTCCTTCTTTTTCTTGACTCTATCGTCTTCCTCTTTCTTTTCTTTTCTTCTTCAATGCTTTATTTTTCTCGTATGCTCTCTTTGCAAAGATCGTCTCTTCTCTTTCTTTCTTGCCTTTATTCCCACAATCGAGTTTGTCTTCTATTTTCTTCTTCGATTCTCTTAACATACTCGGCATTTTTCCTCCACTTCCAGTTTGCTATGGCATCATATCCACCCAATAGATCCCTCCTTTCTTTCCTCGGATCTATGTATTCAATGTTTTTGGGTAGAGGTCTAGGTCCAAACCTCTTCCTTCACTTCTTCTTCCTCTTCCTCTCGGTATATATTGTATGGGAGCCTTCCTTTTGTCACCGACTTGCTGCTTGTAGTCTCACCGATCGCGTAGTCTCTTATCGCCTATCGCCTTCTTCGCACTAACAAAGGCCTTTTTCCCAAGATACAAGTCCCGTGCTTAGGCCATGGACATGTTCTCGAAGTATCCTTCGGATTCGAGCGTTTTGAATTCATCAAATGATCTAGGCTCATTTCCGACGCCTGAAATGACATCAGATCTTTTCCTACCTAAATGCCTCCGTATTGTTTCAATATATCCATCACACGGACATCCATTTTTCCTTCGACCTCCTTCATCCCTGCTTCAACGATTTTTCTCTTTTTCGGACATAGCAGTGCAGTGTTGGAGCGGCGAGTTATCGGAAGTTTCTTGATTATGTCGGTTGTGACAAGGCCTTGTTGAGGGTTTCAAAAAACATTAGAGTCATATCTTTTGAACCTTCCCCCTCAACTGCTTTTCCTTTTTCTTTCTTCTTCTTTTCAACTGTTTTCTTCTTCTTTTCAACAGTTGCGTCCTTTTCTTTCTCGTCCGCTGACCCTTTCAACATCTTCAGGTATTCCTCTTCCCCTTTTTGGCATCATCAAAGGAGAGAGGAACCCCTGGGAACATGCCAACAAGCATAAAATGTAGGCGGCTAATAGCTGAGTTTTGCTTGGAGTCTGCTGCGGAGTATGCTGTACGAAATTCTGAGCGGGTGGCTTTGGATTCAGCTGCCACCAGCTTCATTTCAGCCATGAGAAGGCTGAATTTGTTATTCATATTTTCCTCTACGCGCAGAAGTTCTTTCTTGTGAAATTCTCGCAGCAGTTCCATTTCAGTGTTGTGGGAGGCATGCATTCTGTCAATATTTTCTTGCATCCTCCTTTTCATGTCAGCATTATCAGCGCTCCAGATCAACATTTTGTTGTACAATGCCTTGAAATATCTGACTTGTTCTAGTCACATTGTACGCTGCTGTTGACACCATTCCCTGATTCTAACCACTATTCCACGCAGATCGGCCGTAAGATTGGCATCCCTGTTGTCCAGCCGCATATCCAATGTGGCCTGGTGCCATTCTATCTTCTCAATCTCTGCAAAGATTGTCTTGAAGACCTCTCGTACCTCAGCTGTCACCTCGGTCTCAGCTGGCGGCCAAGCAACATCAAAATCAAAGTCTGCTGGGACGATAGTATCTGTGGGAATAACTGGGTCAGGTCTGACGTTGAAGCGTCGCTGCTCTCGAGTTGTTTCTTCATCAAGTTCAGGCAGCTCAATAGAGAAAGGGAAAGTTTCTTCAAATGCATCATCACGGACATATGGTATAGATTCCTCCGTTACTCGTGCCTATGATGTGCCCGGTTGGGTGGAGTCTCACTCTGACTTTGGGAGCTTGCGCAGAGATGACTCGATTTCACCTCGGGCCTTGGTGAGAGGTTTGGCTACCGATGAGCCTCGCCTTTAACAGCCTTCTTCGCCTTAGTGGATTCTCGCTAAATGAATTTGCTGTTCCTCAACCGCACCATCGGCGTCATCGAAAGATGATGAGCCTTGAAGACTTGGCTCATCATCAAAATTGAATGTTTGACGAGTAGCCTTGAGGTCCGGCTTGCTCGTGCTTGGTAGAGCGTCCTCGGTGAGTCTTTCGATGTGCGGTTGGAGTAGACTCGGCTTCATCTGCGAGATCCCGGGAAGGTTGTATCGGGATCATCCTGGGAGTCATGAAGAGTCTTGATTTCCTCCTCTCGAATCAACAATTATGGTCCGAGGATTGCTCTTATCTCCTTGATTTTTACCTAGGGAAGTCTCAACCTCCCTTAGGCCTTCATTACCTCCTGCAATCTCAAGCTGCGGTGGGGCCTTGTAAATCCTTCGACAAAGCAATCGCCTTGGGGTCTTCTACGATGGCATCCACAGAGTCTCAACTCCTTGGATTGCACTTTCCGTGCCCCAGTGTTAACTCCCGGCGTAACCATCATGTGCCTCGATCGCATCGGCGGCGTCCTCGGCTGCGAGAGCGGTTGGCACTTCACCGAGACACTAACTCAGTCCGAGCTTCGTCGGTGACAACTGTTGTGTTTCCTTCTCTTGTTCCTTCTCCACTTCGCCTCCTAGATTCATGCTTTGGAGTCATCTGCAGATCCTCCGACCTAGCTGCAGGTGGAGTGAGTTTCCCCTCGGGCGCACCACCGAGTGACTTATGTTGGGGTCACTCGCTCCGGACTCCGGCTTTGTCAAATGAGTGTTCACCATGGGGCGGTGGTAAGACACCTTCAGCGGCCCGGTTGGCTCAACTTAGGTGCCCAAGTTCCCGTGTCATCGCCAGTTCCCTTAGATCCGTCTTAAGAGTGAATCAAGTGGTTGCGGCAATAACAATAGCAATCGATGTACAACTCCCAACGGATCAATTTCAGTGTGATTTGGAAGACTCTCATCGTCCTTCCCTCACCGTTGCTCATGCATCATTTTGGACTCGGCGTGGCTTGCTGCATATCCAATTTCTCCTTTGCGGCAAGAACCGGATCCACGTTCTCATCACTTTCGAAAGAACATCTATGTGCGGATGAGTGTGATCGTTGGTTCGATAAGAGGACAGATGCTAGCTTTCTTACGTGCCTCTGCTTCCTCACCGCTCTTTTGTTCATTTTCCTTCCGAATTTGCAACATGTTAATACGATTATCCTCATCCGGGGCTTGCAAAGATCAGATCAACTTCAAGAAACTGAAGAGTTCCTCTTCCTCATCAATAAACTCGGGTGTTCAAACTGCACCCTATAGTGACTCGAAACTTCCATTTTCTCTATGCTCTTAGATGATTTTGAATGTCTGGGTACAATGGAGAGCATATGATTACATCATCATCTTCATCCTCTCCCTGTTGCCCTTCCTTTTCGGGAATGGAGGGTAGCAAACTCTCTTTGCTCTTCGCCTCGAAATTTGCTTTCTTCGCTTCTTGTTCCTCAATTTTGTTTTGTCCACACTGGGTCTTGATTGCCTCTCATTGATCGGTCTCGTGGACTTGGCTGTTTCATCAATAATTTCGAGATCGCACTTTTTCGAAGCCTCGAGAGATCTTTTTCGGTGAGTGGCGACTCGGCTATCTTCTCAAGCTCCGAACGCTTGGTGAGCCTTCTTCTTTTTGTCCTTACCAAAGGAATTTCTGTTCGGATACGGCTTCCTCGATTCCTTGCGGTAGGGGCCGGTGCATCTTTCTTTGTCGAGGAGTTGCCTTTCTTGGCTTGCGATCCTCTTCTTCTTGATGGGTGGAGAAGGTATTTGAGGTTTCTTCTCCGCTTGGGCTGCGGGGCGGGAGACACGGCTGCGAGGCGGGTGACTCGAGCAGTCAGGGGCGGTGCATCTTTCTTCGTCGGCTGCAGGGCAACTATCTTCTTTGTTTGCATGGGTAGCTTTCTTCTTGGGAGGGGAAGTAATGATTGTTTCCTCGGGGTCACCGATTCCCCTCACTCGTGTCCGCCCGCTTGCGTATGCTCTCTTCTTACGGGCTCCACAAGTTGGCCCGAAACATCTTCCTTTTAACATGGAATGATTTTCCATGTCGAAGGGGGGAACACCCTTCACCTCCATCAAGTGGCCAATTACAAGGCCATACCCGGAGATCCTCCAAATGACCCATCGCCCTTGAAGGACTTATTTGCAACGATTCTCGCGCAGTCTGCTGTAGACAAATTCTGCGCCAGATTGACCTTCTTCTCGTCCATGATCACGCCATGACGATCGGCTTGGTTTCGGACACGGTGATTGAAGCTTCCAAATTTCATGTCTATACATTTGGCGGCGATATCCAGCAGTTTATGATAATCATCCTTCAACAGCTTCTTGTCACCGTGTAGACAACCTTTGCGACACTTGGGTTTGGCCACTTTCTTCCATGCAACGACCAAATCAACGTTTGCTTTATATATTTCGACATGCCCTCCGACGGCAAAACAAGATTGCTCCGCAAGGTCCTTTGCAAAGTGATTAGAATGTCCTTGCGGTGGATGGAGGACTTAATCCATTCGTCCCCGCACCTCGGTGTTTACGTAGAATTGGGCGACCTCCTCTCACGTTTGTCATTTGGTATTCCAAAGTGTGAGAAAGGGTTTTGGCCCGGATTTCTCAATCTTATCACTATCTTCTTCACAAGGGTTTCATCGGAACCCTACTTTATCATCCCTTCAAAATCTCTGATTGATCGGGTGTGGATTTGCTTTTATGAGCTTAGTAAAATCATGTGTCGGTGCCATTTCAGTGATTTTATTGAATGAAACTTGACGAACTTGCTTTGAAGATTGGTAGGGTTTTGAGAGAAAAGATACTTGCTTTCTTGCTTTGGAAAGATGAACAGTTTTTGAAGTGAGAGAGAAAACTGAACAAATGGGTATATAAGGGTTATGAAAGGACGTGTATTTGGTTTTTGAAATATTGATCAAGATCAACGGCTCAGTTTTAGCACGCGTCTCATTTGCATTTAATTGCTCGCATTTAATGCGGCAAAGATTTATATCCAATCATATGCTTGTTGTGCAGCTTTTGACTGTACCTGTCATTATTACGCTGACGTCATCCTTAAAAACATTCCCGCTCATTAAAAACGACTGCGTTTTTGTCACTTAGCTCATAAATGATTCAACTTGTTCCTTAGCTGACTCAACTCTTCTTCTCTCTATACGTATAGTGACTCACCGTCGCCTAACGTGATACAATCTGGTGACTTTTCGATCTGGTGATTCACTTGGGCCGATTTATAAGATCTGCTCTGTTTTCATCTTATCATGTTTCATCTCTTCTCATTGAGTCTTCGAGTGTCACCAATTAACCCTAGCTCATGCTTAAGCTCTTCAAATCTTGATTCACATAATGGCTTTGTGAATATGTCAAAAACTTGTTTATCGGTTGAGATGTATTCCAAAGTGATGTCTTTCTTTTCAACATGATCTCTTATGAAATGATATCGACATCAATGTGCTTTGTTCTTGAATGCAACACGAGGATTACGGGTGATTGCAATAGCACTTGTGTTATCACACATAATTGGGATCTCTTTTTCTTCAATTTCATAATCTCTCACCGGCTTGTCTCATCCATAAGACTTGGGCACAACAGCTGCCCGCAACTATGTACTCAGCTTCAACTGTGGATGTGGCTATTGAGTTTTGCTTCTTGCTAAACCAGGAAACCAATCTGTTTCCAAGCATTTGACATGTACCTGAAGTACTCTTCCTGTCAACTCTACATCCAGCAATAGTCAGAGTCTGAGTAACCAATTAGCTTGAATCCACCTTCCTTTGGATACCATAAGCCAACTTCTTGGCATCCCTTCAGATATCTTAGGATTCTCTTAGCTGCAGTCATGTGACTTTCCTTTGGAGCAGATTGAAATCTTGCACATACACCTACTGCAAAGGTGATGTCTGGCCTGCTTGCTGTTAAATAGAGCAGTGATCCAATGAGTGCTCTGTATCTGGTTTGATCCACAGGCTTACCATCTGCATCCATATCCATCTTGACTGATGTATTCATTGGTATTTTCACAGAAGACTTCTCTTCCATACCAAATTTCTTCATTAAATCTCTGGTATACTTTGTTTGACTTATAAAGGTTCCATCCTTTAGCTGTTTAACTTGAAGTCCTAGAAAGAATGTCAGCTCTCCCATCATGCTCATTTCAAATTTGCCTTGCATGAGGTTTGAGAACTTATCACACAGTTCTTTGTTTGTGGATCCAAAAATGATATCATCCACATATATTTGGACAAGCAGTATACTCTCTCCATCTTGAATTCTGAAGAGTGTTCTGTCCACTTTGCCTTTGGTGAATCCATTATCTGTCAGAAATTGAGATAATGTATCATACCATGCTCTAGGTGCCTGTTTCAATCCATATAGAGCTTTCTTGAGCTTGTACACCTTATCTCCAAGAGTCTTCTGCTCAAAACCTGGAGGTTGCTCAACATAGACTTCTTCTTCCAATAATCCATTCAAGAATGCACTTTTCACATCCATTTGATATACAATGAAGTTCTTGTGAGCAGCATAGGCAAGAAACATCCTTATTGCTTCTAATCTTGCAACAGGAGCAAATGTTTCATCAAAATCTATTCCTTCTTCTTGGCAATACCCTTTGGCTACCAATCTTGCTTTGTTTCTTACCACAGATCCTTCCTCATTCATCTTGTTTCTGAAAACCCATTTTGTGCCAATAACATTTTGATGGGTTGGTCTTTGCACCAATTCCCAAACCTTGTTTCTTTCAAACTGATTCAGCTCTTCTTGCATGGCTTGAATCCAATGTGTGTCATCCAATGCTTGGGACACATCCTTTGGTTCTATTTGGGAAATAAAACAAGTGAACATTGCTTCTTGTTGAGCTCGATCTGGTTCTTACACCATCTCTTACATTTCCAATAACTAGCTCGGTGGATGGTCTCTCGGCCATCTCACATCGGGTTGGAGTAAATCACCGGGGTTCGATCGTCTTGTAGATGTGTTGTCTTGAGCGGCTCTCTCATCATCATTTAGTGCAGATTCTTCACTGTCTTTTGAGATTCACTATCTCATCTTCATCCCGATTAATTGCTCCAACCGCTTCAACATAAGGACTCTTCTGCATAGTTGGCTGATTTAGCTTATCAGCTAACTCTTCAATGTCCTCTCCATTTACATTAGGTTCATCAAAAACCACATGGATAGACTCTTCTGTGACCATAGTCCTCTTGTTCAAGATTTTATAGGCTTTGCTTTTTTTGAGTATCCCAAGAAGATACCTTCATCAGCTTTCGCATCAAAAGCCTTTAGATTGTCTTTTCCATTGTTGTGAATGAAGCATTTACATCCAAATATTCTAAAATATCCAACATTTGGCTTTCTCCCTGTCCATATTTCATAGGGAGTCTTTGTCAGCTGTCTATTGATCATGCATCTATTTTGAGTATAGCATGCAGTATTGATGGCTTCAGCCCAAAATCTTTTTGGCAATCCAGCTTCAGCTAACATGGTTCTTGCAGCTTCCTTGAGAGTTCTGTTTCTTCTTTCTGCTACTCCATTCTGCTGTGGAGTCCTTGCTGCAGATAATTCATGAGCAATACCATTTTCAACACAATACTGAGTTATTATTCCATTGACAAACTCGGTTCCTCTATCGATTTTATCTTTATAATGGTTTGACTCTTCTCATTTTGAACTCTTTTCATCGATTGAGGTAACTCGCAAGGTTTCCTTCTTTTTGCACATGAAGATTGTCCATGTATATCTTGAATAATCATCCACCACTATTAGAGTGTATTTCTTTCCACTTATCTTTGGTGCTCAATCGAACCAAATAAGTCCATATGCAACAAATGCAAGATCCTTGTTGAAGATGGACTAGACTTCTCTTTGAATGATGATTTGATCTGCTTTCCCATTTGGCATGCATCACAAACACTTTCCTTTTTGTACACTGAGTCTGGTAGTCCTTCTACAAGATTACTCCTTCCAAGCTTGTTAATCGTCTTGAAATTCAGATGACTCAGCTTCTTGTGCCACAACCAACTTGATTCGGCTGTACTCTTTGCTAGCAGACAAGTGTTTGGTGTGGCAGTCAACCAATCTACCACATACATATTCTTTTGTCTGGTTCCTTGCAACACTACTTCATTTGATTTAGTGTCTTTGATTTGGCACACTCCCATATTAAATCCAACATTATATCCCTTGTCACAGAGTTGGCGGATGCTTAACAGTTGAAGTTGAGGCCTTCAACATATAAAACATCTGTGATTTATAATCCATTTTTCTTGATGGATCAAGTGCCTCTTATTTCCCCTGTAGCTTCATTTCCTCCAAATATGACTTTTGCACCTCTAATCTCCTTGAATTTTGACAGATTTTTCTTGTTCCCTGTCATGTGTCTGGAACAGCCACTATCCATGTACCAGGTTCCTTGGCACTCAGCTGTTCCCTGAACCTGCAATCAAGGAAATCAGTTTTTAGGTACCTATACTTGCCTGGGTCCTGAGGGGTTAGTGTTGTAAGATGATCCAACCAACCTATAGCCAAATGATCTGACTCTAAGAGGTTGCCATCTATCTGTGCCATAATCATAATTCACCTTGGCAAATTGCTTGGGGGCTTTAGGTTCATACAACTGTCTCTTTTGTCTGTATGTCTGTGTGTGTGTGTTTTAGCAATTGCCTTCTTTGGGTAGTTGTGATATCTCTGAGTGTAGTGCTTGGGTGCATATGTGTGCTGATGATAGCTCTTTTGCCTTTGGAATGACCTTTGCTGAGTTCTAGGCCTTTGCCATTTTGGCATATATTCCATAGGTCTTTGCTGATATTTCACATTATTCCAATCAGCTTGGCTTGGGTAGTTTCTACCATTCCCATCATTTGTGTTCCTTTGATAGAACTTCTGGGGATTCTGGTAGCTCTGTTTCTTCTTCACAGAGTACTTCCTGTTTGGAGTTTGCTGAGGCACTCTGCTGGATTTCTTCTCAGTTGTCCTCTCAAAGATACTCAATCGGGCCAAGTTTTCCTTTTCCTTTATATCCAAGGCCAGTTTGTTTGTGATTGTGCTTTGGAGTGAATGTGGGTGCAACATTTGGTGTCTTGGGTTTTTGAGATGCTTCATTACTTGAAGATCCTTTTTCCAAGATCACTCTGGGAGTTTGACTGTGCACAAAGGAATTGAATCATATGCCTGTCTTGTCTCCACACTCTTTTTGGCTCATAATAAGGTCATCCAATGATTTAGATGCCTTAGTGAATGAAGCAATCACATTTTTGAGATCATTTTCTCTCTTTTCTATAGCAGCTATCTCTGCTATTAGTTTAGCATTCTCAGCCTTCAGCTCTTTATTCTCTTCAATTTGTGTGACTTAGAGTACTCAACTCCTTAGTCACCGTGAGTTTTGCTTTTTAAATTTGGGCTGTTTTCCTCATTTAATAGTGTGTGTGAGGATTTAATGTGCTCAAAATCTTTCATCATTTTGCCTAATGAATCATAAAGATCAGTGGGTGATGAAGTGTGTGTGTCACAATCACTATCACTAGAATCTGAGTGAGATGAGTTAGAGTGTACCTCATCTTCTTGGTCAGGTTGATCTTGTTCTTTAGCCATTAGACAGATCATTGCTTCTTCTTCAATCACTTGAGTAGTCAGCTTCACTACTCTCTGAGTCCTCTTGTTTCCTTTGACTTGGATCTCGTCTCAGAAGCTCTGCGACCAACATAGCCTTTTTTCTTTTCTTGTCTTCTTTCTCTCAAGACTCTTCTTTCTTCTTCATTCATTCCTGTATTTATTGACTACGAGGATATGGACAAATCAATAGCAAAATGTCTTGTTTGTCTGTAATTCCAACACGGGTTTTCAACTTTTTGATCGCTCTCTCATTTCTTGTGTTGTCGACTCTTTGATATTCGACCTTTTGATACTCGGCTCTCTTTGGTGGCCTATCTTCCCTTGACTTGGAGGAGGGAGTCAATGTCTTCGGAGGATTCACCTTTGTTTCTTTTGTAATTCTTGTTGAAGAACTTGTTGAATCTTTTAACCATCAGCAATCTCCTCCTGGTCAATGATTTCTTTGGTCTCGGCTCTCTTCCCATCCTTGACTATAAGTGCAGTTTGTTTTGGGTACAACTGTCTCCTCTTGATCTTTTCTTCTCATTTCAAATTCATAAGCTTTGAGGTCTGAGAATAGTTCATGATTGGATGTTTTTGATAGGTCCATCGAGTGCCTTAGAGCCATGGTTTTCATTTCCCACTCACCGGGGGAGGCTCCTTAGTATCTTCATGCACATTTCCTTTTGTGTGTATTCCTTTCCAATTGTTGAGAGCTCATTTGTAATTTCAAATGAATCTATCATCCAAATGATCCATTGTCTCACCCAAGCATTTTAAAGTTTTCAAATTTTGAACAACAATAGATAATTTGTTTTCCTTAATTTGTTCGATCCTTCACAAATTAAAGTTAGTTTATCCCATTTCTTTTCTTTGTTTTGCATGATTTGACTTTATTGAACATTGCTTTGTCCGAGTCTTGTAGAGAATATCCTTGGCCACATTATCCAAGTTGTATCTCTTTCATTCATCATTGGTCCATTCGATTCTTAGTTTTTCAACTAGGGCTGGTCTGCCGACCACGACTTCCTCTCCTTCACCGTAATGACTCTCTTGTAGTCTGTGTTCACTTTCAATATTTGCGTGGCCCATCCTCTATCACTAGCCACATTTCATCATTTAAAGCGAGATAGATGAGCACGCATACGAATTTTCCATCATCAAATTCCTCAATAGTGAACATGGGAATGCATGTCAAATTTGCTTCCATGATAATAACTTTCTTTGTTTTTTTTTAAAAAAAATGGCTTTTGAAAGAACAAGTGTTAAAACTTCTTTGAAAGATTGGAGATCTAGTTCAAGAACCGGTCTGAAAATCAATGAACCAACCGCTCAGTACCACTTGTAGGTCCCAAGGGTGTGAGTAAGGTTTAGAAGGGGTTGAATAAACCTTACCAACTTTTCGTTTTAGTCCTTTTAAAATATTACGAGTTAAATACACAAATAAGTCCTTGAGGACGGCTAAGTTAGTTAACCAAATAGAGTTAGCCACTCAACGGACTTCGATTGAGTTTTGATAGAATAACTCAAAATTGTTTAGTCTAAACCTTAACTTGATTTGTGATGAGATTTTCAAATGGAAGGCTTAACACCCTTGAATTTGGTTTAAGTTTGTTTTAACACTTGATTTTAGCACTTTGTAAATTATCGAGTTGGATGGCAAATTATCGTGCAGATATAAAATGATATGCGAAATAAAATCTTTGAAATGTAAATGACACAATAATTTTTATAGAGGTTCGCAGATGGGGTAATTCTTCTACTCCTCTCTTCTCCAACTCCTGGAGGAATCCACTAAGTATTGATCGAGTACAAAGTGGTTATCGGTCCAGATCTGTCTTGATCACGGTGACTTGATCCTTTGGGACTCGATCTGGAGATGCCTTGTCACACGGTTGGCTTCTCGTCCGACTCGAACTTCTTCAGGCAGGCAATTTGCTACTTGACTCACTTGCTTAAGCTTCTTAGATTTGATCACGAAGCCCTCCAATAACTTGAGACTGGTTCGACCTTGAACCTTTCTACAATCCTCCTTAGAATGTAGACCCCTTTTGATTCTTCAAAAGTTTCCTCTTCAACAGTTTGAAGTTGTCTTTCTTCACACAGTTGGTGTTGGATCGATTTCCTTCAAAATTTAGGCTTGAGGATTTGCTTGAATAACTTGAGAATAAATTGCAGTTACGATTTGAATAATTTCTTGATAGTTCGTGGTTCGGTATTCAAGGTTACCTTTTCTCAAAGTGATTCCTCGGCCTTTTATAATGAACTTTCAAAAAATCGCCCCTGAAAAGATAGGCTAATTTTCAAAAGTCACTTGTGTTCGTTGGCTTGTCTTGTTGCGATCCTTGATGTTGACATTTCCTCGTATTAAATGAATGTTCGGCTTTTTCGAGTCCGACACGAGGTGCGATGCTTCCAATTGGTTTATTCCTTTTGCACGCTTCTAGGATCAACACTTTCGGACATAGCGACATGGAAGTATTACTTATTTAAGTAAGCTTCTTGACTTTTGTGCAACGGATTCTTTTCGATTGTCTTGACTTGACTAGCTTCTCTAACTTCCCCCAGGTGACTTCAAGTTAGCTTCCAATCAATGGATGACTCATCTGTCACTTCAACTTGAGACTTGGCTTCTTGAGTTGACTAGACCGACACTTCACACGATTGTATCCCACCGATACTCCTTGATCGAGTTCTTGACTTCTCCTCCTTGCCTTACTCGGTTGTTTCACAAAATGAGTCTTCATTTCGATCTTGATTGACTTCTTGTATATCCAGGCATAGCTAACTTAACTCGGCTTTGTACATGCCCTATCTATTACAATGCAAATTACAAAGAAAATGGGGTACCAACTTTCTAGTCTAAGTTTTACATGGCATTCATCAAAATCTAAACAATAAATTTCCCAACACCGACCTGGGGTGCAAATCTTAGACACCTTTCACATTTCTTCACTAGGTCGGTCGCGTCCTTTTTAGGGACAAACAAAAGAGTACCCTTGCCGTATTAGTTTGTAAGCCAATGTTTGGCCCCCAGCGTGATTTCCGCATACACCCTCGTGTACCTCCCGGAGTGCGTAATCTGCATCTGTCTCCGATAGGCATCGAAGAAGTGGGACGGAGTACCCATGTTTGTACAAGATGCCATCAACTGGTAAACCGGCGCAAACTGAGTCCGCACGGTTCTAGCTTAGGTCTTGTATTCTAGTCTGAACTCCTTTTCTAAATCTTTGGATGATAGGAGTCATCCAGGTCACTCATTTTCCGCTCACTAGCATGTATCTTTTGCGTATGAAGTGATGGGGCAAGCCACCGGGGTGATGGTAACATCCGCAATCGCCTCGGTCCCCGGACTGGAGGCCAACCGAGCCAAGGCATCTGCTTGCATGTTTTCTGTTCGGGGAATATGTAGAACTTCTATTTTAAAACGCGATAACTTTTTCTTGACCAAGTCCAGATATCGAGCAATTTTTTGTTCTTTCGCCTCGTACTCTCCATTGATCTGATGGACGACCAACTGTGAATCATTGTGCACCAACAGTCATTTTAGTCCCATCGACGCTGCCATTTCTAGTCTGCTAGGAGCGCTTCGTACTCGGCTTCATTGTTAGTCGTTGGGAACTGGAATCGCACGGCCGAGCAGTAGCACTTGTGTCTTAGATCGATTATCACAATCCCGCCGCTCGGCTGCGGTGGAGGAACCATCATCAAACAACTTCCATTCCCGATCTTCAATCACTTCTAACTGGATGGAAGGTGTGAATTCGCCACGGTCGGCCAACACTTGTCCTTTAATCACCGTACGTGGCTCGCATGCAATGTCGAATCCCGGCCGAGCTCGACGGCCACTTGATCATCCGACCTGAAGTGTCTGGTCGGTGCAATACTTGCTTTAATGGATAATTGGTCAGAACCACGATCTTGTGCTCCAGGAAGTACGGACGAAGTTTCCGAGCTGAAATGATCAGCGAGTAGGCCAGCTTCTCCATAGGTGGGTATCGGAGCTCGGCATCATGCAATGCTTGACTTGTATAATAAATAGGATGTTGGATAGAGTTATCCAATCTGATCAGCACCGAGCTAACGGCATACTCGGAGACCGCAAGATACAAATATAAGTCTTCCCCACGGGTAGGTTTTTGCAGTAAAGGTATGGAGGCCAAATGTTGTTTGAGTGATTCGAAGGCAAATTGTGCTTGCTCGGTCCACTCAAAGTTCTTATTTTTCTTTATGATTTCAAAAAGGGTTTGCACTTGTCCGTGGACCGTGAAACAAATCGGTTAAGGGCGGCTAGTCGGCTGTTAAGCTTTGTACTCTTTTGACTGGATTGGGGGTTCAAGATCAATGATAGCTTTTATTTTATCCGGGTTAGCTTCAATCCCCTTTGGCTAACCATATATCCCAAGAATTTATCCGAGCCGACCCCAAAAATGCGTTTTCTCGGGTTTAACATCATCTTATACTCTCTCAAAATAGCAACATTTTATTAAGATCATTAAGATGATCGGATATATACAAAGATTTCACCAACATATCGTCCACATATACTTCCATGGTACGACCTATCATCTCCTCAAACATTTTATTAACTAACCTCTGGTAGGTCGCGCCGGCATTCTTCAACCCGAAGGGCATCATCCTATAGCAGTAGACACCGCGAGCGGAGAAAAATGACGTATTTTCCTCGTCGTCCGGATGCATTCGTATTTGATTGTAGCCCGAGTATGCATCCATGAAACTCATCAGCTCATGTCCGGCCGTGGCATCTACCATGTAGTCGATATTTGGCAATGGATAACTGTCCTTGGGGCATGCCTTGTTGAGGTCGGTGAAATCCACACAAAGGCGCCATTGGCCATTGCTTTTCTTTACTAATACAGGGTTGGCCACCCATCGGGGGTATAAGGCTTCCCTGATAAACTGGTTATCAAGCAATTTATTGACTTCGGCCTCCAGGGCGACCTGCCTGTCGGGGCCGAGCTTGCGCCTTTTCTGAATAACTGGGCGGAACGTCAGGTCGATATTAAGACGATGACAGGCATGTTTAGGATCAATTCCTGGCATGTCGGAGTGTGTCCATGCAAAGACATCGAGATTATTTCCCAAAAATTCAATCAACTCCGTCCGAAATGGCTCTTGGAGGTCGTGGCCAATACGTAATTGGCGTCCCCCATTCTGCCCATCAACGTCGATTGTGTCTACTTGCTCCACTCCACCGTTCCGAATATTTTCTTTTTTACTCTACCCCTCTTTTTTTTTGTAGGGCAGCTCGTCTTGATCGCCTTTGCTCTTTTCCGACTCCACCTCTTTCTCTTTTGTCCTCCATCATCAGTTCCTTTCCAGGTCACCTACCTGGATCATTTTCTGAAACAATCTTTTCTTCCCGCTCGGGTTCAGTCTTCTCCTCCGTGTCGTCCTTTACCGTCCCGCTAGTTTCACCTCGTTCTACCACATTAATCTCTACTAGTCGGAGTTTGAGAGAGCACTCCCGACTCCTCTAGTTCCCCTTGTGGATGGCTTCTCCATCCGGGTCGGAAACTTCACACAAAAGTAATATATTGAAATGGCCGCTTTCAAATGATAAAGCAACGGCCTTCCAATAATGCATTGTACTCCGAGTCGGCATTGATGATTTTGAATGTGGTGATGATGGCTCGCTTATGCGATCCCCTATCTATCGGATGGGCGGTCAACCTCCCCGAGCGGGATTATTCTTCCTCCACCAAAGCCCAGAATCTTGTCATTTCATGGACGAATATAACTATCGTCCACGTTTAACCTCCTCTGGCTCGAACATAGATGACCGACGAGTAGCTCCCGAGTCGATCAAAATCCTGTGAACCCGGATGCCCGGGATCGGTGCGGTAATGACCAGAGGATTGGAGTGTGGGTGGACCACCTGGTCAACATCAACGTCGAGAAGATGAACCGCTGTTGGTTGGCCTTCTCGATCTCGGCCAACTGGACTTGCCTTTCGCATGGGCGGCCTACCCTAATATCGGCTTTCTTTTTCGATTCGAGCGGCTATCCTCACCACATTGGTGTTGATTCTATTTACACTTTGGACATCATTAGGATCTCCCTACCTTGATTTTCATTCGGCGCGGTGGTAAGGAGAGCCGATTTGTTAATCGCTCCGGGTTTACACTTGGAGTGAGCGCTGTGGGGCGGTAATTCGTGAATGTATCTCCAAAACCACCCTTCGAATGATGCGTATGATTTCCCTAATGAGGTCCCCGCATTCATCGAAGATCATGGCCTATCGATTTATGATAGGCACAATATCGTCGTGCATCGATTTGGCCGCTCGAGCCTCAAAGGTGGCGGTGGAAACAAATTCGGACCAGTATCTCGTTCCAAATTCTTTGAAGGAGTGTGGGTCAAGGTACTCTTCAAATAAGAAGAACAACCGCACTCGCACTTCTGGCGAGCCTTATATCCGGTGGTCGGGTTCTCCGAAAATGGCACTGAATCCCGACCCCAACCCAGTAGCAGGTTCTTTCTTCCCATCCTTCTTTACGCCCCCTATCTTATGCTCGGGGCATTGACTTGCCATGGCCTCCTCCGTGCGGATGTGGTGTTCCACGCGGATCAAAAATTCCTAATCGAGGTCGCCCCGATTCATTGATAGAGTAATTAAACCATGTCTCGGGGGCAAGACCAGGCCCGTGGCGGCAATCGAGAATGGCATCGTCGACACTTTGGTTCCATTTCTTGAACTTGTTTGTTGAATCAACGATATAACTTTTTAAGGACTCATTATTTCCTTGTTTGATATTTATAAGGGAATCCTTTGGTGCAGCTCGGACTTTACAGGTGAAAAAAATGTGTTGTGAATGCGGGGCCAGGTCGCCTAAGATCGAATGGACCGCTTGCGGCGGGGTCTGAACTAACGATGGGCTCGGTCGCCCCAACGTCAATGGGAACGCCCTACGAGAGAATGACATCGCTGGGGTCAGAAAGTTCCATCCACGCTAAGTACTTGTGGATGTGCGTTGTGGGGTCGGTCTTCGTTATGGGGAGGTGCGGGGGCTTGAGGATTTATATTAATATTTAGTGGGGGTTGAGTGGGTGAGTATTTACGAGGGGTAGAGGAGGTGCTTGTGAATTGGTGGTGGCAAGCGTTTGAGAAATAAGTTGGTTCATCTGCTTGTACAAAAAAGTAGGATTGGCAATCAACTGGCCAAAGGGAATAAAGTTGTGCTCCCGCCTTTGGTCGGGGGCACTTTTTGTCCATTGTTAGTTTGGCGGTTTGATTATTTAGATGTTGTTCCTCGGTTAGACGGGCATTTCGTGATTGTTGACTCATCTTGTCTACTTCAATTGTCCACTTCAAAGAGGTTAAACACAAGTTTTACTTGACTTTACGTGTCTTAGCTTGGAATTTGGATGACCTAAACGGGCCCTCCTTCTAGCGCCAATTTTTTGACGTGCGTCTTGGTCAACAAGCAAAAAGTATATAAAGATGTGCTACGTGGAAATGGAAATGAGCCTCGATTCAGGGCTAATTCTACCTTTTTATATATAACTCCGAGCCGAAAGTTCTGTCGGTTTTTCTTACAAACAAGTGTTTTCTCTATTATTTCTTTCTTTTTTTCCTAATAAATGAGACCCTATTTATACCCATCTCATTAGTGGGCTTTTTAATATCCACTATTACACTTAATACTTAAATAATTAAAAGGGGACACTTGTCCTTCTTGGCACGCATGCGGGCCAAGTGTTTGCCACTTGTCGACTCATCCGGTTGGCGTGTTGACAAGTGTCGGCTTATTTATTCATGTTAATTATATACTTAGCCTTTCTTAATCGGATGGTAATCTTTTTCAATTTCCCTCCAAGATCGCTCGGCTCGAACCGAGCCCAATTCATGATGTCATCGGTCGGTTCTTGGCGTCACCAGGTCGGTCCGCTGGCTGGTGCATGGGTCCCATACCTCCATGTGTTGAATGGCCACGTGGATCAATTTGGTGCCACGGCTAATCGGTGTCATCATGTTTGGTTCCACCATCAAGTTTTTTTTAAGAAGGGGCGATACACGTCCACATGTTTTGTTTTATTCGATCATGTTGCATTGGATTTTGAGCGATACTAATGCCTCGAACTTATGTCGCAATATACAACCTTATTGGTCCATCCAAAGAATTCAAGGAATTAGAGAGCTTGGATTATCTTAAGCCATAGTAGTTCACTAGTACCTTATGCCATTGATCCAAACTCGGTTTTTGCACTTGATTTAGCTATAACTAATTTTTCTTTTCTTTTATCATTCCATGTAACTGAATTTCCCTTGTAAATATGTGCATTAACCTAGTGAAGACCTTCTATCTTCCACCAAACCTACATAATCTGAATTAATGTATACTTCCAAGTTATTATTTGATTTTTCTTGGATAAAATCCCTTTGTGTGGCCTACTTTTGGACATTGTAATGTTATCTTATTGGCCCATTGTTTGGCTTGCCTATTTACTAAACAATTATAAGCCCACTTATGCGGCCCATAGCGGCTGCCCCACTTGATTTAACCGCTTGACTCCAAGGTCACGAGTTTCGGACCACGACACCCGAGTAGTCACTCCGCGGACCTGTAATAGTTGATCCTAAGCCTCACGTTTTACTCACTTGATCTAAGCCATCCATTACCCTTTTAAAAGACCCTAACCCGAAACCTTAATTCATTCTATCTGTTTGAACTTCTCTCACTCTCAACTCTCTCTCTTGATCCTTCTCTATGAGTTTTCTAGTTGATCTCCTCTCATCGGATTTTTGTGTTAACCCTTTGTGATTTTTGTAGATCCGAGTGTTCTCTACCTTCGTTCATAGTCTTAGTGTGCGAACTTAAGTTGGGTGAAATCTAGGGTTTTTACTCGGGCTGGGTTTGGTGCGATACTTTGTGTTTTTGGGTTTTCTTTGTGAAGATCCATTGTGTTCTTGAGGGGCTTGTGTTGGCATGGCTTTGTGGAGCTATTTTGGTTCTCTGGGTGCTTCATGGTGACGTAGTGGTTTGGTTTCAGTCCCGAGCCGATCTATTTCAATATCGGTTTTAGGGTTTTCTCCCAACTATATTTTGTTATATTTTATGTTTACGTAATCTTTTATTTCTTGAGTCATACAAGAATCGTTTGTATTAATAAATTATTGAGTTTGTATTCGATTTGTTCGTTGTGTATTTCTTTTAAAGGCGGATGGGTAGATACCCAATAGCGGTGGTATCGAGCACCTATCCCCCTCGTGGTGGGTTGGTGCTTACAGTTCTTAAGCTTTCTTGGTGGTTCGTGCACGGTGAACTATTTTTGTGGTGAAAACCTATAACTTAGCTTATGGTAGTAAGACTCTCTTAACCCTTCTTTATCTTCTCAAGATATGTCTCTCGAAACCCAAGCATACAAGCCTCTTGACCACCGCATCCTGTGAGTGCACTTTGGAATCGTGAGGTGCTAAGGAAATCCACCTTGTGGTATTGTGATCTTTCATTACTATATGCTATCTTACTTTGTGTTGTCTGTGATCATATCTTGCTTAGTGTTGATTCTTTGTGGCCCATTATATATAACTTCTATTGTGTTCTTGAGATAAATGTGAACTTTGGTGTTTCTTGAATCTGTTATATCCCGAGTGATATACTTTATGTATTTTCTTGAATATGGTTGGTGTTTCGTTATCATATGAAACTCTATAATGGGAAAACTGGTTTTCTATTTGGCAACAAAAATGAAAGGTATCCTGATTCAACCAAATGTTTTAAAGTTGTTGAACAAAAATATATTGATAAAGATATCTGAGATCAAGTTTGAACTTGATGAGTTTGCTAACTCATCCATAATCCTGAATTTATCCGATTTTATTTTTAAGAAAGGTTGGCAAGTTGTCAAGTGCCATGGATTTGTGGAGAAAATTGGAAGAATTTTATATCAAACTTCTTTACCTTCCAAGCTTTTTCTACTTGAAAAGTTTTGATTCAAACTAGACTTGACAAAGGATATGGATGAGAACTTGGATATTTTTACAAAACTTATTCAGGATATTAAACTTCCTGGTGATAAAAACATTGATGATTATTCTCCCATTGTGTTACTAAATGTTATCCCTGACTCTTCTTGTGATGTTAAATCTACCATTAAGTATGGTAGAGATCAAATTACCTTAGATTCTATGATTAATGGTATTAGGAGTAAAGAACTTGATCCGGAAATCTCTAAGGACAATAAATAGGGGCCGGAGAAGTGATGCATGTTAGGGGAGAAGTTAGAACAGGAAAAATGGGAATAACAACAACAAAAAACTCTAGTAAAGAGAGATTAAAACAGAGGTATGTCTAAATCTGACGGGGAATAACAGGAAGTATTATAATCGTGGGGAACATGATCATTACATCAAAGAGTGTCCTAAACCTATAACAATCAGAATCATAACTAGAATAACAAAAATGGTAACCAATCCAATGATCATGTGAATTTGACTATTAACATTGGACATATGGGTGATGTACTTATGGTACATGAACGCATGATTATGTGAACTTTGTGCCTTCAAACTCTTTATGTGAAACTGAATGGCTTATTAATTATGCATGCACATTCCATATGTCTTCCTTCGAAATTTATTTTCTACTTATCTTTTGAAGTCAAACATGGTTCGGTTTCTATGGCAAATGAGAAAAAAATGCCAAGTGTTTGGAATTGGTGATATTTGTTTAAAGTTTGATTATGGATATATAATGACTCTTAAAGATGTAAGGCAAGTTCTGATGTATATAATGATCGATTTCTGTATAGTGTTGGAATCGATGGGCTAGAAGGTAGGTGGGGCAAGGGTATTATGAAAATCAAGAAAGGACCCTTGTTGTTAAAGCTAAAAAAGAAGAAATTTGTATGTTTGATGTGTTGAGTCCATTTTACGATATGCAAAACTCGTGAACAATGTGAACTTTGTTAAAGAAAATAAGACTAAAATCGGCATAAAAAGCTAGGACACATAAGTGTTAAGGGTCTTGAGATTTGGCATAAAGATGGATGTTTTGACAATGATAAATTGACGTGTGTACCATTTTGTGACTCATGTGTTTATGGTAAACAACAAAAAGTTAGTTTCCCGACCTCTTCTTATCCTAGACAATCTGTGTGCACTGATGTTCTTGAATATATTAATGCGATGTTTGGGGTATTTCTAGTGTTCCCACATATAGTGGGAATAGTTATTTTCTATCTGTGAGTGATGGTTTCTCAAGAAAAGTGTTTATATTTATGACGAAAAATAAGTCTAATGTTTTTGAGAAATTTCAAATTGGAATGTCTTGATAGAAAATTAAACTGGAAAAAGATTAAATATCTTAAAACTAGTCGGTTGGAATTCTCAGAACCAACACATTGATAAACTTTCTCAAGAATCTAGGATTGTAATGAACAAATTAGTGCCTTACACCCCTCAAATGAGAATGGTTTCTTTGAGAGAATGAACAGAACTCTTTTGGAAAGGGTGAGAAGTATGTTAAACTCCTCTGGACTTTCCAAACGGTTCTGGGTGAAGTTGTTCATACATCGCCTACCTTTTATAAATAGATCCCCATCCTACCTTTAATGGAGATATATACTAAACTTAGTGTGGTTTGGAAAACCTATGGATTTTTCAAATTTAAAAATCTTTGGATGTTCACTTTTGTACACCAAAAACATGATAAACTTGATCCCAAGACCATTAAAATGTGTTTAGCGGGATCAAAGGGGATGAGTTATTCTCGTAGCTAAATGCCCAAGTCGGGCGGTTTTGGGGATACCTGATAGGGTTAAAGTGCAGATTGTGGTCTAAAACTAAAAATGGTTTTAAAGTCATTGTTAGCATGGATGTGGTTTTTAATGAATTCCCCTGCCTTATGCTTCTAAATCCAATACTTGATTTATTTAAACCCCACTTGCTCCCAATAAGATGGAGCTTTCTAATTTGTCTCCTATTGTTTCTACCGATGTTTCGATATCAATACAATTGATCATGATAATGAGAATGTTGAGTACTGTGCATAATGATACTAAAACTGTGAATAATGATTTGCATGATGATGTGCATATGATTTTCCTCCTATTGACATGCACAAATCATGTTAATGAACATGAGTATGAGAATGAATTGGATGATTATGTATTAACTAGGGATAGAACTAAGAGAAGTGTTACAATCCCTAATGTTAGGAAATTTATTTTGTAGATTTTGATGATACCATGTAAAACTTAAACTAGGAAGTTGGCACCCCAATTTCCTTGTAATTTGTATTGTAATAGATAGGGCTGGAAAAGTGAGTCAAGTCGGCCTACGCCAAGAAATACAAGAAGTCAATTGCGGATGGATTGAAGACGATGTTGTGTGTCGTCACCGAGTATGGCCAAGAAGGAAGCAACGACTCGATCAAGATGTGTCGGTGAGGAACAAGCGTAAGAAGAGTCGGTTAAGTCAACTCAAGAAAGCCAAGTCTCAAAGTTGAAGTGACGGTTGAGTCATCCAATGACAAGAAGTCGACTCAAGTCACCAGGGTAAAGACAACAGATCTATTCAAGACAAACCGACTTAGATCCGTTGATTAAAGTCAAGAATGTTACTCGAGAATAGTAACATGTCAAAGCTGTCAGTGTAAAGTGTTAGTCCCAGTTTTGTGCAAAAGGAATGAACCAATGGGAAACACACTTGCACCGTGTGGATATCTGCAATGATGTGAAGGCAATTAATACGAGGAAATTTCAACATCAAGGATCGAGACAAGACAACCCAGCGATCATAAGTGACTTTTGAAATTATCCTATCTCTTCAACGAGCAAAATTTCAAAAGTGCACTATAAAAAAGTCGAGGAATTTATTGAGAAAAGGTTACCTTAACAACCTGAACCAAGAACAAGCAAGCAATATTCAAGCAATTAACCCGCATAATTCTCAAGTACATTCAAGCAAATCCTCAAGCACGAAACTCAAGGAAATCGATCCAACACAAAGTGAAGGAAAGACAACTTCAAATCTGTTGAAGAGGAAACTTTTGAAGAATCAAAAGGGTCTACTTTCCAAGGAGGATTGTAGAAAAGTTCAAGGTCGAACCAAGATTATCAAGTTATTGGAGGGCTTCGTGATCAAATCCAAGAGCTTGAGAAGTGAGTCAAGTAGCAAGCAAATTGCCTGTGAAGAAGGCGAGTCGCAAGAGAAGTCGGCTATGTGACCAAGGTTGTCTCTAGACTGCTCACCACATTGTAAACGGATGCATTACATAGTGGATTCCTCCAGGAGTTGGAGAAGAGAGAATTAGAAGAATTACTCCATCTTCGAACCTCTATAAAAATTATCTGTGTCATTTATTTTTCAAGACATTTACATTTACGCATACTTATATCATATATGCTAATAAAACTCATATTTGCTATCCAACTAATTAATAACCAAGTGCTAAAAATCAAGTGTTAAAACAAGCTTAAAACAAATCAAAGGGTGTTAAGTCTTCCAACGATAAAACCAATACAACCAAGTTAAAGTTCGGGTTAAACAACCGAGTTATTCTATCAACAAACAGTATCGAGTCCGTTGAGTGGCTAACTTAGTTGAATAACCAACTTAGTTGTCCCTCAAGGACAAAGTCGTTTGAGTTAACTCTGTTATAGTTTTAAAAGGACAAATCGAAAAGTTGGTAAGATTTATTCAACCCTCCTTTCTAAATCTTACTCACACCCCTGGGACCTACAAGTGGTATCGAAATGGTTGGTTCATTGAGCCTTCCGCACTAGTTCTTGAACTAGATCTTTATATTTTCAAAAAGGTTTTAAACACTTGTATTTTCAAAATCTTTCATTTTTAAGAAAAGTTATTATCATGGAAGCAAATTTGACACGCATTCCTATGTTCACCGTTGAAGAATTTGATGATTGGAAAATTCATATCTGAGCTCATCTATCTCTTTCTACACGATGAAATGTGGCTTGTGATAGAGGATGGGCTCTGCAAATATTGAAAGTGAACACGGCACAATAAGAGCGATTGCAAATCAAGGAGAAGAAGTCATTCTTTGAAGCAAGACCCGACCATGGTCGAAAAACCAAGAACCGAGTGGACAAATGAAGATAAAAAGACATACAACTTGGACAATGTGGCCAATGACATACTCTACAATACTTTGGGCAAAGCAATGTTCAACAAAGTCAAATCTTGCAAATCTGCAAAAAGAAATCGGAATAAACTGACTTTAATTTGTGAAGGATCGAAACAAATTAAAGAAAATAAATTGATTATTTATTCTTTGTTCAAATTTGAAAATTTTAAAATGCTTGCAGTGAAACCATGGATCACCGGGATGCAGTTCATTTGAAATCACAAATGAGCTTTCAACTCTTGGGAAGGATATACACAAAAAGAAATGTGTATGAAGATCCTAAGAAGCCTCCCAAATTGAATGGGAAATGAAGACTATGGCTCGAGATATTCCATGGACCTCTCAGGACATCTAACCATGAGCTATTCTCGGACCTCAAAGCCTATGAGTTTGAGTGAGAAGAAAAGAGCAAGAGGAGACAATTGTACCCAAGACAAGCATTTGCACTTATAGTCAAGGATGGAAAGAGATCTGAACCAAAGGAAGCCATAGACCAGGAGGAGATTGCCCTAATGGTTAAAAGATTCAACAAGTTCTTTAATAAGAACTATAAAAGAAACAAGGGTGAAACCTCCAGAGGAGACATTCGGCTCCTCTAAGTCAAGGAAGATAGGCTACCTAAGAGAGTCGAGCATCAAAGGGTTGAATATCGCAGAGCCGATAACCCAAGAACAAAAAGAGTTGATCAAAGAGCCGAGAATCTGTGTTGGAATTGCGACAACCAGGACATTTTGTAGTTTATTGTTCCTATCGACCACCAACAAATATTGGAATGAAGAGGAATGAAAGGTCTTGAGAGAAAGAAGACAGAAAAGAAGAAAGCCATGTTAGTTCTTTGAGGCTCATTTGAGACAACCAAGTTTAAAGAAGTAGGAGACTCGGAGAGTAGTGAAGCGACTACTCAAGTGACTCGAAGAAGAGGCCATGATCTCGCCTTATGGCTAAAGAACAAGATCAACCGGATCAAGAAGATGAGGTACACTCTAAATCATCTCATTCATTCAAGTGATAGTGATTGTGATACACACACTTCATCACCCACTGATCTTTATGATTCATTAGGCAAAATGATGAAAGATTTTGAGCACATAAAATCCTCACACACAATTCTAAATGAGGAAAACAACCAGACTTAAAAGCCAAAACTCACAAAATGACTAAAGAGCCGAGTACTCTGAGTCACATAGGCCGATGAGAACACAAAGTCAAGGCCGAGAATGCCAAGATCATAAGAGTTAGTTAGCTGCGATAGAAAAGAGAGAAAATGATCTCAAAAATGTGATTGCCTCATTTACAAAGGCCTCCAAATCATTGGATGATCTTATCATGAGTCAAAAGAATGTGGAGATAAAACAGGCATAGGATTTAATTCCTTTATGCACAAATCAAACTCAAGAGTGATTTTGGAAAAAGGATCTTCAAGCAATGAAGCATCTCAAAAATCCAAAACACCAAATGTTGCACCCGCATTCACTCCTAAGCACAATCACAAACAAACTGGCCTTGGATATAAAGGAAAGGAAAACGACCCGATTGAGTATCTTTGAAAGGACAAGCGAGAAGAAATCCGGCCCGAGTTCCTCAACAAACTCCAAAAAGCAGAAAATACTCTGTGAAAAACAAACAGAGCTACCAAAAACCCTTAAAGTTCCATCGAGAGAAACACACATGATGGGAATGGTAGAAACTATCCAAACTATACTTTGATTGGAATAATGTAAAACATTAGCAAAGACCTATGGAATACAAACCCGGATGGCAAAGACCTAAAACTCAACAAAGGTCATTCCAAAGGCAAAAGAGCTATTATCGGCACACATATACACCCAAGCACCACACTCGGAATTATCACAATTATCCCAAGAAAGCAATTGCTAAAACACACACCAGGTATACGGACAAAAGAGACACAATTATATGAACCTAAAACCCCAAGCAATTTGCTAATGTGCACTATGATTATGGCACGATAGATGGCAACCTCTTAGAGTCAAGTCCTTTGGCTATAGGTTGGTTGGATCATCTTATAGCACTAACCCCTCACGACCCAGGCAAGTATGGGTACCTAAAAACTAATTTCCTTGATTGCGGTTCAAGGAATAGCTGAGTGCTAAGGAACCTGGTACATGAATAGTGGTCATTCCCGGACATATGACAGAAACAAGCAAAAATCACAAGATTCAAGGAGATTAGAGGTGCAAAAGTCATATTTGGAAGAAATGAAGCTCGGGGAAATCAAAGGCATAGGATCTATCAAAAAGAATGGATTGGAAATCACAGGATGTTGCATAGGTTGAAGACCTCAACTTCAACCTCATTAAGCATCGACCAACTCGTGACAAGGGCTACAATGTTGGATTCAATATAGGAGTGTGCCGGATCAAAGATGTTGAATCAAATGAAATAGTGCTACAAGGATCAAGGCGGAAGAATATATATGTGGTAGATTGGTCTCTTCTACACCAATCACTTGTCTGTTAGAAAAGAGCACAAATGAGTCAAGTTGGTTGTGGCACAAGAAGTTGTGAGTCATCCGAATTTCAAGACAATCAACAAGCTTGCAAGGAGTCATCTTGTGGAAGGATTGCGGACTCGGTGTACAAGAAGGAAAGTGTATGTGATGCATGCCGGATGGGAAAGCAAATAAAATACTCATTCAAAGACAAGCCAAGTCCTTCCTCAACAAGGATATTACATCTCGTTGCATATGGATCTATTTGGTCCATTGAACTAGCCAAAGATAAGTGGAAAGAAATACACCTTAGTGGTGGTAGATGACTATTCAAGATATACATGGACAATCTTCATGTGCAAAAAGAAGGAAACTTTGAAGAAGTTACCTCGGTGATGAAAAGAGTTCAAAATGAAAAGAGCCAAACCATTATAAAAATAAGGTCGGCAGAGGAACCGAGTTTGTCAATGGGATAATAACTCGATATTGTGTTGAAAATGGTATTGCTCATGAGTTATCTGCGCAAAGAACTTCCGTGCAGAAATGGAGTAGGCTGAAAGAATGAAAGAACTCTCAAGGAAGTCTGAGGACCATGTTAGTCAAGTTTGGATTGCTAAGAGATTTTGGGGGCTGAAGCCATTAACACAACATGCTATACTCAAAATAGATGCATGATAAACAAGCAATTAACCAAGACTCCATATGATATTTGGACAGGGAGAAAGCCAAATGTTGGATACTTGAGAATATTTGGATGTAAATGCTTTATCCATAACAATGGCAAAGATAATTTGAAGGCTTTTGATGCTAAAGCTGATGAATGTATCTTTTTGGGATACTCAGCTGAGAGCAAAGCCTATAGAGTGCTGAATAAGAGGACTATGGTCACGAAAGAGTCTATCCATGTGGTTTTTGATGAACCTAATATGAATGGAGAAGACATTAAAGAGTTAGATGATAAGTTTGAATCACCAACTATACTGAAGAGTCCTTATATTGAAGCTAAAGTGAGAGCAAGCAACCCGGATGAAGATGAGATAGCTAAATCTCAAAGACAATTTGGAAAGTCTACAACAATGAAGATGAAAGAGTGTTCAAGACAACTTAGTTTAGCCGCGAGACGGCTAAATCCAATGAGACTTACTCCACCTTGATGTGAGATGGTGAGAGACCATCCACCGAATTAGTTATTGGAGATGTTAGAGATGGCATTAGAACCAGGTCTAGAGCACGACATGAAGCAATGTTCACTTGTTTTATTTTCCAAATAGAGCCTAAAGATGTGTCTCAAGCATTGGATGACACACATTGGATTCAAGCCATGCAAGAAAAGTCAATCGGTTTGAAAGGAACAAGGTATGGGAATTGGTGCGGAGGCCAACCCATAAAAATGTTATTGGCACAAAATGGGTTTTCAAGAACAAGATGAATGAGGAAGGATCTGTGGTGAGAAACAAAGCAAGATTGGTAGCAAAAGGGTATTGCCAAGAAAAGGGTATAGATTTTTATGAAACATTTGCTCTGTTGCAAGATTGGAAGCAATAAGGATGTTTCTTGCCTATGTTGCACATAAGAACTTCATTGTGTATCAAATGGATGTGAAGAGTGCATTTCTAAATGGACATTAGAGGGAAGAAGTCTATGTTGAACAACCTCCAGGTTTTGAGCGAAAAACTATTGGAGATAAGGTATATAAGCTCAAGAAAGCATTATATGGATTGAAACAAGCACCAAGAGCTTGGTATGAT
Organism: Rehmannia glutinosa; assembly: GCA_016081115.2. NCBI lineage: Eukaryota > Viridiplantae > Streptophyta > Magnoliopsida > Lamiales > Orobanchaceae > Rehmannia > Rehmannia glutinosa. The sequence continues at coordinate 192,361 of JABTTQ020001025.1, read as the reverse complement.
ATATTGTCCCAATTTCTAACGACAATGGATTCACCAAAGACAAAGTTGATAGAACACTCTTGAGAATCCAAGATGGAGAGAGTATACTTTGCTTGTTCAAATATATATGGATGACATTATTTTTGGATCCACAAACAAAGAGCTATGTGATAAATTCTCAAACCTCATGCAAGGTAAATTTGAGATGAGTATGATGGGAGAGTGACCTTCTTCCTTGGACTTTAAGTCAAGCAATTGAAGGATGGAACCTTCATAAGTCAAACAAAATATACCGAGAGATTTGATGAAGAAATTTGGTATGGAAGAGAAGTCTTCGTGAAAATACCAATGAACACATCGATCAAGATGGACATGGATGCGGATGGCAAGGTCAGTAGATCAAACCCAGGATATAGAGCGCTCATTGGATCATTGCTCTATTTAACGACAGCGGGCGGACATCACCTTTGCAAGAGGTGTATGTGCAAGATTTCAATCTGCGCACCAAAGGAGAGCCACATGACCGCAACTAAGAGAATCATAAGGTATTTGAAGGGATGCCAGGAAGTTGGCTTATGGTATCCAAAGGAAGGTGGATTCAAGCTTATTGGTAACTCGGACTCGGACTATCTTTGGATGTAGAGTTGACGGAAAGAGTACTTTAGGTACATGTGAAATGCTTGAAAATAGATTGGTTTCTGGTTTAGCAAGAAGCAAAACTCAATAGCCACATCCACAAACTAAAGCGAGTACATAAGCGTAGGCGCTTGTTGTGCCCAAGTCTTATGGATGAGACAATGGTGAGAGATCATGAGATTGAAGAAAGAGAGATTCCAATTATGTGTGATAACACCAGTCTATTGCAATCACTCAAAATCCTGTGTTGCATTCAAGAACAAAGCATATTGATGTCGATATCATTTCATAAGAGATCATGTTGAAAAGAAAGACATCACCTTGGAATATATCTCAACCGCGATAAGCGGTTAGGCGATATTTTCACGAAGCCTCTATGTGAATCAAGGTTTGAAGAACTCAAGAATGAGTTAGGGTTAATTGAGTGAGTTTAAACTCGAAAACTCAATCACAGAGAAAGAAGATGAGAAAATAAGAAGCGAGCAAGTTTCACACATCGGCCCAAGTGAAACCGCTTTATCGAGAAGTCAATTGTATCGAGTTAGGCGGCGGTAAGTCATTTCATGGGAAGAGAGAAGCGAGTTAAGTCACTTTGGATATAAGCTAAATCATTTATGAGCTAAGTGACAAAAACGCGATCGTTTTAAATGAGCGGGAATGTTTAAGGATGACGTCGGTAATAATAATGACAAAACGATAAAAAAAAGTCTGCATAAAGAAGCATATGATTGGATATAAATGTTGCCGCATTAAATGCGATGAATTAAATGCGCTTTTGAAGTCTTAATCTGAGCCGTTGATTTCGATCAAAATTTCAAAATCCGAAATGTGTCCTTTCACGTCCCTTATATACGAAAGTTATTTCTCTCACTTACGCAAAATGTTCATCTTCAAGCAAAAGCAAGTTTTCTCTCTGAACCCTAAGTTTTCTCAAGCAAGTTTCGACTTTTCGCTCGGTGAAATTCTCTAAAAATGGCACCAAAGTTAGACTATGTTAAGATCTCTAAGAAAATCCACTCGAGTGCTTCGTGGATTTTGATGGGATGATAAAACAGCAGTCTTGATGAAACCCTTGTTCGAAGATAGTGAGATGCTAGAAAAGTCAAGTCTCAAGGCTTTTCTAACCATGGAGTACTCGCATACCTATCTCGAGGAGGTAGCGATGTTTTATGTTAATGCAGAGTGCGGGACGAAGAAATCAAGTCTTCTCGTCCACTGGCAGGGACATAAAATCGGTGCGAATGAGCTTGTTGAGCACTAATTGTTGTCGTCGAAAGGCATGAAAGAGATATTCGAAGCTAATGTCGACTTGGTTGTTGCATGGAAGGAAGTAGCCAAACTCGAGTGTCTTTGGCGATCTATACACAGACAGACAAGAAATTCTTTGAAGGACGACTATCATAAGGCGATGGATGTCATCCCCAAATGCATCGACATGAAGTTTGGCGGCTTCAATCGGCCCAAGACTAAGCCGATCGTCATGGCCGCAATCATGCAAGGGAAAAAGGTCAACTGGCTGAGTTTGTCTCACAAAGACTGCGCGAAATGTTATGAACAAGACCTTTAAGGAGGATGGGTCTTTTGGATGCTCTCTTGGTTATGGCCTTGTGATTGGCCACCGCTAGAAGTGAAGGGTGTTGCTCTTCGTCATGGCAAACCCTTCCATGTAAACAAGAAGATGTTTAGGGCAAACCTCTCGGTGCCCGGAAGAGAGCCCACGCAAAGAAGACGATACTAGTGAGGGGGAATCGGTGACCCAGGGACACAAATGCGCTACCCCTCCCCAGAAGAAGAAAGCTACCCCTGTGACTAAGCCCAAGAAAGCTCCCCTTACCCTACAGTAGTCCCCTACCCGAGCGTGAGACTCACTGCCCCTACACAAAGAGGGCGAGAAGGAACCCTCAATCCCTTCTCAAGTCGCAAAGAAGAAAGGGGCTGCCAAGTCAAGAAAGGCGGCTCCCTCTAAGAAGAGTACCCAAGTCCCCATCAATGATGAAACTATCAATCGAAACCGAAGTCCCTCTGGTTCATCCAAGGAAGAGAAGACTGGTTAGGCGGTCTCGAGTTGGAAAAGACAGTTGAATCTGCTACTTAGCTGGAGAAAGAATCGAGATTCTTTGGTAATCAAGAAGAAGCGATCTCGAAGTGATTGATGAAACCACCAAGTCTGCGATGATGATCAACGATCCGGCGAAGACCTAGTTGTGCGAAAAACAGATGAGGAAGAAGAAGCGGTGAGACAATCGAGCCTTCATTTGAAAAGGTTGTCTCTCCTCCTGAAACAAATGATGTTGAATCGAGAAAGAGCAAGTTCTCTTGCCTCCAATTCAAGAAAGGAGAGAAGGAGATGATGATGATGACATAATCATGTACTCCCCAATTTATCCGGACATCCAGCGCCGTTTACAAGAATGGAGGGCATGGAAGGCTGGATCACTCAAGGGTACAATTCACTAACCCTGAGTTTATAGATGAAGAAGAGGAATTGTTGCGATTCCTTGGCGTTGACGCTTTGTTCGACGGGCTCGATGAAGAAAAATGTATGGACATCCTTTGAATCATCAAGGAGGAAGAAAAAGAAAAAGTAGTCGAGGAAGCTCGCGCATTAGAAAAATCTAAGATGTGTGAGTTCACGGCACTCATGAGCACACTCACCCACATCTTGATGTACTCTCGGAGAGTGACGAAGACATGGACCCCATTGTTGCGACCAAGAAGTTCACATTACAAAGAGACTCTAAGGACTCCCAGGACAAATGCACGAGCAACAATTACTCGAAGAGCCGGAGAATCGTCTCAATCATCACCCGCAAACCGACCCTGGGAGTGGCACAAAGACATTTCCTCGATTGTTGTTGCAGCCACGTCCCTGTACACTCGAGAGGATGGAACCAAGGGGCAGCGATGAAACGGGAAATCGGGCACCCAAGTTGAGCCAACCCTTGAAGAAGGTGTGTTACCACCTACCCTGGTAATGAGCACTCAAAGGAAAAAGCCACGAGTCGGAGCCGAGTGACCCCACTGTCGATCCTCTCAAACCCGGTAAGCCACCAGTGGGGAAGCTCTCTCCACCACAAACAGGTTGGAGGTTGATGTGGAAGACTCAACCATGACGCAAGGAGGCGAAGTAAAAAAGAAAATGAACCTCGGAGAGTGACATTGTGCCGAAGCTTGGGCAGTTGAGTCTATCCCAAAGTGTCACCGCTGAAGGCCAATGACACTTCTAATAGTCGAGGCACATGATGGTGATGCCCTGTGAGTTAACACTGGGGCGGTGAAAGTGCAATCTGAGAGTTGAGACTCATATGGATGCCAATGTAGAAGACCCTAAGACGCTTAAGACTATCGAAGGGAACACAAAAGGCCTCGCAGCAGTTGAGTCTACATCTTTGGGGTATTGAAGGCCTAAAGGAGGTTGAGACTTCCCGGGTAATGATCAAGGTACACGTAACATTCCTCTAGTACATAGCGTTGATGCGAGAAAAAGAGATAAGCGCACTTCATGATTCCCGGAAAACTTAGACACGTCCTTTTGGGATCGAAGATGAAGCCGAGTCCACTCCGCGTGCGAGATCTTACGGACCTAGCCGAGGATGTTCTCAAGACTAAGAGCCAAATAAGTGAGAAAGCGGCTCGCCAAAAGTTCAATTTTGATGATGAGCCAACTCCACAAGTCTCATCATCATCCGATGACGCCGATGATACAAATGAGGAAGAGGTAATTCATTTAGCAAAGTCTACCGAGACCGAGGAAGTCATGTTAAGACAAGCGAGGCTCGGTCACCGGGCAACCCATCATAAATGCCCCCACTGAACCGAGTCATTTGCGCGCAGGCTTTCACAGCTGCAGCAGTAACGACTCGACTCAACTCAACACAGCTCTCCCAACGTGAACATTGCCGATGAAGGTGCCGCAACAGAGTCATTGAGAGTTAACTCCACTCAATCGCACCAAGGGACTACAATGAAGGGACGAGATCCAAATATTCCCTATGTGCGTGATGATGTTTTTCAAGACGTGTTTCCATTCACCCAGACTGCATGCATTCGAAGAAGATTCACCGCTAAACAAAGAAGATATATTATGCGAGAAGATCCCATTATTCCCACGACACGATTGTTCCAAAGAGACTTGATTTACGACCAGAGTGGCCTCGCGCTCGATTAGACCAGGCATACAAAAATTCATGAAGTCTTCAAGAAGATCTGCGAGGAGATTGAGAAGATTGAATGACACCAGTCTCACTCGACTTATGCCTGGACAATCGCGATGCCACTCTCACAAATGACTTGAGAGGGATCGTGGTATGAATTCGGGACTGACACAACAAAGATCGCAGTGCAAATCGAGCAAGGACACTATTTCAAAGCATTATATGGACGAATGCTCGTATGGAGTGCGGACAACTCCTTAATCAGCAGGATGAAGGATTATATTGAAAGAATAGCTCGATCTCACAAAAATGATATGGAGTTGTTGCAACATTTTCATAAGAATGAGATCCTCGGACTTGGAAAGGCGGTGAATGACAAATTCAGCCTACTCTTGGCTAAAATGAAGATTTTGAGAGCCGAGTCTAAGGACATTTGATCGAAGATTAGAACCGCAATTGATGCAAAATGACTCGAGCACGATTCAATGATAAACAGACCGGACTTTCTTCTTGGAAGCATGTTCCCTGGGGTCCCTCTATCCTTTGATGATGCCAAAAAGGGGAAGAGGTGTCCCTAAAAGGATTGAAAGAAGAGAAGTCAAGAAAATGCAGTGAGATAAGTTCAATGCTAAGAAGAAGGGTAAAGCAAATGAGGGGGAAAGTTCGAAGGATTTGACGCCGATGTTAGCCGAAACCCCCAAAGAAGGTCAAATTATCGCCTCCATCCCGAGCAAACTCCCGTGACCCTACCATTTGAGCACTCTGCTCACCAATGTCGGAGAAAAGAAAAATCATTGAAGCGGGGTTTGAGGAGTTCTCTAAAAAGCGGGATGCCCGCATTCGGAAGTGCTAAAACAAGATGGTGGTCTTCCGGTTGGAGAAGATCGAGGATGCGATTCGATAATGGATCCGAGCCTAGATCGGTTGAAGAATTCAAAACCCTTGAATCAAAAGGCTATTTCAAGGAATGACACTAGCCCAAGCCTGGGATTGTACTTGGGAGAAAGGTCTAGTATTGTGTGAAGAACTCAAAAGCGGCTGATCGCTCACCGTAAGCGAAGACTCCGTGCAAAGACACACCCGGAGAAAGTGGAAGAAGTGGTGGTAGAAGAGGTTCTCGACCTCGACCAAAACCCAAAGATGTTAAATATGTAGATCCCAAGAAAGGGATGATCTACTGGGTTGGGTATGATGAATTAGCCAATCACTGGAAGTGGCAAGAAAGAACGTGGAGGCGATAAGAAGATAAAAAGAGGAGAACGAGAGGCAAACTCGTCAATGGATCGAGAGGAAGTAAAGGGATGATGCTTCCAAACGGGCCTATGAAAAGAAGAAAAGAAAGGAAGAAGAAGAGAAGAAGAGGAAAAGAGCTAAAGAAGACGAAATTAGAGAAGAAGAAAAGTCAAGAAGGAGGCGGCGAAGACATTGAAGTGTTTCGCAAACCCTTCATGTAAGTCTTCTAATATACTTAGTGAACCTTTGTGTAATTTTTCACTTTGTATGAACTCTTGTATCTTAGCTTAGAGATATGTATTGCTCGATAAATGATGCTATGATACCAAATGTAAACAAACTATGTAAAGGACAAGAATGCTATGATCAATAAAACGATCTATTTCAAACATACATTCTTTGTTACTACATTGTCTCGTATGTACTTTTGTTGTTTATATTTTGTTGAATTTATTTAAGTTTTGGCATCATCAAAAGGGGGAAATTGTTAGGAAATTTATTTTGTAGATTTTGATGATATCATGTAAAACTTAAACTAGGAAGTTGGCACCCCATTTTCCTTGTAATTTGTATTGTAATAGATAGAAATGGGAAAAGGTGAGTCAAGTCACTACGCCAAGAAATACAAGAAGTCAATCATGGAATGGATTGAAGACTATGTTGTGTGTCACCGAGTATGGCCAAGAAGGAAGTCAAGGACTCGATTGAAGATGTGTCACCGAGGAACAACTGTAAGAAGAGTTAGTTAAGTCAACTCAAGAAAGCCAAGTCTCAAAGTTGAAGTGACAAATTGAGTCATCCAATGACCGAAGGTACTCAAGTCACCTGGGGTAAAGATAGCGATCTAGTCAAGACAATCGACTTAGATCTGTTGATTAAAGTCAAGAATGTTACTCGAAATAGTAACATGTCAAAGCTGTCAGTGTAAAGTGTTAGTCCTGATTTTGTGCAAAAGGAATGAATCAATGGGAAACACTCGCACCATGTGTCGAGATCTGCAATGCTGCGAAGGCAATTAATTTAGGAAATGTCAACATCAAGGACTTGCAGATAAGACAAGCTAACGATCATAAGTGACTTTTGAAATTAGCCTATCTCTTCAACGGGCAAAATTTCAAAAGTGCACTATAAAAGGTTGAGGAATTTATTGAGAAAAGGTTACTCTTGACAACCTCCAACCGCGAACAAGCAAGCAATATTCAAGCAATTAACCCGCATAATTCTCAAGTACATTCAAGCAAATCCTCAAGCCCGAAACTCGAAGGAAATCGATCCAACACAAAGTTGTGAAGGAAAGACAACTTCAAATCATTGAAGAGGAAACTTTTGAAGAATCAAAAGGGGTCTACTTTCCAAGGAGGATTGTAGGAAGGTTCAAGGTCGAACCAAGATTCTTGGAGGGCTTCGTGATCAAATCCAAGAGCTTGAGAAGTGAGTCAAGTAGTAAAGCAAATGCCTGTGAAGAAGAAGTTCGAGTCGCAAGAGAAATCACCATTTGTGTGACCAAGGTCATCTCTAGACTATTCACCACGTTGTAAACGATCATTACATAGTGGATTCCTCCAAGAGTTGGAGAAGAGAGGATTATAAGAATTACCCTATCTTCGAACCTCTATAAAAATTATATGTGTCATTTATTTTTCAAAGATATTTACATTTCTCGCATACTTATATCATATCTGTGATAAAACTCATATTTGTTATCCAACCGATTATTAACCAAGTGCTAAAAATCAAGTGTTAAAATAAGCTTAAAACAAATCGAAGGGTGTTAAGTCTTCCATTGATAAAACCAATACAACCAAGTTAAAGTTCGGGTTAAATAGTACCGAGTTATTTTATCAACAAATCTATCGAAATCCGCTGAGTGGCTAACTTAGTCAATAACCAACTTCGTTGTCCCTCAAGACAAAGTCATTTTTTGAGTTAACTCATTATATTTTTAAAAATGACTAAAATCGAAAAGTTGGTAAGATTTATTCAACCCCCCTTCTAAACCTTACTCACACCCCTTGGGACCTACACCTAATAAGTTTGCTTTGATTTTCACATGACATCTTATGTGTTTAATTCTATTAATAGTTACGAGCCTAAAACATATTTTGAAGTCATGAATTTTGAACAAAACAGTGTGAAATGGTTAAGTGCTACGCATGATGAAATGACTTCATTGTATGTTAATAATACTTGAGTTCTTGTTCCTAGACCTGGTATTTGCTCTGTTGTGGATTGTAAATGGTTGTTTAAGGTTAAACAAGAAAATTAGGTGTCAAATATAAGGCTCGATTAGTCGCTAAGGGTTTTGCTCGTAAGGAAGGGATAAATTACACATAAATTTTTGCTCATGTTATTAAATTTGTTACTATGAGGAATTCGTGATTGTGAAAATTATGATTGCATTGGTTACACGTTTAATTGGAAACTTAAACAATTAAATGTGAAAACCGCTTTCCATCATGGGATTTGGATGGGAAAAAATTATGAAATATCCCGAGGCTTTGAGGACAAATCCAAACCCAATTATATGTGCTTGCTCAAGAAATCCTTATATGGTTTGAACAGTCCCCACAAAAATGGAACAAGAAGTTTGATGAGTGCATGCTTGCTTTAAAATTCAATAGAGTCGGTTTGATCACTTGCTTGTATTTTAAACTTGATCTTTGAAAAACCGTGTTCTTGTTGTTGTATGTGGATGACATGCTTTTAATTGGCCCTTGTCTTGAGATCGTTGAATATGTTAGAAATTGCTTGTAAAATTTGACATGAAATATCTTGGTGATGCCAAAAAGATCTTAGGCATGAACATCGATAGAGATATAAATAACTCGATTATTTACCTCGCAAAGATCTCTTATACTAAAAAATCTTGCAAAAGTTTTCTATGGTTATGCGAAATCGATAATGTTCCTCTTGCATCTCACTTTGTGCTAAGTAATGATCAATCTTCCAAGATTGAAATTGAAATGAATTTATAAAAACCATCCCATATACTAATGTCATAGGTTCTCATGATGTATTTGATGGTCGAAGATACAAGACCAAATATTTCTTATGTTGTTTCTTACTTAGTAGATTTATGTCTAATCCTGGTATGGTACATTGGAATCTTTGAATCGGTTGTTGAGATACTTGAGGTATTCTCACATCATAGTTTAATATTTTCTAAAAGTAAAAATGGCATAGTCTTGAAAGGATATGTTGGCTCAAACTATGCTAATGATTATGATAATCGGAAATCAACAAACTCTTATATTTTTACTTTGTGTGGATCTTGTATAAGTTGAAAATCTCGATTACAACACATAGTGGCTCATCTACAACAAATCAATATATGGCTATAATTGAGGCATTGAAAGAAGCTTTGTGGCTAAAAGGTTTAATTTCTAAAATTGGTTTTTTTGAAATAAAAGGTTGTTGCATTTTCTCGATTCTCAACTGGAATTCAGTTTGCAAAATTCCTATTTTCATGTCGAGCTAAACACATTGATGTACGTTTTCACTATATAAGAGATATTGCTTCAAAGATTTAGTATGTCTTGAAAACATTGCATCCGAATACAATCCCCGCATATATGCGTACTAAGTGTCTAGTTTGCACAGTTACTTACTCTTTGGGAATGACAAATTATTGTGTGTTTGTTCTTTGGACTAAAAGTTGGACAAATATTTGATGTGTGCTTATATTAGTCTAACACGCACTCGGCTTTTTGTGCTTGTTGGTGTCTTTGAGTCATAACTTACTTAAATGCTTGTTATGACAAACTCCTACCTAGCTTCATGTGAAGTAGGCAAAAGGCAATGATGATGACTGGAAGTTTGGAACCCATTTATGTCTAATTGAATCACAATGAGCTAAAGGTGGAGATTGTTGTGTTATTGGCCCATTGCTTGGCGTGGCCTTTTACTAAACAATTGTAAGCCCACTTATGCAGCCCATATAGCAACCAGGCCCACCGGATTTAACCTCGACTCCCGGTCATGGGTTTGGACCGTGGCACTCGAGTAGCCACTTTGGCTGACCTTGTAATAGTTGATCCGGCCCTACATTTTACACACTTGATCTAAGCCATCCATTACCCCTTTAAAAGGCCCTAACCGGAAGTCTAATTCATTCGATCTATTTGAACTTCTCTCTCTACACTCTCAACTCTCTCTCTTGATCCTTCTCTCGTGAGTTTTCTCTCTCTAGTTGAACTCCGATCTCTCGTCGAATTTTTGTGATAACCCTTTGTGATTTCTATATATCTAAGTGTTCTATACCTTTATTAATGTCTTAGTGTGCGAACTTGGGTTTGGTGGAATCTAGGGTTTGGTGTGATACTCAATGTTTTTAGGTTTCTTTGTGAAGATCCAAGGTTTTTAGGGGCTTGTGTTAGCATGGCTTTGTGGTGCCATTTTGGTTCTCTCGATGCTTCGTGGTGACGTAGTGGTTTGGGTTTCTAGTCCCCGAGCCGATCTACTTCAATATCGGTGTTAGGGTTTTATCCCAACTATATTTTGTTATATTTTTACTTTACGTAATCTTTTATTTCTTGAGTCCTAAAGTAATTGTTTGTATTAATAGACTATTGAGTCGTATTCGATTTGTTTGTTGTATATTTCTTTTTCCGAGGTGGATAGATACCTAACAAAAATAGGATATATGCTTTGAAGATGTACATTTCTCGAATTGTACATGGATTGACTAACTTGTGTAGATATTTTATTTCAAACTCGATTACAAGGCATTTCTCCACATATACTAGTAATGTAGTTACTCCTCCCAAGTCAAGTGTTTAACTAACATAGCGTGGTTAACTTGACTCTGTTTGTAGCCCATTCCCAAAATTGCTTCTATAAAGCTCACAAATCATGCTCTCGGGGATTGTTTTGATCTATACAATGTTTATGTAGCTTGCATCTTCTTTACCGAAATCCCGAGGTATTATCATATAGATTCATCCTCAAGTTCACCATGTGGGAAGGCATTTTCATGTCAAATTGATGTACAATCCAACACAAGTTTACTTTGTTAAATATTACAAATAGCTCAAACTTATTGTCTTACGCTTTATAGTTACACCCCTCAATTTTTTTAAATATTACAAATAGTCGAGACGAAAAGTTGAGGCAATTTATAACATTTGGAAAAGTCAAGCGATGTAATTGTAAAATATTTGATGACGTTGGCAAATTTCGTTAGGTCAACTGACGGTTGTGGACCTTGTGGTAAAAACGAAATTAAACCTAAGATCAGAGTTTCGTAATTTTAGAATTTCTCTATGTTTTTTCTAGTTACCTCGACCCCAGGATATTTTTGTAGTCATCTCTATTAATTATGAGCAAAATATTATGCATGATCACATTGACTGTTGGATGTATTTTTGAATAGATTATTGATTATGATTCAATATATTATTCATGACTCACTGGGTTTTTAGAGAAGTCTAAGAAAAGCTCAGTTATTGAAAATAATACGGAATGCGTTCATGGATGGAAAATAGATCACCATACCATTGATATTATTGATGGTAAGTGGCACTTTGAGGACAATTTATTGTGGTTGTCGTTCACAATAATTCAGTTATTGATCTTATAAGATTTACATTATTTGTATTAAAAGTAAATAGTGTAGCTACAACATTACCAAAAAAAAAAAAAAAAAAAAAAAAGGAAATATTATTTGTCATCGGAAAAATTTGAATTTTTCAACTTTGCAATCTAGATTTTTTGGGGCACTTTACTCCTAAAGTCCATAAATTTTTCAAATTGCCACTTCTGGGTCATTTCTGGTGAAAAGGTTTACCAGAATCTCATAACATGATGTGTATGCTTGATTTTTAAGGTGATTATTTGGATTCCAGTGATGTGCCTGTGATGAGATTACTATTGAATGTTCTACCAAAATTGGGTTGGATGAGGTAATTTGAAAAACTCGTGGATTTTAAGAGGTAAAGTGTACCCTAGTTCATATGGCAAAAATATTCTACTCAAAAAAATTTATTAAGAAGCATTTTGCTTAGCTTTTGAGTGACAATTGGGAAAAATTGAGAGACATCAGACAAAAGTTGCTTGGACGATGAGAGCTTTTTACTGAAATTTTAATTTAAATATGTTATAAGTCTAAAATATTATAATAACAATATTCTAAAATTGTGAAACGTAGAAGATGAAGCGCTAATGACATAACTGGTATGCGAGAATGAGATGAGAATAAAATGGACATTCCTTGATTTATTCCATTTCACATGATTAACATAGTTTAGTAATAGGAATATCCATTTACATGGAAATCTCTATTACCCAAAGCGAGGAGTGGGCATTCCACCTCTCCACCATTAGTTTAACTAGTTTAAATCGTAAAGAATGACTCTAATTTTGGTTTTAATTAAAATTGCTCTTTTAAAAATGGCTAATGATATAGGGTATAATCTAAATATTTGAAAAGTAGTCTTATAAATACAAGAAACTAATAATTTATAAATTAAATATGAAATATATTCAATACTTTAATTAAATCATAAATCATCGTCAAATTCCATAAATTCCATTAAATTTGAAGTTAACTTTAAAAACTTTGATATAAAACTTTCTTGTTGATTTTTTTTAGTCTTAAAATAAATTGTTTATAAAATGTTTTCAATATTTAATAAATCATAAATTCCATTAAATTTGTATAAAAACTTTGATATAAAACTTTCTTGTTTTTTTTTAAAATAAATTGTATAAAATGTTTTTCATATCAATTAAAATAAAACATAAATTAAAATAAATCCACCTGCGCATAATATATTTGATATAATTTTGTCTAATAAATTCTATTTAATAGTAATTTGATATTTAAAGTTATTTTCCTTCATTACTATTATCCATTTATAATTACCAATCAAGATATTCAAATCAAGTAAAAAATTGTCATTCCATTCCTTTTCTTGATACATACCGATTATAGGATAAATCATTGTATCATTCCTTTTCTATCACCATTTCATTCCCTAATTCACTTTATTACTATATGATTTTATTCATGCATACCAATCATGCCATAAGGCTTTGATTGCTTGTATTTTCATTTCCATAATTCTCATCTTTGAGAGAACAAATGTAGGAGTAGGTCTCTTTGTCGACCGCCGCGACGAATCTAATCCGCCGACGGATCCCAACCCAATCCATCTCGGTGTATGGGTTAAAACTCCTAATTAAAGAAAATAAAAAGAGTTACAAGCGGTTCGACCTCCCTAATAAACCGCGAGCACCTCCTCTCTGTCTCCACCGTCCAGCACCCTTTGCCTTAACTCCAAACCCCAACTACTTTCTAATATTGGCGAAACAAAATCCCACAAAATCGCTAAAGTTTCTCTCAAAGTTCCATAACCTAAAAAAGGTACCAAGGAAAACGTAGCTCCAAGGCAAAGGTTAGTAACTAGACACAAACAACCAATTCGATAACTTTGAACCCAACAAAACCAACAGCCCTGAAACCACCATTAATGGCACCATAAACCCTGAAAGCCTCCTCAATGATGACTACGTTTTCCACCATGAACACAACTTTTTCTTACACTCCTCCATTACACCCCTCAGTAAACTCAACATATGTATGAGTGAATCTTCAAAATCCACAAAGATTATATGATTTCTTGAATTTTGATAACCAAAATTACTTTTTGCTAATTCGTAAAACTTTAAAGAGAACTTATAGAAAGAATTATAAGAAAAAGGAAAAGAATTATCAATAATACTTTTTAGCAAAACACTAATACCTTTCAATAGGACTACTAACTTTTTTTTATTAGAAAAATTAATACTTTTTAGGGAATTACTAAAAACCTTTCGGGAAAACTATTATTTTTCGGGGACCTATTAATACGTTTCACAGGGACTACTAATATTTTTGACGGAAAACTAATACTTTTTAGAAGGACTATTAAATATTTTCAAGTAAACTACGTACTAATATTTTTCAAATGGACTATTAATATTTCTCGGATGAAAACATATTACTTTCCAAATCACTCCAATATTATAAAAACTAATATTTTTAAGTGAACTACGTAGTAATACTTTTCATAGATATTGATAATACTTTTCGATGATGGTTAATACTAGTCCCTAAATATTACAAACATGTCACTGCTAATAAAATAAAAACACCACCAGGTCGGTTTTGAGATCCGCTCTAACGGATCTTGGCTCATTAGACCCGTCGACAAGAGTTTTTATCAAATTGTGAACGCGGCATTGTTTGTGAAAAACATAATATTTTTTAGGTGGTCTTATATGAGACCGTCTCATCTTAGTTTATGAGACGGATCCAAAGAAAACACAACAAATATGGGTTTTTATTGTATGGGTCTTGGTTGAAATTCTATTTAAATACATATATGATTAATCTCATGGATAAGACCGTCATACAGATCATACAGATGCTTGCTTCTTTTATTTATAAAGAAAATCTCATTTTTTACCAAAACTAACTCAATTTTCTTATTTTTTTCTAAACCCTAAAAAAACTAAAAATCCTAAAAATCCAAATCAATTAAAAATAAACCCAAGAAACAAAATAAACCCTAAAAAATAAATATAAACCCTAAAAAAATAAATTCTGAAAAAAAAAATCTTTAAAACTTTATGTAAGAAGAACAAACGGATCTAAATCAAGTGAGACCGCCTCACGCAAAGTTTTTGCCATATTATTGTTTCCACGAAGAATCAACGTCTCTAAAATATTCTCTATCAAATCATTACAATCATTATTCTTTACAACACATTCAACTTTCACTGAAAAAGAAAATATCGCTATTCTCTCATAGAATGAAGGTGGACCGAACGAACAAAACAATCTCAACCTAATCTTCTGTACGTTTGCTCCTCCTTAAACCAGAATCTCAAGATTATCCTATTCTCAATATCAAACTCTATGAACACAAGCAATGCCAACTCAGATTTGCTAGTTTAGACTTTAAAGTGGGAAGAAAGCAATTCAATGAAAAATATTTGAACACAATTTCGGATTAACCCTTACGAACATAAAGAAACAGAAATCTAGCGCCATCAATGTAATCCGAAAATCAAACGAAATGACAAGCTACAGATTTCAGATTTATTAACTCTACACAAACGGCGATCCACAGATGACCAGTCAGTGCAGTCATCACTTATAGAGTCTATGGAAAGACATATTTACACCATCGCAAAACCCGAACATTTAAAGGAAAATCATTCAAGAAAATAGAAACCTATCAGAGATTCGGGCGTGGTAGATCAATTAGTCCTGGTCTCGGGCTCTTCGAAGTTTGGATCTTTGGCATCAATGGCTTCCTTCTCGGCCCATCCCATCTCGGCCCGCGAGTAGCCGTCGCCGGCCCACGTGAACTTTCCACCATGACCGCCTTTCTTGGGCGATCCGATCATTCCCGAACCCGATTTGCGGTCCTTCTTCACTTCCGGCCCGTTGGGCTTGCCGCTCATTTTGGAACCTTTGCTCTCGTTCTTCATCTTCCTGTGAATCTCACGTTCTGTTTTTCCGGTTTATATGATGGATTGATGAAAAGTGGATTTTTATATTGTGGGAAAGGGTGTTGAAAATTGAAATGGTGCGATGCTGTGGACTACTTTTTAATTTTACATGATTATTGACAAGGACTTGGACAAATGGATAAGAACGAGCTCATTTTTATTTTTGCTTTGTTTGTTTCTTGAATTATTATATTATATAAAATAAATGTTTCTATTCCTATAACAGTATTTAAAATAATCCAACGATCATACTTCCATGTTTTTCTATATATGAAAACTTATCTTATCTCCACTTCTTTCTTTTCTTTTTTTGGAAACCATCTTATCTCCACTTTTCCACATAGGGTACTTTGGATCTGTATATATTAATAATGTTTCCGGTTAATTAAAAAGAATCTCCTTTAGTGAGTTTTGAATATTTACAAAATATTCAGCTAACTTTAAAAATTTAAAAAGTATCCCTAAATTTGAGATAGTAAAACTAACGAAATTTGTGTAAATTCGATAATGTCCTTAACATAATTCCTTAAAAAAAAAAAAGAAATGAATGGACAAAATTACCTCATCTAGTTTGGAACTTTTCTTTGGTTTATGGAAAATAAAAAAGGTGGAAATTATTTACTTTTCGTAACCAGAGGGGCTATCTGTAAGATTTTGGGGAAGATTTTTGATGCTATATAATTTGCAAGAAATTGAAACAATTTTTTTGTGTCTTTATTATTTATTCAAATTTCAATTTCTATTGTTTACTTATTGTATATATGTTTATAATAGTTGGTGATATATATAAGTTATAGAATATTTGTAGTTTATGTTGAAATTGAAACAATTTTTTTGTGTCTTTATTATTTATTCAAATTTCAATTTCTATTGTTTACTTATTGTATATATGTTTATAATAGTTGGTGATATATATATAAGTTATAGAATATTTGTAGTTTATGTTGAAATTGAAACATTGTAAGTTATAACAATTGGTACTATTTCTTTTATAATCTTTTGTGAATAGTAACGTAACTTTGACTATTTAGAGAGACTAGACGAGAGCACTAAAATCTATTCCTTATTAAAATGACAAGCACTAAAGTCTGTTTTCTTGTTAAAATGACAATTTTGTGCTGATGCATCTTGTATATTATTTTAAATTAAATTGATTTTTTTATATAGAATTCCAAAGTTCTCGTTGCAAGGAGGGGGAAAAAGTGAGAGAAAGGAAACTAAAAGCGAAAAGCTTGTTATGAGAAATAATCAATTTCATTATTAGAAGAATATTAAAATCAAATAGAAAGATCAAAATTGTAAAAACATACAAAATCACAAATCTATATTGAGTTAAAACATAAATGTATTTTAAACTTGTACATTAGAATCAAAAAATTGCAACAGCGTTGGACAAATTATGTATCCGTATATGTCACTAATCTTCCGATATTTGGTCATCTCAATTTTCTATACAAAATGCCCATAATGGGGCAATTTATTTGAAAATAAAAATCGAGCAACAGAAAACGCAAATCTACCACCTATTATAGGGAGGAAAAAACTACCACTTATTAAAGGGATGCAGAGGGTTGGCCCTCAGGGTAAGGACAACGGCCTAGAGCCCCGATTTTTTAACAACAAAGGAAGCTTGTATTTTCATAACCTTTAACCAGGCCAATCTAGTGACATAAGTTCCTCAAGCTAACTAGGGAAATTCCTTGCTCCCATACAAAAGAGAGATAGGATAAATATGCAAATTGAGCAGTAGCATCAGCAGTATAATTAACAGTTCTCCTAATATGATAAAAAAAAAAAAGGCAGGAACAAAATTAGATAAAAGTGAATCAATCTTGGATGCCCATTTATGAACATGACCTCTAGTTTTCCTAAAATCAGCACTACTTGGGCAGATAACAAGGAATCCGACACAATGAGATGTAAAAACAAGCCAACCGGTTGAGCCCGCTCCGGCCCTTGGAAAATTGCCCTCAACTCCAGCTTCCAACACACTGTTAGGATGTTGAATTCGCTTACCAAAAGCCATCACTAATTTCCATTAGGCCTGACTAGTGGCTAGCAAAAAATAGAGTTGACAAGATCCCAAAACAGGAACATGGTGTGCTTTGAGGTTACTCTGAGACGGGATGTATTGTATATACTAGTAATTTAAAAATGCGTTGCAGCACGTATATTTTTATTTTTATATTATTTGTTTATAATATCTATTAACATGAACTGGTATTTATTAATTTATTTTAATAGTAATATTCGCATAAGGTTATTAAAAAATATTTATTTATCAATATTATATTTTCAACTATAAACTTAAATGTCTAATTCAACTCGTAAGGAATTATCCCTCAATTTATGCATATCTCTAAATTATTGTTTTATATATCTCTTTCTTTCTCACACACCTCTCTATAAACAATTATATATAATTTGTGAGACATATATTTTTATATTGCACTTCTACTATTGAAAAAAATGAATACTTCACATTGTTAATCAAAAATGTAAATGAGATATTATTCAAAATAATATGGTAGAAAAATCGTGAATAAAATGTAAAATGAACTATTATGTCATTGATATAAACGTTAGTAGTATTAACATAAATTTTACAACAATATCATAGTAATCCATTAAAAACTTACGAACATAAACATGATAAAACTGAAACAGGTATAGAAATAGTACAATTGATATCAATATTAATTCTTTGACATTTATTTTCAATAGATGTATGTAAACCCTATGAGTTTTCTCATTTTGATCAACAATGGATTGATGTGAATCGCTCATCAATCAAAAGAAATGATAGAATACACTGGGAAGTTTGACAATCCAAAAACTTTTAACTGGGAAGTTTATTTTAAAATGTAATATCAATCGATTAATCCTATATAAATTATTATATAATTGATTTTACAGCAATTTATTTAATGGCATTGGTTGACAATATAATTATTAATTATCATATATTGAGTTAACAACACATTATTTTCGTTACAAAAAATCTTTCTATTGACTTACCAAAGCAAAACACCGTCAATTTTAGATAACTCCAAAACATACATTGGTCGCTAGATATTGATTATTTCATCTTCCAATATTGATTTATTGATTTACCAAAGTAAAGCACCAGCAATTCTATGATTGTTTTCTAGAGTTATAGTTAATAAACTATAAAAAAATAATAAATACTAATTGATTACATATACCAATTAAGTAATTATATGATTGATTTTATAGGACAATTGTAGTTTTGATTGATCATGTCAATTACTTAACGTCAATTTGATTAGTTTTATAATCTCATACCAAGATATGAAAGAGATATGTACAGTTTTCAAACAATCAAATATTTGTTACCATTTTTAATTTTGTAAATATTTTAATTAATTATTTTTCTTAATTAAGGTAATATATTGTTGTCCAATCATAAACTTGTGCACACTTGGAAATAAATAAAAAAAAAACTCCCATTGACAATTATTGTCTTTTTTTAAGTTAATACATTTTTTTAAATTGATAAATCTTTAGTCATAAGGTACGATTTTCTTAATTTTTATTAAACTTCTTGTCAATTATCCGTTGTGTGTAGCATAGTCAAATTTGATTAAAAAATATAAATAGATACTCTCGTTGTTTACCAAAGGCTTAGTTCTAAAATTCTTTCAATCAATAGTTGATGCTATCTATTAATTGAATAAATACAATAATGAATAATTATTGTATCTATAGTAATGATTACAATCAATTTATTGATTGTATAGAACAATTATAGGATTGATTATAGAATATTTAAATTTTTAAATCTCAAAAAATATTACAATCATAACCGAAAAATAATTAGCCAATAAAATATTTATGTTACTAAAGATTCTTGCCATTGATTTACCAAATCAAAGCACCACTAATATTGGATAACTCCAAAACATGCATTGGTTAGGATAATATTTGATTGATTTGTCCAAAACTGTATATCTTATTTTATATCTTTTCATTTTTAATTCTTTTTTATCTGATTGAGTTGCCTTAGTTATGTCATATATATACTAATTTTATTCGATAGTAATTAGAGTTATTAATTATTCTTAATTAAGTAAATTATCATCAAATTTAACATCAACGTTGATCGTGGACCAATTGGAAGATAATTCATTTTTCTAGACTGAACTTAATTAGTATTTGTTTACACTTATGAAAATACCAATATTTCAAAAACAAATATAGAAATAAATATTGCAACAACAATTGAATCAATATGAAATAAAAATCCAGACATTCCTTCAAAAGCATGATATAAAAATCAAACATCTTATTAATAATAAAATATTTTCAAAATCATCCATAAAAAGTCCATAATCCAAAATCAATTTAAATATAAATGGAATTTGGCGTGAGAAAAAATATTTCAATCAATATATGAAAGAGATATATACAATATTTTCGAGCAATAAGTATTTGTTACCATTTTGAGTTTTATAAATTTTTCAATCAATTTTTCTTAAGCTAATACATTGTTGTCCAATTATACAATTATACTCCCTTGTAAAATGGGAAAAAAAAAAATGCCCCATTGACCAATTATTGTCTTTTCTATTAAAAGGTAATACATTATAAATTTTCTAGATTAATAAATCTTTAATCTTCAAGTGCGATTTTCTCATTTTTTTCTTTAAACATCTTGTCAATTATCCGCTCACATAGTATTGTAATTAATAAAATATTAATAGATATTGTATATGAATAAAAGTACAATTAGATACCGCCAATTGTTTTACCAAGACTCAATTTTAAAAAATTCCAATCAATAGTTCATTGTATCTATAAGATTGATTAGAAAAATAATAAATACTTATTGTATCTATATGATTAAATATCATCAATTTATTAATTGTATATAACAATTATAATTTTGCCAACCACGTTGCATGAAAATCATGGATTTCTCTTGCTTTAATCCGACTCAATATTGTCTTACATTATGCCTTATAATTGCATAATTTTTTTCTTTGTGTGTACCCTTGATAAAATTGTTCCAAAATTTCATAGGTATAGGCTGTTGAAAAAAAAATATATTAACAAAAAAATCTCACCACTAAATAAACATAAGATATCGCGAACTTATACACACACACACACACACACACACACATACACACACACACATATATATATATATATATATCTATGAGTAAATACTTACCAAGCGAGGTTTCTTTATATGTGACTTTGAGATAATCAATCGAAAAGTCGGATTCTCAACAACATTCACCTTAATGTCATCATTGTCGAATCATCATTTTGTTTGCACATGTATTAATTAAATCAATCAATTAATCATTTAATTTATAATTAAACAAAAATATCATATATATGATTTAAACTATAATATATTACCCGAATCGATATCAAATACATGTATAGTCGGGTACACATCGATTCTTTCACATGAATCATCATTAGAAAATATTAACACATCAACAACGTGGTTGGCACCATAAGAGAAAATCAATACTTTACCATTTGAAATTTCGTTATCATGGACGAATTTGCTCGATCCATCCGTAAAATAGAATACATCATAGGGGCTGACCATTTTGACCGTCCAAGTGTGTCCGTTCACATTATGCATGTCACAACTTAATGGTGTAAGACCATTAAATTGATCTTTAATTTGCATGGAAGACGCCGACACAAAAATTTAATGTAATTACAATTTGTAATGAATTTCTAATTGAACAATATAAGAAGCCATTACAATAAGTAGATAGAAGTTTATTGCGAATCAAAACTATAAAACTAATAACCAAAAAAGATGTTGCCGAATCAAAACAAAACAATAATTATCGAATCAAAACTATAAAACTAATAACCAACAAAAAAATATTGTCCGGATAGAAGTTTATATATATGAACAGAAAATGTATGTTGACACAAAAAATGTTGACACGCAATATATTGACAAAAATATGTTAGTATGAGGAATAATAAAAAAATAAACAAATCGTACAAAAAAACAACTTAAAACAATACAACAAAACTATCAAGAATAATCAAAAAAGAAACTCAACAAATATTGTCCATACAAATCTACAATACAATTTATATAAAAACTCTTATTTATTGCGAATTCGAGTTCAATATTGTCGGTGTTGGCGGGACACTTGATGAAAATAGAAATAGAGGGGAACGTAAAGATGAAGCCATATTTGGTGATTATGCTTCGAATTTAGGATCAACAATATCAAAGTGTTTCTCTAATGCAATTTAAGTAGTATAAATATAAGAGGATTTAACATAAACAATAAGTCCAAAAAATCTCGAACACAAAATCAATTATTAATTTAATGGTGAAGATACATAAAATCATAATTCGTCTATTATAACTATTATTAAACAATTTAGGAAAGTTTAAATAGTCATCGATATTTAAAACTTGATTAATTAATATTATATTGTACAAAATTGCATCGACACCATTGAAATAAATAAACAAAGATATTTGATGAAGATGTGATGTATAGAATCAACACATCATTGTAATATATATTTAAAAGAGAATTGACATATACTAATATCAATTATGGTGAAATGCTATTTATAATTTTTAAAATCTATATATTATATGTAGATAGAATTGATACTATAGACTCACTTTTGGTATAAAGTAGGAATAAGATTTCCAAATCTCCGAACCGTCCCGCACTGCACACCCCTAACTTTGATTGCGAGTAAATAAGATTCCTATTGATCCTTAAGTGAAATTAGTTCCTAACAAAAGAGAAGTCAAATCAAAGAGAATATGCTAAAAAATTAGTAGCATTATGTATGTGGTGAATCACACAAGACCCGACCTTGCGTGTTCAATTGGCATATCAAGTAGATTTACTAGTAATCCTAGTAAAGAACATTGGAAAGAACTAAAGAGAGTTCTCGAGATATTTTAAGTTAACAATAAATTATGGCTTGTACTATAATTGTGTTTCATCTACACTTGAATGTTATAGTGATGCAAATTGGGCGGTGACAAGATTGACTCTAAGTCAACTAGTGGTTGGTTGTTCACTATTGGTGGTGCCATCGTTGTTTGGGCTTCAAAGAGGCAAACATGTGTTGCATATCCTCTATGGAATCCGAGTATATACCAGTGTCAACCGCTAGCAAAGACATTGTATGGTTCGAAGAATCCTTAGAACGATTTCGTTTATAGACCCTAAAAAGGGTCGTACTACTTTGTTTTGTGATAATTAAGGTGCGATTTACAATACAAAGAATGAGAAATTATCAAGCCATTGCAAACATATTGCTATGAAGTATAATCATATAGAAGTATGGTTAAGAAAGAGAAGATTGTGCTTGAGTGTTTTCTAACAAATCAAATGTTAGTTGATCCATTAACTAAACTTTTATCTAGTGAAAAGATTATAAAGATCATGAGAGATATGGGGTTGTTACCAATTAAATAATGTCTTGATGGAAACTAACTCTATCTTAAGATACAAGTCTCACATTTGTCATCTTATGTATGGGAGTGAAAAAGGCAATTCAATATTAGACATTGGTGAAATAGAAACTAGGATATATTTCAAGTTCATATCTTAAAAATAGTGGGGTCCACTATTTTGAAAAGTCCCAAGTCGATCTATGCGGTTTATTTACCATAACAAGAGTAGGTCGTATGTAAAATCCTTAATAGACGTATAACATTGTGGAATGTGTTATAGACCTTCTTGATGAGTCTACCTATACAAGTAGAGAAGTGAGAGGCCGCTTCTTATGGATTACTCGGTAAAATTCTAGAGTACTTGTGGAAACCAGATTCAACACAAGACCCATTACAAAGGTCTTTGCAAAGAACAAAAGGAGCAAAGAATCAACATAGTGAGAATATGTATACTTAATGTTACATAATTAACCATAAGTTAAAGGTTCGTCCACTTCATGGCTATTCACTATGTAAAATAAGTTTTATTTTTATTTTTATATGTAAATAAGTGGGGGCTTATTGTATATATTTACATATTATATTGGTGTCCCACATTAGTTTTTGTGTTGTATTTAATGAGTTCCATATTGATTGCATCACTTTTTAGGAGACACTCTCATTTAATGTATTGTCCCACATTGAATGTGTATTAACGTGTGGAGATCAACTTTATATATAAAAGAGTATAAGTTTGGTAAGTCAAATGAAGCTTTGGAACTTCCTCCTTATTATGTAGGAAACACCAAGCGAACTTTCTAGTTTTAAATTTGTATATATATACATATCATAAATAAATAAATACATAAAAATAAGGGAAAAGAGGGAGGGAGACCGAGGCCCGAGATCGACTCATCGATCCCGAACGAGCGGGGCCACCACGCTGTTAAAAACATTTAAAACTTTAAAAGAAAAGATGTGTTTTTTATTAAAGAAGACATCCCGTCGAAGAGTTGGAACTCTTTGAGGCGAGCCTTTGGAAGTCTTTAACTAGACTTCCGATTCTGAGAAAGAGTTATGAAATAATAAACATCATTTCCGAGTGTTCTTTCTTCTTACTTTTTGCCTATTTTATTAATATACAACTTGTGATTCTTGCTCGAAAAATTCTAAGAAGTGTAATCTTAGAATTTTTCGTGATTAAACTTTGTATCCTGGAGGTTAATTTCTTGTGACCATTTACACCGTGTGGGGCAATTAATACTTTAAAGATTATATATTTAAAGGTGTGCCTAGTCTATATAGATTTTGTTACCCACAATTTTATACAACAGGATGAAATTATAGGAGACTTTCCACCAAAAAGATTTGACTTTTGGGAGGATATATGGGACCAAAGAAATTTCCACCGTTTTGAAATAGAATAGGCATATTAGTATTGGGGTGATTCATACAAGCCAATAGTGGCAATTTCATAACCTTCATGAATTGGATGGCACCCTTTCCCATCATATTTCCACTATCTCCGATCCTCGGTCTCTTGATTTGGTAATGACAATTCCAAAAACAAATTCTCGTAATATACTTTGGAAAATTAGTGCAAACAAATTGTCTATCCCCAGGAATTAGAAATAAATCACTCACCTTAGAAAGGGAACAATTGGACCACCTTGTTGAGGTAATGACTCCTTTCGATGCGAAACCCACTTATTACCAAAAATAATTATCGACTTTCGATCCCCCACTTTTCCAAAAAATCCAAATAAGTTAAGAACATCTCTGCACCAATAAAGCGACCGCCAAACACATATGAAGGATTATGTCTCAATGGAGCCTCGAAAACTTCTAATTTTATATATAATGAAGCATATATATATATATATGGATGTGATCTCGTGTGGCGACCTCTTCAGTGTGGGCGGTGTGGATTGATCTCATCCATCCACACCTTTTAATCAATGGTCCAAATTGCTATTAAAAGTAACGATTTATCAATTAATTTATAGGTGGAAAGGGCATAATAGTAACTAGCAAAATGTCATAAATCACGCTCCTACAATCAAGAGATTGATTAATATCACGTTTCCATAATCGAAATTGTGCACCATTTTAATAGCCGAATCGTACACCATTTAATAAATCGATCGTACACCATATATCTAAAGATCATCATTGTATAACTAATTGTACATCATCTAAAGGAACTATAAAGACAAAATGGTGTAACCATCTTCCCATTTAATAACTTAATGTGCAACATTTTATATCTAACAATGCATCATTGTATAACTAATTGTACATCATCTAAAAACCCTATAAAGACAAAATGTTGTAATCACCTTCCCATAATGACGCCCTAATCATGGATGTGATAAAGATCACCTTTCCATAACCGATTGTGCATCATTTTAATAGTTGAATCGTGCACCATTTAATAATCGATCGCGCACCATTTTATATCTAACAATGCATCGTTGTATAACTAATTGTACATCATTGTGAGTAACCACAATTGAATGAAAAGCGGGAACAATCGTAAAATCAAATCGCATAAAAATCATTGGGATTGAATGGTGTACAATTAGTTATGCAATGATGCAATCGTTAGGTATAAAATGGGGTACAATCAATTATTAAATGGTGTACGATTCAAACTATTAAAATGATGCACAATTTCGATTATGGAAACGTGATATTAATCAATCTCTTGATTGCATGATTTATGGCATTTTGCTAGTTACTATTATGCTCTTTCGACCTATTAATTAACGATAAATCGATTATTTTTAATAGCAATCGGACAATTGAATAAAAGGTGTGGAAGGATTGGATTAATCCACGCCGCCACACGGTAAGCCCCCGCCATATTTGATCCTAACACTATATATATATGACTTGGATCAAATGAGACCATTCTATTGGAATAGTATATAGGGAGTACGGACAAATCTTAACCATTGTAGAGTAATTGTTAATGGCCGATTGAAACTTTATTTTAAGGTATTTAGATTTTTTCAATAGGTTTTAAGGGCAACATAATAATTTTATATCATTATAGATAACTCAACATAGACAAACCATGAAACCTATAATAACATAAATCATGATTTTTTAAGCGATAAAAAACTTTCTTTGCAAAAATTTAATTTAAGAATTTTACGGTTTGAAGATATGTAAAAATTTGGAAGTTTTTTCTCTTACCTTTTTGTTTTCAATTGTTTGATGAAATAAAAAAATCCCTCTTTCAATCGATATTGTTGAGGAAATTTATCAAAGATTGAGCTTTCCATTTTATCTGTATTTATGATTGAATTATTAGTGTATCCATATTGCATTAATAGTACTATGAGTGTGAATAGTTAGTATATATTCAAACTTATGTTATGATATGTACGCTAAATATAATTGCATATTTAGTATTTACATTGCATGTAAACTACATAATAATTGCATCTTTGGTATTGTATATA
This sequence comes from Rehmannia glutinosa, assembly GCA_016081115.2. Classification (NCBI taxonomy): domain Eukaryota; kingdom Viridiplantae; phylum Streptophyta; class Magnoliopsida; order Lamiales; family Orobanchaceae; genus Rehmannia; species Rehmannia glutinosa. The sequence continues at coordinate 165,974 of JABTTQ020001025.1, read as the reverse complement.
TGCAATTGTTGTTTGCATATTTTAGTCTCATTGCGCGATGCATAATTAGTATATTGTTATCATATATACTAAACTCTTTTCATTTGTATTATTAATGTATGTTTAGTATATACATATTGCATATTTAGTACATGTTTTGTTACATGTATACTACATCACGATTGCAAAGTCATACGATTTTTCTAGTTGCATATTTATTACTTTGCCCTTTGCATTTTTACTATGGTATGTTTACATAGTTAGTACATTAGTATTGTATAATTAGTAGATTATGAAGAAACGATTCGTTTCTATTGCAAGAGTTTTTTTTTAATTCTAATGGTTCCTATTTTTTAAGTAACATATGTGATTGTGATGAAAGCAAATCATCAAAAGTATCTTCAAATAAAACTAGTAAGCGTCCTTTTTGGTTTCTAATGGATGGATTATTTTGGACTAATTTACCCTTTTTTTTTTTTACGCAATAAATAATTAATAAATGGCCTAAATCTTGATGGTTAATTTAAATTGATCAATGGGTGAGATTTGTACCTATGGACTCACTCTATAAATTGGTCATATAACCTAATCTCTATATATACACACAGACGTAAGATTTGGATCAAACAGGAACCATATCATAGGGCGAGTAAGTAGGGACTAATGTCAACCGTTGGGAACTAAGATTTAATGGTTGAGATTTAATCCTTGTTTTTATAAGGTGAGATACCAATTAATTGATATTAGGGAGGACCTTGTAATTTTACCTTGGGCGGTTTTGAAATCAAATAGGCAAATTTGTGGAGTTTTTCTTCTTTTCCTTATTCAATCTGTAGATTGACGAAAATCTTATAAATTGACATTGTTGAAGAATCAAACTCGAAATTCCCATTATTGAAGGTTTGTATAATACATTGTATGTATGTGTGGTTGATATTTTATAAGGTTTTTTCTGTGATTTGATACATATTTAATATTCCATGAGTGCGTTGATACTTTAGAAGAACTTTATACGTAAGACAAATTAGATTTTTCTTGCATATTTACTATACAATTAGTGCTTATTTAGAACATACATGATGTATTTTTATATTTTTCCGTTTTGTTTATATATTAAATGGAATGGTTTGATATGCATATTTATTATATATTTAATGAATATTTAGAACACTCATCATGCTTTTTATTATTCCCTCATGGTTGTGTACTAATGGATTTATTTGATATATTTTCGCATACTTACTACGTATTTAATGCTTGTTTAGAATATTCATCACACTTTTTTATTTATGTATTGTTTAATGTAGTACTAAAATGTTATTCTATTTTTTTAATATGAAGATGAATGAAGAAGAAAAATGAAGGAGAATAATGCATTCGATTGAATACGCGTTACACTCTAATTTGTTGTCCCCATTTTTCGTGATTGGGTGTATCACGAATGGAATCAAATCAATTAAGATTCATTCCGTAAATTGTGTAACCGTTCCTTTGTGGAGTGTTATTTATTTATGGTCGTTTACAAAATTACTCTTATTTTTAATAATTTAATTAAATAATAATTATTTATGTAGTTTAATCTTGGTTGGTGGATAATTACGATCAATGGCTAGAATAGTCCCTACGGACTCACCCTAGATATTAGTCTCATAGGATCCACTCCATATACACATATTTTATTAAGTTATTTATATAGGGGCTCCAAAAATGAAAAATGTCAAATGTCTTTTTTCTTTCAAAATTGTACTTAAAAATGAACCGAACTTCTAAAATCAAATAAAAGAAACATTATTTTTTCCTTTAGATTCTATTTCTACTCAAGAAGAAAACTTGTTTTTGTATTTTATAAATTAAAAAGAGCTATATAAAAATAAAATATGTTTATTTTCAAGTTCTTATCAAATTATTTTCAAAGTGTACATATATAAAATATTTATTTGTAGATTTTTCCATTTATGGGGTTTCGTTTTTCTTTTGACTATGGATCCCAAAAGGAGTTAGCCCTATTAGGAGACAAAACAAGACATGTACAATAAAAGCAAGGTAAGGGGAAGAGGTTTTAAGTAAGGATGACAATGGGGTGAGACGAAACTCGGCCGCGTTGAACCAACCCCATTAGGGGTGGATCTAAACCCGGTCAAATGGGTTCTGGGCGGGTTATGGACCCATTTGACTAAAATACACTCGGTCCTTGCGCGGGTAACGGGTTTGAATGAACCTGCCCGAACATATACGTACATACATATATATATATATATATATATATATTACTAAAAAAAACAATAATGGCTTTTTATAATTTCACCGAAAATGTGTATCTTTTTATGTGGGTAGTGAAATTTAGCCTTGTTTTTTCAAAGAATCAAGATTGTTTCTAATTTGCATACTTCTACTATATGGAATGAACTCTCAACACAATAAAAGTTGTGTGCTTCATCTTTAATTCTTCAACTTTTTAGCAATCTTTGGACTAGCACATGTATTCCTGGAATAACCGCCCCTGCTCACCCGTTGCTTGGCATTGGCAGGTGGTTTTCTTTGTTATGCAATTTATTAGTGTGCTTTTCTTTAGTTGTTCATTTAATATTGTAAATACTTTTGCTAATGACTTTGGTAAAAACATGGAATAATCAACAGTTTTTTTTTTTTTTTTTAGGGAGCGGGTTCGGAGGGTCCAATCCGCCGGGTTGCGGGTCCAAAGCGGGCGGGGCGGGTTTTGTGGCATCTTGGTCCCGGTATTAGGGATAGTGCCCTTAAAGCAATTGTGAATTATTTTTGATTATTAATAAAGACGACATTTATTTTCGAACTCTTTTACATATTGTATGTATTGTCTTGAACATCATGAAAATCCCTAGTTTATTTATGTAACCATAATCTTAGTATATAAGAGTTATATACAAGAGGATTAAGATTATGGATAATAAACTAAAATTAAGTCCGTGATGAAATTAATTAAAGTATGGGATCTTTAATTAAAACATCATTAATGCGACCTGAAACATTTTGAATGTGACTGTCTTATCTCGACCGTCGATGTGGAGACATCTTAGTGGGGGCATTTATATATGATTTGATCATATAGAACTTGGACCGATTTAATTTGAATTTTCCATACATATTCCGTTGTAGAAATGGAAAATCAAATTAAATCACTAGATGATCATATATGGATAAATCTTAATCCCGAGTGATTATAGACTCCTGTTTATTTCGGTGTGGTTCTTAATTTGCTCGTTTAAGTATGTCCTACGATAATCCCAACACTTGCATTTTAGATTCACATTTGAATTAAATAGGCGGAATATAAATTCACGATATGGAATCCATTCCTTCTTGTGAGAAGTAGAAAGACATTCCCTCATTTGTTAATTCTGAATCGATGGTTTGAGATCTCTAATTTATAATCCGATTATAAATTAACCATTCGCTAGTGAATTAATGGTAAATGAGGATAAGAGGTAATTGAAGAGGTTTAACGGATACTACCTAGCATCAATTACGAATTGTCATGGAGGATTAATCTATATGTAATGATTATATCAAGTGGATTTCAATTCGTAGAGTAAGACATTATATAATTATAAGAGTGCAATTCAATTTATAGTGGAATAATATCGGAATTAATAAGTCGAATAAATTAATTAAAGAGTTAATTATTTATTCGATTTATTGGAGCTTATAATTATAGGTCCATGGTCCCCGGTTCGCCTTCCTAGAGTAAACGGGTTAGAAATAATATTTTATGTTCCTAAGGGTTTTTGGAAAAGAGTTTTCCAAAATATTTGGGCTAATATTTTAATATTAGTTAATTAGGTAATATATGATATTCTACGCTTTTCTTGTATTTGAAATTAAATAAATATTAGATATTTATGATATTAATATAATTATTAAATTGATAATTATATTGGATAATTATCAATGAGAGTTTGAGTCTATTTAGAATTATAAATTCTAAATAAGATAAGAAACTTAATTGGAGTGGGAAACTGATTGAACAAGGCCTATAAATAGGAGACCACATCTCACCATTGAGACATACAATTTACACATGCAATTTTCGGTCGCCTATTTCAATTATGGAAAAGTGTTTTTGCTTGCAAAATTACAACCAATGATTGGGCATTCTTTTTCGAGCAATTGAGCAATATTTCACCCGCCAACTTTGCGGTTGAGAAATAATGTTCACGGCCAAAACTTTTAGCAATTGAAACTTTGTCAACAATTGATTCAAATGTTTGTTTGTATCTTTAATGAAACTAATTTCTCAAATTGGTTGGAATCTCAATTGGCCCAACGTCCCATTGGCTGAAATCACATGCGTTATGCGTCCCTTCATCGTGAGATTTTATGGTTTAACTTTTACCTTGTTCAATTCCCCTCATATCCAGTTAGCCCAATCCTACGATCTCATGAGTTGAGTCTTAGATTTATTATTTGGGTGCCCACACACTTGTCGTTGATAGAGATGATCGAATTGGAAGATCGCGGTGTCTACGAGCCGGGGATTCGAAGGATTGACGGAGAAAATGCGAAGAACAAGAAATCGTCGAAAGAGGTAAATTTTCTTTTCTTCCTTTAGTTTGAATAAATTTAATAAGCATGATCTTATGTTCTTATATATAAAACTCGATTTTTGAAATCCTTCGCTTCCACTTCCGTTCAATTTGATCGAAAAGGATCTTATTTGGCCCGGATTATATCCGGACCCGAAATAATTTCCAACAAATGGTATCGAGCCATTTGATTTTTGATATAAGAACTAGATCTACTTTATTAAATTTATTTTAGAGTGGGTTCGTGGATTTGATCTTGCATATTTTGATATATGGATGCATGGACGTTTTAAATTCGATTCAAATCGTCATATTTATTATTTTGCGGATTAATATTTATGTGATGTATATGTGATATATATGTCATGCATATTGATATGTCATTCATGGAACCCACTCCCAAGCATGTCATGTATCATGATAATTGAATTGTTTAATTGTTATGATAGATCTATGAGATTGATTGAAATTGATATAAAAGTGTTTTATATGGTTTTTAAAATTGATATAAAAGTGTTTTATATATTTTTCAAAATTTTGTATAAAAGCGTTTTATATAATTTTTTAAATTTCGTATAAAAGTGTTTATATGATTTTAAAATTGGGATAATTGTTTGCAATTAATTTTGTGAAAATTGGATCCGGTTTTTATGAAAAATCTCACGAATTACATGTTTTAGAAACAAAATAATTCGGATTCGCGTTCGGGCAGCTCGGGCAGGCGCCGGGCAGCCCTGGGCAGTCCGGGCAAGTCCTGGACAGGTCGGGCAGCGCCCGGGCAGGCTCGGGCAGTTCGGGCAGGTCCCAAGCAGGGCTCGGGCAGGTCCGTTTTTCAGTTGGCGCTGTTTCTTTGTTCTTTCATGAAATTTTTCATTTTATCCCTATTCCCTTAATTATTTTGATAATTTAGGAGTTTTTAAAGTTGATTAAAATTATGATTTAATTTCTAAAAGTTAGATTTTTAAATTAGAGAATTTTAATCAAAAGACCAATAGTTGGACTTGACTTATTAAAACATAAGATGTTTTATAACTTAAATGTTTAGGAAACATTTATTATAAAATAGTGAGTGGGAGAAGGATTCATGACAATAAATCCTATGGCCTCCATTATTGATCAAAGCACCGTGAGATTTAAGTGACGCCTCGCGGCGCTTTCGTATTCGTCCCCCTATGGATGATTTTCACTTAAATCAATAATCAAGGCTTAATCTTGAAAGGATATGAATTTAAATTTTAACTCTTAATTTTCCTACCCTACGGCGGCGATTTTGAGTTAATTTTTAAAATCCAAAATAATGGGTAACACTCATAAGGATAAAATCAAATAGTTTGGATGTATCTAGGCTAAATTAAAAGGTGATTAATTAATAAATGAAGATATGAGATGTCTTGATTATTTATTTTATTAATGAGATGGTCTCGATTTAATCGTCATTTGATTTGACCTACCCTAAGGCGGCTTTTCAAATGTGAGATTAAATTACCTAGGAATTGGTAGGATAAACTTTATTGCTTTCATGCATCATGTTTATGATTCCTAAATTGAATGCTCTATGATGTTCGTTCGCTTATTTATGTCGCTTTATTTAATTTTCAAAGAACAATGATGTCTTGTCCTATGCTTGAATGTTGAATGATTCATTAATCGGAGAAAATTGTGACAAGTGGAATAGTAACATGAATATTGCACTCGTATGTGAAAATATCAAAGGCAAGAAGCAATGTTCCTCTAAACCAAAGGGAAATTGTTTTCAACTGCGGTGAAGAGGGACATTGGAAGAGAGATTTCCAGGTTTCTCTCCAAAGTAAAGGAAAACAAAAAACATAAATTTGATTTACTTGTTCTTGAAAGTTGTTTGGTAGCTAGAGATTCTTCTACTTGGGTAGTTGACTCGGAGCTACTAATCATGTTTGTTCTCCCTTACAAATGCTTAGCTCTTATGAAGAGCTTGCCGATGGGTCTTTCACAATGCGAGATGGCAATGGTGCGGTGTTTTGGCAAAAGCACGGGAGTAATTAAGCTTAATATTAGAGATAAAATATTGATTTTAAACGACGTTTTTATATTCCTGGTTTTAGTAGAAATTTGATTTACTTTTCAAAATTGCACAAACATTCATTTTCACTATCTTTTAATGATAATTCGATTATTATTTCTAAAATGGGCGTGATATTTGTACTATAATATTGAAAAACGGACTCTATTTAATTAAGCCTAATGAATGCGACCAACGCTAAATGCCGAAATGTTTAAAGTAGAACATCCTAAACCCAAAAGGCAAAAGGTTTCTCAAGATGATGAAACATATCTTTGGCATCTAAGGTCGGGGCATATTTCACTAGAAAGGATAAATAGGCTTGCAAAGGATGGTCCTTTGAGAGAGCTAAAAGTTGGCACTCTTCCCCTTTTGTGAATCCTGCAGAAGGAAAAATGACTAAGAGACCTTTCTCTCGTAAAGGGCAATAGAGCCAAAGAACCACTAGAGCTTGTGCATAGTAATGTTTGTGGTCCCATGACTATACAAGCTAGAGGTGGCTTTGAGTACTTTGTCACTTTTATTGATGATTACTCGAGGTTTGGATATGTTTATCTCATTCATAGAAAATCCGAGACTTTTGAAAAGTTCAAGGAATTTCATATGGAAGGCTGAAAAGATTAGGAAAATCTTTGAAGTGCCTTCGATCTGATCAAAGGGGCGAAATAATATTTTATTCGATTTATTGGAGCTTATAATTATAGGTCCATGGTCCCCCTGGTTCGCCTTGCTAGAGTAAACGGGTTAGAAATAATATTTTATGTTCCTATAGATTTTTGGAAAAGAGTTTTCCAAAATATTTGGGCTAATATATTAATATTAGTTAATTAGAATATATGATATTCTACGATTTTGATCAGTATTTGGAATTAAATAAATATAAGGTATTTATGATATTAATATAATTATTAAATTGATAATTATATTGGATAATTATCAATTAGAGTTTGAGTCTATCTAGAATTATGAATTCTAGATTAGATAAGAAACTTATTTGGAGTGGGAAACTAATTGAACAAGGCCATAAATAGGGGACCACATCTCACCATTGAGACATACAATTTACGCATGCAATTTTCGGCCGCCCTATTTCAATTATGGAAAAGAGTTTTTGCTTGCAAAATTACAACCAATGATTGGCCATTCTTTTTCCAGCAATTGAGCAATATTTCAGCCGCCAACTTTGCAGTTGAGAAATAATGTTCACGGCCAAAACTTTTAGCAATTGAAACTTTGTCAACAATTGATTCAAAGGTTTGTTTGTATCTTTAATTGAAACTAATTTCTCAAATTGGTTGGAATCTCAATTGGCCCAACGTCACATTGGCTGAAATCACATGCGTTATCGTCCTTCATCGTGAGATTTTATGGTTTAACTTTTACCTAGTTCAATTCCCCTCATATCCGGTTAGCCCAATCCTACGATCTCATGAGTTGAGTACATCGTAGGAAAATAAAAGTTAGGAACTTAGATTTATTATTTGGGTGCCCACACACCGCTTGTTGATAGAGAGGATCGAATTGGAAGATCGCGGTGTCTACGAGCTTCGAGGATTGAAGGATTGATGAAGAAAATACGAATAACAAGAAATCGTCGAAAGAGGTAAATTTTCTTTTCTTCCTTTAGTTTGAATAAATTTAATAAGCATGATCTTATGTTCTTATATATAAAACTCGGTTTTGAAATCTCTCGCTTTCACTTTCGTTCAATTTGATCGAAAAGCGGATCTTATTTGGCCTGATTATATCCGGGACCCGAATAATTTCAACAAATGGTATCAAAGCCATTTGGTTTTTGATATAAGAACTAGATCTACTTTATTAAATTTATTTTGGAGTGAGTTCAGGATTTGATCTTGCATGTTTTGATATATGGATGCATGTACGTTTTTAATTCGATTCAAATCGTCATATTTATTATTTCGGATTAATATTTATGTGATGTATATGTGATATATATGTCATGCATATTGATATGTCATTCATGGAACCCACTCCCAAGCATGTCATGTATCATGATAATTGAATTGTTTAATTGTTATGATAGATCTATGAGATTGATTGAAATTGATATAAAAGTGTTTTATATGGTTTTTAAAATTGATATAAAAGTGTTTTCTATATTTTTTAAAATTTTGTATAAAAGCGTTTTATATAATATTTTAAATTTCGTATAAAAGTGTTTATATGATTTTAAAATTGGGATAATTGTTTGGAATTAATTTTGTGAAAATTGGATCCGGTTTTTATGAAAAATCTCCGAATTACATGTTTTAGAAATAAAATAATTTGGATTCGCGTTCGGGCAGCTCGGGCAGCCTGGGCAGGGCCTGGGCAGGCTCGGGCAAGTCCCGGACAGGTCGGGCAGCGCCCGGCAGGCTTGGGCAGGTCCCGGCAGGGCTCGGGCAGGTCCAATTTTTAGTTGGCGCATTGTTTCCTTTGTTCTTTCATGAAATGTTTTCATTTTATCCCTATTCCCTTAATTATTTTGATAATTTAGGAGTTTTTAAAGTTGATTAAAATTATGATTTAATTTCTAAAAGTTGGATTTTTAAATTAGAGAATTTTAATCAAAAGACTAATAGGATTGGACTTGACTTATTAAAACATAAGATGTTTTATAACTTAAAAATTTAGGAAACATTTATTATAAAATAGTGAGTGGGAGAAGGATTCATGACAATAAATCCTATGGCCTCCATTATTGATCAAAGCACCGTGAGATTTAAGTGACGCCTCGCGACGCCGTCGATTCGTCCCCTACGGATGGTTTTCACTTAAATCAATAATCAAGGCTTAATCTTGAAAGGATATGAATTTAAATTTTAACTCTTAATTTTCCTACCTACGGCGATTTTGAGTTAATTTTTAAAATCCGAAATAATGGGTAACACTCATAAGGATACAATCAAATAGTTTGGATATATCTAGGCTAAATTAAAAGGTGATTAATTAATAAATGAAGATATGAGATGTCTTGATTATTTATTTTATTAATCGAGATGGTCTCGATTTAATCGTTATTTGATTTGACCTACCCTAAGGCGGCTTTTCAAATGTGAGATTAAATTACCAAGGAATTGGTAGGATAAACTTTATTGCTTTCATGCATCATGTTTATGATTCCTAAATTGAATGCTCTATGATGTTCGTTAAACTTATTTATGTCGCTTTATTTAATTTTCAAAGAATGATGTCTTGTCCTATGCTTGAATCTGTTGAATGATTCATTAATCGGAGAAAATTGTGACAAGTGGAATAGTAACATGAATATTGCACTCGTATGTGAAAATATCAAAGGCAAGAAGCAATGTTCCTCTAAACCAAAGGGAAATTGTTTCCACTGCGGTGAAGAGGACATTGGAAGAGAGATCGCCCGAGTTTCTCTCCAAAGTAAAGGAAAACAAGAAACGTAAATTTGATTTACTTGTTCTTGAAAGTTGTTTGGTTGCTAGAGATTCTTCTACTTGAGTAATTGACTCGAGCTACTAATCATGTTTGTTCTCCCTTACAAATGCTTAGCTCTTATGAAGAGCTTGCCGATGGGTCTTTCACAATGCGGTAGCTGAATGGTGCGGTGGTTTTGGCAAAAGCGTTAGTAATTAAGCTTAATATTAGAGATAAAATATTGATTTTAAACGACGTTTTTATATTCCTGGTTTCGTAGAAATTTGATTTGTTTCAAAATTGCACAAACATTTATTTTCACTATCTTTTAATGATAATTCGATTATTATTTCTAAAAATGGGCGCGATATTTGTACTACAATATTGAAAAACGGACTCTATTTAATTAAGCCTAATGAACAACCACTTTGCTAAATGCCGAAATGTTTAAAGTAGAACATCGTAAACCAAAAAGGCAAAAGGTTTCTCAAGATGATGAAACATATCTTTGGCATCTAAGGTTAGGGCATATTTCACTAGAAAGGATAAATAGTCTTGCAAAGGATGGTCCTTTGAGAGAGCTAAAAGTTGGCACTCTTCCCCGTTTGGGAATCCTGTCTATAAGGAAAAATGACTTAGAGACCTTTCTCTCTCGCAAAGGGCAATAGAGCCAAAGAACCACTAGAGCTTGTGCATAGTGATGTTTGTGGTCCCATGACTACACAAGCTAGAGGTGGCTTTGAGTACTTTGTCACTTTTATTGATGATTACTCGAGGTTTGGATATGTTTATCTCATGCATAGAAAATCCGACTTTTGAAAAGTTCAAGGAATTTCATATGGAAGCTGAAAAGATTAGGAAAATCTTTGAAGTGCCTTCGATCGATCAAAGGGGCGAGTATGTCGATACTGAGTTCAAAGATTATTTGCTAGAGCATGGTATTTTGTACCAACTCACAAAGACTGGCACCCTCAAAGAAAAAACGGTGTTCTTGAAAGGAGAAACCGAACGTTGCTTGATATGGTTAGGTCGATGATGAGCTACACTACACTGCCTGATTCATTTTGGGGTATACATTGCAAACGACGATTTACATTTTGAATGTAGTTCCATCTAAGTCAGTCCAAAAGACACTACTAGAGTTATGGAATAGGAGTAAAGTTAGTTTACGCCACTTCCGCATATGAGGCATCCAAAGACTTGTGTTGAATGGAAAGTTGCATCCATGTTCGAAGTGTATCTGTTCATTGGATACCCCAAAGGAATGAGAGGAAGTTTGTTTTATGATCCACAAGAAAAGAAAGTAATAGTTTTGACTAATGCTATCTTTCTTGAGAAAGATTACATAGAAAACTTCCAACCTCGAAGTAAAGTTGTACTCGAGGAGTTACTTTCGATGAGATCGACCACAACCAACAAGAGTTGTTGGGGAATCGCTAGAAATACCATTATACCTGATCGAATGTCATGACACCTCGACGCAGTGGGAGGGTGATTAGACCACCAATCCGCTATCGTGAGATCGAAGAGGCAAATGTTGCGATCTTTGATGGGGTAGACGATGATCCATTGTCTTTTCGACAAGCGGTGGAGGATTCTCGATATAGCGAGGTGGCTTGAAGCTATGAACCAAGAAAAGGATTCGAACCATAGGGTTTTGTAGCCGAAGGACAAGAGTAGAAAGTCTTCAAATTGCTTAGATCCATTTATGGGTTAAAGCAAGCCTCAAGGTCATGGAACCATAGATTTGATGAGATGATCAAGTCTTGGTTTTGACCAAGGTGTTGATGAGCCTTGTGTATACAAGCGGATCAATGATGGTAAAGTTGCCATTTCTTGATTTACATAGATGACATTCTACTAATTGAGAATGAAGTAGAGATGTTAGCTGCGGTTAAAGGTTGGTTTGCCACAATTCCAAATGAAACATTTGGATAAGCGAATTATGTTCTTGGAATTTGAATGGTTAAAAATCACAAGAACAAATTATTGGCATTGTCTCGATCTTCTTATATCGATAAGATGCGGTTGCATTATAGAATGCAAGACTCCAAGAAGGGTTACCTACCAACTCTATATGGAGTCGTTCTCTCAAAGAGCAAAGTCTAAGACACCTCGGAGGAAGAGGACATGAGACGTATTCCCTATGCCTCTCAAGGCGGCAGCTTATGTATGTTATGTTGTGTATTAGGCTCGGTATTTGATATGCGATATGGATAGCCAACCGATTTCAATCTAATCCAAAAATATTTCATTAGATAATAGTCCGAACCTTCTCAAATATGTTTAAGATCAAGATGTTTGTCTATTTAAGTGGTTGACCTTAAAATAGACGACCACACCGATTCGACTTCTAGTGAGACAAGGATACTTGAAAGTCGATATCTTGGTCGGTGTATATTCTTGTCGATATTGTCAACAAGACCCGCCTTAAAAAGTGTTTTTAATGGCGAGAAGAACATAGGACTGGGAGACATGTCTCATATGCTTTAGAGCAAGTGGGAGATTGTTAGGGATAGTGCCACTTAAAGCAATTGTGAATTGTTTTTGATTATTAATAAAGCGACATTTATTTTCGAACTCTTTTACATATTGTATGTATTGTCTTGAACATTATGAAAATCCTAGTTTATTTATGTAACCATAATCTTAGTATATAAGAGTTATATACAAGAGGATTAAGATTATGGATAATAAATTAAAATTAAGTCCGTGATGAAATTAATTAAAGTATGGGATCTTTAATTAAAACATCATTAATGCGACCCAGAACATTTTGAATGTGACTGTCTTATTCGGACCGTCGATGTGGAGACATCTTAGTGGGGGAATTTATATATGATTTGATCATATAGGACTTGGACCGATTTAATTTGAATTTTCCATACAAATTCCGTTGTATAAATGGAAAATCAAATTAAATCACTAGATGATCATATATGGATAAATCTTAATCCTGAGTGATTACGGACTCTTTTATTTCGGTGTGGTTCTTAATTTGCTCGTTTAAGTATGTCCTACGACAATCCCAACACTTGCATTTTAGATTCACATTTGAATTAAATAGTAGGAATATAAATCCACGATATGTAATCCATTCCTTCTTGCAAGAAGTAGAAAGACGATTCCCTCATTTGTTAATTCTGAACTCGAATGGTTTGAGATCTCTAATTTATAATCCGATTATAAATTAACCATTCGCTAGTGAATTAATGGTAAATGAGGATAAGAGGTAATTGAAGAGGTTTAACGGATACTACCTGGCTTCAATTACGAATTGTCTATGGAGGATTAATCTATATGTAATGATTATATCGAAGGGACAAGCTCAATTAAGTAGAGTAAGATATTCTATAATTATAAGAGTGCAATTCCGAATTTATAGTGGAATAATATCGGAATTAATAAGTCGAATAAATTAATTAAAGAGTTAATTATTTATTCGATTTATTGAGCTTATAATTATAGTCCATGGTCCCAGATTCGCCTTCCTAGAGTAAACGGGTTAGAAATAATATTTTATGTTCCTATAGGTTTTGGAAAAGAGTTTTCCAAAATATTTGAGCTAATATATTAATATTGGTTAATTAGGAATATATGATATTCTACGATTTTGATCGTATTTGGAATTAAATAAATATAAGATATTTATGATATTAATATAATTATTAAATTGATAATTATATTGGATAATTATCAATTAGAGTTTGAGTCTATCTAGAATTATGAATTCTAGATTAGATAAGAAAACTTATTTGGAGTGGGAAACCGATTGAACAAGCGCCATAAATAGGGGACCACATCTCACCATTGAGACATACAATTTACGCATGCAATTTTCGGCGCCCTATTTCAATTATGGAAAAGAGTTTTTGCTTGCAAAATTACAACCAATGATTGGCCATTCTTTTTCGAGCAATTGAGCAATATTTCACCGCCAACTTTGCGGTTGAGAAATAATGTTCACGGCCAAAACTTTTAGCAATTGAAACTTTGTCAACAATTGATTCAAAGGTTTGTTTGTATCTTTAATTGAAACTAATTTCTCAAATTGGTTGGAATCTCAATCGCCCAACGTCACATTAGGTGAAATCACATGCGCTATCGTCCTTCATCGTGAGATTTTATGGTTTAACTTTTACCTAGTTCAATTCCCCTCATATCCAGATTAGCAATCCTACGATCTCATGAGTTGAGTACATCGTAGGAAAATAAAAGTTAGGAACTTAGATTTATTATTTGGGTGCCCACACACTGTCGTTGATAGAGAGGATCGAATGGAAGATCGCGGTGTCTACGAGCTTCGGGGATTCGAAGGATTGACGGAGAAAATGCGAAGAACAAGAAATCGTCGAAAGAGGTAAAATTTCTTTTCTTCCTTTAGTTTGAATAAATTTAATAAGCATGATCTTATGTTCTTATATATAAAACTCGATTTTTGAAATCCCTCGCTTCCACTTCCGCTTCAATTTGATCGAAAAGTCGGATCTTATTTGGCCCGGATTATATCCGGGACCCCAATAATTTCAACACCCGGTCCATGTTTTTCTTGGCGGGGCGGGTCCCGTTTTAGCCTAATCCGTCCTAGACCCGCCCCGTTGTCATCCCTAGTTTTAAGCCAAAACATGTTTTGATATATATCTTTTTCGAAAAATCTCCCATATAAATCTCTTATATGTGAATCGCAGGATTTAGAGAGATTTTTGACTAAGTATCATTACGGTTTTCATTTACTAAGCGTCATCTTTATATTGGTTTTTTTTTTTAAAAAAAAATTGTGCTACATATCAAGATGTAATCAATTCATACTTGATAAATTGAATATTTTGTATGTTGCACCTTTGTATGCTTACATATACTAATAGTCCTAAGTGAAGGTCAATTTAAAAAATAAAATAAACTTTTTCTTAGTTTTAACTTTTAACTATTATTTCAAAAAAAAAAAAAAAAAAAACGTTTAACTATTAAGGTTGTGAGATTTTTTTCTTCCAAATTTTCATTTTTGAGTGAAAATATTTTTGGAGGTGTGATTGTTTGTGGATGAAATGAATTTTTTCAAAGAAAATTTCGTTTCTCTCCAAAATTAACTCATTTTTCTCTTACCCTCTCACACTTCCCAATACCTAATTATACTATTTATTTTTCTTTTATCTCCATATTCATATAAAAAAATCCCTACAATTTCTTTAATTTATCACTATTGTTATTATTTTTCTTTTTAATCTTGATAACAAAACGCATAAAATGAGATCTATATTGCCTATTTTTGGACCAGTTTTTAATTTTTATTCAATTTTCTTGAATTATATATACACTATTTTTTCCACAAAAATTTTCACAAACAATCATCATCTCTACAAGATTCTCCATCACATCAACACAATCATTACTTTTTTCTTCACATCCAACTTTAATTTTTTAAAAAAAATCACCACTATTTTCTCGAAAAATGAAAATGGACGGAATGAAAAAGAAAATCAATCATTTTGTCTAAGAATGCAAATTTGATAAACTTTTTCTTAGTATTAACTTTTAACTATTATTTCCAAAATAAAAAAGTTTAACTATTAAGAATGCAAATTTAATAAAAGAAAAACTATTAAGAATGCAAATAATAAATAAAGGGGCAAAAAAAAAAAAAAAACAACAAAAATCCTATGAAACCTCATAAGCGAACCAACTCAAACTCAATCCCGTAAGCCGTAAGGTCTTTACCCTGAATCCTGACTGGCGCAGGAAAAAAAAAAAAAAAAAAGCCCTGATTGGTGCAGGAATTCCAACACCCAATAAAGAAACTCAAAAGGTATAAAAAGCGAGTTTAATGCAATGAACTGCAGAACCAAATTTCATCTTGCCTCCCAACTTACGCACTCTCTTTCGTTGCCACTGTTCTCCGCCTTTCTCCGTTACCTGTAATCTCTCTATTCTTCTCCTTTTCTCTGTGTACTTGCAATTTATGAATTTGGGGAGTATAATTTCTCTGATTCGCTTCATAAATATGGCATTTTTTTTTGGGTACCGGAGTTGATTTCATGAAATCCCCGTCCTGGACCTGCGGTGGATTATATATATATATATATATATATATATATATATATATATATTGAGAAGCGGTGGATTATATGTATAGATAGATATTGCCGATAATTTTATGACTTAACTGTATTCAATTGAATTTTATGCTAGGATTGTACGTGAGATATTTATTGTTTGTCAAGTTCTAATTCTTGAAAAAACAAAAATGAAAAAAAAATCTGATATTGCTTTTGACAATTTGCTGCTGTTGTGAACCTAGACAGATATTGTGAGAGCAAATTCCACAGCAAAGCCACATTCGATATCAATGATGGCACCTGTAAGTTCAAATGCAGGCTTATAGGTCATTTGTGCTTGTATTTTGCATATCATGCTGCCAGTGCTCTTACTTTTTGGAAAAGCTAAAATGATCGTCCTTAAGAGTATACATAATGATGTGTTTGGTAAATCAAATACCATGGTCTAATAATCAACATTCTGATTAGTTGATAACATTAGTGTTAATTGGAAAGTTTGTGAAAGATTCCGTGGAAGGTTTCATTAACACCTAATTTATTGAGTAAAACCTTGTTGTCAAATTTCTTCGTTCATGAGTTGTAGGGATCAATTTATGTCACCAGAAACAGACACTAAAGCAAGTGTTGGATGGCTGTGCTTATTTTAAAGATCTTATAAGATCTTACCTCTTATAAGATGTTTTTAGAGCTTATAGGATGTTAGACCTTATTTGAAAAATAAGTGGTTGAAATGTTTGGATAAAACAAGATGATAGAGTTTATAAGAAGTTAGTAATGACTATTTTGTAATTACAATGGTAAAAATAAAAGGAAGTTGTTAAAATAAGATCTGATTTTGAAAATTTCCCACCCTTTTTAAAAACAACTTATAAGCTACTTACATCTTATTTTAGGATCTTATAAGATCCTTTTTAGAAAAAAATTATCACACACTTTTGAAGAGCTTATGTTTGAGAGATTATAAGGTCAACCAAACATCCTCTTAGTGACTTGTCAAATGCATGATAGATCGTAAAAAAACTGATAGCTTTTTGCTTAATGTAACTGAATGTGTCAATATACTATCAAGCAGGATCTACAGAATGCAGGGAGACTTAAGCAACAACTGGAAAAGTTGTTTGAGGAGTCGTTTAGGACAACGATTCCTGATGAGCCAGATGTAGAGCCTGCAATTGCTCCCTGCCAAGATCCTAAATTTGGTGACTACCAATGGTATGCAAATCTGGAATTATCTTGATTGTACCTCTATGTTTATTGGGATTGTTACTTTTGAAAAAGGCTTCTTGCACTAGAAAATATATTACATTGAGTGCTGATTGATGGAACTGTTTCATTGGTGCAGCAATAACGCCATGGGCTTATGGGCAAAAGTTAAAGGCAAGGGTACCCAATTTAAAGGTCCCTATCCTATAGCGGAGGTATTTACCTTTCTCCTAGCCACTATAATTTCTCACTTTTCTTTTTCCTCTTAGATCTGGACTAAGATATTTGTTGACATTTTATACAAAGATTGAAATGCATTCCCATTTTTAGGCCATTATGAAAAATCTTCCTTCATCAGAAATGATAGAGTCCTGTACAGTATCTAGACATGGCTTTATTAACGTCATATTATCGAAGCATTGGATGGCAAGGGTATTTATCCTATTAATTTTATGTATGTTTCGACCGCGTTGGTCTTTATTTTATGAGGAGCTTTTTGTTTATGTATATCTAAGAACTGTGTTTGCTGTTTTAGAGTATCCATAAGATGCTTATCTATGGTATTGAAACTTGGGCACCTGAGCTTCCTGTAAAAAGAGCAGTGGTGGACTTCTCCTCACCAAACATAGCAAAAGAAATGCATGTTGGTCATTTGAGATCTACCATTATTGGAGACACTCTGGCCCGAATGCTGGAGTATTCAAAAGTTGAGGTTCTTCGTAGAAACCACGTTGGTGATTGGGGTACTCAGGTAGACATGATCCTCTGAGAATTCTGTGTTGTGGCTGCTATGCGAATGCATGCATATATTTGCTTTATTTGATTAATATCTGATGTTTTTTATGCATAAAGGGGGTGTCTGGTGAGGTAGAATGCTTAATCTCCTGGTCATACGTTCTCTATTTGTATTTCTTGATAAATAAAATTGTGCTAAAGTATAATAATGGTACAAAGGGGTATCCAAGCAAGACCCATTAAATGCGATTGTGAAACTTCATATCAGATACTATGAAATGGGCAAAGGTTTCTGAGTGTGGACATCTAAAAAAAGATTACTATAACATAATAATAAAAGAAATACAATTTTTTGTTGTCTAACAAGGCACTCCAGATTCTATGAGATTGGCACAGGAGGTACTTGACCTCTGTTTATATAGCCTTGGACAACTAATTTTTTTACCAAAATATGACTCGACAGAAGCAGATATCACCTGTGTGACTTGGAAATTGTCAAGATGAGGCACCTGATTTTACAATCCACTTTGCAGTGCATCAGTAAACATGCATCTTCCCGTCTCTTGCTGCAAGCATATAATGTGTTCAGTGACGAAGCCAGAAATTATGTGTAGGGGGCCCAACTAGAGGTGTAAAGGAGTGGAGTCAAGCCAAATATAGAACTGTTCAAACTTGTTTGAAATTTTGTCGACATTTAAAAATTGTGTTTGAGTTTCGTTTGATTATTAATCGAATCGAGCTCCAACAAGCTTTAGTCAAGTCGAGCAAAAATCAAGTTCGAGTAGCTTGTTTTTTTACACATATTTTATTATTTTTTACTAATCGAGCTCGAGCTTGAGCCGAGCTTTACGTCTTATCGAACAAAAAAACGTGTTCAAATTTGGTTCATTATGTTAACGAACCGAGCACAAACGAGCTTTTAACGATTGCTCTCGAATCGAATATCAAATAATTTGGTTCGTTTTTCAGCCCTAGGCCCAACTAACATTAATATAAAAATAAAAAACAATACATCAGCTCTAAAATAAAACTATAAATAAAAACCAATTATGATAAAGTCGTGTTAATTCAATTACATCTTAATATTCAAAAATAAATAACATAATACGATTACATCAACATATCATAATATTTATTGTATATCGATTCGTACTCATCTCGAATGTTGAATTTGATAATAAACCATAAATCATCTCAAAAGAGACAAATAGAGA
This sequence comes from Rehmannia glutinosa, assembly GCA_016081115.2. Taxonomy (NCBI): domain Eukaryota; kingdom Viridiplantae; phylum Streptophyta; class Magnoliopsida; order Lamiales; family Orobanchaceae; genus Rehmannia; species Rehmannia glutinosa. The sequence goes on along the minus strand of JABTTQ020001025.1, from coordinate 146,806 downwards.
CACAAGAAAATAATGCCAAAATTCGAGTTCAAGTTTATAACGGAGCAAAAAAAATGTACAAAATTTTGTGAAATGTGAAAAAATGATCAAGACTCAAAGTTTTCTCAAAATTCATAAATGGGAAGGGGGAATGAAGAAAGGAGGAATTGGAAATTTTGTTCCCTTTTTCTTATTTTTTTGTATTTTTTTCAAGGTTATAGACTAAAATTACTAAAATACCCTTACAAATTTTCAAAATTCCAGGGGGCCCAGTGCCCCCTTGGCCCTAATGTGGCCTCGTCCTGAATGTGTTCATATTAGCACTTTCTCCTTTAGGATCATGAGATCATGACATCCCGCACCTCTACTTGCAAACCTCACACAACAAGTGTCACCTTGTTGGCTGGCTACTAGTCCTTGGAGTCTTAATTAATAATATGCAAAAAGACAAAGGGAACTGGTCTTTCGCATTACCTTTCCATTGTCTTCCATAGAATTCTAGCCCGGTGGAGTTTTCTAAACAGCTCTTGAAAATGTAGCTATCCTGATCATTAATAGCCTCTTTAAAGTTATCTAAATTTAGGTACACACTTCTCTGAAGCTCTCTATGCCAATGCTTCTCGGTCTACTGGGCATGAAGAGGGGAGTAAATGCACTACGTAAAATGCTTACGTTTCAAATATTGTTCCATATCTGATCTTGTTTCTCTTTTCCAAAGCATATGATAAAATTCCCAGTAATACCTACCAGTCACTCCCTCAACTGTGTGCCCAAAACACACACAACCACATCACAATGACAAAAGCAACACTAGTCTCTTCCATGCGTGAACATGAGCCTTTTAGTGCACACCAGGAACATTCGTTTTTATCTTATAACACCTCCTCGTGAAGCGTCCTTATCATTGGCATACATTTGAAGTCCCTTGTGTCAGGATTTTAATGTAAGTAATCAGATCCCTCACTGACGTACCATATCATCCATCATCTTGTAAGTGACAATAATAGATTGCAATTTTGATAAGTTGAACCAAGCGTATGTTTTGTTTGTATCCAACTGTGCTCATTGTTTTTTTTTTTTCTTTTGGTTCTATTGAATTACCAATGAAATGATTTTCTTTTTCTTGCTTTTCATCTATATAAAGTAATCAATCCAATTTCAAGGATGGTTTCAGGTTTCAGTATGTAAGTGTATTGTCATCTGATTAGAAAGAGACTCATGGTCGTGACTCGTTTTCAGTCCATTTTGACATTTTTGATGTATATTTAACATCCTTGTTGGATATAGTCTATTGGCTACTGATATAAAATCTTGCTGTCTGCAGTACTCCAAGCAATTTTATAGAAGAATATAATCATTTTCAGATAAATTTGCTGTTCTTTTTACTTTTTATTTTTTCGACTTTTATATTGCAACCTCCTGATGATATATTTCGTGATCTGCAGTTTGGTATGTTAATAGAGTACCTTTTTGAGAAGTTTCCTTCTGGGGAGGTTTCTGATGACCAGGCCATTGGAGATCTTGAGGTGAGAAAAGAACTAAGCACCCCTTGGTTCTTGTTGATGTTTTTCACTTGCATTCCTCATTTATCTTTTTAGTTGAGTTGGACTGCATGAACTCAATATTGCATTTCTGATAATAAGTTAGGAATGAATAACTTGGGTTCTTTATTTGGCCGACGTGGTACCTTAAATGACATCAGGAACCTATTCTAGTTCCGTTTGCTGCAAGCACAAATTAGATTTCATTAAGAATTCTCTAATCTGAGACATGTTATATTATTTTGTTAGGTATAAGTTCTACTTGTCATCTCCTGTCACATACACCAAGATCGAGAATCATATTTCTATTTTATTGCCATTCAGTAGGACATTTATCACCTCGTTTGTATTTCAACTTAACCTCATGATGTTTTTGATTAGGTTTTTTGCAGTTAAGAATTTTCTTGATCAGGTTCTACACATTTAGCACTTATGACTGTCATTCCCACTTGTTCTATATATGTCTACTTTTGAATGATTCTATATGCTGCACTTTGTCTATTGCAGTCATGAAGAGAGACCTTCCTTTGACTTGCGCCTTTTCTTTTCAGGCATTCTACAAGGCCTCAAAGCAGAGATTTGACAGTGATCCTGTATTCAAGGAGAGGGCCCAGAGGGCGGTTGTCGGTCTTCAGGTGAATAATATTATAGTTATATATATTTTTTCCCCTATGTTAGAGTTTCTACAAAAATGCTGTTTTTGTTATGATAAAGGAAACAATCAGTTGTACATATCTGACTTATCAAAAAGATTAAAGTTTTATTGCATTTGTGTAATTCCCTCTATTTTGCCATGATCATATGCTTTTTGCCTCTTATAGGGTGGGGAAGAGAAGTATAGGAAGGCATGGGCACAAATCTGTGAAATAAGCAGAAGAGGGTACGAAAGAGTTTATCAGCGGCTTGGAGTTCACATAGAGGAGAAGGTACTTTTTGACTTCTTTATGCAGTTGCTTATAGATTACATTTAGAAACTTGTAATTAGTTTATCAGCAGCTTGTCGCATCTCCAAATGGGGCATTATATGTCCGTATCATCATATATAGAATGATGACACATCTTCAAGGAAGGAATTGTGTGTTGAAGTGCTTTTTTGTTGCTAAAAAAACAATTACTTAAACTTGAGACCCATTGACACTCGCATAATGAGAGTTCAGTACAGAACATTTTACCCAAACAACAGGTTGGGTTCTAATTTCTCTGCTGGATAAATTAACAACCCACAGAGCTCATAGCAACAGAGACTAAGGTAGGTCAAGTTAAATTTAGTATGTATATGTTGGACTATTAGAATAATCCCAAATGTTCATATTTTACTTGGTTATTTTGTAGTAGTTGCCTTTAAAATGGAATAGGTACTTCCAATGGTCTCACTTTACGTGCTCACACGTATATAATAACTCAAGATCCATTGCAACAACATCACAAGAGATATTTTCTCTAAACTAAGCTGCTGACTTTGCCTGGATAGTTCAATTAGGCATAGAGCTTTTAGCAATAAAGACTAAGGTAATATCAAGTTTAAGTTGGTTCTTAGTATGTACAACCATTTAACAATTTTCCATTTTCATAATTTACTCCCACACTTATTTGTAATATTCCCAGATACCTCTGTTACTATTTGTACTCTTGTGGTCTTTGTTTGATTCATGGTTTTAGAAATTGATGTTACAAGTGATACCTTTCTACATCAATTATGCTGTATTTAATAAAGTTTTTCTTCTTTCTAGGGAGAAAGCTTTTACAATTCATATATACCAGGGGCGTTGGAATTGCTGAATGAAAAAGGATTAATCGAAGAAAGTGAAGGTGCTCGTGTAATCTTTATTGAAGGGAAAAATATACCACTTATTGTTGTAAAGAGGGATGGTGGATACAACTATGCTTCAACCGATCTTGCTGCATTATGGTATTTTCAATGTACTTATGGATCATATAAATTCTCCGTAATTCAATCTATAACCATTTTTCTGATGGGCGATCAGTAAACAAATGTTTGTAAATCATCAGTCATGCTAGCTCTTTTAGGCATTAGGGTAAAGAGATATGATCATGGTGATTTGTCACCATTTAGAAACTTATTAGCTTTATCGATACCTGATATGTTATGCTATAAGTGATACGTGAACGTTTTGGGTATTGTGTTCAGCTTCGTTATGTAGTGGGGAAATCAATGATTTATGGTCAAATTCATTTGTTTCATGTCTAGGTATCGGCTTAATGAGGAAAAGGCAGAATGGATTATCTATCTTACTGACGTCGGGCAACGAGCATTTCGAAATGGTCTTTACTGTAAGTTCCTGTGTACTATCTATATGCAAGGTGGCTTAAACATTGTGGTTCCATTTTTGTCATCTGTCTGCTTAGTACTAAGATTCTACTTAATTGTCAATTCCAGGCTGCCAAACGAGCTGGTTGGCTGCCGGCTGAAGATTATAAATACCCCAAATCTACCCATGTTGGATTTGGGCTTGTCTTAGGAGAAGATGGAAAACGATTTGAACTCGCAGCAGTGAGACCGTCAAATTGGTTGATTTACTGGATGAAGCCAAAAGCAGATGCAAAGAAGCTCTAGTTCAAAGAGGTAACATGATTATTAAGTTACTAGTTGATGCAAGCATCTCTAGTTTCTGGAGAAAATATCTATGTGGGAGAGTCTCGACTTTATTACCATACTTCTGATCCACTTACCATGGACATTAATACTTAATTTCAATGTTTTGAAATCAAAAACATAAATTCTTTATCTAGGTAAGGCTGAAGAGTGGACTGCGGAGGAGCTTGACAGAACTGCTGAGGCAGTAGGTTATGGGGCTGTAAAGTAAGTTACTTTGTTTTGCATGTCTTCAGAGAAAACAAAACAAAAGGGAAAAAAAAGAAAAAGAAAATGCAATGAGTGCATTTGAGGAAATTAAAGATTCAAAAGGTTAATTTGCTACTCATGTTGTCGTGCCTACCTGATTCAGTTGTATGAAAACACCATTTACTGCTGCATTTTGAGCAGCACTGTTGAACAGTCACTTTTCTTGCAGCGTAGTGAGCATACTGGCCATCCCAATACTTGTCTTAGCCTTGTGCTATTGTGCGCAAAATTTTTGAACCAGGCCAGTGATCAAACCAGACAGTTGTGTCGCAGGTCTTGACCTGTTTGTTTCGTTTTCAAAAAAACATTTGGCCCGTACCCAATATTTGTAACACTAGTAATATTTGGTAAAAATACCTTTGTTTATGTGTGTGAAGCTCATGAACAAATAAATTGTCCAAACACTATGGCTGGTTTCTGAAGTTCAGAGTGGGCCTCTCAGTATTCACCAAGCCCACAAAGTGGCGTTTAATTCACCTTGATATCTCATACTTTGACTGACTGTTAATATGATTCTGTTGACATAAAAGAGAGAACGTCTAGGGAAGGGAGAATCATGGCACATGGCTTTTTGTCCACACCAATTAATTGGGTTTTGACTTCTCGTTATATAATATTCATTTATTCTTTCAAGAGTTGATGGGGAAGGGACCAGAAGACTTCACCTACACAGTGGCCTTTTCCATTTTCAGACAATGAAAGATAAGACTTCATCTTCTGTGCAAAGAGAAACACGTGGGGGATTTTCTTTCTTTGAAGTCTGCCTGTTTATCTGTTTACTGCAATGCAACGCATCTTTGTTCTTGTTAAAAAAAAAAAGAGAGAGAAGTAGATGAAGTAAAGAACGGGGCTTTGGTTCCTTTGGGTGCACCGCTTCTTCTGCTTTCTGTTGATTCATCAGGGGTCTTATAATGACCCATTCTTTGAGCTATCGGCCGGCCTTGTGGCTGATCCGTGGTTTAACTGGCCAGTCTGGTGCGGTCTAGAAACTTTGGTTGTGCATGTGCCACTCTTGTGTCGATGGCTATTAACAGAGCCAAATATGTGATTATGAACTTGTATAGCTATGAATTTGTTAGGGATCTTGAACTAGGTCCTAGAGTACCTTGGTTGCACAAACAGAGTTGATAAATGCATCTGTTGCATCTTGCTTAATTTTACAACTAGTATGGTTTTCTTTTCCTTTTTGCTTGTTCTTTTCTATTTGGTTTTCTGATTGGATAAAACATAATCTTTTCTCTTGATATAAAACAGATATGCTGACCTGAAGAATAATAGAACAACCAATTACACATTCAGTTTTGATCAGATGCTTAACGACAAGGTGATTATGGACTTTTATTATTAATTTAAGGTATACTTACAAAACGACCACTGAGGTTTGGGCTAATTACAAAAAATCCAGAGATGTTTCAAAATTACAAAAAGTCCCCTCATGTTTGATTATATCTGAATTTAAGGGGGATAAGGGGTTTTGAAATATTTTTTTGCCTAAGAATGGAGAAAATGTAAGACAGAACTAAACCTCAAGGTTTTTGTAATTTTCAAAAACCTCTGGAGTCTTTTGTAATTAGCCCAAACCTCAGGATATTTTTGTAATTATCCTTTAATTTAATGTGAAGACAATAGCATATATATTTTATCATCAAGTTCTCGTTTTCATTAACTCTTTTCTACCTTGTATAATTTACCTTCTTTCTTAATATGCAAAAAGTTTGAGTACTTTGTCTCTAATCATGGTTGGCGCACATCATGGTCAGCTGGTTCTTGACTTAATCAAGTTTGGAACACATTCTGGCTGTCATCATCTTGACAGTGTTATTGTTATACTGACACTGTATTGCCCTGACCTGTTTCTTCTAATCAGTTCCAGACCATATATCATGTTTTGTGTGTTCTTCCTTGGGAGGCATATAGTTTTATGTATAGATTGGCTGTAGGATTTCTATTTAACAGTCACTTAACTCGTTGTGTTCTTGGCTTTTGAGCAGGGAAATACTGCAGTCTATTTGCTTTATGCCCATGCTCGTATCTGCTCAATCATCAGGAGATCGGGAAAAGATATAGAAGAGTTGAAGAAGGTAGGTTGTCTTTCTCTCTGAATTACTGATCTGTTGTAAATGGATTGCCTTATGATTTTAGTTGCTCCTTAATGATAACACTCAACTATACCCTGAATGAGAGAACAATATATAATAGGGAGGGTTTTCGATGTTTTTGTCCATTTTTGTTGCTATATTCTCAACAATTTCTAATCTACATTTATGTGATTTGACTTAGGTGCAATATCAATTTTATATTTTTGGGTCTTCACATACATTTTAGTTGTATGGAAAAAGACATTTTCATAGTTTGGTGAAAAACGAACCACTCTTGCAGTTGGCCGATCTAGCGTGCGTTCTGAAAGTTTTTCAGCAATTGATGTTGCAATTTAAGAGCTCTTCATTTTAAAGTCAGTTTGAATCTTCACTGTGTATAATTGTCATGCTGCATGAAACTGTTTGCTGTTTCTGATTTAGGTTTAAGACTAAACCTTAGGTCATAGGGTATGTTGCTTTCACTGTCATAAAAATATTGCATTGGAAAGCTCTGAAGTCTTGGCTATAAGTTAGTGACAATAGAGGCAATTTATGTAAGGATAATCAAAGTTAAAGGTTTATTTATTTGCAGCATACATGAGTTCATGTTTATGTGTGACAGACTGGAACTGTGGAGTTGGCTCATGCTGATGAACGGGTCTTGGGACTTGATTGCTCCAATTTCCAGAGGTATAAATTCATTTGACTTGTGTGACAATGTCACTCCTGGAAAATACCTTGGTTATTTGTGTTGTATGTTATGTTCTTGTCCTATAACTTTTCAGATTGTTGAAGAGGCATGCACCAATCTTTTACCAAATGTGCTGTGTGAATATCTGTACAGTTTGTCTGAAAATTCAACAAGATTTTACACCAGTTGTCAGGTATGAGATCATATTAAGAAGTGAATTATTTTGATTACATGAATTGAAATAAAGTTTTAACTATTTGATCTGAATGAATTTTGAATATTTTATTGTGTATTTTTATACTCAAATTTTTACTTTAATGCTTTAAAAATTGAATTACCTAAGTTACTAATTATTTTTAAAAAAATATATAATTTAGATTAATTATTCGAATAATAAAAGAATCTGAAGTGAATTTGGGATGCAATATTCTAAATATACTACAAAACAATATAAATGATTGTATTAAGGGCAATTTTGTCTAACTATTTTTAGGGAGCTGAATGTTATCTTTGTGCGTTCAAGGGATGTTTGCAAAGTTTGAGATTTTTTTATTTTTATTTTTTTATTTTGCCCTAAGAATGTGAAGATACAATCATGCATCAACCATAGGACACCGATTAGGGTTTAGTAAATGAGGCTCCAGCATCTTTATGACACCCAAACCATTGTGCTGAAGAAATGAACGTCAAGGAGTTGCATCTATGTTCTTTTTCTGTGAACTTTGGAATATAGAAAGTCATTCATGGGCATCTATATCTAGCATTACTTTGAATGACCTATGAGAGTAAAGAAATATTTGTGCTCTTATTCTCAAAGTCAAATAGCAAATACAGTCATCAAGTGGGTTATATGTAGTTTATCTCCATAACAAAACAAACTCTAATGCTTATGCATCTTTCAAACAGTGAAATGTATCATATAATCTGAAAGCCTCAAAATGCTCCTTTTTGCCTGTGCCAGCTACTTCCTTCATTATTCGTTGTTAGGGGGTGTTTGCAATTACTTCTGCTTTTGGAAGAAGTGATTTATTGCCTTGGAAGCAACAAGTAGTTGAGAATCAGAAGTTGGTAGTGTTTGCAAATATAAACTGAAAATTGATTTAAGTGTTTTATTTGTGTGTACAAGTTAAATTCTCTATCCCAAGACCAATTGTGTCCATCCTTTGCTATTATGGCAGTTTCTCAATGCTGAAAAACTGATTAACGGATCCGTAAAGAGTAGAGTTTGCTCAAAGTTGCTCTTGGAATATTTGCAGGTCGTTGGCTCTGCTGGCGAGAGCGAGTAGATTGTTGCTATGCGAAGCAACAGCTGTTGTCATGAGACAATGTTTCTATTTGCTTGGGCTCACCCCGTCTACAAAATCTGAGCTGTCGATCTACACTATCATATTACCAGCTAACATTTCAGAAAAAGGAAAAAAATATATATATATATATATTAGCAGCAGGGCAGACCTTGCCTAAAAATGGGTCTTGCTATGGTAATTATCTTTTCCCTTTTCCTTTAAAACTCGACCAGGTTCTGAATCCACCTCGTATATAAATTTATTGTTGCTTTGAGGTTGTCTTCATTTTTCTATTTTTGGTAACTATCTATTCGCTGTTGTCACTTGTCACGCCTCACTTCAATTACAGCCTTCCAATCCGACCCAAACAGCGGTTTCAAATTCCACTTTTACTTTCTTATTCTACTTTGTAAATTCATTTCTAATTTCTTTTCCCACTTTAGATAGCGATATCTGTCTAATGAAATGAGATAAATTCATGAGAATCATTTCGTGGCCTAATGGTAAAGCGTGTGCATACCTGGATCTAATTCCCACCCCTCTGCCAGGATTTGGACTCAAACAAATATTTATCAATGAAATAAGATACATTCATTCAAATACACGATCAACATCACATATTTATTTTAAAGAAATATATATGTCATTTTCTATTCCAAAATGGCATTGCATCTTTCCACCAATAATTGTCATATGTTTTTTTAGGGTTATTAATTTTTAGTCTGACTGCCCTATAAAAGACTTTCTTTGGTTTGTCGCAGCGTTTCAGGAGTTCTTATTTAGTACTCATACTTCATGTTTTATTATAAATTGGTATCTATTCACTTTTAAGGACGGATATACCCTCAAGTTTTTTTTATTTTTTGTTAAAAAGTTAAGTTTTAATTAGAATTATTAAATTTAAAAATAAATTTAATTACGAAATAACTTATTGTTATTTAAATTTAATTATTAAATTCTTAATTTTAAAAAATAAAATAAATTATTTTTTTTTAAAAAATTCGATTAAAAAAATAAATAAAAAATAATATATTAATAAAAAAAATTGCTATAATTTTTTATTTACTATCTTAATTTTAGTTTTTAAATTATTTAAATTTCATTTTAATTTCTAAATTTAATTAACTAAAAATAATTTCTTTTGTAATAAATTATATTTTTTCTAAAAATTCATTAATACTTTTAGAAATTTATTTTTATTTTTTATTAATTAAATGAATTAAAAATTTAGTTGATTTTATAATTTAAATAAGTATATTGAAAAAATTTATTTCGAGTATACTTATGTTTATTGGGGGCATTTTCGTCTTTAAAAGTGAAATGTGAAGTATGAGTATTAATTGATAACTCGAAAATGTCGAATCTGCAAACCAAAGAAAGTTCCTATAGATCAGGTACTAAAAAATCAATAACCCGTTTTTTTAACCACTATCACCAGCCTTAGCCCTAAAACTCACAGGCGGAATACTATTTCATGGAATTTGTTTTTAACCACAGGCGGTTTATGGACTTCGATTGTCGTTGAGTGAATTTGTATTGTGGGTTTTTGATTGAGGAAAGTCTGGGAGATTAAAGATACAGAAGAAATGCTCAATTTAGTCTGTTAGTGATTTAGACTTTATTGTTTAAAATGTGATTTTGGCAAGGGTAGTGAAAAATCTCGGGGTCTGCTCTTTGGTAGAACACACCTTGAGTTCACCCAAACCCGTTCCAACAACCTCTTCCATTTCCTTTTAAATGTAACTTTTGTCCGCTTGATAAATGAAAACCAACATATTAATCTCTGCGCTTGTAAATGTTTTGTTTTGCTTCCAGTCATGATCCAATATCTTTTCTTCTAAAGCTAGCTTCAATATTTTCGTTGCTATCCCGAAAAATAAAAATAAAAACGAATTATAAAAGAGCTTCAGTCGCACAAGCGAAGCCACTCGAATTGTTAGCCGCCAACCCCACCCATTTAAGAAAAAAACACAAAAGATGAGAACAATATCTCTCTACCTATGGACAACCATGGCTGTTTTGTTAGTAGGAAAAGAAGGTGCAAATGATGTTCTGGGAGACCTCTTAGTTATGGTAGCCTTTGGACCCAATTTGTGGTGATTATATCTCTTGCATGATTTCATTCTTGTATTATAACTCTCTTTCTTTCCAAGATCTTCAATACTCTTCAAATTTGCCAAAGATTCAAATGTTTGTGATTTGCCATTATAGAACTTGGACAGACCCCTCCTGCACCAATTAATCAATTACCTCACATTAAAACACACTCTTATATATACACATAATTTAAGTTAAACCAGAAGGAATACTTACTTGATGGGAAGCTGGGCCATGAGCTCAGCTAATTCATGGAGAGGCCCACTTGATGTGGAAGAATCAGATGAGAATGCATCATCAACCAGTTCTGATGATGATGATAAATTAGAAGAAGAATAAAATGATGAATCATTAATGGAGGATGATTTCATGGATTCACAATATTCATCATCATCTTTCTTGATGGCTGCCCACTGTACCTGTCTTGATTCCTTGAATCCCATTTCTTTTAAAAAAAATTGATTCTCTTTGATCATTTAACTCTCAACAATGAATGAAGTGAACGTGTACGAGAGAGAGAGAGAGAGAGGATCTGAATTTTAAAAATGAGGCAAATAAAATGGGCTATCCAATAGCACTCAAGGGGGAGCTTATTTATATATACATATTTGTTTGTTTAATTTATATTAAAGAAAAATATAATATCTGGCTGTTAAAAGAGATTGGTCATTTTCATAAAGGTTTTTTGTATTCCTTTTGGTTACCCATTGTACATGAAAAGAGGATAAGATAAAGATCTATGGTTTGAAGACATCCAAATCTGAGTCACCGCCTTCGCAGATTGGGGAAACTAACTAATTAAGGTCACAATCTTGGCACATTTTTTCGCTAAGGTTTTGACACGACTACCTTTGATCGAGGCAACCCACATTTTTTAAAGATTATGACAATCTTGCTATATCTAGACTTAATTACCTTTCCTATTTTTCAATCATATCTTTTCATTTTCTGTTTTTCTTTCATTTCCTTTTTCTCCTTTTCTCTCTCTCTCTCTCTCTTTTTTTTTTGATGATAGAGCTATCGTGCATCTATTTTGGGGGAAGTTCAACTGTTCTTTTATATTTACTAGTAAGAAACATGTGCGTCGCACATGATTCATATGACTTTACTTAAATAATTATATTATTTGATAATTTTATCAATTAATATTTAAATATTTAAAAATGATTTATAAATAAATAACTATTAATTAAATTTAAATATTACAAGTATTTAATATATTTTTCTTTACTTTAATTATAGATCGATATGAATTGTTGAATAATTATTTTCAAAAACTCAGTCCAACAAAAAATTTAAAATTAGATTAACAACAATATAAGTTCTATATTAGCTTACAATGACATTCATCAATATTTTATTTCATTTTTATGGCTAGAAAAGTATTTTCTTCTTAACTAATCTTTGAATTCTTTTAGCATTGGATGCATTTTACATAATGAGACAAGCAATTTAACTTATAATTCATAAGCTAATAATTAATAAATCACAAGTTATCGAATTAATTAGAAAAAGTAATTAATTAACTTTTATACCAAATATCCAGCATAATGTCATCATTTTATTTGTTATGTTATTCAATTCAAAAAAATAAAGATTAATCAAATTCTTATACTTCTTGTGCTTACTTCTTTATTCTCTCTCAATTCTTTGATTAAAGAAATTAAAAAATAAAATTACAATATAATATATATGGAAAAAAAATTGTTCCATATATTATTTTAATTCTAGTAACAAAGTCAATATTTTATCATAACACTTAAACTTAAAGTTTACAGTCTTCATGTTTCCACTGTCTCAGAAACAATAAACATTAACCTAATATATAAGTTAATCCATTATGTTCATCGAGAGTCAGATATTAAATAAAACTATAAAAAATGATAAGTCCAAATCTGGGTTTTGAAACTCTATTCAATTGCACACAGAATAACTTCATGTAATAAATAATAAAACCAAAGATAATTTTATGAAAGAAAAATAAGCTAACAATTTTCATGTGTCAGTCTTTAATAATTAAATATAATACTAATTAATTTTTATGTTTGAAAATTATTGCAAACACTTAAGGTTTTAAAAGTTGTATAATAAACTAAAAACTAATTTAGTTTTTTTAAATTTCATAAAATTTTAGAAAGATACGTTATGCTATTAGAGTTTGTATTTGCAATTGAATTTGGCTATTTTGGTCAATGTTAAAATCTACATAGTTTGTGAATTTTGTAAGATGTATAGTCAAGAAAATAACAATTATTCTTAGTATACTAAAACTAATCTATATTTGTTCGAAGAGAATGTACATTTAAAATTGATCTCTTTTAATCTCGTTTACAAAATCATATTATTTATTATAAAATATAATTATCAATCCATTTTTAGTGCCACTATTGTGAAAAGGGTATATAGTACTTTAATCATTATTTGAAGTTTTTATTGAATTTTTGATCAAATAAAAAATATAATTGCCAAACATTTAGTATCAAGTTGTAAAAAACCCCTTAACTATTCTCTTATGCCTCCTTATGCCCTTGAGAATTCATATTACGTAGCATTAATCATGGTCACTTCACTCTAATTTATTTTTGTATGGTTTAACACAGTAAATTTGATACATAAATAGAATTTTGAATATTATATTGGCACCTGAATTAACATGCATACAGTGACTTTCCATTTTTTATTCTAGTTTCAAATTTATCATACATACAATGACTTTCCATTTTTGATTCTAGTTTCAATTTTTTCATAATATTTCATTTTGTAAAAATAAGAATAATTTGTACCGAATTTTATAATAATTGTTTTTGTTCTTGAATCTTTATAAGTCATAGGTGCATGTACTTTTATAATGAACTGATATTTTACCTAAGATGTCAAATTATACATATTATGAAAGTCATTTAATTTTTTTAGAATTTCCAGTTTTGACACACACATTTGTTTTTAACTATTTACTTTTATTCTTTCAACTTTTTATAATATGTTTCATTTGGTTTAATCCTGAACTATCTATATATATGAAATTAACCCTTAAAATTATTTTGGCCAATCTCAACTCATTAATGTCAAATAAAACAATTAATTTTAAAATATATTTTATTCTTAGTTTTCACTTTAATATGTTGTAATTATTTAATTTACTTAGTTTGTTATGGATGTTATATTTGTATTTGAATTAACATACAATTTAGGTAATATATTAATTTCTCAACAAATGTTAATTTTGTATATGTTAAATGAGTTTTTTTCTTTTCCGTTTGCATAACATATATGATATTTTAGACTTAATCCGATTTTAGCTTATGTTTCACTCTTTCACATCATTTCATTAAAATTTAATTATTTTGTACATGTTTTTATTATAAATATATATCATTTTTATATTTTAAACTTATAACTTTTTAAGAGTGTAATTTTCAAACGACATTCGGGCTTTATCATAACTGTCAATTTAATACATATGGATTTTTTTTATTAAGTTTTCCTTATGATTTTTTATATAAATATATTTATACACAATTCTTAATATTTTTTTGCACTTGCTATTTTATTTTATAGGAAATAAAACAATTAAAAAAGATTGAAATCATAACATATTCAAAAAATAATAAATTAGAAACTAAAACTTATAATGTAAGATATAAAAAATTAAATAAAAATCATATTAACACATATAGTTAGAATTTAAAAGGTAAATTTTTTTGTTGCGACAAACTTGTTTTGATTCTTATTCTCTTTTTTTTCATGTTAATCTCATTCTTTTTATTTTATAATTTTTATTTTTACTGATATGGCAAATTAAAACAACATATTATCGGGATTTAAATAATAATAAAATAAGAAACTTTCTTGTTTTCAATATTATTTATTTAACAACCACAATTAAAATTATTTTTTAAAATTACATATTACTAATTGAGGGAGTTTTCCGACCATGGAGGAATTATGTATTTATTTAATATCAAAATCACTAAAATATTTTTTATTTTATTCTTTTTTATCATATCTATTGTATTTTGATATGTTTCTTATAAATTATAATAGACATATTTAATTATTGAAAAAATTCAAAATAATATAAGAAATATACAATTTATCATCATACTAAACTTTAAACAATTAAAATTCTCTTCTATAGCAGTGTATGTTTAGAACATATAAGTATTCTTAGTGTTATGATTAGAAAAATATATTTTCGGTTTTTTTAAAAAAAAAGGGTATAAATGAACATTTTAGAAAAGTTTAAATTAAAAACAAAAATATAAGAAAACATATAAATTCTTAATTATACATAGTGCTGAACTTTATAAGGTTGAGAATTTGTCATGTGAAATCCTTATATATGCTTATGACATATGGTTAGAAAGCTCTCGACATATAGTTTAATATGAAACTAATATTATTTCAATATTCATAATATTTTAAGAGTTATAGATGAAAGAATAATACTTTTGATTTGTAGGATATAAAAGGTCACTTCTCTTGTAATTGAACAAATATAAGCCAAATAAATATCCAATTACTTAATTGCCCCTAAATTTTACCGTGTCAAATGGATATTTTTGTCAAATAAAAAATTCCAAGAAACATTCACACTTTTAAAATAGTATAGATAGATATAGATATAGATAGATATAGATATCTCTAGGTTAAGTTACAAAAGGAAAAATGGCCATTTTTACCCTTTTTGAGATAGGAAAACACTTTTTTACCCAACTTTCATAAAAACCACTCTTCTACCCACTTTTTCAATAAAAGGTCATAAATGCTCTTATCCTCTCCCTCTCTCTTTCGTGGTTTAAAAATATAATTTTTCTTTCCTCTTTTCTTCTTTTTTCCAAAGATAACAATCTTCTCTTTTTTTTTCCCTTTCATGTTTTCGATTTTTGAAGATCCAAGACACGATTGGAAATAAGTTTAAGTCACTTGAACCAAATTAATGTATTTTTGCTTCAAATATTTATGTATAATGCGGGGAATTCGCTTATTTTCGAGAAGAGAAAAAAAACTGAAATGTTCAACATGGTACGATCGTGCTAGCCACCATAAAGGTGAGCACGATCGTGCAGCCCTATAGGGGCAGCACGATAGTGCTACTTTAGTAAGGGTATTTTTGTCTTTGTGGGTAAAAAAGATGTTTTTTTATATAAATGGGTAGAAAAGTTGTTTCACTATTCAAATAGGGTATAAAAAAACCACCCATTACAAAATTATATTTGAGCTTTGGCATTTATATTTGGAAATCAGCTATTTATGGAAAAACCATTATATATTTGGAAATTGCCTATTTCTGAAAAACCCTTTACATTTGGAAATTACAAAGAATCTCTTGATGATATCCAATATTATTTCTTAAAGTTTAAAATCTATTTTCAAAGCATCCCCAAGTATTTTTATATATAAAATAAAAATAATTAAGGGGATATTTATATTCTACGAAAATAATTCTTTTCAAAAAGTAGTATAGATCTCAGTAATACTTTTTCTAATTTACATTTATTAGTTTGGACTCCACTACAAGAAAAAACAATCAAATTCCAACGAAATAGAAAACTATTGGAATTTTTACAATTCCAACGGAAATTCCAATGCAACATTATACCGCTGGAAAAATTCCAATGAAAAATCCAACGATAAACAAAATCGTTGGTATAAACTGTTGGAATTTTCGTTGGAATTTAAAATTTCAACGGAAATTCTAACACCACAACAAACCGTTGGAAAATTCCAACAATAATAAAATCGTTGGAATAAATCATTGGAAATACTATTGGAATTTTAAAAATTCTATCGCTAAAACATGTAATTGGAAAATTCCAACAAAAATTCCAACGGTAAACAAAATATTGGAATTAATCGTTGGAATTTCCGTTGGAGTTTTTAAAATTCAGTTAGAAATTTCAATACCGTTGGAAAATTTCAATAGGGATTAAGAGATTTGATAATATTATTCATATCAATAAAATATATATTATCTCTGGAGTCAATCATATTATGCTTGACTTGAGAAAAATTGATGATGGGTGATCTATTGGGAAGTTAGAGATATTATATAATGAGATAAAATGATTGAACATTCCAATGGATATATACCATTGGAATTACCATTGGACTAAATTCCAATGGTATAACTCCGTTGAAATAACCTTTGGAGTTTTTTCCAACGATTATATATATATTCCAATGATATAACTCTGTTGGAATTTGTGTTGGAAAAAATGTTGGAGTTTTTTTTCCAAGGGTTGTATATTCCAATGGATAAAAACCGTTGGAAGTACTATTGAAATATTTTTCCTTTGGAATTTTGTCATTCCAACGCCAATTTTACCAACGATCCAATTTCTGTTGAAATTTCCGTTGGAATTGATAATTCCGACGGTAATTGGCCAAATTCCAACAGATTTTTTCCGTTGGAATTTCTTGTTTTCTTGTAGTGCCCATCATTGAGACATTAATGTAATCTCTCTTTACTTTAATTTAGTTTCATTAATTTTTTGCTCTGAGTCTTTACGGACTGATAAAGAAACGAAATTCGTATCATGAAGTAATTTATAGGAGCAAATGTACTGCCTAATATTACCACAAACCATAATCAATTTAAAACGAGTTATGAACTTTAAAAAATGTCGTCTTGCATTATGTTTTTAGTTGTCATTTCAACGGTTAGGTTAAAGTTCTACTGTTACTATGATGCCATGCGATTCATGTGACCGATCAGTGTTACTCTCTAATGTGCTCTCATACAATGGAGAGGAATATTTTACTAGCCAATATCCTTTTCTTCTTCGGTGACAACAAAACTACCAAAGTCTATTCCTAAACAGCAAAAATGCTTCAAGAAGTTCAAACAAGTATTTTTACAATCGGGTGGGAAATCAAATTGTTCTCATTGTTGGTTAGCAATTGAATCAATCATACCGATTCAATCACCAGTTTATTAAAAATTTACTATAAATCATTGTTATATTATGTAAAATAACAACATAATAAACTAATTATTATGTAATACATTTACAAAATTTAAAAATAAATAATTATTTAACATATATAACAAAGTGTGAAATTCAAATGAACATCTCAACCTTATATACTAGTAGAAAAAACAACAAAGACGCATGTCAATACCTCTGTTGGGAAATTTATTTTGTAGATTTTGATGAATGCCATGTAAAACTTAAACTTGAAAGTTGGCACCCCATTTTTCTTGTAATCTGTATTGTAATAGATATGGCTGAAAAAGTTGAGTCAAGTCAGCTATGCCTAGAAATACAAGAAGTCAACTGAAGACTGAAGTGAAAACTCCGATGCAAGACAGCTGAGTAAGGCAAAGAAGAAAAGTCAAGAACTCGACTGAAGGTGTATCAGCTGTGAAACAACTGCATGAAGAGTCAGTCAAGTAAACTCAAGAAGCCAAGTCTCTCAAGTTGAAGTGACGGATGAGTCATCCAAAGATTAGAAGCTAACTCAAGTCACAGGGAATAAAAGATCTATGATCAAGTCAAGACAAGCTGAACGAGATCTGTTGATGAAAGTCAAGAATGTTACTCGGAGTAGTAACTTTGTTAAAGTTGTCGAGATAAAGTGTTAGTTCCAATTGTGTGCAAAAGGAACAAACCAATGGGAAGCACTTGCACCAAGTGTCAGATATGCTGCAATGCTGCAAGACATTAAATACGAGGAAATGTCAACATCAAGGACTGCAACAAAACAAGCCAACGAACACAAGTGACTTTTGAAAATTAGCGTATCTCTTTAACGAGCGATTTTTGAAAGTTCACTATAAATGGCCGAGAATCTCATTGAGAAAAGGTTACAACCCCGCGAGCGAGCAAGCATTATTCAAACGTAACTGCAAAATATTCTCAAGATATTCAAGCAAAATCCTCAAGCCTAAATCTCGAAGGACATCAATCCAACACAAAGTTTGTGAAGGAAAGATAACTTCAAACTGTTGAAGAGGAAACTTTTGAAGAATCAAAAGGGGTCTACTTTCCAAGGAGGATTGTAGGAAGGTTCAAGGTCGAACCAGTATCAAGTTATTGGAGGGCTTCGTGATCAAATCCAAGAAGCTTGAGAAAGTGAGTGAAGTAGCAAGGCGGTTTGCCACCTGTGAAGAAGCTAAGTCGGACGAGAAGCCAATTGTGTGTGACCAAGGCATCTCTAGGCGAGTCCAAGGAGCAAGTCACCGTGTGATCAAGACTTGTCTCTGGGCGATACCCACTTTGTGAACTGATCATTACTTAGTGGATTCCTCCGGGAGTTGGAGAAGAGAGGATTAGAAGAATTACCCCATCTTGAACCTCTATAAAAATTATTTGTGTCATTTATATTTCAGCACTTTTATCTCTGCATACTTATTTATATCTCACGATAAAATCGATTAATAACTAAGTGCTAAAATCAAGTGTTAAAACAAGTTTAAAACAAATCAAAGGGTGTTAAGTCTTCCGAAAGAACTCAACACGGCCAAGTTAAGTTTCGGGTTAAACGGTTGAGTTATTCTATCAACAACTCTAACGAGTCTGCCGAGTGGCTAACTCTTCTCGAATAACCAACTTAGTTGTCCCTCAAAGACTTAGTTTGTTTGTGTTAACTCGTAATATTTTAAAAGGACTAAAATCGAAAAGTTGGTAAGGTTTATTCAACCCCCTTCTAAACCTTACCTACACCCCTTGGGACCTACAAATGGTATCGTGGCGGTTGGTTCATTGAGCCTTCCGCACTAGTTATTGAACTAGATCTCTATCTTTTCTAAAGATGTTTTTTAACACTTGTATTTTAAAAATCTTTCATTCTTAGCAAAAGTCATTATCATGGAAGCAAATCTGACACGCATTCCTATGTTCACTGTTGAGGAGTTTGATGACTGGAAAATTTGTATGCAGGCTCATCTATCTGCTTTACATGATGAAATGTGGCTAGTGATAGAGGATGGGCCACTGCAAATACTGAAAGTGAACACAGCCGCAAGAAGAGCAGTTGCAGCTGAAGGAGAAGAAGTTGTGGCTGAGGCAAGACCAGCCATGGTTGAGAAACCAAGGACTGAGTGGACCAATGATGACAGAAAAGAGATACAACTTGGATAATGTGGCCAAGGACATTCTCTACAAGACATTGGACAAAGCAATGTTCAATAAAGTCAAATCTTGCAAATCTGCAAAAGAAATATGGGATAAATTAACTTTAATTTGTGAAGGATCTGAGCAAATTAAAGAAAATAAATTGTCTGTAGCTGTACAAAAATTTGAAAATTTTAAAATGCTTGTAGGTGAAACCTTGGATCACCGGATGCCGTTCACCGAAATCACAAATGAGCTATCGGCAGACTTGGGAAAAAGAATATACACAAAAGGAAATGTGTATGAAGATTAAAGCCTCCCGGTGAATGGGAAATGAAAGTCATGGCTCTGAGACATTCAATGAACCTCACAACAACATCCAATCATGAGTTGTTCTCAGATCTCAAAGCTTATGAGTTTGAGCTGAGAAGAAAAGAGCAAGAGGAGATAGCTGTACCTAAGACAATTTTAGACGATAGTCAAGGATGGAAAGAAAGTCAAGTCAAGGAAGCCATAGACTAGGAAGAGATTGCTCACGATGGTTAAAAGATTCAACAAGTTCTTCAATAAGAACTACAAAAAAACAAGGGTGAATCCTCCGGAGACATTCGGCTCCCTCCAAGTCGAGGAAAACAGGCCACCCAAGAGAGTGAGCATCAAATGGTTGAATATCGTGATAACCCTAGGACAGAAGAGCTGATCAAAGAGCCGAGAACCTCTGTTGGAATTGCGACAACCAGGACATTTTGCAATTGGTTGTTCCTATCCACCATCCAACAAGTACGAGGGATGAAGAAGAAAGAAAAGTCTTGAGAGAAAGAAGACTGGAAAAGAAGAAAGCCATGTTGGTTCTTTGAGGCTGAGACGAGACTAAGTCGAAAAGCGGCGACTTTCGAGAGTAGTGAAGTGACTACTCAAGTGATTCGGAAGAAGAAGCAATGATTTGTCTAATGGCTAAAGAACAAGATCAACCGAGGACCAAGAAGATGAGGTACACTCTAACTCATCTCACTCGGTTCTAGTGATAGTGATTATGATACACACACTTCATCACCCACCTGATCCGTATGATTCATTAGGCAAAATGATGAAAGACTTTGAGCACATTAAATCCTCACACACACTATTAAATGAGGAAAACAAATAGCTCAAAAGCCAAAACTCACAAAATGGTGACAAAGGAGATGAGTACTCTAAGTCACATACCGGTGAGAACAAGGAGTCAAGGTGAGAATGCTAAACTAATAAGCGAGAAATAGTCGCTATAGAAAATAGGAAAATGAACTCAAAAATGTGATTGCCTCATTTACAAAGGCATCTAAATCATTGGATGACCTTATTATGAGCCAAAAAGAATGTGGAGATAAGAAAGGCATATGATTCAATTTGTGCACGATTAAACTCCTAGAGTGATTTTGGAAAAATGATCTTCAAGTAATGAAGCATCTCAAAAATCCAAGACACCAAATGTTGCACCCACATTCATTCCAAAGCACAATCACAAACAAATTGGTCTTGGATATAAAGGGAAAGGAAAACTACCATTGAGTATCTTTGAGAGGACAAGCGAGAAGAAATCCAAAGAGTTCCTCAAAGAAACTCCAAATAGGAAGTACTCTGTGGAGAATAAAAGAGCTACCAAAACCCCCAGTTTTATCAAAGAAACACATATGATGGGAATGGTAGAAATTACCCGAGCCAAGTGATTGGAATAATGTGAAATATCAAAGAAAGTCCAATGGAATACAAGCCTAGATTGCAAAGACCTGACCTCAACAAAGGTCATTCCAAAGGCAAAAGAGCTATTATCGGCACACATATACACCCGGGTACTACACTCGGAAATATCACAACCACCCAAAGAAGGCAATTGCTAAAACACACACACGGCATACGGACAAAAGAGACAATTTGTATGAACCTAAATCCCCAAGCAATTTGCCAAAGTGAATTATGATTATGGCACGAGATAAATGGCAACCTCTTAGAGTCAAGTCATTTGGCTATAGGTTGGTGGATCATCTTACGACACTAACCCCTCGGGACCCAGGCAAGCATGGGTACCTAAAAACTAATTTCCTTGATTGCGAGTTCAAGGAACAATTTGAGTGCGAAGGAACCCGATACATGGATAGTGGTTGTTCCGGACATATGACAGGCAACAAGAAAAACCTGTCAAGATTCAAGGAGATTAGAGGAGCAAAAGTCATATTTGGAGGAAATGAAGCTCGGGAAATAAGAGCCTTTGGATCCATCAAGAAAAAAACGGTTGGAAATCACAGATGTTGCTTATGTTGAGGGACTCAACTTTAACTTGCTCGGATAAGTCAACTTTGTGATAAAGGCTACAATGTTGGATTCAATATGGGAGTGTGACATGATTAAAGATGTTGAATCAAATAAAATAGTGCTACAAGGATCAAGACAGAAAAATATGTATGTGGTAGGGTCTCTTTTGCCACACCAAGCACTGTTTGTTAGGAAAGAGCATAAGCGAGAATCAAGTTGGGTCGTGGCACAAGAAGGTGAGTCATCGAACTTCAAGACAATCAACAAGCTTGCAAGGAGTCATCTTGTGGAAGGATTGCCGGACTCGATGTACAAGAAGAAAAGTGTATGTGATGCATGCCGGATGGAAAGCGGATCGGATCTTCATTCAAGGAGAAGCTTTAGTCCTTATTCAACAAGGATATTACATCATTGCATATGGATTTATTTGTCGATTGAACCAACCAAAGCATAAGTGGAAAAAAATACACCTTAGTGGTGGTAGATGATTATTCAAGATATACATGGACAATCTTCATGTGCAAAAAGAAGGAAACTTTGCGGAAGTTACCTCAGCTGATGAGAAGAGTTCAAAATAAAAAGAGCCAAACCATTAAAAAGATAAGGTCGATAGAGGATCCGAGTTTGTCAATGGGATAATTACTCGATATTGTGTTGAAAATGGTATTGCTCACTCCACATCGAAATGGAGTAGGAAAAGAATGAACAAAACTCTCAAGGAAGTCGCAAGGACCATGTTAGGAAAATGGACTACCTAAGAGATTTTGGGTGAAGCCATCAACACGCATGCTATACTCAAAATAGATGTATGATAAATATACAAATGACAAAGACTCCCTATGAAATCGGACATGGAGAAAGCCAAATGTTGGGTACTTGAGAATATTTGGATGTAAATGCTTCATCCACAACAATGACAAGGATAATCTAAAGGCTTTTGATGCTAAAGGTGATGAAGGTATATTTTTGGGATACTCAAATTTGAAAAGCAAAGCCTATAGAGTCTTGAACAAGAGGATTATGGTCACGAGAAAGAGTCTATTCATGTGGTTTTTGATGAACCTAATGTGAATGGAGAAGACATTGAAGAATTAGGCGATAAAATTTGAATCAACCAACTATGCGAAAGAGTCCTTATGTTGAAGTCAAGCAACAATAATCAATCAAGATGAAGATGAGATAGTTTGAATCTCAAAGACAATGGAAAATCTGCAAATCAATGAATGATAATGAATGAGCTACTCAAGTCAACATAGATACGAGATAAATAACCCAACCGATTTGCTTCAACCCGATGTGAGATGGCCGAGAGACCATCCACGAGCTAATCATTGGAGATGTGAGAGATGGTGTAAGAACAGATCGAGCTCGATTAGAAGCAATGTTCACTTGTTTTATCTCCCAAATAGAACCAAAAGATGTGTCTCAAGCATTGGATGACACACATTGGATTCAAGCTATGCAAGAAGAAGCTGAATCGGTTTGAAAGGAACAAAGTATGGGAATGGTGCGAGAGACCAACCCATCGAAATGTTATTGGCACAAAATAGGTTTTGAAACAAGATGAATGAGGAAGGATCTGTGGTAAGAAACAAAGCAAGATTGGTAGCCAAAGGGTATTGCCAAGAAGAGGGAATATATTTTGATGAAACATTTTCTCCTGTTGCAAGACTAGAAGCAATAAGGATGTTTCTTGCCTACGCTGCACACAAGAACTTCATTGTATATCAAATGGATGTGAAAAGTGCATTTTTAAATGGACATTAGAAGAAGAAGTCTATGTTGAGCAACCTCCAGGCTTTGAGCAGAAGACTCTTGGAGACAAGGTGTACAAGCTCAAGAAAGCATTATATGGACTGAAGCAGGCACCAAGAGCATGGTATGATACATTGTCTCAATTTCTAACTGACAATGGATTCACCAAAGGCAAAGTGGACAGAACACTCTTGATTCAAGATGGAGAAAGTATCTTTGCTTGTATATGTGGATGATATCATTTTTGGATCCACAAATAAAGAGTCTGCGTGATAAGTTCTCAAACCTCATGCAAGGCAAATTTCAAATGAGCATGATGGGAGAGAGTGACTTTCTTCCTAGGACTTCAAGTTAAGCAATTGAAGGATGGGACTTTCATAAGTCAAACAAAGTACACCAGAGATTTAATGAAGAAATTTGGTATGGAAGAGAAGTCTTCGTGAAAATACCAATGAACACATCGATCAAGATGGACATGGATGCGGATGGTAAGAGTGTCAGATCAAACAAGATCTGAGCACTCATTGGATCAACTTGCTCTCATTTAACGACTGCGGACCCGGACATCACCTTTGATGTAGGTGTATGTGCAAGATTTCAATCTACACCAAAGGAGAGCCATATGACTGCACTAAGAAAATCCTAAGATATCTAAAGGGATGCCAGGAAGTTGGCTTATGGTATCCAAAGGAAGGTGGATTCAAGCTTATTGGTTACTCGGACTCGGACTATCTATCTTTGGATATAGAGTTGACGGGAAGAGTACTTCAAGTACATGTCAAATGCTTGGAAATAGATTGGTTTCTGGTTTAGCAAGAAGCAAAATTCAATAACCACATCCACAAAAAAGCGAGAATACATAGATGCGGGCAAAATGTTGTGCCCAAGTCTTATGGATGAGACAAGAGGCGAGAGACTATGAAATTGAAGAAAAGGAAATTCCAATTATGTGTGATAACACAAGTGCTATTGCAATCACTCGAAATCTGTGTTGCATTCAAGAACAAAGCACATTGATGTCAAATATCATTTTATAAGAGATCATGTTGAAAAGAAAGACATCATTTTGGAGTATATCTCAACTGATAAACAAGATTAGGCGACATATTCACTAAGCCCTTATGTGAATCAATATTTGAAGAGTTTAAGCATGAGCTAGGTTTAATTGAGTTGAGTTAACACTCGAAGACTCAATCGAAAGAGATGGAAGATAGAAAGTGAGAAATGAACAAGTTTTCACATCGGCCAAGTGAAATGACCATATTGGAAAGTTAGTTGTATCTAGTTAGCTGACAGCTGAGTCGCTTAATGAAAAGAGAGAAGAAGAGTTAAGTCATGTGTGAAATAAGTTGAGTCATTTATGAGCTAAGTCACAAAAACTCAATCGTTGTAAATGAGCGGGAATGTTTTTAAGGATGACGCGTCAGTAATAATAATACGGGTGCAATCAAAAAGTCGCACGATAAGCATATAATTGGATATAAATGCTGCCGCATTAAATGCGAGGAATTAAATGCGGTTTGACGTGCTAAATCTGAGCCGTTGATCTTTATCAAATTTCAAAAATCAAAAACCCGTCCTTTCATAACCCTTATATACGGTTTTGATCTTCTCTCTCACACTTTACTGAAAACTGTTCATCTTCAAAGCAAGTTCATTTCTCTCTAAAACCCTACGAGTTCTCAAGCAAGTTTATCAAGTTTTACTCGGTAAAACTCTATGCAAATGGCACCAAAGTTTGATTTTATTAAGCTATCAAAGCAAATCCACTTTGGATCAACCGAGTGGATTTTGAAGGGATGGTGAAGCGGGGTTGAGATGAAACCCTAGTAAAGAAGATAGGCGATATGCTAGAAAAGTCGATCTCGGGCCTTTTCTTACTATGGAGTACTCACTCACCTACCTTGAAGAGGTGGCGCGATTCTATGTAAACGCCGAGGTGTAGGGCGAAGGAATCAAGTCCTCTGTCCACCGCAAGGACATCATGATTACTACTAAGGACCTTGTAGAGCACTATTTGCTGCGCCCGTCGAGGGTATGACCAGAAATAAACGAAGTGATGTTAACTTGGCTCACTTTGCATGGAAAGAAGTAGCCAAATCGAGTGTCTTCGCGAAGGTAGTCTACACGATTGAGAAAAAATCTATGAAGGACGACTATCACAAGCTAATGGATGTCATTGCAAAGTGTGTAGACATGAAGTTTGGCGGCTTCAATCAATCAAAGACCAAGTGATCGTCATGGGCGCGATCATGTAGGCAAAGAAAGTCAACTCAGGGTTGAGTTAGGTATGCAATGAACTCTGCGGAATGTTGGGAACAAATCGTACAAGGAAGATGGATCCTTTAGAGGATCACTCGGATATGGCCAGTAATTGGCCATCGATGGATGTGAAGGGCATTCCCTTTCAACATGGAAAGCCTTTCCATGTAAACAAGAAAATGTTCGGGGCTAATCTTTGGGAGCCCGAAGAGAGCCCATGCGAAGAGGGGCGGATACAAGTGAGGGGGAATCACCGACCCCGAGGACACGATTGTATCCTCCTCCCCAAGAAGAAAGCTTCAAAGAAGAAGGCTGCCCTGCGGCAAAAAAGAAACAGGATGCACTGCCCTGCGGCCGAGTCACTGCCCAAGCGGTAGTGTCTCTTGCCCCTGCACCCGAGGCCGAGAAGGAAGCACAAATACCTTCTCGGCTATAAGGAAGAAGAGGACTGCCAAGACGAGAAGGGCATCGCCTCTAAGGAAACTCGAAGGCCTTTACTTTGAAGAACCGGAGGAAATGAACCGGACATTCCTCTGGTTAAAACTAAAAGAAGAAGGATAGTTAAGCTTTCGGAGCGTGAAAGGGCAGTTGAGTCCGCCACTCAACCGGAAAGCTTTTGAGGCTACGACACTCGGGAAGTGCGATCTCTGAAGTAGTTGATGAAACAACCAAATCTCTGCTGAGGTGATCGTGAGGCCCCAAGAAGACCCGTTTGTGGAGAGGGCACAATGAGAAAAAAAAAAAGCGATTGAGACAAGCTGAATCTTGATTGAAAAAGTTGTCTCTACGCCTGCTACGGGACTTTGAGAGAAGAGCAACGAGCATGCTACCTTCCATACCGAGGAAAAGCAAGGACAAGAAGAGGAGGATGAGGATGATGATGTTATCGTACTTTCTCCTGTATATCCGGACATCCAAAGTCTCTACGTGAATGGAGGGTGTGGAAGCTAAGTCACTCAAGTGCGGTTTGAACGCATACGAGTTCATAGAAGAAGAGGAGGAATTGTTCGAATTTCTCGGCTTCACCAAAGTAGTTCAGGCCCTTGATGAAGACAAGCTGCTTGAACATCTTGCAAATTTTCAAGGAGAAGGCTCAAGCCATAACAAATGAGGAAGGTGAAGCTCTCGAGAAAAGCCGAGATATGTCCTCTTCTTCGGAACTGCGGAACACACTCACCCTCATATAGATATGTTGTCGAGAGTGATGAAGATATGGATCCTGTTCTTTGCAAAGGAGAAGTCGGACATGCGGCAAGCTATGAGGGAATCCAGGATGTTGCATGAGCAACACATGTTTGAAAGACCATGAGAGTCCTCACAATCTCTCCTGCGAGATAGACCACTGGGAGTAGTGCGATGGGTGCCACGATTATAGTTGTAACTACATCCCAAGACACTCGAAGATGGGTCCAATGGACTTGGCGATGAAACCGGGAATTTGGGCACCCAAGTTGAGCCAACCCCTCTCCGAAGGTGTGTTACCACCGCCCCATGGTGAGCACTCAACGGAAGCGACCGCGAGTGCCTGAGAAGAGTGACCCCATCTCGGTCACTCGGTGGTGTGCCCGGTAGGGGAACTCACTCCACTGCGCGGGGTTGGAGGTTGCTGCGGATGATTCCATCTTGAAGAAAGGAGGCGAAGTGGAACACGAAAAAGAACCACGGCAGTTGACATTGTGAAGCTCGGACAATTGAGTCTGTCCCAGTGAAGTGTCACCGCTTGCTGCGGGCTAAGGACACTGTTGTTGCAGTCGAGGCACAGGATGGAAATGCCCCGGGAGTTAACACTGTGGGCAATGAAAGTGCAATCCAAGGGGTTGAGACTCCTTCGGATGCCACGGTCCAAGACCCTAAGACAACTACGACGTCGAAGGGAATGTAGAAGGCCTCTCTGATTGAGACCGGTGGAGTGTTGAAGGCCCAGGAGGTTGAGACTTCCCAGGGTAAAGCTTAAGTTCAGAACATCCCTCCTGTTAACATTCTTGAATGCGAGAAGGAGATTAGTGCACTTCATAACTCCTAGGAAAATCGACATATCATTTAAAGTGCGAAGATGAAGGCTGAGTCCACACTGTTGAACATCAAAAGGACCCAGTGAGGATGTTCTCCCGGACGAGTCGATTGAGTTTTAAAGTTGCTCGTCAAACTTTCAACTTCGATGATGAACCAAGCCCCCAGGTTTCATCATCTTCTCGATGATTAATCGATGTTGCGGTAGAGAACAGTATTCATTTAGAAAAATCTCTGAGGCCGAAGAAGTTGTTAAGATAGTTGAGGCTCGGTCACCGGCCAACCTACTCAACAAGGCCCAGTGAACAAGTCATCTGCGCGACTCCCACAGTGCAAGATGCCAACTCCACCAGGATCATCACGAGCCTGAGACTAAAATTTCAATCCCTTATGTGCGAGATGATACTTTTGAGCAATTATTTCCCTTTTCACTTGAGTGCGCGAGCTAGAGGAAGAAACTGACTAAAGAGCGACAATACACCGTCCGAAAGATCCGATTATCCCTACCAACTCCATTGTGCCGGCGAGACTTTGACTTCGATGCTGAATGGCCGCCATCTGAATCAGGTGTGACAGCTAAGATCCGTGAAGTCTTCAAGAAAATATGTGGAGAGATTGAGAAAATAGAAGCGACATCGAGGCCTCATTAGATCTACGTCTGGACAATAGAGATGCCAACCTCACGGCGGACTTACGGGGATTGTGGTGCGGATCAAGGAGTGGTGTCGGCGATGAGAGTGCAATGCGATTTGAACAAGTTCGATATTTTAAGGCATTGTACAATAAGATGCTTGTTTGGAGTGCGACAATCTTGATATGAAGCGAGAGAATGCGGCGTATATGGAAAGATTGCATGCCTCCCATACAACCGAAATGGAGTTCTTTGCGTGAATTTCATCGAAAAGAAATTGCGTGTGTTGAGGAGAACATGAATACAAAATTCAGCCTTCTCATGGCTGAAATGAAAACCGGTGGCGGTATCAAAGGCCACTCGTTCGAGAATTTCGAATTTCGGCACATGCCGCAGCGGACTCAAAGCGAACACGACTCTCGGCCAGACTAGACTTCATGCTCGCGGGAATGTTTCCGAGGGTTCCTCTCTCCTTTGATGATGCCAAAAAGGGGAAGAGCAATACGAGGAAATTGAAGGATGAAACAATTTGAGAAGCAAAAGGAA
This sequence comes from Rehmannia glutinosa, assembly GCA_016081115.2. Classification (NCBI taxonomy): domain Eukaryota; kingdom Viridiplantae; phylum Streptophyta; class Magnoliopsida; order Lamiales; family Orobanchaceae; genus Rehmannia; species Rehmannia glutinosa. The sequence continues at coordinate 117,719 of JABTTQ020001025.1, read as the reverse complement.
AAGCGATTGTTGAGAAGAAGAAGGAAAATCGGTTGAGAGAGAAAAGTCAAAGGATTTGACACTAATGATTCTTTGAAACCCTCGGCAAAGGTCATGTCATCACGACCTCAATAATCGGCAAACTTCGATAACTCGCGATCGAACACTCTGCTATGCCCATGTCGGAAAATAAATATTGTAGTAGCAAATCGGTTAGAGTTCGATAAAAGATGGATGCCCGCATTGAAGCGATGATGAAACAATTTGGTGGCATTCCGGTGAAGGATCAATATGCTTTATTCAGGATAGCGGATCCGAGCCAAGATCTGAAGAATTTAAGATGCTCGAATCAGAAGGCTATTTCAAGAATATGTCGGTAGCCCAAGCTTGGGATCCTCACATCTTGGGAGAAGGGTCGAAGTTATGTGAAGAAGGCGATGGCGTGAGACTACCGGCCCCATTCAATTGGTATGCGAGGAAGACTCGATCTGATATACACCCGAGGAGGAGGAAGGAGTGGTGGAGGAAAAGGTTTTCGACCTAGACCTCGCCAAAAATATCGAATATGTAGATCCGAGGAAAGAAGGGAAGGATCTCTTTGGGGCTGGCTACGATGAAGTAGCGAATCTGGAAGTGGCTAGAAAGAATGCTGATTATGTGAAATGGCTAAGTGTTTGAGTGTTCAGAGACATGTGGTAACTCATCACTCTCCCAATTATTGTTATTAAAAATTTGTATTTGGTTTCTGTTTCGCAAATGGCTAAGTGTTTGAGTGTTTAGGTTTTAGTCGAGGCCTGAATTGGATTCAGTCTCCGCAAGACAAAAACGCCCCGTATATAAGTGCTAACGGTTCCGGCGTACGTCCCTAAGATACAACGACTATTTTAGTTTCGAGTTTACAACACTTGCAAACCCGAAACACAACAAACAAAGAGTGTTTAGACTTTCAAGCTATGAAGGAGGGAATTTAATATGCTCGAATGCATTGACCGTTTTATTAATCTGATTATTTTGTGTGTCATTTCAATCTGCAGGGGTCGAATAATATAGGCCTCAGGTGCCTTATATGGAAAGATCACGTCTTTTGGCTCGAAAAGACAGATTTTCAACGAACAGACGCATTTGTTACGCCCTTCGCGCATCGACGCAGCGACCTGGCGCCGGGCCCATGCGTGGATGCGAACCAAAATGACAAAGTTATGGCCTCACGCATGACGATGCACGGCGTCGCGTCGGCTCGTGCTCGATGATCACGAACGAGTCCGGTCGACGCGATTTACCAACGCCTTGGCGTGCGTCCGCTTTGTTTGAGTCGCGAACACTTCCCAGTTGAAAAATCCATTAGTTAATTCAAAAATTAATTAACCAATTATTTTAAAGGTTTTTGGTCCAAAAAGAATAAGGGCCTTGAAGCCCAAGCCCAGACCCACAGCCCTCGACCCACGACCCAGACCCAGGCCGGCGGGCGGCGCGCGCGGCGGCGGCGCGCACGCGCGTGTGCTTTGAACCAAACCCACAAGCATGTAGGTCTTCACCCCTTTAAAAACTTGGGTGCCCCCAAGGGCCCAAACCCATAAGTCCAACTTGGGATAAATATAGTGTGCAAACTTTGCCTCGTTATCCTATGTGGGATGGAGCATTTCTCCTTCCCCACATTTTTCATTTTCCATACCATTTACTAGTATTAAGTGGCTAAGTTCTAGCATTAATTTCTCATTCACTCGGAATTGGTTTTGAGAAATTCCGAATGCTATTCTCATCTACTCTCAGTAGAAATTTTACAAATAATTTAATTCTCTTTTTCACTAATGGAAACCACTTAATTATTTGGTCAAAATCGGGTCAACACCCATTTTACAATGACCAAATTCAACAATCCCCCACATGAATGAAATTAATGCATGCGTGTATGCGGATTAAGCTTGAAAGTCTCGGCGAATCGTTATTGCATCATGATAGATAGCTTGTGGCTTTGAACCTTCCCTAGTAAAATACTATCGGATTTACTAGCTGCTTAGTGACGCGATTTGTTGAACTACTCAGCCGTTTGTGTAAACCGAGACAATAGAACTTACACAATAACAACTCTACACTTGTTGTTCTCACGTTGTGTCCATTTTGGCACTGGACCATATCTTAGATTCATAAGTATTTCTTTGAAGCGGTCATTACTTCTCACTTATATAGGTGATCTCCTATTGAAGAGTATCATGTCATACTCTACCTTTTGGTATAGGAATCATTAAAAGTCTTAAACTTAACCTCACCACATTCAGCTGGTTTTCATTCACTTGGATGTTTCGAGAATGAGCTAACACATTTTCCAAGTGTTCAGCTGAACACTCATAACTTAGTTGTCCCATTGAACCAAGGTCTTGGGATCTCCAATTCACAAGGTTGGGTTACCGCTATGAACAACCTTTAAGTTGTGGATTTTATACCCATTTCCCTTAACAGTTTATACAGTTGATCTCAATTTATGCCTTTTGTAAGCGGATCCACAAGGTTTTCCTTTGACTTCACGTAGTCAACCGAAATAACCCCATTCAAAATCAACTGTTTATTGGTATTATGTCTACGACAAGAATGTCTAGACTTACTTTTTTCCTTTGCAAGAAAAGACACCTCTAATAAATACAACATTTCTTGATTTAATGATCGTACCATCATTTATATCATGAATGTTGAATTTATTTTCTTGGTTGCTTCTACTGTTGCCAAAGCACCCCCACACTTCAAGGTATTCTCCTTTATGTGGTTTGCTAAAGTAGAGCTTCCCCTACCAACTTCTGGTATCTTGTTTAACACAAAATCATCCAGAACTTTCATGGCTCTCGACCACTTTTATTTTATCCCAACAATCCAGTTAGAATCTCGTTATAATATATTTCAGACCTTAGTTCCAACAACTCCATTAACACCTTTTACAAGGTGTCTAACCTTTGGTGTTATCACATTTTTTTAGTAAGACTTCAGACTTAACTTTTTACGGTGTCTACCTTTAGTGTTACAACACTTTTGGCAACACTTCATGCAAATGTGGTTTCAGTGTTTACAACACTTTTGGCAACACCTTCTGTTACATTTACAAATGCAACAGAAACTCCACTGGTGTTCCACAAAGTGTGGTCATACCCCACATTTGCCGATTTCCATTCGGAATCCCGGTTGTCTTCCTCAATCCGAAGTCGAACTATCAAATCTTCAAGCCCCATTTCCTTCTGCTTGTGCTTGAGGTAGTTCTTAAAATCTTTCCATGATGGTGGCAATTTTTCGATAATAGCAGCCACTTGGAATGACTCACTCGAGAATCATCCCTTCGGACACTAAGTCGTGAAGTATGATTTGAATTTCTTGCACTTGGATAATCACCGTCTTGGTATCAACCATTTTATAATCCAGAAATTTACCGACTACAAATTTCTTTGTGCCGGCATCTTCTATTTTGAACGTGCTATAGACGTTATAGAGGGTGTCGTCTAGCCCGTTCAAAACATAATTCCGACACAGGAAATAGCTGTTATGCCAAGCATCCACAGCGATTCTCCATTGGTTGTTGGATTCTCCATCACCAACGGTAGGGGGATCATCCTTCAGAAATTGGAACAACCCAAAGGTCGTCACGTAGAACATCATCTTTTGTTGCCATCTCTTGAAGACACCACTGGAGAATTTCACTGGTTTCTCGCCATGAGCAGGAGCAGCAGCCATCGGAGTAAATGATATCGAAGCCGTCGTCTTGAACAGAAACAAATTTTTCGTCTTGCGATTGTTATTAAAAATTTGTATCTGGTTTCTGTTTCGGAAATGGCTAAGTATTTGAGTGTTTAGGCTTTAGTCGATGCCTGAATTGGATTCAGTCTCCGCAAGATGAAAACACCCCGTATATAAGTGCTAACGGTTCCGGCGTACATCCCTAAGATACAACGACTATTTTAGTTTCGAGTTTACAGTACTTACAAACTGGAAACACAACGAACAAAGAGTGTTTAGACTTTCAAGCTATGAAGGAGGGAATTCAATATGTTCGAATGCAATGACCGTTTTATTAATCTGATTATTTTTGTGTGTCATTTCAATCTGCAGGGGTCGAATAATATAGGCCTTAGGTGCCTCGTATGGAAAGATCACGTCTTTTGGCTCGAAAAGATAGATTTTCAATGAACAGACGCATCTGTTCTGCACGTCGCATCGACGCACGACAATGCGAACCAAAATGACAAAGTTATGGCCTGACGCACGACCCGACGCATGGGATGTGCGTCAGCTCGTGCTCGGATGCGAACAGGTCCGGCTGACGCACGGGCCGTGCGTCCGCCCGTGCTCGGGTGCGAACACTTCCCAGTTGAAAAATTCATTAATTAATTCAAAAATTAATTAATCAATTATTTTAAAGGTTTTTGGTCTAAAAAGAATAAGGGCCTTGAAGCCGAACCGAAGCCCATGCCCAGGCCCATGACCCAGACCCGTGCCAGGCCGAGCTGAGCCGGCCGGCGGGCGCGCGCTTGTGTGCTTTGAACCAAACCCACAAGCATGTAGGTCCTCACCCCATTAAAAACTTGGGTGCCCCCAAGGGCCCAAACCCATAAGTCCAACTTGGGATAAATATAGTGTGCAAAATTTGCCTCTTTATCCTATGTGGGATGGAGCATTTCTCCTTCCCCGCATTTTCCCATTTTCCATACCATTTACTAGTATTAAGTGGCTAACTTCTAGCATTAATTTCTCATTCACCCGGAATTGGTTTTGAGAAATTCCGAATGCTATTCTTATCTACTCTCTTAGTAGAATTTTTACAAATAATTTAATTCAATTTTTCACTAATGGAAACCACTTAATTATTTGGTCAAAATCAGGTCAACACCCATTTTGCAATGACCAAATTCCAACAATTATACGTGGAGGCTTCATATTTATTTTAGTATATATATTGATATATTATCAAGATATATATATATATATATATCATTATGTTGGTTGTTACGTTAATTAATCTTATGATATTTAGTTCAATTATTTCCCAATCATTCTATTCATTATTTAATTTGTTGAATAAATTAGCAAATTACTGTAGAGCATCATTATAAAGGTGATATTTCTATGTTGTGATAAACTCTCAATTGCAGAATTGAATAGAAAATTCAATGGTAACACAATGTAGTTTATATACTTAGATCGACACTAAGAGATATGCTTATATGATTGATAACATTCACAAGAAAAGACATTCTAAATTTTAAAATTGACGATTTTCGCGATCTGCAAGAGTGACATTTTAAAATTTATATACTAGGATTGTAATTATGTATTGGGATGCTTTAATGATGAGAATTGACATTGATGCAAATATAAAATATATGTTGAGTTATTTTACTACTATACTACATGAAATAAATATTTGATATTTTTATTGTTGTCCCCCCTCCCAATGTCAAATCCTGATTACTCGCCCGGTTGTTGAAATATACAACTAACTTGTGGAAAATTAATGTGAGAATGGTTGTAATAATGTAATTGAGAATTAAAAATTCTCGTCATTTTGACAAGCCAAAACATAAATAAATTGTTAAATAAAAACTATTCAAATTTATAATAAATTTGTTGTTGCTTACCAGATAAAATGTGAAATAAATTGAACGATTTTACCCAACTACATAGTGTGCAAAGCTAAATAAATAGTATTTGTCTGTCTATTTAAATCTTATAGAAATTTTAAAAAAATGAAAGATATTTTATTGGATACATTTGGTTAATAAAATTAGCTCAATTACAATGAGGGTACACTTGAATATTTTTATTGAATATAATTTACAGAAGTTTTCCAGTCTTTGAGTGTCGATTTGTATTGTATGATAAATCTCAGCCGACCTGACTGGACAGCTGCCTTTGCCCTTTTGACTTGAGTCAACTCCAATCATTTGGGAATGACTCAACTGTCAATTCAACTGTTAGACTTGGCTCTTTACTGACTTGACTGACACTTCCACATCCTTTACTCAGTTGTTCCTCAATGGATCTCCTTGATCGAGTCTGTGCCTTCCATCTTGACCACACTCGGTGACACACGATTGGGTCTTCACTTGATCTTGATTGTCTTCTTGCATTCTTCGACATAGGCGATCACTCGGCTCATGCGATCTATCTATTACAACATAGAAATACAAAGAAAATGCGATTAACTTCCTATTCTAAGTTTTACATGGTATCATCAAAATCTAATAAATAAATTTCCTAACAATAGTACGATCATGTAGCATATTCTTGAAGGTTAATTGAAATCCGATGTCTTAAGTTGATAATAACAATACTACACAAGTGAAATCTAAACTCCCACAACCGCGGAGGAAAGCGAAGGCAAACTCCCATGTCCGGCTTGCACATCGACTTTTTGTCTATGCTTTTTTAGTGATTATGGCTCTTTATTCTAATAACTTAATACCTTATAGCATGTTTTCTCAGATTATTTTTTTAGTGCAATTTATTTGGACATTTGGTTTAAGTATTTTATAATTTTTTTAGGGTCCATTTCCATTCCATTTGTTAATTGTTCAAGTCTTGTCTGCTGATCCAAGATAGTCTGCTCCAGCTTTTTTCCTTTTTTTTTTTGGCTATTAACAGATGTGAGTTTATCTGCTTTTTCTTGATTATCGTAAAACTTATGCAGCGTAGTAGTTTCACCTATAAAATTTCATAACATCTTATGCTTCATTGTATTCTCACATGCATGACTGAACTCCATCGATACAATAAAGTACTTATCAATCTCAGTTCAGTGGTATATTAGAGATGGTGTAATGAGAACTTGTGAACTCTTTTTCGTTTTTTTGTTTAATAAATCGAAGCAAAACAAAATTGGTATGACATCCTTTATCTCTTTAGTGCCATTTAGGAGTGCACATTGTTTTTCCCGAATTATCTTCTGATTAAATATGAGGACTATATTTTGTATTTTTGTTGGGTTTAAATATGAGGACCATTTGGGTTTATATATGAGAACCATTTGGTAGTCTCTGCTAAGGACTATATATTGCTTCATACAATATTGCTTTTTCCATTTGGTAGTCTTGCACGGGTATATGAGTGCTAATTTTTGCTTGGTTTAAATATGAGTTTATGAGGACTTCTTTTCATCTAATTCTTGTTTTGTTTGGTTTGGCTTGTTGTAAATTGAAAGGATCAGTTATCTATTTCTTTTCCTTTTTCATATTCCATATTCTCTGGGTGATAATAATTATGTTTGTAAATTGATTTTTTGTTTAATAGGAGGAAATGATGCAATTGAAAAGAGAGAATCCTCAAATGACTGATAAACAAATTCTGGAGAATGTTCTTGGACGAGAGTCAATCCGTTTATTTGGTTGGGGACGATCCCCAATTAAGTCCATGGCCACATACACCAGTAAGAAATCAGATCGTCCTACATAAAATCAACTAGTTAATGAATTGAATCAATACAAGTCTCGTGTTGAAGAACTCGAAGGGGGTTACCAAATGTTGTGTGAAACATTAATTGAAAAGAATGTGATTCATGTTCACATTTATCACATGTGCCGTCAAACCACTCTTCAAGACCATCCCACCATGGCACAACTCCTGTTGTTGATGATTCTGCTGATTTTGCTGGCGAATTTGATGATATTATTTGAGTTTTTAGTATTCTTAGTTCTTCTTGTGACTTGTGTTCCTTTGGTATCTACTTCTCTTTTATATTCTGGTGCGGTCTTTTTTCTGGTGATATTTTAGCTTATGTTTATAAATTATTAGGATGCTTGGAACCTAAATGTTAATATCGTTTTTATAATTATATATCTAGTTTGGCAATTAGTTAAACACTTGGATAACTGCTTTGAATTTATATGTTTACTAAATCTAAAAAATATTCAAATGATATTTGAAATTTGCTAATGGAAATTTATAGAAAAATATAATTACCCACATTTGACTAAAATATGAAATATTATTACCTACACATAATATTCGCATATGCCATACCTATTTTATTTTTAGCCACACCTAATAATCATTTTTAGCCACACATAATATTATTACCTACACATTATATTCGCAATGTCACATATAAAAAAATATTATTACTCACACATAATCTTAATTTTTTCCACACATCCATTTCCACGTGTCAATTATCTAAAGCTTCACACTTCATCATCAATGTCATCACCCACGACGTCCACGTCATCACCCTCGACGTCCAGATCATCGTTCATGTCATCATTATACACATGTCTAAGCATATTACCTACACATAACATACATATTTATCGACACATATATGTGTAGGTAAATGATTACCTCTTTTCCCACACATAAATAATTGTATAAGCAAAAACCTTTTTCTACATAAATATAGTGACACTTGTTGACACTTGCATAATGTGTGGGTAAAGAAATTTACCCACACATATATATGTGTGAGAAAAACTCCAATTTTTTGTAAAAAAAAATTACATAGTTGTGAAGAGTGACTAACTTGACTAAGATGATAACTAACTAAACTAACTTATTGTTTTATATGACTAAAAGGGGCTAATTAATAACTGTATTTTGAAGCTGGCCTTGAGACCTCCCGCAAGTAGGGCATGTTTGTTAATCATGCCCAACTTGAGCATGAAATGATAAAACAAATTTGGAGATATAGGTTTAGTAAATAGGCCCAATGTTTGATGTGAGGAAGGAATGAAGACTTGAGAAGTCCAGCCCCTATCTTTTTTCTTACAAAATGGCAATCAATTTGAATATACTTTGTCCGTTCATGATAGCATGGAATATGTGGAATGCAGAAAGCAGGCCTATTGTTTGTATAAACAAGAGTTAGTTGATTATGTTTAACATGTAGATCATATAGAAGATAGACCAATCATTGGATTTCACAAGTGATGGAAACAATGGTTGTTTATTTGCTTTCTGGGAAATTAGTGAATCACCTACATAGATAGCATAATTATTGATATTCCTTCTAATATCCAAACATTTACCCCAATCATCATGTCCAAAAAATTTAAGATGTGCGGAGGAAGTGGAGGGATAGATAAGACCCTTGCCTAAATTGTCCTTGAGATACCTTAGGATCATGTGAGCTGCAGATAAGTGAGAATTTGCAGGATTTGATATGAATCGAGACAAGGTTTGAATAATATATGATAAGCATGGTCTTGTGATGGTAAGATATAATAGTCTTCCAACCAGCCATCTATATTCTGAGGGACTAGACAATGATGTATTGTCTTTGGATTGAAGTTCAATTTTGTAGTCCATTGGAGTGGAACATGACTTGCAGGTAGCCAGCTTAAGTTAGAATATCCAATCTATACTTCCTTTGACATAAGATGATACCTTTATTACTTCTAGCAATCTCAATGCCTAAAGTGTACTTCAGAATTACTGGATCTTTGATTGTGAAAGTGGCATCCAAATGAACTTTGATTTACTAGATCTCTTTTAAATTATTACTAGTCAATATTATGTCATCGACATATATACAAATGACTGTTATAGATGTAGAATGAGTTTTGATTTTTTTTTTAAAAAGACTATCACACCTGGATTGAGAGAAACCAATAGTGAGAAGACATAAAGTAAACTTTTGAAATCACTTGAGGCTTGTTTGAGGCCATAAAGGCTTTTGTTTAATCTGCAGACTCTGCTATCAGTGGAATATTCAGGAGGATGAGTCATATAGACTTCTTCATCTAAGTCACCATGTAGAAATGAATTATTGACATCTAAGTTATGAAGATGTCACTATTGAGATATTGCAAGAGCTAGAGCCAATCTAACAGTGGTAAGTTTAGTACCACGAGAAATGACATCAAAGTAATCCAACCCTTCTTCTTACGTGTACCTTTCTATTGAATCATTATCTGGAGGAAAACATTGTTGAGGGATAGAACTACGTTGTGTGTTTAAATCAATATTTTCATTCTCATATGTAAGGTTTCAGATTCAGTGCTAGTAGTTGTATGAAAAGCATCAAAATTGTATGTAGACTGTAGAGAGATATGTGAAAAGAGACAAGGAAGAGGACTGAAAATCTGTATTTTGGAAAGGAAAATATTTTCACAGAATTTAATTGGAAACAAAAACTTTCTTGATTTGAAGATCATAAATCTTATATCCTTTTATGCCTAAGAGATGTCCTATGAGCACTTGTTTAAAGGCTCTTGGCTTGAATTTGCTCTTATGAGCAGATAAAGTAGATGCATAAGTCAAACATCCAAAAAGTCTAAAATGAATGTAATCATAAATCTTATTAAACAAATTTTCAAAGGGATACTTCTTGTTGAGAAGTGGAGTAGGCATCCTATTAATATTATGGCATGCAGTTTAAACACAGTGATCCCAAAAAGACAAATGAACTTTAGATTGGAACATAAAAGCTCTAGCAACTTGTAAGAAGTGTTGATGTTTTTTTTCTACAAGACCATTTTGTTGAGGGCTCTCAACACAAGAAGTTTGATGAACCTTTCAATGAGTTTTATAGAAATCAGACAACAAAATTCGGTGCAAGTATCTAATTTTAAAGCTTTGATTTTTATATAGAACTGAGTAAAGATGAGATTATAAAAATCTAACAAACGAGCTATAGTATCAGATTTTTGTTTAGGAATATAAACCCATGTGGATCTAGAAAATCATCAACAATAGTTAAGAAATACTTGAAACCACAATGAGATAAAGTTGAGGAAGGTCTCCAAATGTCACAATGAATAAAATCAAAAATATGAGAAGAAGAACTATTGTTAATGGGGAATGAAAGTTTTCTTTGTTTTGCTAAGTGACATACATCACATGAATCAAAAACCTTAGAACTAGAACTAGATTTAATATGAGATATTAAGGACAGTCTCTTTTCTCATAAATGGCATAATCTTGAGTGTCAAAGATGATATCGGAAAAAGTAGTTGTAATTGGCGCAGCTGAGGGGGTGATTAAATTATATAAGCCATTTGTTTCTTTGGCAGAACCAATTATCTTCAGGGAATTCATGTTCTATAATATACAATAAGTGACAGCAGTACAATTGGAAGATTTAGTAAGTTGGGAGATAGAGAGCAGGTTGTAAGTGAATGGTGTCACACAAAGCATATTATGCAATGTTAGACAATTGTAAACATTAATATCTCCAACAAAAGTAGCCATAGTGACATTTCCATTTGGTAAATTAATAGAAATATAGACTTGCCTTGGGGTGGAAGTGTAAAGAGATGGATCACAAATTGTTTGATACATGTTTTTATCTTAATTTTGATGATTTTATTTTTACACCAAAACAATATTTTTAATTGTTGTCCAAATACTCCTAAATGATTTAAAATAGTTTTAATATTTTCCAAAGTATTTCTTCAAGTTTTACTTTAGATAAAATTGGACAACACTTTTAATGATTTTATGTTTATAAGTTTTTACTTCAAAACAAAGTTCCTAAATGTTGTCTAAATACTCCCGATTGGTTTAAAATATTTTTACTAAATTTTCAGAGTATTTCTTGAGTTTTATTTTCGACAAAAAATGGACAACATTTCTGTCTCTTGGTCGACCGATCGCCCTATAGGGCAACCCGTACTGAGATGATTTTGAAGCAGAAAATGAGACGAAAGAAAAAATCAAGCGGTCGGCCGTGCCGGTCGGCCAGTCGGCACTGCAAGTGTTTGCTTTGAAAGCAAAACTTTGATCTTCATTTTCTCAAGGCGTGGACCGGTTGAACATAGGGACGACCAGGTCGAACCCTCTACGGCCGTCGCCTGTGTAAATTTGCTTGAGTTTCATTTCAAACTTCTATTTACGTGTGACCGGTCGCCCTATCTTTTGACAAAAAAAATGTGACCGTTTGACGAGACAAACTTCCTTAAAATGTGGGATTGATTTCTAACAGCTATATTCTTGATTTTAATTGTATTTTTCTGTAGATTTTCAATCCCCAAGAGGAGCCTATGCTTGATCAATCATCTCCTATAAATAGAGGAAGTTTTGGAGCAACCAATATAACAATTGAGATACAACACAACAAGATACACTTCAAGCAAATATTTGTTCTTCATTGTTATTATTCTTGTTGTAATTTTGCCTAGCTTATCACTTTCACATCCTTGAGGTCTAGGCTATTCTTGATTACACTTTGCACTCAAATTGTAATATTCATTATTGAGTTGTAATCTTGATTTTTGGGTCATCATTCAATACAAGATATCCTTGTGAGTGTTCTTGTGGTAAGAACACGCTTGGGTGATCTAGGTGTTAGGTGTAAGAAGATTGTGGTAATCTTCTTGTTGAGGTGTTGAAGAATTTGGTATTCTTCAAGGTTGAAGATTGTGGTAATATTCACAAGGTGCCGTTGGAGATTGTGGTAATCTCAAAGGTGGTGTTGAAGAAGAGTGTGGTGCTCTTCAAGGTGTTGTTGTAAGTTGGTGTTGTATTATTTTTTGGTAAATTAATAAAATCCTTTTTTTCTTTTTGAAATCCATCCCGAAGATACTTGGGGTGGTAGTAGATTAGGCCTAGGTGGGTTGAACTACTATAAATCGACGTGTGCTATTTACATTTCGCACCTTTGTTATTATCTTTGAGCATTTGGTCCGAAAAAGAGGGCGAAATCGAAAAGATGGAGATAATCTATTCACCCCCTCTAGATTATCGTAGCCGCTTGGACTTACAAGTGGTATCGAGTCAAACTCTTTGGCAAGCTTGTTTCACATTGCGAGTAAAGAGAAACGATCGTCGACTCTGAACGAAGCTCATCTTACCGGCACCTCCACCACCAAGCCACCACTATTTGATTCCAAAAATTTTATTTTTGGAAAGAAATAATGGAATGCTATTTACAAGGTTGCGGGTTCGACATTTGGAACACCGTCATAAATAGAGAATCCATTCCGATGAAAGATACACCACACAAAGGCTTCAAAGAGCTCAATGATGAAGAAAAGAAAATCATCTCCTTAAACGGTAAAGCTCTCAATATTTTGTATTGTTCATTTACTAATTTGGAATATGAACATATTGTAGGAATTCAATCGGCACATGAAGTATGGCAAAAATTAGAAGCCATCTATGGAGTATTTGCAAATAAAAGGAGTCAAACAAAAGCATCTACTTCTCAAAGGGATACAAGCTCAAATCTAAGGAACAAGCCTCTTACAACTTCCAACTATGAAGAAGTCGAATATTATTTTATGGGCATCGAAGAAGAAAACGAGGTATGTCTTAAACCCTCTACTTCTAATGATATTGTTATTCAAAATGATTATAGTGATTTGCAAAATAATTTTGATGATCTTCAAAACGAATTCCAAAATGTACTTGTTAAGTACAAAAATTTGAAAAAGGAATTCAATGTTTTGAAAAATGAAAAGGATAGCTTATTTACTTCCTATGAATCAATATCATGTGCTCACACCACCACACTTGACAAGGTTAGAAATCTTGAGAAACAAAATAGTACTCTTATTGAGGATATTAATTGCATGAAAAATGATTTATCTAAATCCAACTTAGTCCGATGAAATTGTTGATTGTTGTGATAATGCGAAATTAGAACTTGATCATAAGCTTAATGATATTAATCATATGAAAAAGAATCAAGTCTCTAAGCATATTGGTCATTATGCTCCTAAAGCTATTACTTGTTTTTATTGCGGTAAAAGGGTCATACGGTAAATACTTATCGGGCTAGAAATAGCTCTAATTATTTTTGGAGACCTAAAAGTCTCAAAGCTAATCCTAAAGGACCCAAGCACTTGAGGTACCACAAAATAATGTTTTATTAGGTACCCGGTACGAAATAATAATCGGAGAAAATTCATACCGCCAGAAGACATCAAATGACCAATTCATTTGATCAAAGGAGAAAATATTTTCAGCAAAGTCACTTTCCAAGAAGAGGAAATAATCAAAAATGGGAAGAACACAACCCTTGAAATGGCAAAGACAACATCAACAAGATGATTTTCCAAGAGAAAGACACTTTCAAAAATGGGAAAGCCACAATGCTTGAAAATGGAGAAATTGGAGAAGTCATCATCAACAAGATGATTCTCAAAGGGGAAGATATCATCAACAATGGGAAAAACACAACCCATGGAAACGGCGTAATTGGTAAACCGTATCTCCCCATTTAAATATGCATTTCATTTTATTTCTATGCATGTTTTTATTCGTGTCTTAATTGCAAAACGAGTTTTCAAATTTATTTTTTTAAGGTCTTCAATATATATTTGTGCTTTTAAAATTTTTTTAAAAAGAAGACCTTGCATGTTGTTTCTAAAACTCTTGTGCATTTAATTAGACTTATGTGGTTTATTATCTCTTATGTATTTTTATAGCATAAGCATTTTTCTTGATATCTCCTTTTACTTGCCTATACTTGTACTATTGTGCAAATTTTGTTTAAGAATTGTGTAGGATATATTTCTCATATTCATTGGCTATTTCGTCATCAAGTTTCTTAAACTATCGAGGTATGTTCACTCGTATTTCTCTTAGAACTTGATATTATGCTTATGCACATATCTTTCAAGATATTTCATTTCAACCCTTAAGTGCCCCTAAATGATTTTGCAAATTTTTCTTAAAAGTGAACCACTCGTTAAGTCTCGTTCCTCTCGAATATATGTTTTCCCGAAACCCGTATTTGTTGGACTTGGTTCAAAATTATCTTTTTGCAAAGTTTTAAAAACTTTTGGGTGTAAAATCATATTTTTGAAAAACCAGGAGATTGAAAAATTGCCTTTGGGGCCAGGTCAAGCGACGGCCGTCCGCACGCCGCGTCGGCCGTGCCGAGTGAAATTTTTCAAGTTATAATCCGTCTGTCTTCGTTTAAAAAGAACATCAAAACCCTCCTTCGCATGACAAGGAGCAAAAAATATCACCCCCCATTTTTCATAAAATCCTCAATTCTTCATCATTTTCACGATTCTTGTTGCTAATCCTCCTATTTTTGCTAGAATCTCATATTTATGGCTCCTCCAAGAAATTCTACGAACGAAATCCTCAAAAGAGGAGAAGGAAGCAAAGGGGCGAATCTTCCTCCAACCCCCAACAAGTTGATATTCCACAAGGAGATAATCAAAACCGGCTTACGGAAGAAGAGATGGTTGAATTGAGAGCCAGGATTTCAAAATCAAATATTCATTGGGACTCTAGTAAGTTATCACTTCTCTATGAGCCTCCCTCTAGAGTTAATAGATTTCGATTTTTAAATAAGCTTGCGGAAGAGCACTATGAAAATATTGGGTTGAACGACAAGAAAATCGCGTGCACTCGTATGGTTCGATTTTTAGCATTTCATGATGAATTTTCGGATATTAGGGCTTATTTTGAAATTCAAGGTTGGGTTTCACTATGGGATAATCCGTGTTTGCATTATGATGACGAGCTTATAAAACGTTTTTATGCAAATATGTGGATTGTTGATGCTACGGTAGATAATCCGTTGGAACTTCACTCATTTGTTAATGGTAGGCATTTTTCATGGACATTGGCCGATATTTGTAATCATTTGAATGTGCCGAATGATGGAGTGGTTAATGTGGATTGCACTCATTGGGATGATAATATTTTCGGTGTTTCACTAGATGAGGTGAAAACCTTTTTAGGAGTGTATCCCGAAGTAACATACTCGGCAATGCCGCCAAATTATCGGATTATTTCTATTATTTGCTCCTATTGTGTTTGTGGAAAAGAAGTAAAACTTCCGAGTAATCTCGAACTCTTTCTCACCTATAAGATTGTTCGAGGAGAAAGAGTAAATTATGGGGCAATTTTTGTGTATTGTTTATCGGAATCAAGAAGGCATACTAAGAAAAAATATACCTTGGGAAATTTGATTTGCCGACTATTATACTTATCGGGATACCCGAAAATGAGATGAATACCGAAATTCGTCACAATGACTTTGATAATGCCAACATTCTACAAATGGTAAGAATGCGACGACATTTACCACGGGTTCCCACCAAAGCCGCTAGGGGACGTGCCCGACATCAACAACAACCTCGGGATGATTTCTTTAATGACAATGAGGTTGAAAATATTGGAAGAGGTAATATTGATGAACAAGAAAATGAAGAAGAAGAGAATGTGGGGAATGAACAAGAAATTGGGGAGGAAGAAAATGAGGAAGAAGATGAAGACGAGTCGGATGTTGAAGATTTAAATCTCAAAGAGAGAATGGCCAAAGTGGAAAGAGATACATTTAGAGATGTAGCCTCTCTTAGAAAAGAACTCTGGGTTGTGAAGAAAGAAAATTCTAGTTTGAAAAAGTCAATCGGTAAATTGAAGAAATTCATCAAAGATCTTATTTTCGAACTTGCTTCTCTTCGGACGAGGATTGATGTCCCCACCCCTTTACCTTTTAGCATTTTCTTTCTTGTTCATGTTGCTCTTTGTAAAACTCTTTCGTACTAATGAGATTTGCTTGTTTTCTTGAAAGGGTTAAAATAGCAAGTTGGAAATGACTTGTGGATGATCATGATTTTGATGGAGTATTTGATGGTAAAAATACTCTAGGTTGGCATTGTTGGATTGTTGGTATGAAGTACTTGATGGTAAAAGTGATTCTTTTAATTTTTTAATGCATTTGACATGTCTTGATCATTTTGTTTAGATGGATTATTTGGGACATTTGTAATGTCTAATATGCATTGTTTGATGCTTGACATATATTACTTGATGGCTCTTTAATTTTTGCTTGATGGCATTTGTAATGCCTTGATCTTTTTGGCCAATATTATCTCAATTGGGTTGAACCCTTGAGTTTATGAATTTCTTGTATATCTCTTGCTATATCTTTGCATATGATCTCGATGGGCTTAGATATATTGTTGTATTGTATGATGTGTTTTGGTAATGAAAATTTTTGGCTTGAATCTTTTACAAGGGCTATATACAACTTCTTTTAATTTTCACGCCCACAAAGTGTTCGATGAAATGTCACAATGATATTTTCTACTTCTACATGAGTCTCTTGCTTCCAAAAGTCTTCAATACTTATTGAGATCATGTTTTGGCACATATATCGAGCGTATGAACTCTTCATGATACTTTTCTCCCTTTCTTCTTTGGTTTTTAAGCTTAAATTGCTCAACGGATGATAAACCGACTCTTTTGCGCACTTTGATATAATTGTATGCTGTTTTTATCATCCTAACATTCTTTTTGAAGATTCCAAAGGGGGAGAAACAGGAAATTGGCTCATTAGCTCACAGGAAATTGGCTCATTAGCTCAAAGAAGCCAATAAAAGCTCGTTATAAAAGCTATAAGCTATGGATCTTTAAAGCCATTAGTTGTGAATTATATTTAGTCCAATTGTTGCTTGATGGACTTATATACTTGTCTAATGATGTTTTATTGATAGGGGAGCTTATAAGCTCTTGAACAATTTGTAAAAGCTAAGCTTTTAGCTTATGGATAATTGCTTTTGCATTATTCTTGATGTCTTGTTGATAGGGGAGCTTGTGCTTATTATGCCTATTATTGAATATAATTACTCCCTTTCTTGGTTGCTTATGTATTTCGGAAATTTTGGTTGCTTCCAAACGGTTAAATGTTTTTACCGGAAAATTGTTTTTAAAATTGTCTCTCTAATATTTCTAAAAATTGTTTTGGTTTGTAATCATCAAAAAGGGGAGATTGTTTGATACATGTTTTTATCTTAATTTTGATGATTTTATTTTTACACCAAAACAATGTTTTTAATTCTTTGTCAAATACTCCTAAATGATTTAAAATGGATTTTAATATTTTCCTGAGTATTTCTTCAAGTTTTACTTTAGATAAAATTGGACAACACTTTTAATGATTTTATGTTTATAAGTTTTTACTTCAATACAAAGTTCCTAAATGTTGTCTAAATACTCCCGATTGGTTTAAAATGTTTTTACTAAATTTTTGGAATATTTCTTGAGTTTTATTTTCGACAAAAATTGGACAACATTTATCTCTCTTGGTCGACCGATCGCCCTATAGGGCAACCCGTACTGAAGATGATTTTTGAAATGAAAATGAGACGGAAGAAAAATCAAGCGAATTCGACCAAGTGCCGGCATCGGCATCGACCGCCCCTGTCGGCCGACCGCACTGCAAGTGTTTGCTTTGAAACAGAAACTTTGATCTTCATTTTCTCAAGGCGTGGACCGGTTGAACATAGGGGGACGGTCAAACCCTACGCCGTCGGCCGCCTGTAAATTTGCTTTGAGTTTCATTTCAAACTTCTATTTACGTGCGGCGGCGACCGCCGCCTAACTTTTTGACAAAAAAATGTGACCGTTTGACGGACAGACAAACTTCCTTAAAATGTGGGATTGATTTCTAATGACTACATTCTTGATTTTAATTGTATTTTTCTGTAGATTTTCAATCCCCAAGAGGAGCCTATGCTTGATCAATCATCTCCTATAAATAGAGGAAGTTTTGGAGGAACCAATATAACAATTGAGATACAACACAACAAGATACACTTCAAGCAAATATTTGTTATTCATTGTTATTATTCTTGTTGTAATTTTGCCTAGCTTATCACTTTCACATCCTTGAGGTCTAGGCTATTCTTGATTACACTTTGCACTCAAATTGTAATATTCATTATTGAATTGTAATCTTGATTTTTGGGTCATCATTCAACACAAGATATCCTTGTGAGTGTTCTTGTGGTAAGAACACAATTGGGTGATCTAGGTGTTAGGTGTAAGAAGATTGTGGTAATCTTCTTGTTGAGGTGTTGAAGAATTTGGTATTCTTCAAGGTTGAAGATTGTGGTAATCTTCACAAGGTGCCGTTGGAGATTGTGGTAATCTCAAAGGTGGTGTTGAAGAAGAGTGTGGTGCTCTTCAAGGTGTTGTTGTAAGTTGGTGTTGTATTAATTTTTTGTAAATTAATAAAATCCTTTTTCTTTTTCAAATTCATCCCTGGAGATCTTTGGGGTGGTAGTAGATTAGGCCCTAGGTGGGTTGAACTACTATAACTCGGCGTGTGCTATTTACACTCCGCACCTTTGTTATTATCTTTGAGCATTTGGTTCGAAAAAGAGAGCGAAATCGAAAAGATGGAGATAATCTATTCACCCCCTCTAGATTATCGTAGCCGCTTGACTTACACAAATCATATTATTTATGGCTCCAATATCCAAATTCCAAGTGATGTGTTGTGCTAAAGTGTTAGAACAAAAATGTTGTATACTGCGATTCTTGCAAAAAAATGAGTAGTCTAATCTTGAGTAGAATGAGACTATTAGTTCTTGGCAAAAGATAAAAACTTTTCCACCATTTCAGAAGAAAATCAAGGATTGTTGGAATAATCATATTTAGGAAAAGAAACATAAGCATTAGCAACAAGAGCATAAGCTTGTTTACGACCTTTCCAATCGGGAGGATAACCTATTATCTGGAAACATTTGTCAAATGTGTGGCCATTGTATCCACAATGAGAGCATTTAGGTTTGTTCTTGTCTTTGTTAAATTGAAATCTTGAATTAGAAGATTGCTTGGCCAACATAGCCATAGAGGATTCAGTAATTGGAGCTAGTACAACCACGTTAGTAAGGCATTTCTAAGCCTCTTCTTGTATCAAAAGGGTATAAACTCTTGCAAAATTAGGCAAAGGAGAAGACAAAAGTAACTGGTTGCGTATGGGAGCATAAGACTCATAAAGACCAACCAAGAACTTGATAACTGAATCATGTTATTGAGTCTCAGTCATTAAAGCATGAATGTTACAAGAACATATTCCATAGGTGCATTTAATAATGGGCATATAACTAATATACTCATCCCAAATAGCATTGAATTTATTATACTAGTCGGCAATGGACTTATTTCCTTGGGAAATGAAACTTAAAGATTTGTCCAATTGAAAAACCCTAGTGTCATCACTACGAATATACATAATTTTTTACTCATCCCAGACCTCTTGAGCACTAGTAAAATACAATAAAATATATCGTATTTATTTAGAAATTGAATTAAGAATCCAAAATAATACCAAATTATTGGCACGTTGCCAGCAATTATAAAGCACAAAGGAAGAAACATGAGGAATCTGAACCGAACCATCAACAAAACAACTTTTGTTTCTCACATTAAAGGCCATCAACACAGTCCTACTCCAAGAAATATAGTTGTACGGGTAAACGACTCATATACAATCACAAGACTAGGATTATCACAAGGATGGAGGAAAAAGGGAGACGTAAAATCACCCGAAGGACACCTGGTAGGAGGAATCTCATTATAAGAGGCCATATCAAAAGGCAAGAGTCAATTATCTTGAGAAGAAATAAAATCTTGAAACAAAACTTGGAGTGCAGTGAATCGATATTACTAAACTAACGATACCATGTTGAATCTTGTAACAAACAGTATAAGCGGAAAATAGATGGAGAGTTCTTGATGAAAAGACTTGTATATTACTAAAATGAGTACAATGATCAACTTGATCTTTTCATCTAGTGTTGTTGTACATTTATAGAGAAAATTACATAGCTTTGAAGAGTAACTAACTTAACTAACCTGATAACTGACTAAACTAACTTATTATTTTATGTGACAAGGGACTAACTAATAATTGTATTTTGAAGCTGATCCTGAAATTTGTTGTTATTTCACGAGTAACCAATCGTAAGTGATTGAAAATATTAGTTTGTGGCCATGATAAATCCAAAAACAAAGACAAATAATGTTGTACACAAAGAAATATTTCAAAATTTATAATATTGATATTTAATGATTTAACTTTGATCTTTTTGCAACATGTATTACATATTTTTATATTCCATAAAAGTTCCAACTCTTTATGTGTCTTTAATTTACGTAATTAGAAACAACACACTCAATGCATTATACGAGTAAAAGACTAGTATTCAATTCAAATGTTTTTTTTAAAAAAAAAAAAGAACTAAATTTCAAATGATTTATAAAGTTGATTTTAGTATAAACAAGTGGAAAAATGAGAAACATTTTATTTATACATTCATATTTTCTTGAAAAGTCATCATATCCGGTAATGTTTTTATTTTCCTCCATTTTCCCTATCCCAAGTGGAGATGCTTTTTCTCCCTCGTTTTTCGGAAATTACAACACTATCACTCTTGCAGTTTAAAGTCGCTGGCGAAAAATTGCTTGAAAATTCGAAGATACTTGTTTTTAAAAAAATATTGAAACTGTTAAATCACTAATAAGTTAGATACTTGGACTGTATTATAATTCATGATGAATTCCAATCTTAAACTGTTTTGAGTTAGATTCATGAAGAATTATCCTATTGCGTTTTTAGGATAATTCAGCAGCTGATCTAATATCCCACAGAGCACACAGAGTGACATCCATTTTCGAAAGAAATCAATTTTACGATGAAGCAAACTTGTCCATTTCTGATTAAACCGACACGATCGTTGCCAAAACAAGATCTATGCTAATGGAACAACACTAACACTTCAGATTAATTTCTTTTCATTAGCATATATATATATATATATATATATATATATATATGTATATACACACGTGTCTAATAAAATTGGACACATTACATCCTTAAAAGAAATGCATAAGGTTAGGGATAAGCACATTCATATAGCTGTAAACCATTACTGATAATATAGAACCTGAGCTTTCATATGGTTTCTTCATAGCTATAGCTTATACATGTTTTGGTTTCAGAATCTGTTATATTTGTAACATGATAATGGCTTCATACAATTAGCAAGTAACATCACTCAAAAATGTTCACAATTTTACATTGAATATGTAGAACGGTTGAGCTAGTTTATGTAAAGAGAGAATACATGGTACATCAGATTCAGTATATGATAGAACTTACACTTGGACTTGCATTAAGGAACACAATTATCTGGGAAAATTAACTGGCTGCTCCAAGCTACCGACCAAAATGCTCAGATCAATATCTTTGTCTTCAAACTTCTTGATGAAAGGGTGGCTCTGCCAATACCACGACGGTTGTTAGTTAAAGAATAGTGAGGCATGTGTAATGACGATGTATGTTGAACATAAAACTAACCAGTAGTTCCAAAGAAGAAGATCTGTCTCTAGGGTCCTTCTGTATGCTGCACATCCACAAACCAAAGCAGTTAGTAGGATGATACTTGAAGTAGGAATTTTCAAAATCCAGATGAAATAAAAGTATCGTCCATAATTATCAGGATTAACAGAACTTATACATTTTAATGCTCATAACATAGCTATTTTGATGAATTATAAGAATAATTAACTGAACAGCAATATAAAAGGGGAAACGAATACTCTTTCACTGTCCAACTGAATTCTAACACTTGTAAGTTCAAATTGTTCCTCTTTTCTTATATTGCTATGTTTCAAAACAAGCTCGTGTTTAAGCTATATCAGGAATTAAATAATGATCCTGCAACAATGCATCCAAACTAATGAAGAAATGACCGTGTTTCTTTCTTCGCTCGTTTTCACCAAATATGACCTCATAATCTTTATGGTTATTGGATGCATATCAAATAACTGAAATGATTTTGGGAGAGAGAGGGAAAATAATGCTCTCTTTCATGAAAAGAATACCAATACATCCTTACCAGGCTGAAACAAATGAACAGAATTCTGGAGAGAATTGATCTGGTGGAGCAGAAGGCGGTGGACTCCCAACAATTGCCTGCAAAAGCTCATAAAAGCTTGGACCACTTTGTTGATCTTCAGATTTGGTGTAAGGAAAACGCCCAATAGCACACTCAAGAATCACCATTCCCAGACTCCAAATATCGCTTTTATAGTCATAGGTGCTTCCACTAATTCTTTCAGGCTAAAGGAAGATTTCAAAATGAGAAAACATTTAGTTAGGCATTGGTGTCATTTCTTGCTTTGTGCATGATATTGTTTCAAACGATCCATAAGCAGGTACTTGAAAGAAGAAAAAAAATCAAGAGCATTCATTATCACGCAATGCTGAAGGATGCAAATTTGTACTCACTGCCATGTAATTGTAAGTCCCAACAAATGTGTCGCGTTGACCCATTGAGCTTGCCAGCATTGCACTAACGCCGAAGTCTGTAATTTTTACTTCACCTTTGTGGTTCACGAGCAGGTTTGATGACTTTATGTCTCTATGTATCACATGTCTCTCATGATGCAAGTAGACTAAGCCTTGTAAAACCTGAAGTTAAAACAGTGCATGAACATTTAAGAAACTGAAAGGAGTATGGTTTTTATATGATAGATTATACAGGGAGAAACTGACAAACCTGCTTGCAAACAACAGCAAGATAAGGTTCAAGGATTGTCTTGACTTGTCTGATTACATCAACTAGTGATCCACGATCCATGTATTCAAACACGAGAGATATAGCTCCATTGTGATAGAATGAGTGATAGCAAACTACAACATTTGGACACTGTGATGCTTGATTGATTTTAAGCTCCTGAACAATTTGTTTGCGAATCTCCTCCTGTATATTCATCTGGATAACCTGTGCCAACACCTTATTCACTTCAATGTAACACAAATTCCAAAGAACAAAAAGAGCAACTATCACAGTTGGTGTCAAGATGTCAAAATAAACTGGAAAACGGGCCTGATATTAAGACTTTGGAAAAGGGGAGAAAAGGAAAATCATTTATTTTTTATATAATCCTTGTAATAAACAATGGCCATATATATTGTATTGATGATTCATTTAGTGTGAAATTCGATATCTATTACTTCTCTAACTGAGTTCTATTCCAATCTAATTGGGAAAAAAGTGATTTCCTTATGCAATCACACCAACTGCTAAGGCATCTAACTAATTATCTGGAATTGTGTTCCCTCAGTTTTTTTATCAAAGTTTAAATAAAACAATTAATTGCATATACAAGCATTACGCAAATCTCTTATACAGGAACATTAAAGCTTATAGTAAGCTTGTTGAGTTTTCAGAAATGAATAAATGTAAGCTGAAGTACTGATGATTGTGCATTAACCTTCAAGGCGAACAATGTTCCAACCCATTTATGACGAACAAGTTGAACGACGCCACCACTTCCCTTGCCGATGACTTTGATGGTCTCAAGGTCTTCCAATGAGAATTGAAGATCAAACTCTTTCGTTTCTGATGGCTATAACATTAGCCCCCAAAAGAAAGAAACAAAAAGCAAAGTCCAGTTAGCTCCACTCTCACAGGAGTTATAATTTGACTGTACAACTTATATATCATTTCAGCATGCCTACCACCATAATATTTGTATACAGCAAGAGATTACAATCTCGTTTCTATCATCTGTAGTCCCATACAAGGTCTGATTCTATAAATCCAAAACTAATGCAATTCAAGGTTTATTATTCTATTTTTTCTTTTTTTGTTCTTTTTTAATAAAGCAGTCTAATCCTACAGAATTAACATCATATATCAGTGGTGCATTGACATTTTAATTAAGTTTATTTGTTAATGCAATAATGGCTGCTATCTTTGCCGATTGTCTTAAATTCATAACAAGAGATTTCATGGTTCATGCATGACATAGAGTTATGACACAAACTTTGTTTCATAAATGAGATTAAGACGTACAAAAGCACTTTTTTGGACCATGAGCTGCAGAACAATGAAAAATATTGAAGAAAAACTCAGTTAACAACAAGGCTCGCATAATTTGATCAAAAATATCAATGAAATACAGGATAGCCCATGGCCTCATACTTCTAATAGAAGTCAGACTTAATATCGAATAACTTATAGTCCAAGAGCCTTGGTCTTTTTCTTCCATAGCGACCATTAGTAAAGTTATATGGACAACTGCCCATAAAATCATAAGTTATAAGTTATCAAATTCATTATCCAGATCTGGCATGAAAAACTGTTGAGTCCAAATGTTAGATTCTCACATTTCCCAATCCAAAGTGTAGAAATGAAAAAAAATTACCAATTTTAATCTCTCTCTTTTTTATGTCAATTGTATAATGTCTTCGAGTTAAATGGAATGTGAAATAAAAAATCTAAAGTAGGGGTATGATGCGACAATATATAGGGTAAAAGACCTGCACTCAGCCTAAAGTAGATGCATGACAGAAAAAATCATTTGTAATAAGCCGTGCCAATATATTTCAATTCCAAAAGTCTCGCCACAAGATTCACACCCTGATTGATGCAAATGCGTAGTTTATCAGGCAGTGATATATAAGAATTGTGAAAAACTCCAAGGCCCAGATAGGTTAAGGGTCAAATACAAAAAAGACAACAAAGGCACACTATTTTATGAATCAATCACAAAAAGTGTTTGCTCGGGTTGCGGTAAATTTGTGCTAATGTTAGCATTTCACAAAACTAAGTGTTAGTAGAATCATAAGTTGGGTCAGAGATTCTGCGTGTGAACAAAATGGAAGTCAAGTGGACACTTCTTGCCATGGCTAGGGTTTAGAAAATTGGAAGAGCACATAACTCATAAGTCCTAACATCCAGTAAAAGCAATTGGAAAAATGGTAAACTGAATTACACAGCTATCACAAAGCAGGTAAAGGAAATTGGTCATAATTATGTCCTTAGTTTAAAACTTCTTCCTAATGGTTCTCCGGCACAAAAAAAGTAATAAAATAAATAAATAAAATAATCTTTTTGGGATGTCTGGTCATTTTCATTGAATTTTCTTCCTTAATGAAACTGCTAGGAGAGAAGGTGCTCTTGTTACAGAGAGAGAATTGCTACTATTCTCAAGAAACCAACAGAAGCCTTGATTTATTAACAGACAGTCACCAACTGCAGTAGTCATTTACCAGCTCTGTCATTATAAATATAGATCTTGAATTATTCGGAGGGTTCAAAGATTACAGATTCTGTCAAAACACTGGATTGAGTATCCTTGGAGTCATTTAATCTAAATTGAAGCCATATTTCTTTAACAAATTCAGTAAGCTGCTTACAGCTGCATGAAATTCGGCCCATGACTTGAAATACGCTAAACATTGATTTCAATTTTTAATTAGCATTTTCTAATTTTCTGCAAAAAAAAGTTAGTATAATACTGCTATTGCTCACTAGCACTTTACACTTATCAATTCAAAATAAAAAGAAAACAAAAAACTTACAACTGATTCATTCTCGTCAGAAATCAACCGGAGCCCTTTCTGATTCAACAGTAAATCTCCATCGTGAAAGGTCCCACTTGCCGTCCTGCATCGCAAAAAATAAACTAAAATCAGGGCCAGTGAAAATCAACAGGAAATTGAAAGAAAAAAGAATGTTGAAGGACTTAATACAGAAAGGTGGAGATGGGGGAATTTTGAGCTGGGACAGAGAGCTTGAGTTCCTTGAGAGGTTTCTTGATCTTCATGATTTCTTCTCCTTCTGGCTGAGTAGTAGATCTTAGGGTTCCACCGTGTGCGTGCTGGAGAGAATGTGGAGCTGAAATGTTAAAGAGGGATTTCAAATGGGAATGACCGCCAATCGGTACTCAATAAACGAACTCAAAACGGCACCCACTTGGTTTGTCTTTAGGTAAATCCCAAATTTCACAATTTTATCGATGTAATAACACTTTTTCTTTAATTTCTCTTAAAAAAAACACTTTATTCTTAATTTATATTTATTTTACTATTTTGTCTCTTAATATTATTTAAAAATTATTTTTTATTGGAAAACTCTTCATCAACCTGTCAGAAGTAGAACATACTTTTTCCTCCTTTTTTCTTCATTAAAATGCCATAGACTTTGTAATATTTATAGTTTATTATAGTGCGATTTTGCAGGTTTTTTTTCAACTAATTTCAAACTGAATTGTCATGTACGATTTCCCTCAAAAAAAAAAAAAAAATTGTCATGTACGATTTATTAGAAACTTTAAATTATGATTAGGCAATTTTTAACCAACAATGTCAGGCGAAGCCAGAAATTTCATATAGCGGGGCCCAAAATTAAAATAAAATATATCAACTCTAAAAATAAAACAATAAATAAGTATCAATTATGGTAAAGTCAATCTATTAATTCAATTAAATTTTAATATTAAAAAATAAATAACAAAATACATTTACATCAGTATTAAATAACATCTCTCTTCTATTATTCATATTTTGAAATTATTGCATAATAGTTTCATTGCTAATATTTCGAAATATATTTTTTTTAATTAATGTTACCAGACAATCATTCAATAGTTCATCTCCCATTTGATTGTGTACTTAACAACCAATCATTCAATAGCTCAAATTTATAGTGGAGCAAAATGCACAAATTTTTGGAGATGGAAAAAAAAATGATTAAGACTCAAAGATTTTTCAAAAATTACAAATGGGAAGGGAAAAAAAGTATGAAGGAATTGAAAGCTATGGTCTTGTTTGTTTTATGTTTCCAAGCCCACCATTTCCAATTCCAACTATTCATGAAATGAAATCATGTTTGTTTATAAATTTTCCAATAAAAATCATCATTTTCACTTTTCTTTTTTCACATAAAACAACATCTCAAACATATAATTTCAATTCTCAACCCTATATACTACCCTACATCACTCATCAATCACTATTCTCATTTTTTTATCCAAATATATATGTAGGACCCTCCATTATCAACTTTATCTACTTAAAATATTACCATATATATCTAATGGGACCCACTAGCCTACAATCTTACAAATATAATACTATATATTCAATTAAAATATTCAATCAAAATATTCAATCACTATCAACTTTCAAATTATTATATACATAAAATATTACTTCAAAACTACTAAACCAAACATAATCTCATTTTCAAACCTATTTAAAACTCATTTTCATTCACTCATCCAAACATAATTCCAGTTTTCACACGAAAATCAATAAATTCTCAAAATTCATTTTCCAACACTAGAAACTGGAAATGGTCTATGAAAACATAACCATACAAGGCCTATGTTTCGTATTGGAACGTTTTTAAGAACAACTATTTTTCCTATTTTATGTATTTATTAACATAAAAACTAGTCAACAAATTATATAAGTTTACAATGAAAAAGTTGTTCGAGGAGTCTTAATTTATAAGTATACAAATCAAATAAAGTTTATTAAATACACAAAAACTTGCTGTGTGAAAACCATCTCATGGGTCTAAGATCGTGAGAGATGAAGCCTCACGTGATCCACATCCCTCTAGCTCCCCATTTTCTCTATCTCCTCTCACTAGTCTATTCTCCTATACTAGGCTACTAGCCCCCCCCCCCCCAACAACTTCTTCCTCCCTTATGGCCTCTTCTTTCTCTCTCATCTTTCATTGGTCCTTCATCTCATCTCTCTATGGTCCCCCATCATCTCTCTCTCTCTCTCTCTCTCTCTCTCTCTCTCTCTCTCTCTCTCTCTTCCTTCTTGGTTCCCTTATCTCTCTTCTCTTATTATCCATCCATCTTCCTCTTTTTCGGTGGTCCCCTATCTCTTTCTCTTCATTTCCCTCATTTCTCTCTCTATACAGGCAAAATTTACATACAAAAATCTCACAAAATCCAAATTCTTCAGGAAAAAAATACCTAAAAATGTATATTTTTCATAGTAGAATTGATACTTACAAAAACTGATACTTTTTTTAAAAAAATAAAGAAGTAATATTTATTTTAATAAGAAGTAATAGTTTTTTGATACGAAATGATACATATTTAATAAAAATTTATATTTTTCTTTTAATAAGAAGTGATACTTTTTCTGTAAAAATCGATACTTTGTTTTAATAAAAAGTGACTTTTTTTTTAATAAAAAGTGATACTTATTTAATAAGAAGTGATATTTTTTCAATGAAAATTGATACTTTTTTAAATAAAAAATAATATTTTTTAATAAAGAATGATATTTTTTTATTATTTTTTTTAATAAAAGTGGTATTTTTTCCATAAGAAGTGATACTTTTTCCATACGAAGTGATATTTTTTTTAATAAAAAGTGATACTTT
Organism: Rehmannia glutinosa; assembly: GCA_016081115.2. Lineage (NCBI taxonomy): Eukaryota > Viridiplantae > Streptophyta > Magnoliopsida > Lamiales > Orobanchaceae > Rehmannia > Rehmannia glutinosa. The sequence goes on along the minus strand of JABTTQ020001025.1, from coordinate 88,869 downwards.
TTTCATAAAAAGTGATATTCTATTTTAATAAAAACTGATATTTTTCGAGTCTAATGTGATACTTTTTCCATAAAAAGTTATTCTTTATTCTCTCTATATTTTTCATTTGTTTCATGTGTATACAGAGGCGGAGTAGTGGGGTGAGCTAAGAAGTAAAAATTTCACTAAAAAATTATCCATATATAGGGATGACAATGGGGTGGGTCGGGTCGGGCCGGGCCAAAATAACAAGAAGCCAATAATTAAATATAAAAAAGCCAAAAAAAATAGATAACTTTTTAATTTCATACTTGATAATGACAAATCGTTCTTGTCGGCTCGATAAATAACAACTCGACATAATAAGCTCAAGCCCGAACACATACAATAACCTTATTGGACCAAAATTTAAACTCAAACACGACGCCCTAAAAAACGAGAAACATGATACGACACGATAGATACAATTAGCAAAGCCGTTAAATTGATTTAGTTAGGACTATTCGACCATTAACTAATAAAACATATGATTTTCTTAATATATTTGATAAATAGATACATATTCTAATAAATTACCAATACAAATAGTTAAGTAAATTTTAAAAGTAATGAAATGATAAATAAGGATAACATAATAGTCTAGAAATCACGAATATATTAAATATAGCATCAATCTCATTATAAGACAAAAAGTTTTTATTCATCATTCTTGATTTTTAAATTGTATTTAGATTTTGGGGTGAACTTGAGTTTTGCATTAAATTTTGGGTGGGCTAATTTTAAATATTGTAGAAATTATAATACTAAAAGTATAGTTTTTGAAAATTTGCACTGGGCTCAAGCCCAGTGCTAGCCGTACATGGCTACGCCTCTGTGTGTATAGAGAGAAAGAGAGATGAGATACATGAGGAGAGAAAGAGGGAGATAAATGAGGAGAGAAAGAGGGACCACGAGAAGAGTTGAACGAGAAGAGAGAGATGGGGGACCATGAGAGGAGTGAGATGTGAGGGGGAAGAGAGAGAGAGGAGGGAGAACCATGAGAGGAGTGGGATATGAGGAAAGAGAGACAGGGAGACACATGAGTATATATAGAGAGAGAATGGTCATGTAGATTTTAGGTAATGGGACTCAATCGCACGAATTTAGATCTGTGAGATTGTCTCATAAGAGACCTCCCCTATTAAATATACAATAACAAAAACCCAATTTTTTAGTCTATACGCTCACGAAGACGAAATAAAAAAAAAATTACTTGTTTTCTTCATTGTTTCTTTCTTGGGGAAAAGAAAAGCATCATTCATACAAACAATATAGTGTATGATAAAAAAAACCCCATTTCTTTTAGGTCTATACACTCACAAAGACAAAATAAAAAAAAAATACTTATTTTCTTCATCTTCTCTTCCTTAGGGGAAAAAAATTCGCTAATATAGTGTATATGTTAAACCTGCAATGATAAAGTAAATTTGAAAAATAATTACAAAAAAAATTGAATAAAAATATAAATAAACCAATACCTCTAAAAGAAAAAAAAAAGTACTCAAATTTTTTAAAATTATAAATATATATATATGCTCCTTGCATCACAATTTAAATTAAATTAAAAATAAATAAGTTTTATGAGTAGTTAATAAATTCATAAAGAGTTAATTTTGTAAAGTTAAAAGATAAGACAATTAGAAGTTAGATGATATGATTTTAATTGAATTTTTAAATCAAATAAGGTGATATGATTTTAATTGAGTTTTTAAATCACGATTTTGTGTAATAATTTGGTTAAAAATGGTTTGATGTGGTGTGCTCTGGATGATTGGAGCGCTTTTTGAGTTTTGTGGTAACACCTTTGTTTTTTTAAAGTGGAAAATAAAATTTACTGCAAATCAGCTAAAATCACATGTATCAACCACAAGGGCACCGCTTCTATTCCATGAAGAAAAGGGGAACAATGAAAAACAAAAGATGTTATAGTATGTGCAGCGAAATTACATTTTTTAGGGGCTAAGAGAACATTAAAATTAAGGAAAGAGCTCACATAGTCTACAACGCACCCCAATTCATGACCAAAAAGATTAATAGTAGCATTGCAAGCTTCAACCAATGAGGAAGAGTCAGATTCCACCTCTGAGACTGCGTGACGTGAGCCTCCAATCCTAAAAAGAAGATTAGTAATGAGAGATCAAAATACACAAAAAAAAAAAAATAGATAGCAGTAGTTATAGTACAAATAACAGTTTAATTCATTATTAATAGTTTGCAAAAAATAATATTACTATGTAGTTCCACAAGTAAACGAATTCAACCTACATAACTATATATATATATATATGGATGGGATCTCATGTGGCGACTCTTACCATGTGGCGGTATGGACATCACATCCCTCCATCCTAAACAATCAATGGTTCGATTAGGCCTAAAATACACCATTTTACATTTATTTTTAATGCCAAAAGGGCAGTCCATTAATCTACAAAACGTTTGATTATGTGCAAAAATAACGTAATCATCATCTTCTTCAATCTGCAAATCCACGAAAAAACAAAGCAGCAAAGAAGAAAGAGAATATCCACCAAAACCCATAGAAAAACACCTTATCCCCAAAATTTAAATAGCAAAAAACTGCATTTACGACATGGGCGATGAGTACACCAATCACAACAAGATGAAATGTTGGTGGACAATCCTGATGAAAGCTGTGTTTCAGTGGCGTTTTTCCCTGGTATGTGTGTTTATGTTTCGAAAAATCATAGATTATCTTTATTCATCCTGTCCATGTTTTTATTAGAAAATATGGAATCGTAAATGAGGTTTATCTTAGTGTATAGAAATATACGAGAATTATACACGATATATATGAGGTTAGGTAATACGCATATCTATACTATTGTGCCCATATAAGCATGCAATATGTGGTGTTGGATGGCACGAGTAATGTTGAACCTTTTATGGGTAAATTTCGTGTACAAATGTTGCAATATTGTTGCTTGGAAAACAAGTTTTCGTGTATAAATTTGTATATTTTTGTGTTAATTTAACATGTGATATGGCGTTTTGGATGTTTATTTGAGATTAGACATTAATACTTAGAGTGTTATACAAATATCAAAAATATTTTATATCAGGAGCATATTGTGGTGTATATATATGAATACTTTGGTGGTTTATAATCAGAAAAAATATGGTGTACAAATAATTCCATTACAGTATCATAAAATCTTATTTTGGTATAAATGGGCTTCAGTATATGGTGCTAAATATAAACACAGTAGTACACTGTTAGATTTTTAATTTAGAATAATGTACGATAATATTGAAACTATTGTATATTTTGAAAATTCTTTTGTGTATACATTTCACTTATTTGGTGTACAAAAACTTTGCGAATCTTAGTGATGAAACAATCCAACGCGTCGAAATACGAGCGCGCTGGTAATATCACCCAACTCTACCAAATCTTGGATACCAAGTAGAACAAGATAAAATACCACAAGTATGTTTGATAAATAGTTTTATCATGATTTTGATGATTTTGATTTTACACCAAAATAATGGTTTTAAAGGTTGTCCAAATACTCCTAAATGATTTAAAATGGTTTTAATATTTCCCGGAGTATTTCTTCAAGTTTTATTTTCGACAAAATTGGACAACACTCTTAATGATTCTTTGTTAATGTTTTTTACACCAAAACAATGTTTCTAAATGTTGTCCTAATACTCCCGATCGGTCTAAAATGTTTTTACTATTTTTTGGAGTATTTCTTGAAGTTTATTTTTGATATAAAATTGGATAACACTTTTGTTTTGAGGTCAACCTACGCCGTATAGGCAACCCGTGCACGAAAGTTGAGGAAAACAGAAAACTTCATGTTTGCGAGAAAATGGTCGGGGGCAACCGGTCGCCCTATAGGGCAACCGGTGCGGTCGGCAATCGGGTGTCGACCGTACACAGGAGCAATTTTTGAAACAGAGCTTTACGACTAGTTTTTGGTCTTGCTTTCGACCGGCTGCGCAAGATGGGTCGACCGGTCGGACCCCCGTCGACCCCCGCCTGTGTAAATGTGTTTTCTCATTTTCAAACGTCTATTTGTGCGCGATCGGTCGCTACAAGTTTGACAAAAAAATGTAACCGTTGTCACGTGACATCTTTTTCCTTAATTTGTGGGATTGATTTCTAACAGCTCTTTTCTTCATTTGTCTTGCAATTTTTCACAATTCATGTCCCCAAGAGGAGCCTATCATGTACAAGACATCTTCTATAAATAGAGGAAGAATTGAAGCAACAAAACAAGAGAGAACAACACAACACAACAAGATATTCTCAAGCAAACACTTGGTCTTCTATTGTCAATATTCTTGTTGTAATTTGCCTAGCTTATCACTTTCACATCATTGAGGTCTAGGCTATTCTTGATTACACTTGCACTCTATTGTATAATTCATTATCGAGTTGTAATCTTGAATTTGGTAATCATTCAACACAAGATATCCTTGTGAGTGTTCTTGTGGTAAGAACACACTGGGTGATCTAGGTGTTAGGTGTAAGAAGATTGTGGTAATCTTCTTGTTGAGGTGTTGAAGAATTTGGTATTCTTCAAGGTTGAAGATTGTGGTAATCTTCACAAGGTGCCGTTGGAGATTGTGGTAATCTTCAAGTGAGATTGTGGTAATCTCAAAGGTGGTGTTGAAGAAGAGTGTGGTGCTCTTCAAGGTGTTGTTGTAAGTTGGTGTTGTATTAATTTGTGGTAAATTAATAAAATCTTTTTCTTTTTGAAATCCATCCCGGATATCTTGGGGTGGTAGAGGATTAGGCCCTAGGTGGGTTGAACCTCTTTAAATCGACGTGTGTTGTTTTTACATTCCGCACCTTTATTATTGTGTTTGAGCATTCACTTTGAAAAAGAGGGCGAAATCCAAAAGATGGAGATAATCTATTCACCCCCTCTGATTATCGTAGCGCGTGGACTTACAAAGTAGGCATGCACTTTGGGAGTTTGGACAAGGGTGTGGAGTTTTATAGGGAATATGGTAAACTATGCGGCTTTGACATACGAGTAGTGAGCTCTTCATGAGTTCTCTATGTTAGTAGCAGATCCATCTGGAGTTGATTGCGTCTTTTGTTAGTTGGTTACAATAGTCTTGTCCTCGTGACTTGCTTTAATATATGATTAAGATTTGTCGAAGTGTTTGTTGGAGAATCTCTTTCTCCGTGGCTCTCTGGGTGTTGCGAAGTCTTGACTCCTTTGGGGAGTGGTTTCACCGATATAGTTGATTGTGCTCCTGCTTTGGGGGCTTGGGGCTTTAGACTGTGCTTGGCTCTCCTGAGTAGTCTCAGGGAGTGTATCTATTTTTCTTGAGTGGTTGGAGCAGAAACTCGAGGGACCAACGGAAAATGAGGACGCCCGTCGAGAGAGGGGATGCCAAGTGGAAATGCTCAACGACATAACCAAGGCTAGGCAGGGCATCCTGCGTGAGTGTGGGAAGGAACGACGATTGGCCGCCTATTCTCCCGTGCGCGATGGGTCTTTCGATTGATTCTTTCGTGGTTCAGCTTTATTCAATGTGAGCGTCTCCATTTCTGTCTTGTTTTGTGTTTGAAGACACTTCTCAAAGGATTAGAAAGTTTGTAGAGCTTCCTTCAATTGAATAGGGGTCGTCAGTAGGTCTCCTTGGGGGTTCTATCCTCTTGTAAGGAGTTGTTCACCCCAGAGTTAGCTTGGCAAGCCTGTATGGCTCTTGACTCCTCATCTGGAGCTTGGGGTAAGCTTGTGTGGGTCCTTGCTGGACTCCAATGTCCGCGTCTTCTCCAGTAGCGTGATGGTCTCTCCGATTGTTTGATTTTCTAGTTGCCTTCTAGTCCATAATTCCTTTATTCCATTCCATCGATTAGGGTCATTCGTGAGTCGTTATAGCTATAATGTGTCTTCCTACGATTGTTTACGTGACTTGCTACCGTAGAGTGTATTGGGCGGTCTCTTTCAGTAGAGCTTGAAGGGCTTCTCGATCCAAGGACTTCTTCAACTTGTTGAGCCCTCCAGGAGGAGGGGGACTATCCTTGTGTCTTCTTGGCGGTCTCTCTTCTGGCTTGACGTTCCTCGCACTGGAATTGTTGGCTTGGAAGTTAACCCCGTGTGCCTGTGACTTTGTTTGTATTCTCGTATCTTGATTGTTCCCACAGATGGAGCCAAAATGATGCTTCATAAAAGTGTAGATCACTCCAAGACAAGTTGGTTGAATTTGACAATACAAATTCCACTCCGAAAGCTAATGAAATCTTCATATGGGAACTAGCTTGCAACACAAAAAATAATTCCAGAGCAACTGGCAGTAATTTAGCGTAATTAACTTAACTTACTTACAAATGAATATGGAGGGACCTTTTTATACACGAGATGATGAGCCACATGTGGTTAGTGCTATAAGGTGGTAGTAGACCTCGTGGGCCTTAAATAGTGAATCGAGCCACATGAGATATTTAATAATGGTTTGAGCCTCATGAGCCAATTGATAATATTCAGCCAATAATAAATATTATTGAGTTAATAATTAAACAATAACTTAATTAAATATTAAATAAAAGAAATATAATTATGACTTTACCCCCAAATGTATATATTCAACATCCTTAAATATATAAGACATGTACATAATATATATATATTATAAATTTCAACCAATTATAAATAAAAGAAATATAATTATAATTTTACCCTAACAAATATATATATATATATATATATATATTTAACATCCTTAAATATATAAAACATGTATATATAATATATATAGGGTAAGTCTCCTGTCAGACCGTCCAACGGATCTAATCCGTCAGACGGGTCCAAATACCCGCCCACGATCAATCCGCCCCATGTACCCACACAAACCACTAACACCACAACAACAACATCCTCGATCGATGCTAATACCTTTTAGGAGGGATACTAATACTTTTTGAGAGGACTATAATACATTTCAGAAAAAACTTGACTGTGATGAGATTTTATTGGAAGACTTAACACCCTTGAATTTGGTTTAAGTTTGTTTTAACACTTGATTTTAAAACTTTGTAAATTATCGATTGGATGGAAAATTATCGGCGGATATAAAATGATATGCGAAATAAAATGTTGAAATGTAAATGACACAATAATTTTTATAGAGGTTCGAAGATGGGGTAATTCTTCTACTTCTCTCTTCTCCAACTCCTGGAGGAATCCACTAAGTATTGATCATAGTACAAAGTGGTTATCGGTCGGATACAAGTCTTGATCACACACAGGACTTGATCCTTTGGGACTTTGGGACTCACGAGATGCCTTGGTCACACAAATGGCTTCTCGTCCGACTCAGCTTCTTCACAGGCAGCCGCCTTGCTACTCAAACTCACTTGCTCAAGCTTCTGGATTTGATCACGAAGCCCTCCAATAACTTGAGACCGGTTCGACCTTGAACCTTTCTACAATTCTCCTTGGAATGTAGACCCCTGTTTGATACATGTTTTTATCTTAATTTTGATGATTTTATTTTATCACCAAAACAATGTTTTTTAAAGGTTGTCCAAATACTCCTAAATGATTTAAAATGGTTTTAATATTTTCCGGAGTATTTCCTCAAGTTTATTTTTGTTAATAATGGACAACACTTGTATTGACTTTATATCAATGAGTTTTTACTCCTATAACAGGTTCCTAAATGTTGTCTAAATACTCTCGATCGGTTTAAAATGTTTTTACTAAATTTTCGGAGTATTTCTTGAGTTTTATTTTCGACAAAAATTGGACAACATTTCTGTCTCGTGGTCGATCGGCCGGTCGCCTATAGGGCAACCCGTGACTGAAGATGTTTTTAGAAACAAAAATGAGACGGAGGTAAAAAACAGGCGGTCGACCGTCGCCGCAGGCGTCGACCGTCGGTCGACGCCGCCGCCAATGATCGACCGACTACTGCATGTTTGGCATTGAAACAGAACAAAATCTCTTCGTCTTTTTAATTAGGGGGACCGGTTGAGACAGGGTCGACCGGTCGAAGCCTATGTCGGCCGGCCGCCTGTTGTATTTTTCAAAGTGTTCTTATTTCTCTTATTCTTTGTCGACCAGTGCATCTGTGTATTGACAAAAAAATATGACCGTTTGACAAAGACACATTTCCTTAAATTGTGGGATTGATTTCTAACAGCTATATTCTTGATTTTAATTGTATTTTTCTCAGAGATTTTCAATCCCCAAGAGGAGCCTATGCTTGATCAATCATCTCCTATAAATAGAGGAAGTTTTGGAGCAACCAATACAACAATTGAGATACAACACAACAAGATACACTTCAAGCATATACTTGGTCTTTCATTGTTATTATTCTTGTTGTAAATTTGCCTAGCTTATCACTTTCACATCCTTGAGGTCTAGGCTATTCTTGATTACACCTTGCACTCAAATTGTATTATTCATTAATGAGTTGTAATCTTGATTTTTGGTTATCATTCAAACACAAGATATCCTTGTGAGTGTTCTTGTGGTAAGAACACACTTGGATGATCTAGGTGATAGGTGAAGAAGATTGTGGTGATCTTCTTATTGAGGTGTTGAAGAATTTGATATTATTCAAGCTTGAAGATTGTGGTAATCTTCACAAGGTGCCGTTGAAGGAGATTGTGGTAATCTCCAAAGGTGGTGTTGAAGAAGAGTGTGGTGCTCTTCAAGGTGTTGTAAGTTGAATTTGTATTAATTTTGATAATTAATAAAATTCTTTTTCTTTGAAATCCATCCCTGATACAATCGTGGGTAGAGGATTAGGCCCTAGGTGGGTTGAACCTCTTTAAATCGACGTGTGTTGTTTACATTCCGCACCTTTATCATTGTGTTTGAGCATTCGATTGTAAAAGAGGGCGAAATCGAAAAGATGGAGATAATCTATTCACCCCCTCTAGATTATCGTAGCCGCTGGACTTACAAGTGGTATCGAGCCAAACTCTTTGGCAAGCTCGTTTCACATCGCGAGTAAAGAGAAACGATCGTCGGCTACTGACGAAGCTCATCTTTCCGCACCTCCTCCACCAAGCCACCACTATTTGATTCCAAAAATTTTAATTTTTGGAAAGAAAGAATGGAATGCTACTTACAAGGTTGCGGGTTCGACATTTGGAACACCGTCATAAACGGAGAATCCATTCCGATGAAAGATACACCACACTCCTCAAAAGGCTTCAAAAAGCTCAATGATGAAGAGAAGAAAATCATCTCCTTAAACGGTAAAGCTCTCAATATTTTGTATTGTTCATTTACTAATTTGGTATATGAACATATTGTAGGAATAAAATCGGCACATGAAGTATGGCAAAAATTAGAAGCCATCTATGGAGTAGTGGCAAATGAAAGGAGTCAAACAAAAGCATCTACTTCTCAAGGTCATACAAGCTCAAATCTAAGGAACAAGCCTCCTACAACTTCCAACTATGAAGAAGTTGAATATTGTTTTATAGGCATCAATGAAGAAAATGAGGTATGTCTTAAACCCTCTACTTCCTATGATATTGTCATTCAAAATGATTATAGTGATTTACAAATTGATTATGATGAACTTCAAAATGAATTCCAAAGCTTACTTGTTAAATACAAAAATTTGAAAAAGGAATTCCAAAGCTTACTTCCTATGAATCACTATCATGTGCTCACACCACCACACTTGACAAGGTTAGAAACCTTGAAAAAGAAAAATAGTACTTTTGTTGAGGATATAAATTGCTTGAAAAATGATTTATCTAAATCCAACTTGAGTACCGATAAAATGACCAAGATTGTTAATTGTTCGAAACTAGAACTTGATCATAAGCCTAAGGGTGTTAATCACATGAAAAAGAATCAAGTCTCTAAGCATGTTGGTCATTATGCTCCTAGAATTATTACATATTTCTATTGCGGTAAAAAGGGTCATACGGCTAATTTTTGTCAAGCTAGGAATAGCTCTAATTATCATTGGAGACCTAAAAGTCTCAAGACTAATCCCAAAGGACCCAAACACATGAGGGTACCACAAAATAATGTGTTATTAGGTACCCGGCGAAATAATGATCAAAGAAAATTCATACCGCCAAGAAGACATCAAATGACCGTTTCATTTGATCAAAGAAGGAGAAACTATTTTCAACAAAGCCAATTCCCAAGAAGAAGATATAATCAAAAATGGGAAGAACACAATCCTTGGAAATGGCAAAGACATCATCAACAAGATGATTTTCAAAGAAGAAGAGACTCTCAACAAAGGGAAAGCAACAAACCTTGGAAATGGAGTGATCAAAGAAGTCATCATCAACAAAGTGACTTCTCAAAGGGAAGATATCATCAAAAATGGGAACGACACAACCCATGGAAACGACGTAATTGGTAAACCATATCTCCCCATCCATATATGCATTTTATTTTAATTCTATGCAAGTTTTCTTTTAATTATGTCTTAATTGCAAAATGAGTTTTCAAATATTTATTTTTAATGTAGGTCTTTTATATATTTGTGAGTTTCAAATTTTTTTTTAAGAAGACCTTGCATGATTTTCTAAAACTCTTGAGCATTTAATTAGACTTATGTGGCTTATTATCTCTTATGAAATCTTATGGCATAAGCTCTTTTTGATATCTCCTATTACTTGCCTACACTTGTGTTTTTGTGCAAATTTTGTCTAAGATTTGTGTAGGATACATATCTCATACTCATTGGCTTTTATGTCATCAAGTTCATTAAATTATCGAGGTACGTTCACTCGTATTTTTCTTAGAACTTCGATATTATGCTTATGCACATATCTTTCAAGATATTTCTTTTTAACCCCTTAAGTGCCCCTAAATGATTTTGCAAATATTCTCTTAAAAAGGCACTACTTGTTATGTCTCGATTTTCTCGATTATATGTTTTCCCAAAACCCATATTTGTTGGATATAACCCAATAATATTCTTTTTGCAAAGTTTTAAAACTTTTGGGGTGAAAAATCGAATTTTGGAAAACTGCGGGAATAGAAAAATTGCACCGGACGGTCAAGCGGGCGGACCGGTCGCCGCCTACCTCGGCCACCGGTCGCCCGGCCATTTTTACAACTTATAATCGTTCTGTTCTCGCTTTTAAACAGACGTAGAAAACTCCCAAACCCTTATAGCAAACAATTGTCATCCCCTTTTTCTCTAGAATCTTCAATTCTTCATCATTTTTCACGATTCTTGTTGCTAATCTTCTTATTTTCACAAGAATCTTACATATATGGCTCCCTCAAGAATTCCACTTCCGAAATCCCATCTCCAAGCGTAGAAGGGGCGGAGAGGGTTCGTCAAGAAATCGGCAAGAGGAAGCCGAACAAAGGGATATTCGAGCCGCTCAAAGAAACGTGGCTCAAGAAGGTGATGATGTTCAAAATCACATTCTCTCTCGGGCCCAAATTACCGAGCTACGCGGAACAATTTCGCTCCAAAATTGCCGTTGGGCGAAAGGTAAAAATCCTTTGTTACTCAAGCCCCTAATTCCCATAATGTTCTTAATTTCATCAATAAATATGCGGAATGGTATTATGAGGACTCGGAATGGGAGGAAAATCTATTGCTCGGACTAAAATGTGTCGTTTTAGTTCATTTACAAATGAGTATCCTACTATTAGAGGATTTTTGAGGAGCAAGGTTGGATGTATCTATGGGAGCATGCTTATGTTTTGTATGATGATGATATTATCCAACATTTTTATGCTAATATGTGGGTCTGCAATATGATAATGAAAGAAAGCCGATTGCCGTTAATTCGCTTGTAAAGGGTCGTCATTTTAGATGGACTCCCAATGATATTTGCTTTTTTACGTGTTAGAGAAGGTGGTTGGGATTATTTCTCTTGTGGGACTTGGAATGATGAAATGTTGGGGGTGTCAATGAAAGAAGTGAAGACGTATTTGGGAGTATGGCCAAAGTATTCTTTGTTGGCAATGACACTTGAGCATCGTATTTTGTCGGTCATTGTCGCATATTGCATTTGTGGTAAGTCGGAAAGATGCCTAGCAACATGGACTACTTTTTGACTTATAAGATTGCTAGGAGGGAACCACTTAACTTTGGTGCCATACTTATTCAATGTCTAATTGAGTCCATCACTCGAGGTAATAAGAAGTTGGTTATGGGAAATTGGATTTGTAAACTTCTTATTCAATCGGGACTACCTTCGCGTCGGAGTGTAACTCGGAGGTGTTTCAAAATGACTTCGACATTAATAACATCTCCCAAATGGTCACGATGCGCAAGAATATGGACATCCGACCAACTAAAATGGCTAGAGGAAGAGGTCAAGAGTCCCCGATCCTAATGACTTCTTTGATGACGCCGAGGCCGCAAGATTGGCGGAAGAAGGCGAACCGAGCAATCCGGAGGGTAATACCGGTGCTCAACCGCCTAGGAGGTATACTCAAGCCGAATTTGATGAGATGAGGGCTTTTCATGAGACGAGGTATGAGGCTTTGGAGCAAAAGACCTCCAAAATGCAAAAGTCTATCGGCAAGTTAAAGAAATTCATCAAGGATTTTATTCCCGGATCTTGCTTCTCCTCGGATGAGGAATGATGTCCCCACCCCCTTTACTCTCTAGCATTTTCATTAATGTTGCTTTGTATTTTTATGAACTTTTGTAAAACTCTTTTGTACTAATGATATTTGCTTGTTTTCTTAAAAGGGTTAAAATTGCAAGTTGATAATGACTTGTGAATGATCATGATTTTGATGGAGTATTTGATGGTAAAAATACTCTAATTTAAGCATTGTTTGATAATTGGTATGAAGTACTTGATGGTAAAAGTGCTTCTTTTGATACTTTGATCATTATGCTTAGTTAGATATGTTGGGACTTTTGACATTTGATACATGTATTGTGTAAGGCATGACTTATTACTTGATAGATGCTCTAATTTTTTGGCATTTGTAATGCCTTGATCATTCTTAGCTTATCTCAATTGGGTTGAACCCTTGAGAATCTACTTTGAGCTTCTTATTTGATGAACAAATGTTGCATATGTTGCATATGATCTTTTTGAGCTTTGGAATGAGGTTGATTGATGATATGAAATTTTTTTGGCTTGAACCATTTACAAAGGTTATATACAACCTCTTTTATTTTTCACGCGCACAAGGTGTTCGATGAAATGTCGCAATGAAACTTTCAACTTCTACATGATTCTCTTGCTTCAAAATGTCTTAAAATCTTTTTGAAATCATGTTTTTAGCTAACTAATGAGCTTATGGATCTCCTATGTTACAATTCTCCCATTTTCCTTGGACTTTATGTATAATTTGCTCGATGGTTGATAAACCATCTCGTTTGCTGCACTTTGATATATTTGTATGATGTTTTTATCATCCTAACATTCTTTTTGATGATTCCAAAGGGGAGAAAACATGATATTGGCTCATTAGCTCAAAGAAGCTAATAAAAGCTTGTCATAAAAGCTATAAGCTATGGCTCATAAAAGCCATAAGTTATGATTCATTTTTAGTCCAATTATTGCTTGATGGACTTATACAAGTGTTGAATGATGTTTTTGTGACAGGGAGCTTATAAGCTCTTGAACAAATTGTAAAAGCTAAAGCTTTTAGCTTATGGAAAATTGCTTTTACATTATTCTTGATATGCTTGTTGATAGGGGAGCTTGTGCTTATTATTGAAAATATTTACTCCCTACTTGGTTGCTTTAATATATTTGGAAATTTTGGTTGCTTCCAAACGGTCAAATGTTTTTACCGGGAAAATCATTTCTAAAATTGCTCTCTTAGTTTGTGTAAAAATTATTTTGGTTTGTAATCATCAAAAAGGGAGATTGTTTGATACATGTTTTTATCTTAATTTTGATGATTTTATTTTATCACCAAAACAATGTTTTTTAAAGGTTGTCCAAATACTCCTAAATGATTTAAAATGGTTTTAATATTTTCCGTAGTATTTCCTCAAGTTTATTTTTGTTAATAATGGACAACACTTGTATTGATTTTATATCAATGAGTTTTTACTCCTATAACAGTTCCTAAATGTTGTCTAAATACTCTCGATCGGTTTAAAATGTTTTTACTAAATTTTGGAGTATTTCTTGAGTTTTATTTTCGACAAAAATTGGACAACATTTACGTCTCGTGGTCTCCAGTCGCCCTATAGGGCAACCCGTACCAAGATGTTTTTAGAAACAGAAAATGAGACGGAGGTAAAAACAGTGGTCGACGGTCGCTCGCTCACAGGCGTCGACCGTCCGGCCGACCGACGCCACGGTCGACCTGCCGGTACTGCATGTTTGGCATTGAAAGAACAAAAAATCTCTTCGTCTTTTTAATTAGGGGGACCGGTTGAGGCAGTGGGTCGACCGGTCGAAGCCTATGTCGACCGGCCGCCTGTTGTATTTTTCAAAGTGTTCTTATTTCTCTTATTTACGTGCGGCGGTCGTCCCGTATTGACAAAAAAATATGACCGTTTGACAATGACACATTTCCTTAAATTGTGGGATTGATTTCTAACAGCTATATTCTTGATTTTAATTGTATTTTTCTGTAGATTTTCAATCCCCAAGAGAGCCTATGCTTGATCAATCATCTCCTATAAATAGAGGAAGTTTTGGAGCAACCAATACAACAATTGAGATAAAACACAACAAGATACACTTCAAGCATATACTTGGTCTTTCATTGTTATTATTCTTGTTGTAAATTTGCCTAGCTTATCACTTTCACATCCTTGAGGTCTAGGCTATTCTTGATTACACCTTGCACTCAAATTGTATTATTCATTATTGAGTTGTAATCTTGATTTTTTGGTTATCATTCAAACACAAGATATCCTTGTGAGTGTTCTTGTGGTAAGAACACACTTGGATGATCTAGGTGATAGGTGAAGAAGATTGTGGTGATCTTCTTATTGAGGTGTTGAAGAATTTGATATTCTTCAAGCTTGAAGATTGTGGTAATCTTCACTAGGTGCTGTTGAAGGGAGATTGTGGTAATCTCCAAAGGTGGTGTTGAAGAAGAGTGTGGTGCTCTTCAAGGTGTTGTAAGTTGAATTTGTATTAATTTTGGTAATTAATAAAATTCTTTTTCTTTTTGAAATCCATCCCGGATATACTGGGGTGGTAGAGGATTAGGCCCTAGGTGGGTTGAACCTCTTTAAATCGACGTGTGTTGTTTACATTCCGCACATTTATCATTGTGTTTGAGCATTCGATTGTAAAAAGAGGGCGAATCGAAAAGATGGAGATAATCTATTCACCCCTCTAGATTATCGTAGCGACTTGACTTACACCCTTTTGATTCTTCAAAAGTTTCCTCTTCAACAGTTTGAAGTTGTCTTTCCTTCACACTTGGTGTTGGATCGATTTCCATCGAAATTTAGGCTTGAGGATTTGCTTGAATAACTTGAGAATAAATTGCAGTGACAGTTCGAATAATTTATTGATAGTTCGTGGTTCGTTATTTCAAGGTAACCTTTTCTCAAAGTGATTCCTCAACCTTTTATAGTGAACTTCCAAAAATTTGCCCGTTGAAGAGATAGGCTAATTTTCAAAAGTCACTTGTGTTCGTTGGCTTGTCTTGTTGCGATCCTTGATGTTGACATTTCCTCGTATTAAATGAATGTTCAACTTTTCGTAGTCCGACACGAGTGCGATCTTCCTATTGGTTTATTCCTTTTGCACGCTTCGGGATCAACACTCGGACATAGCAACAGCATGTAAGTATTACTTATTAAAGTAAGCTTCTTGACTTACGTAACGGATTCTTTTGATTGTCTTGACTTGATTGTAGTTCTCTAACTTTCCTAGGTGACTTCGAGTTAGCTTCCAATCAATGGATGACTCATCCCCACGTCACTTCAACTTGAGACTTGGCTTCTTGAGTTGACTAGGACTCGACACTTCACACACCGTATCCCACCGATACTCCTTCAAATCGAGTTCTTGACTTCTCCTCCTTGCCATACTCAATGTTTCAAAATGAGTCTTCATTTCGATCTTGATTGACTTCTTGTATATCCAGGCATAGCCGACTTGACTCGGCTCGTACAACCCTATCTATTACAATGCAAATTACAAGGAAAATGGGGTACCAACTTTCTCCTAAGTTTTACATGGCATTCATCAAAATCTAAACAATAAATTTCACAACAATTCAGCTGCAAACCTTCTAGTTTTCTTTGAGATTTAGCTAACTCATCCTCATCGGATCGAGTCTTGAGATTTGCTTCGCATAAGGACTCTTCGGATAGTTGGTGATTCATCTTCTAAGCTTACTCTTCAATGTCTTCTCCATTCACATTAGGTTCATAAAAAACCACATGCATAGACTTTTCTATTACCATAGTCCTTTTGTTTAGCTCTCTAAAAGCTTTACTCTCAAATTTAATATCCAAGAAAGATATCTTCATCGTTTAGTATCAAAAGCATTCAAATTGTCCATGCCATTGTTATGAATATAACACTTGTTTCCAAAAATGTGAAAATATCCCACATTAGGCTTTCTTCCGTCCAAATTTCATAGGGGTTTTCGATAAATTTGCCTATTGATCATACACCTATTCTGAGTGTATCAAGCAGTGTGAATGGCTTCAGCCCAAAATCTCTTAGGCAATACAACTTCGGCTAACATGGTCCTTGCAGCTTTCTTGAGGGTTCTTTCCTTCTTTTTCACCACTCAATTCGGTGTGGAGTTCTTGCGGTGATAATTCATGAGCAATACCATTTTCCATGAAATATTGAGTTATAATCCCATTGACAAACTCAGTTCCTCTATCAGACCTTATCTTGATAATGGTTTGACTCTTTTCATTTTGAACTCTCTTCATCAGTTGAGGAAAAGTTTTTTTTTCTTACACATAAAAATGGTCCATGTGTATCTTGAGAAATAATCTACCACTACTAGGGTGTATTTCTTTCCATTTATGCTAGCCGGCTTAAGTGGTCCAAATAGTCCATGTGCAATAAATGCAAGATCTGTGTTGAAGAAGGACTTGGCTTATTCTTGAAAGATGACTTGACCTGGTTTCCTTTCTAGAATGCATCACAGATGGTTTTCCTCTTGTAGACTGAGTCTGGCAATCCTTCAACCAAGTGACTCCTTACAAGATTGTTGATTATCTTGAAATTTCGATGACTCAACTTCTTGTGCCACAGCCAGCTTGATTCAACTATGCTTTTGGCCAATAGACATGTGCTTGGTGTAGCAGTGGACCAATCCACTACATACATATTATTCTTTCTTAGTCCGATATATCACTACTTCATTGGTTTTTCGCATCTTTGATCTAGCAAACACCCATGTTGAATCCAACATTTTAGCCTTTATCACATAGTTGGCTGATACTCAGCAGATTAAAATTCATCCCTTCAACATAAACAACATATGTGATCTCTAGTCCATTTTTCTTGATGGATCTAATTCCTTTGATTTCCCTTGGACCATCATTTCCTCTAAATATAACTTTGGCTCCTCTTGATTCCTTGAAATTTGATAGATTCTTTTTATTTCTGTCATATATCTGGAACAACCACTATCCATGTACCAGGTTCCTTGGTACTCGCTATTCCCCGAACTTGCAATCAAGGAAATCAAGTTTTAGGTAACCAAATTTGTCAGGTCCTGAGGGGTTAGCACTATAAGGTGATCCAACCAACCTATAGCCGAATGATTTGACTCTAAGATGTTGCCACATATAGGGGTGGGCATTCGGGGGTCGGGTTTTTGGGTACCCGACCGACCCGACGGATAATACCCGATCGGATCGGGTATTTTTAAAAGTATCGGGTTTTGGGTTACCCTAAACCTGAGTTCCAAAATACGGTCGGGATCGTATTTTAGGAAAACCCGAATACCGGTTGGTACCGATAATTTTTAAAAAAAATGGAAATTAAAAGCCATGAGGCCCTTGACACGATTGTTGACCGACAAATGAAGATAAGCCTATTTCTCCATCTCTCAATTTCTTCCTCTCACTTAGCGGCGACGTGTGATGTTTTGTGTAATTATTTGGTAGACTTGTAGTTGGAATTTTTAAGAGTTGTTTGAAAATTGAAAAAGTTGAGTAGCCTTTGTCTTTTCTGCTTTTACCTATCACCTTAGTTTTTTTTTTTTTAATATAATATATTGATCAAAATGGGTGCCCAAACCCATGTGCTCCTTACTACCCATGTGCTCCTTACTTTAGCCGACAATATACTTGTTTTGTGGGCCCTGAGAGTCAAGGCCTTATAGGGAGGACAAAAGTAAAGAGTCACCGAACCCGATTGATCGGTGCACGGTTTTCGGGTACCCAAAACATCGTGTATCCGATATTATCGGGTCGGTAGCGGGTAGCTATATTTACTACCCGACAATTTCGGTACCCGACCAATCCCAAAACCCGACTACCCAACCCGATGCCCACCCCTAGCCACATATCGGTTCCATAATCATAATGAATCTTAACAAATTGCTTTGGAGCTTTAGAATATACAACTCACGCTTTTACCCGTATGCCTGTGTATATGTTTGTGCATTGAGCTTTTCTAAATTTAGTTTAAGCGGCTCTCTCAACAAACTCACCGGGCTTATTTTCTTTACCTTTATAACCAATGTCGGATGTGAGTGTTTGTGATTGTGTGTGGGTTAAACATATGGTGCTTTTGGATTCCCCAATTGATTGAGGATCCTTTTTTCATCTCCACTCTTGGAGTTTGTGCATTGACAAAAGAATTGAAACCTAAGCCTACTTTGTCTCCAATATCTTTTTGTATCATCATCAATTAATCTAATAATTTAGATGACTTGCGAGTGATGCAATCACATTTTTCAAATTCTTGTTCTCTCTTTTCTTTCTCGATTAGGTCCTTTTTAACCTTAGATATCTCAAAGATTTAACTCTTTATTCTCATCGGCTATGTGACTAAGAGTACTCGGCTCTTCATCAATCATGAGTTTTTGCACTTGAGTTGGCTGTTTTCCTCATTTTGGAGTGTGGGAGGATTTTATGTGCTCAAAATATTTTATGATTTTTCCTAATGAATCATAAAGATCTCGGGTGATGAAGTGTGTGTGTCATGATCACTATCATCACAATTAGAGCTAGATGAGTTAGAATTTACCTCATCTTCATGTTCCTTAGCCATGAGACATATTAATGCCTCTTCTTGATTAATGCGAGGAGTATTCACTTCACGCTATTCCGATTCAAATATCTCCTTACACTTGGGTATCTGTTTCTGCCCATCATGATTTTCTTTCTTTCTAGTCTTCTTTCCTCAAGACCTTCTTTTCCTCTTCATTCCTGTACTTGTTGATGGTGAATAAGGGCGATCAACCGCAAAGTGACCTGGTTGTCTACAATTCTAGCACATATCTTGACTTTCTTGTTCTCGGCTCTCTTGGGGTTCTCTGTTCCTTTCCTTTGGAAGGAGCTGAGTGCCATCTGGAGGATTCACCCTATTCCTCTTGTAGTTCTTATTGAAAAACATGTTCAACCTCTTAACTATTAGGGCAATCTTCTTTTTATCAATGTTGTCCTTGGATTCGGCATTCTTAGATTCTCTTGCCACCAGAGCAGTGTCTTCGGTACATCTATCTCATCTTGCTCTTTCCTTTTGAGCTCGAATTCATATGGTTTAAGATATGAGAACAACTCATGGTTAGAAATCTTTGTTAAGTCCATTGAATGTCTGAGAGTCATCACCTTCATTTCCCACTCAATTGGGAGAGATCTTAGAATCTTCATACACATTTTCTTCTGGTTATATTCTTTTCCTAGAGCAGACAACTCATTTGTGATCTCTGTAAATCTAGCATTCAGCTGATCCAATAATTCACCAGCCATCATCTTGAAGTTCTCAAACTTTTGTATTGCAACTATAAATTTATTCTCTTTAATCTGCTCTGAGCAATCACAGATGAGAGTTAGCTTTTCCCATATTTCTTTCGCATTCCTGCAAGATTTAACCTTGTTAAACATTGCTTTATCAAGAGTTTTATATAAGATATCCTTGGCCATATTGTCCAAGTTATATCTTTTTCCATCTTCATTGGTCCATTCGCTGCGTGGCTTCTCCACCTCAGCAGGTCTTTCAGCAGCAACATCTCTAGTAGCTCTTACAGCTGTATTTTTACATTGGTGATTTTAATAGGTCCATCTTCAATGACAAACCACATTTAATCGTGAAAAGTTAAGAGACATGTCTGCATACAAATTTTCCAGTCATCAAACTCTTCAATAATAAGCGTGGAAATACTGAGAATAGATTTGCTTCTATGATAATAACTTCTAATAAATTTTGAAAAGCTTCAAGTATTGATGTTTTTGAAAAGATTGAGATCTAGTTCAGTAACCAGTGCGGAAGGTTCTTTGAACCAACCACTCGATACCACTTGTAGGTCCCCCAGGGGTGTCAGTTAAGTCTAGAAAGAGGGAGGTTGAATAGAGTTAACCAATTTTTCGATTGTAAATCAAATCGAGTTTTTTTCAAGAAAACAAACTTAGGTCTCTTAGTAGACAAATGGCTCAAACCTCAACAGAGAGTTAACCACTCAATGACTTCGAGAGAGTCATTGATAGAGTAACTCAAATTTGAGTGAAGTTAGCTTTTCATAGATTCAGTTTTCTTGGTTTTTAACATGGAAGTTTTACACCCTTTTTTAAGATATGGTTTTCAAAGACTTGTTTTAGACTTAGTTATTATTAGTTGGTTGAGCAAATATATCACCAAGTAATAAATATGCAAAAAGTAAAATGTAGAAAGTAAATGACACATATAATTTTATAGTGGTTTGAGGATGGGGTAATTCATCTACTCCATTCTTCTCTAACTCCTGCATGAATCTAGTGCAACTTGGCTGTTACAAAAGTACAAAATACAGTCTGAGCAAGACTTGATCACACAAATGGCTTCACTCCTGGGACTCAGCTCTTCGTAAGGCAGCTGCCTCACTACTTCAGCTCTCCAAACCCTTCGCACTTGTTCACGTAGCCCTCCGACGGATTCGAACCAGGTTCTAACTTGAACCTTACTGCACTTCCTTCGTTGAGTTGTGTTGGTTATAATCACTTTGAATATTTAGGCATGAGGATATTGGAATTTTCGGTTAGATAGATTATTGCAGATGCTTGCTTGAATGCTCAGATATCTCTTTTGTGTCATATACATATCTCATAAAATTCCTCAGCCTTTTATAGTGAGAGTTTGAAAATATATCCATTGAAGCTTTCAAACTTCACTTTTTGTTCGTTGGCTTGACTTGTTGTGCAACTTTTGATATTGACCTAACCTTAATATTAATGCTTTGCAGGTGCCTGAATCGTACCAGGTTTCTGCAAACATCCCATTGGCTCCTGCTACTTGCTCTCTTTCAACAGGACAACTTTTAAGGTTGCGGTGTGCGTCTCTTTACTTGTTTTGGGTAAGTCTTGACTTTTCTTTGCAACAGACTTTTTCAGCTTTTTTTTTAAGTCCTTCAACTGCTTTCCCCATTTAGTTGAGTCTTCTTCTTGATTTTTGGACGACTCTGCTGCAAGTCTACTGAAAGACACAACTTCTTTACTTGACTGAAGGTCTTCTTCGATACTTAGCTGCGACACAGCTGAATCTTGTCTGCACTTCTTCAGCAAGTTTTCTCCCTTCAACTTGGCTACTTGATAATTCAACTATCTTTCTAACTATTACAAAATTGAAATACATATAGAAAATGGGGTGTCAACTTTCTAATCAAACTTTTCTATGCATCATCAAAATTTGTACAAATAAATTTCCTAACAGGATTTATTACCTTGTGGCGAAAGAATGGATTAATCAAAGGCACATCCAAGAGAAAATGTGTCTCCTGTGTTGTTAATTATATAAAATGGTTAAACGTTTTAATACTATATGTTGCTTGCCAAAATGAAGAAAAAAATATTATGTCCAGTCACATGTTGTTATCTAAAGATACTTCACTAATGACTATGTTAATGACACAAAAATTTCAATAACACAAGTTTTTTTATCACTAGAAAGACAAGAAGCCTGTGAAACTAGAGAAAATGGATTCCTAGAGAGAATTTTCGATCACTATGTTTAATATGTAAGAGATGCCTATATTAGATTTTCTATCTCTATGATTGAAAAATTGGAGGCTAATTGGAGCAGTAATTTCCTTACTGATTTACATAAACACACACACACAAACACATTGATTTAAAGTTGTACTCACCTCAAAAGTACAGCGCCACCAATCGTCTGATTCCAGGAAGTGTGAAATTAGTAAAGGTAATTCCAGTGCCACTCAACCACAACACCATCTTATTGCACCATTGTCAGATTTTTCAAATCAAGAAGTAAAGAAGAGGATCCGAGGCGTGACTTCGATTGGGATAGGGTTTGTGGGAATTTTGGGAGTCAAGGAATTCGATGGGGGAGAGAAGTGAGAAATATTTCACGCGTAGACTAATCTTGCGCTAAAATTTTGCCACAAAATGCCAAGTTTTTGTTGGGGAATAGTTTTAGAGACGAAATGATTACCAAATATTCGTTGCCAATTTTCTTTATTTTAAAGAAAAAAACGGAGGTTTTAGCAATGATATGGGTCGTTCCTCTCAACGTTTAGCCAAAACATTGATATTTTAGTTGCAAATAGTGATTTTGTTGACAAAGTTGAAATTTGTTGTAATAATTTTCCCTAATTATGTTTTTGGAAATTATTTTTCGTAGGAAAAAAACATTCTGATTTAATTAATATATATCATTAATATACAACTTTGAGCATCTCTTAATATTTTATCAATTATATTCGTTTAGCATAATTGTAGATATACTTATTTAATGTTCTAAATAATTAATAAGGATAATACATGCAAAAGTGTGATTTATCATGATCTAGTCAACTATAAGGGCATCTCCAATGCCTTAATTTTTAAAACCTACAAAACCTTACATTTTGGTGGACCATACAATAACACATCATAGAAACCTAAAAAATAAAAATCCTATTTTTTCTCTACAATCCAAAAACTCCCAATAACTTCTTGTGGACTCTACACTCATAACCATGGCCGCTCCTACCATTAGTCGAGTGAGTCGATCGACTCATCCCCAAAAAATTACAAAATATAGGGTCCCAAATTTTTGTATACCTTTTATATATATATATATATATATAAGTACATTATTTAACAAATGTTTGTTGTAGCATTGTGGTTAATGCTGGAACTTTGCATTTCCAGCAGCCTGGGTTCGAATTGCCTTAGAAACAATTTTTTTTTTTTATTTTTTGTATTTTATATTTTGTGATTTAGATAAAAAAAAAAATTTGAAGCTCTCCACCAAGAATGAAAGTCTCATTTTTCTTGGGCCTTGTAACCTTAAGCCTTGCTAGGTTCTAACAAAATCATCAATTTTAATTTTCCTTAATGGCCCAACATTAAATTTTCTCGATTTAAAGTTTAAAAGATAAAAGAATCAAAAAACAATGCTTAAAAGAATTGGAAAGGCGGGAACAAAACATAAAAGAAGCAGGTTGTTCGTCGGTGAAAAAGAAAAACTTCTCTCCGATCAACCATATCACAAAAAAGATTAAATGAGTTAGTTATATTATCAATTTAGAAAGGTTTATTGAACAACTTGATTTTTGATTTGATTAATACGTTTGCCGCCAAAACTGTAAGATGCGATTATATTTAACTATTTGTATTCTTGAATATAGATGTCATATTAATTATATTAGAATTGTTCTATATATTGCATATTATTCTTTTTTTTATTGTTTTATGTTGTCTTTTAATTTGTAAGAAAAATGGGGGCCCAATTTCGAAGTTCGACTCGCACAAAAAATTGATCGGATCGGCCCCGCTCATAACCATCACATTTCCAAACCATTTTTATTTTTATTTTTTTCTAAAAAATATTGTGTAGAAGCGATCTTATGAAGAAGGTACCGCTTTTTTGGGAAGGAGCAAGCTTTACTTGTGTGGGTTTCTTTAACTCCAAAACCTCTCTAAAAAGTTCCCACTCACGATGCCCTAAGGACAATGTGAAGCCTGTTAGATAAATATTTTTATTATGATTTTGATGATTTTGTTTAATGTGTTTTTACACCAAAACAATGTTTCTAAATGTTATCCAAATACTCCGATCGATCTAAAATATTTTTACAATTTTTTCGAGTATTTCTTGAAGTTCATTTTTGACAAAAATTGGACAACTCCTCTGTGTTGAGGTCAACCGGTCGCCCTATAGGGCAACCCGTATCTGAAAGTTGTGCAAAAAAGAGAGAACAACTTGTTTGCTGAAAAAGGGAGGTGGACCGGTCACCCTATAGGGCGACCGGTGGCGTGGCGTGGGATCGCCGAATATAGGGCGACCGTGTCTGAGTTTGGTTTGAATTTTGCAAACTTCTTTGTATTGCATTTTTGAAGAGGGCAACCGGTCCATTGGGGGTGTCGACCAGTCCAACCCCGGACCGGTCCCTATGTGTATTTTTGCTGTTTTAATTTCAATTTTGTATTAGAGACGCGACCGTCGCCCATATGTTTATTAGCAAAATCTAACCGTTGTGCAAGAGACAACTTTTCCTCAATTTATGGTGTTGATCTCTAACATGACTATATTCTTCATTTGTCTTGCAATTTTTCAGATTTCAATCTCCTAGGAGGAGCCTATCAAGTTCAACACATCCTCTATAAATAGATGAAGAATTGAAGCAACACAACAAGAGACAATACTACAACACAACAAGATATATTCAAGCAAACACTTTTGTTCTTCTATTTCAATATTCTTGTTGTAATAGCCTAAGGTCTTACACTTTCACATCTTGAGGTCTATGCTTTTCATTCTTGATTACACTTGCACTCAAAATTGTATTATTCATTATCGAGATGTAATCTTGAATTTTTAGGTTCATCATTCAACACAAGATATCCTTGTCAGTGTTCTTGTGGTAAGAACACACTTGGGTGATCTTAGGTGTTAGGTGTTAGGTGTTAGAAGATTGTGGTAATCTTCTTATTGAAGAGTTTGGTGCTCTTTGAGGTGTTGAAGAATTTGGTGTTCTTCAAGGTGGAAGATTGTGGTAATCTTCACAAGGTGCCGTAGAAGATTGTGGTAATCTTCAAGGGAGATTGTGGTAATCTCCAAAGAGGTGTTGTAAGGTGATGTTGTATTAATTGTGGTAATTAATAAAATCTTTTTTTCTTTTTGAAATCCATCCCGGAGATACTGGGGTGGTAGAGGATTAGTCCCTAGGTGGGTTGAACCTCTATAAATCGACGGCGTGTGTTGTTTACTTCCCGCACTTCTATTCTTGTCTTGGCTTATTTATCCGAAAAAGAGGGCATAATCGAGAAAATGGGCATAATCTATTCACCCCCCTCTAGATTATCGTAGCCACTTGGACTTACAAGTGGTATCAAAGTCAAACTCTTTGGCAAGCTCGTTCCACATCGCGAGTAAAGAGGAATGATCATTGGCTACGAATGAAGTCTACCTTACCGCGCCTCCACCAACAAACCACCACTATTCGACTCCAAATATTATGCATTTTGGAAGGAAAGAATGGAATGCTATTTACAAAATTGCGGGTTCGATATTTGGAACACGGTAATTAATGGAGAATCCATCCCGATGAAATACGGACCTTACACCTCCAAAGAACTCAAGGAGCTCAATGATGAAGACAAGAAAATTCTGTCATTAAATGGTAAAGCTTTTAATATTATTTATTGTTCACTTACCACTTCTCGAATATGACCATATTCGAGGAATACGATCGACACCTGAAGCATGGGAAAAATTAGAAGCTATCTATGAAGTATATGCAAATGAAAGGAGCCATTCAAAAGCATCTACCTCTCAATCGGATACACATCAAATCCAACAATATGGGATGAGCTTCTTACAACTTCCAACGAGGAAGAAGTCGAGCAATGTTTAATGGGAATCAACGAAGACAATGAGGTACGCTCTAACTCTTCTACTACTCTTTTAATGATTTGTATGATTATTTGCAAAATGATTTTGATGAGCTTCAAAATGAATTCCAAAGCTTACTTTTTAAATACAAAAATTTGAAAAAGGAATTCAATATTTTGAAAAATTATAAGGATAGTCTATTTACTTCATATAACTCACATTCTTGTGCTCACACCACCACACTTGATAAGGTTAAAATCCTTGGAAAAAAATTAGTACTCTCGTTGAGGATATTGATTACATGAAAAAGATTTATTAAAATTCAACTTGAGTACCGATAAGACTCTTGATGTTCATCGTTGTGATCATGAGAAATTAGAACTTGGTTATAAGCCTAATGTTATCAATGATATGAAAAAGAACCAAGTCACTAAGCATGTTGGTCATTATACTTCTAAAATTGTTACATGATTCTATTGTGGTAAAAAGGGACATACGGTAAACTCTTTGTCGGGCTAGAAATAGCTCTAATTATTGTTGGAGACCTAAAAGTCTCAATACTAAACTCAAAAGACCCAAACACTTAAGGGTACCACAAGAAAATTTTATGATAGGTACTTGGCGCAACAAAAATAAAAGAAAAATCAAATTGTCAAATCGACAACAAACATTTGCGCCACTTGATCAAAGGAGAAGATATTATCAACAAAATCAAATTCCAAGAAGAAACTACAATCAAAAATGGGAAGGACACAATCCTTGGAATTGGCAAAATTGGAGAAGACATCATCAACAAGATGATTTCCCAAAAGGAAGATACTACCAACAAAGGGAAAGACATAATCTGTGGAAATGGCGAAATTGGTAAACCGTATCTCCTTATTTAAATACGCATAATGTTTTATTACTATGTATGCTTGTATTCTTGCTTTAATTGTCATAATGATTTTTTCAAATAATTTTTGTAAAAGTTTGAGGTCTTCACTAAATACTCTTATTTTCTTGACTCGTTTGAAAAGAAGACCTTATATATTGCTTGCTTGTCTAAACTCTTGTGTATTTACAACAACTTATATGTTCATTATCTCTTATGGATTTATATAGCATAAGTATATTTGTGACATCTCTTATTGCTTTAGCCTACACTTTTATTACTATGCTTTGTGCAAGATTTGTTTTGTGTAGGATATATATATCTTCTTCAATGGCTATCTACTCATAATGTGTCAAGAGTGACATAAATTATCGAGGTACGTTCACCTTTGTTATTCATCTCATAGACTCGATATATTTTTTTGCCATATGCCTATGGGCTTGCTTTCCAAGCTATTTCCAAGAATCTCATACAAGTGACATTAAAAGGATTTTTTTGATTTTTGAAAGGCACTATTCGATAAAACTTGTTTTATCCAAGACTTGTAAAGGATTGTATTTTGTTTTGATAAAACATTTAGTTTTTATCCTTCTCTTAAATTATGCATTTTATTGCACATATTCATGTCTTTATTCTTGGTTGCTTTGTCAAAGCTCTTCTTCAAAATACTTCTTATAAATGAGGTCTCAACTATATGCTCTCGGATTTTCAAATTTCAAAAGAGACCTTATATAGCTTCCTATAAGCATATTTGAACTTACATGGTTCATTAAAGTCTTGATGTTTTTTTTTAAGGCATAGTATGTGTTACTTGTTATAGTGTCTATATTATTCGATATTACTATGCTCTTGTGGAAGATATCTTGTTAAGATTTTGCAGAATTTTTTTGGTATTTCGAACAAGCTTGATGATCAAGGCAATATTGTTCAAACAAGGCAATGTTAGTAGCTCAAGGGCATTGTCAAGAAGAAGAAATTCTCTAAGTTAATGCAAGGTGAATGCAAGATGAGCATGATGGGAGAGCTATATTTCTTCCTTGGACTTCAAATTAAGCAATGCCAAGAAAGTTTATATATTTCGCATTCAAAGTATACAAAAGAACCTTTGAAAAAGTTAGGCATTGAAGAATGAAGAATCGTCTCTACCCCTTTGGCAACTAATATCAAAATTGACAAAGTTTGAGAAAAGCATATTGGTTGACAAACAAATTCGAGGTATGTTCATTAATTTTTATTACTCTCATAGACTCGACATTTTTTTATGTCTTATGTCTATATGCTCGACTTCAAAACAATCCCAACGAATCTCATTTAAGTGTCGTTAAAAGAAATTTTCAAATATTTGAAAGGCACTTCTTCTTATGGCTTGTTTATCCAAAGTTTTAAAACGTTCATATTTTTCGGGATAACAAGACCGGTGATAATAATTTCTCAAAATATGGTTCGTCATAATCGAACTAAATAAATTGAAATTCTATGGTTTCTTCAAGAGATTAAGTTTTTAAGCAAAAAATCGAGATGTGTTTAATTCGTCTCAAGGATAACTCGCGGACATTTGTTTTTAATTGTTAACACGCCGAGTCTTTTACCTCATTTCGAGCTTGTTGAGACATAATGTATATTGAATGAGGTCTATGTTTTCATTTTTTCATTTAAATGCGTTTTTAAAACTTAGGGGAGAAAAATTAGATTTTGGATCAAATTTTGGATTTTTATAAACAGACTGATCCAGTGGCCAAACTGGGTTGAGGCCGACCGGTTGGCCTACCCGTGGACCGGTCGCCCTCAACCTGGACCGGTCGGCCTATAAGTTTTTTTTTTGGTTAAAATGTTTCTGTTTTCCAGACTTAGCCATTTTGGCTCTACTCCTCCATTTTTCGACTCCAAATGAGTTTCATTGTATTATTTCTATATCTTGGGGTTTATATTGCTCGTTTATCATCATTATTACTCATCTTTACCGATTTAATGGTAAGAATTCTTCTTCTTTATCTCAATTGGGTTGAACCCTTGAGAATGTAATTCATATTTGATATCTTGTTGGAATTCTTATATATTTGTGTTGGGCATGATGATTGTTATTTGGATGATATTTGTAAAATTGCTTTTGGTGATGAAAAATTTGGCTTGGTTATTTTTACAAGGGCTATATACATCTTCTTTACTGTTTGACGCCCGCCAAGTGTTCGATAAAACGTTTCAAAGAAAAATTCATCACCTACATGATTCTCTCGATTTCAAAAGTCTTATACATTTGCAGAGATCATGTTTTGATAATCAAATGAGCTTTTACAAGTCATATGATCGACTTTTCCCTTAGCTTTTGGAATTTTAATTTTAATGATCAATAGATCGATAAATCGATATTATTCCGCACTTTGACATGAATAAATGATGTTTTTATCGTGCTAACATTCTTTTGAGGATTCCAAAGGGGAGAAACAAAAAATAAGCTCGTTAGCTCAAAGAAGCTAAAATAAGCTCACGAAAGAAGCTATAAGCTATGGCTCTCTAAAGCCAAAAGCTGTGAAGAACACTTAGTCCATTGGATGTGTTATGGACTTATATTCATGTCTAATGATGTTTCTTTGACAGGGGGAGCTTCTAAGCTCATGATATTTTAGCTTATATTGTAAAAGCTGAGCTTCTAGCTTTTGTTTAATTACTTCTATATTACTCTTGTTGTGCATGTTGATAGGGGGAGCTTTTGCAAAATGTTTTTTGAAAATCTTTACTCCCATCCTTATGTCTATTATGCATGGATTGTTGTTGCTCTAAACGGATAATTATTCTTTAACCGGAAAAATTGTTTTGTTTTCAAAATCGTCATCTTAAAATTGTTTTGGTTTGTAATCATCAAAAAGGGGGAGTTTGTTAGATAAATATTTTTATCATGATTTTGATGATTTTGTTTAACTATTTTTACACCAAAATAATATTTCTAAATGTTGTCCAAATACTCCGATCGATCTAAAATATTTTTACAATTTTTTGGAGTATTTCTTGAAATTCATTTTCGACAAAAATTGGACAACTCCTCTGTTTTGAGGTCAACCAAAGTCCCATAGGGCAACCCATATCTCGAAAGTTGTGCAAAACAGAGAACAACTTGTTTAAAAAAGGGAGGTGGACCGGTCACCCATGGGCGGCCGACGAGTGGCGGACCGGCCGCCATATAGGCGACCAGTGTCTGAGTTTGGTTCGAATTTTGCAAACTTCTTTGTATTGCATTTTTGAAGAGGGCAATCGATCCATTGGGGTGTCGACCTGGCCCAACCCCCGGACCGGTCCCTATGTGTATTTTTTGTTTTAATTTCAATTCAGTATTAGAGCGCGACCGGTCGCCCTATATGTTTATCAGCAAATTCTAACCGTTGTGCAGCAAACAACTTTTCCTCAATTTATGGTGTTGATCTCTAACAGCTATATTCTTCATTTGTCTTGCAATTTTTTACAGATTTCAATCTCCTAGGAGGAGCCTATCAAGTTCAAGACATCCTCTATAAATAGATGAAGAATTGAAGCAACACAACAAGAGAGAATACTACAACACAACAAGATACATTCAAGCAAACACTTTTGTTCTTCTATTTCAATATTCTTGTTGTAATAGCCTAAGGTCTTACATTTTCACATCTTGAGGTCTATGCTTTTCATTCTTGATTACACTTGCATTCAAAATTGTATTATTCATTATCGAGATGTAATCTTGAATTTTTGGGTTCATCATTCAACACAAGATGTCCTTGTGAGTGTTCTTGTGGTAAGAACACACTTGGGTGATCTTAGGTGTTAGGTGTTAGGTGTTAGAAGATTGTGGTAATCTTCTTATTGAAGAGTTTGGTGCTCTTTGAGGTGTTGAAGAATTTAGTGCTTTTCAAGGTGGAAGATTGTGGTAATCTTCACAAGGTGCCGTAGAGAAGATTGTGGTAATCTTCAAGGAGATTGTGGTAATCTCCAAAGAGGTGTTGTAACGTGATGTTGTATTAATTGTGGTAATTAATAAAATCTTTTTTTCTCTTTGAAATCCATCCCTGAGATACTCTTGGGGTGGTAGAGGATTAGGCCCTAGGTGGGTTGAACCTCTATAAATCGACGCGTGTTGTTTACTTCCCGCACTTCCATTCTTGTCTTGGCTTATTTATCCGAAAAGAGGGCATAATTGAGAAAATGGGCATAATCTATTCACCCTCCCTCTAGATTATCGTATCCACTTGGACTTACAAAGCCTCCAATGGTAGAGGTGGTCATAAATTTTAAAAAACAGTTCGGATTGCCCGAACCGCACCAATCCGCACTGTTCTTAATAACTTTTGACCAGAACTGCGATTTAAAATATTAGATAGAAACTGCACCGCTTTGTTGGTGCGATTATGGTTTTGTTCTTAAAAAACAGCAAAACCGCACCACACCACACCTCTATAGGGTAAAATAAAACATTGTTATTTAGTCTTTAGTTAAATAGTTAGACAATAAATATATTAAGAACTAATTTTATGAATGATATAATTAGATTCGCACTTTGTATACTAAAACTTTACGCATTTTACATTCTTTCAATGTTGTTACTATGTATTATGTTTTGCATCAAAATATAACAACATTACGTTGCACTACATATTGAATGTAACTAAAATAAAAGATATTACAATGTGCATTTTATTTGCAAAAATACGCCTTGTTTAAAAAATAATTTTTAATTAAAATATTTTTCTTTGACTTTTTCTTTAAAATATCATAGCAAAATTATATTAATTTATCAATTATATAATATTTTTGTTAATTAAAACTGCAAAACCGCCCGCTACCGCCCACCACCGCTTAAAACCGCACCGTCGGTTTTACTTCATAAAACAGTGATTTAAAAATATTATTTAACTGAACCGCATATAGTAATTCGGTTTGAAATCGACTCAAAAAAAATGCAAAACCGCAAAAGCGCATCACGATCACCCATATCCAATAGCCATTGGTGGTTCGCTTTCCAAAACTGGATCGATTTTGGTGAAAGCTAATGTCGTAAGATATATTTAAAAGGAACACAAAAACTTGCATGAGACCGTCTCACGGATCTAGTTCCCGTGAGACGGAGCCCCATTTTACTAAAACCCGCTGACCCACTGAACCTACCCGCCCCATCCAACCGACCACAACCCCCCTAAAATAAAACTTGTCAACCCGCTATTTTCCCTCCCAATTCCCTTAAACCCTTTCTCCCATCCCCTATTTCATCTCTCCCGCTCGAGCTCACGATTTCTCTCCATTTTCTCTCCGATTTCCGCTCGGTTCTCTTACGCGAATCCTCAATTTGTCAACCGGTAAGTCATTTTTTCCGTTTTCTTCGATTTTATGGTTTTGTTTTCCGTTTTCTTCGATTTTTGTTCAATTTTTCTTGCGATTTGTCAATCGTGCGTTTCTACCCTTTTTCTTTGTTTTTTTTCCGTTTTTTGTTCAGTTTTTAGAGTTTTTATGTTCTCATTTTATTTAGGGTTGGTGTTCAGGGGGTGGTGTTGGTGTTCAGTTTTTTCCATTTTTCTTCATTTTTCTTCCGTTTTTTGTTCAGTTTTCAGTTCTTTCTTGTGTTGGGGTTGTTATGTTTTCGATTTTGTTTAGGGTTTATGAATTTTTTATGCGAAATTCATTTTAGTGTTCATAAAGTAGTCATGTTAATTTCTTCTTATTAGATTTATATATTTTCAAAGATTTTAATGTGGTTTTTTTTATGTTTTTGCAAAACAGAAACTAAAAGAAGTTATTTGTGCACATTTATATATCCTATGTGATATGGAAGAAGATCTTAAAACACCTCGTATTCGTATCCCGATTGTCCCAGACAGGGGTATTATAAAATGAAGGCACGTAAGATGGTTTCTCCTATAAAAAGAAACTTGCCGAGAAATGAAAAAGATATTCTGAAAGAAGGAAAGCTAAGGAAAATGAAAATATTCAAGCAAAAGATTCAAAGCCTATTCCAAAGAAGAGAAAAGTACCACAAAAGGCCGAAAAAGAAGAGAAGATAAAACTAGGTATAGTTCTTTGTTTAATGCATGATTATATTGTGTTGTTTTGATGTTTCTGTGTTAATTTGTTTGATTGTATTTACTGTTGCAGTGGAGATGATAGGAAAAGCTCTGATGTGGAGGTAACCATAGAGAAAAGGCAAAAAGCGAGGTAACATATACTTTCATATAGGAGTATCACTTTTCATGTGCAAAGTATCACTTTTTGTGTTGAAAGTATCACTTTCTGTGTTAAAAGTATCACATAACTGAGTATCACTTTTAACATATTTTTTGTGTTATGGAAATACTTTCATATAGAAGTATCACTTTCTGTGTTAAAAGTATCACTTTTCCTGTTAAAAGTATCACATAACTGAGTATCACTTTTAACATACTTTTATATAGAAGTATCACTTTATGTGTTAAAAGTATCATTTTTTGTATTAAAAGTATCACTTTGTGTTAAAAGTATCACTTTCTGTATTAAAAGTATACTTTCACGTAGAAGTATCACTTGTCATGTGAAAAGTATCACTTTACGTGTTAAAAGTATCACTTTTCTGTTAAAAGTATCACATGACTGAGTATCACTTTTAACATACTTTCATATAGAAGTATCACTTTATGTGTTAAAAGTATCACTTTCTGTATTAAAAGTATCACTTAACTGAATATCACTTTTAACATACTTTCATATAGAAGTATCACTTTATGTGTTAAAAGTATCACTTTTTGTATTAAAAGTATCATTTTTGTATTAAAAGTATCACTTTTCATATCAGTTTGCATGTTAATGCTATTAAAAGTGTCACTCTTTATGTGTTGCTGAGACTTCATCAGCCAATGTAAACCTCAAGATTTATGTGAGTTTCTGAAAAAATTGACTGATCGACAAAAGGCTGATGTTGTCAGTATAGGATTTGGAGGTTTGTTGAGTCTTCGTATCGATTCAGCATTCCCTATGGGTATTGTTAAAAATCTGGTAAAGAATTTTAATGGTACCAGTCGGATGTTGAAGTTCGACAATACGAGTTTTGTTGTCACATCAGATGACATATGTGATCTCTTTTTATTGCCCAATAAAGTTGGGAATGATGTTCTGGAATTGGATCGGGGAGAGTATATTCGGTTGAGTGGTGAGTTGAAGGAGAAGTACGACATCGACTGGGAATGTTTCATTTACAAGGTTAAGAATGTGATTGAGAGTAGGTTGGTGGATGGTGGCGATGATTTTAAGCGCCTTTTTGTTATTTTGCTTGTCTTATTTTTGACTCAGGACGAATCGGAAAGTTGACTTGCGTGCGATTAGATCGGTCATTGATGTGGAGAAAATAGGGGATTATGACTGTGTTCGTATGTTTTAAAAAAGTCAGTGCACGGGGTGGACAAATACAATAGGAACCCCGGAGCTAAATACATAAGTGGGTGTGTTTTGGTCTTATTGTTTTTATATTTCCATAGATTGAAGTGGCAGAAACGCCAACCATCCACACTACCGATATCTCATTGGACCCCGATAAGGCGAGGAAAAGAATAAAGCAAGAAAGCTCTATTGATGTGCTAGGGGGGTGAATGGGTAATGGATACATACCATGTTTGATCGAGGAATAAATGCACGGTTGAGAAAGAGGGCGGTTGGGAAAAATGAGACAATTGAAAAAAAAGTAATGAGAAAGAGAAGGTTGGGAAAAATGCGGGCGAAGAGGATGAACA
The DNA here is from genome assembly GCA_016081115.2 of Rehmannia glutinosa. Lineage (NCBI taxonomy): Eukaryota > Viridiplantae > Streptophyta > Magnoliopsida > Lamiales > Orobanchaceae > Rehmannia > Rehmannia glutinosa. Next base: position 54,422 of record JABTTQ020001025.1, on the reverse strand, counting down.
AGAAGATGTTCAAGTTGGTGATGATGAATATATAAATTTGAAACTACCAAAGGGGAAGGAGCTCGCGACGATGACGAGGTGGAGAAGTCGGCTAGGGATGTAAGTTCATTTAAAGTATCAGTTTTTACTTGAAGGGAAGAGTATCCCTTTTTACTTGAAAAGTATCACTTTTCACTTGAAAAGTATTACTACTCACTGTAATACTTGGAAGTGAAAAGTATCACTTTTCATGGGAAAAGTATCACTTTTCCTGTGAAAAGTTTACTAATCAGTGTAATACTTGGAAGTGAAAAGTATCACTTTTCATGTGCAAAGTATCACTTTTCCTGTGAAAAGTATCACTTTTCACTTGGAAAGTATTACTAATCAGTGTATCACTTTTCCTGCGAAAAGTATCACTTTTCATGTCAAATATTAACATATTTCTTCTTATTTTTGTAGAATGTTCACAAGGCTTTTTTGATGTGCAAGAGAAATTTTAATCTTGTTACACAATTCCATATGGACGAGTTCAGAAAATTGAAATATGAGATGACGCAAGAGAAGCAAGAGAAGAAAGATACGATTTCATCTCCGCACTTTTCGTCAATCTCTCGGAGCTTCTTCTCTCGACTCGAAGGTGCACGAGTTGATTGATAAAGCTGTTGAAAACTTTAAATTGATGAAGAATTTGGCAGCTCAAATGCCAAATTTTGAGCTCCTTACCCCGGAGGTTAGTTCTGAAAAAGCTGGTGAAGAAGAAGAAGATTCAAGGCAAACAAGTGGGGGAAGAAGTTGGTGAAGAAGGTGGTGAAGAAGCCGGCGAAGAAGTTGGGAATGAAGAAGCAGGAGAGGATGCTAGAATACTGGACGAACCATGGCCTATTGATCCAAAGGCTGAATTCAAGTCCATTTTCATGAAAAAACACAAGAGCAGCCTCAAATTCTTGCGCAGGAAGGAGCAAGATATTATTGATTATTGCTTTTTCAATCACGAAAAAATTATCGAGTAAGTAAATTGTTTTTATAAATTACCTTTAATTTCCAGTTCAAATCCATTTTCTTGTTTTATTAATTGTTTTTAATTTTCAGTTCAAACGCTTTTGCACATGCTGGGGGTTTTTATATTGCATTTAACGATGGCATCATGACATTGCACGATTCAATGATGATCCACATAAGCATCATAGACATATGGGCTATGTTGCTTAACAAAAGACCAAAGAACGAACTAATTTTACTTCCATGCTCAACATTCGTAAGTTATATTTAAAAGTGTCATTTTATGTTTTAAAAGTATTAATTTTAATCTTAAAAGTATCACACTTGTGCAACAGATATACCTTGAAAATCTTTTCATTGGACATAAAGGGCAGGATAATAGTAAAAATTTGAGAGATTGCTGGAATCATTGGATGTCAAGTGGAAACAGCCGAGACCTCAGCACCGTGGATTTCGTAAGAATATCTTTCTAGTTTTGCTTTGGAATTTAACTTTTCTTCTTATAAAATGCAGATTTTTGTCCTAATTTTCTTCTTAAAAATGCGATTTTTGTGCCAATTTGCTACAAGCAACATTATATTCGTGTTGTCATCAACTTTGTTGATGGAAAAGTGCAATATCCGGATAATTTGGTGCATAATGAAAATGTTGCTCCTGACTATATTAGTCTAGCAAAATTGGTGGTAAATTATTTAGTTGATGTTATTATTGATGTCATTTTCATGTTATTATTTGTAATACATTTGAAGTGAAAAGTATCACTTTTTAAGTGAAAAGTGTCACTTTTCACATGAAAAGTATTTCTTTTCACATGAAAAGTATCACTTTTCACTTGAAAAGTATTACTCATTACTTGTAATATGTTGAAGTGAAAAGTATCACTTTTCATATGAAAAGTATCACTTTTCACTTGAAAAGTATTACTCATTATTTGTAATACTTTTTAAGTGAAAAGTATCACTTTTCATATGAGAAGTATCACTTTTCAAGTGAAAAGTATTACTCATTATTTGTAATACTTTGAAGTGAAAAGTATCACTCAGTAGTGTGATTTCTCTTTTTTTTTAGAAAGAGAAATGCGCATTTTCTTGAAGGAGAAAAACCACTCTAAGGCTGATGATGTTGCAAAATATGAATTTGATAATGTCAAATTTCCATGGCAAAGAAAAATATCCAACATTGCCTGTGGTGTTTTCTTAATGCACCACATGGAAAATTTCCAGGGGCTTGTTTACTCAGAACCAGATTTGCGTAAGGTATGAATGTTTTTGTTATAGAATTAGACTAGATTGGTGAACAACGCAAATTAGATTAGATTAAATTTCCAGGTGTTTTTTCTTAATGCACGTAAAAATATTTATTTTACCTTTGCTTTATCTTGTTTTTATTGAAGGTTGGTGAACGACGCAAATTAAGGGCTTCTTATTGCGCAAGGTTTGTTCTCAAATGGTGGAATGAATTAAGAGTGCAAGTTGAGAAGGAAGCAATTGAATTTATAAATCAAACAAGTTGATTGATGTATGTATAGGGCTCCTGAGAGAATGAAAGAGAATAATTGTTTATAATTTTTATGCATGTTACATTGATAGGTATTAAATAGTTTTTGGGTGCAAGTTACATTGATAGGTATTGAATAGTTTTTTGGTGTATCTTTTTTGGTTGTATGATTTTCTTTGGGAAGATGATAGAAAGTCGTTTTCACATTTTGTAAGTTGGTGTGGTTGTGAATAAGCACATTTGTAATGTTCGAGCGTTTTGTTGCCGTTTGAAATATGGGCTTATTAGAGTATCACCGTGTTTTAAAAAGTATCGTTTGTTTTAAAAGTATCACCTTTTCTTAAAAAAGTATTGTTTGTTGTGTTAAAAGTATCCCCATCATTTATAAGTTTGTGTACTAAAACAACTACTAAATAATCGAGGATTAGAAGTATTGCTTTTATTTAAAAAACTATCGTTTTTTGGGTTAAAGGTATAACTTTTTGTTAAAAAAGTATAATCTAATTAAAGTATAGATTTGCATTGAGTATCACTTTTCGGGTTAAAAGTATCACTTTCTAAAAAGTATCGTTTTTCGGGTTAAAAGTATAACTTTTTGTTAAAAAAGTATCATGTCATGATGTATAGCTTTCAATTGGAACAGTATCACCTTTTGGGTTAAAAGTATCACTTTTTGTTACAAAAGTATCATTTTTTGGGTTAAAAGTATCATTTATTGTTAAAAAAGTATAATCTCATTAAAGTATAGCTTTCCATTGAGTATCACCTTTTGGGTTAAAGATATCACTTTACTTACAAAAGTATTATTTGTTGGGTTAAAAGTATCACTCTTTGTTAAAAAATATCATCTCATAATGTATAGCTTTCAATTGGAAAAATATCACCTTTTGGGTTAAAAGTATCACTCTTTGTTACAAAAGTATCGTTTTTGGGTTAAAAGTATCATTTATTGTTAAAAAAGTATCATCTCATTAAAGTATAGCTTTCCATTGGAAAAGTATCACCTTTTGGGTTAAAAGTATCACTTTTTGTTACAAAAGCATCATTTTTGGGATAAAGGTATCACCATCATTTATAATAAAAGCTAAAAAATTCAATAATAAAAAAGTCAAGAATTCAATACTAAAAATGTGAACAATTAAATACTAAAACAAGAGGAATACTAAAATAATCGAGGATTAGGAGTCTTTGAACCAAACTCCTTGGATGGATGTGAGCTTGTTGTATCACTAATTTTCTTCTTCTTGTTTTTCTCATTGAAAATGCCCCTTGATCCTTTGCTTTCTCCCCTTTGTAATCGAACGTGTGTAGGATCCAAAGATATTGTTAGAAGAATTAGAAACCTCATGTTGTTCCGTAGAATTCAAAGTATTCATCAACGCATCAACAACTAAAGAATCTCTATTGTAGTCATCTTCGATGATTCTTCTCGCCTCCTCATTGTCTTGGCATTTTAGAATAAGATTATAAGAGTTTCGTGCCATTTCATGCCGCCAAGGAACACAATCCTTCGGTTTGTGAGAACTTTCACCATCTTATTGAACTTCCCCACAACTCTGTTTTGACAAATTTTGTCCATCGTTTGACAATGTAACACTCGGAATCTTGGAGATAGAATGCATATGAAATACTCTTAAGCTATGACAACAGAGTAAACCACACTCCTCAAATTTCTTACAAGAACAATTTATGAGCATATTTAAACAATCATACACCACACGATGACAAACCCCCCCCATCACTTGGCATTGAAATGTCATAAACCATGATGTTTTCTTCAACACACACAATGATGCATTCAAGAGAGATACTTTTAATAAACTCACTCTCAAACTCTTTAAAAGGGTCAATGTATATACCTCAACAACATGTTTCAACATTCTAGTCAATGGTAGTACGACGCTCGGAATTGATCTTGAGCATTGAATTCATTTTCTTTTTCCTTGTTCCTCCAACGCTTTAATGTTCCTTGGAAAATTCCATAAAATTCAATCGAGTTGTTTTCTTTGCATTAAATCCTATTACTGTTCGACTCTCACTCCTTTGTGAAGATAATATTCCCTGAGAAAAAATATCCGTGCTTAATGCAAAGACACCATTTCTCCTTCAAATCATACATGCTACCAAACCAAGAATCATTATGCAATTCATACTCCAAATCATAGAATTCCAACAAGTTTCAAAGTCTCTTTCATCAACACAACCAAATAAACATTTATTGAATGCTTCTTTGAAAGATTAATTTTTTTCAAACGTCCAAACCGACTTATAAAGATTCTCGTGAAGGTGCCAAAGACATATGCCTTGTTTGAGGAAAAACCTCGCACGAAGAAAGAAAACAAAATTAAGCATATATGTTTTGAGAAAAGTATCGATTTTCATGTTAAAGTATCACTTTTATAGCTAAAAGTATCACTTTTAGCTATAAAAGTATCACAAACAAAAATTAAGCATATATGTTTTGAGGAAAAAATATCTAGTTTTCATGTTAAAGTATCACTTTTAGCTATAAAACTATCACATACAAAATTAAGCATATATGTTTTGAGGAAAAGTATCGATTTTCATGTTAAAGTATCACTTTTATAGCTAAAAGTATCACTTTTACTATAAAAGTATCACGCATAAAGTGTCGATTATTGTCATAAAGTATTTACCTTTTCAATTGCATTGCTTATTGCTAGGTCTTGATCGGTGAACAAAGTTACGGGACATTTTCCACCCATTGATTATGTAAAGACTTGAAAAAGCCACTCAAATGATTCAGATTTTTCATCGATAAAAAAGCACACCCAAACATGACGTTTTTCCAGGTGGTTGTTGATCCCAACAAATGGCGCACAAATCAAGTTGTATTTATTCGCGCGATATGTTGTGTCAAATATCATAATGTCACCGTATATATTGTAGTCTTCCTTCATCATGGAATCCTTCCAAAATACATTAGATAATCTACCAAATTCATCCAACTTCACTCTAAAAAGAAATCCTCCTCTTCGACATCTTGTTGATATAAGATATCAATTAACGCCTATGCATCGCCACCTTCTATTGCTTTCATTTTCAATCTATTAACAAAATTCAAGTGGTCTTTCAAAGTATGAGCAAGGCATTTTTCGCCCCCGCATCGTGTACCATATAACGGTAAGATTGAGTGGCTTTCATCCCACAAGATATCATATCCTCAATAGCTTTGCCTTTTTCATTTGTAATGACCCTCTCGGACGATGTAAATGGCTTCATTCCCTTCTTGTGAGTTGATGATTGTGTTCCATAATATGTTGAACTACCTCGTAAAGCCCCTCTCCATTTAACTTTACTCTCATTGAAGCTTTACATCCGGTGCGTGTAACATTAGCCTTTTTCTTTTCTATCAGAGATTGCTTGAATCCAATGAGGTTAACATACTTAGTATTTCTCAACAACAACTCCTGTTTCAGCTGTAGATTTTCTAGTAGTCGATTTTCGTACACTAAACCCAACAGCACGAGCATGACGACAATACAACTGATGCATACCCTTAACTGTTTTTCTTGTTATATGTAGAAGACAACCACTCACATCAAACTCATTTTCATCTTCATTATCAACTCCAGCCTCATTGGAATTACTGACTTTATCACCCTCATCACTAGAGGCAATAATTGTGACATCTAAATATAATACTTTTGGTTAGAAATGTGATACTTTTAATTGAAAAAGTGATACTTTTTACTAGAAAAGCAATACTTGAAAAACTAAAGTGACAAAAATTGGGAAGCACATTACCTTCAGCTTCTTGGAGCATTGTATCACTTGCATTCTGTGTGGTAATATTGACTTCATCATTTTCATGAGCAGCGCCAAGAATTGTGACAACATCTAAGCGTAATACTTTTGGTTAGAAATGTGATACTTTTCATTCAAAAAGTGATACTTTGCACTGAAAAAGTGATACTTTTTAATAAAAAAGTAATACTTCAAAAATTTAATTGACAAAAAATGGGAAGCACATTACCTTCAGCTTCTTGGAGCATTGTATCACTTGCATTCTGTGTGGTAATATTGACTTCGTCATTTTCAGGAGCAGCACCAAGAATTGTGACAACATCTAAGCGTAATACTTTTGGTTAGAAATGTGATACTTTTCATTGAAAAAATGATACTTTTTACTAGAAAAGCAATACTTGAAAAATCAAGTGACAAAAGATAGGCATTACCTTCAGCTTCTTGGAGCATTACATCACATGCATCCCCTGTGTCAATTTTGATTTCATCACCCTCATCACTAGAGTCAATGACGGTGACAACATCTAAATGCAATACTTTCCGTTAGAAATCTGATACTTTTATTGAAAAAGTGATACTTTTAGCTATAAAAATAATACTTTAAATGGAAGAAATCATACTTTCCTTGCCAAGCTCTTTAATATTGTCCATTTTTGTTCTTCAACAAAACTTACACAGGCTGAAAAATAAAAAAGAAAAAAGTTTTTTCTTACAATAACAAACACCAATACTAACACAAATTTCATACATATATTTTTGTAACAAAAGGTAAATCGAATCGAAATTTTACATACCGTGTGACACAATGAGAGAACGCGAGCTGAGTTTTTATGTGTGTTGACGTCGAGGGAGGGAGACAGAGAGAACACGAGCTGAGGTTTTTATGTTAATTGACGTCGAGAGAGGGAGACAGAGAGAACACAAGCTGAGGATTTTTTTGCTTTGTCTTGTTTCATTCGCTCGTCTCCACCGAGGAGACGACGACTTGTTCTTCGGGAACACGAGCTAGGGCACGAGCCGAGGGAGACGACTTTCTTTGGGGGAACACGAGCTAGGGGCACGGGGTGGGTCAAATGGGATTGGTTCGATTTTTGAAAACCGGGCGCGGGTAACAGGGCTGGGCTGGGATTGGTTCGATTTTTCTGCTCAGCGGGTTCTCAGCCTAGAAATAGGGCCGGGCGGGTTAATCTAAATGGAGCTCCGTCTCACGGATCTAGGTCCGTGAGACAGTCTCACAAGAGAGTCCCCTAAAAGGAAAGACTGCAGAAAAGGGTAATATAGGTTGGGTGGAAAAGTGAAAAAGAATTAATGCGGACACTTTTAGGCTGTTGATGTTCGTTATAAATAGAGATGTCAAGTTATGCAAATTGTACCAATTGTAATTGAAAACATATATAGCGTACACTTAAAAATAGATGGCACAAGCAATATCTCCAATGAAAGGTGGGGATGACACCTATAGCTACGTTAAGAACTCAAGTTTACAGGTTCTCTATTTTTTATTGAACGATCATCTCATTTATATAAATATAATAAAAGGAATAATTATAAAATCTACTCCTGAAATTTAGCTTAATTACAAAAACACTAGAGTTATCTTTCAAAATTACAAGTATATATCCCTAAAGAACTCGTTTGTTTTTGTGATCGAATTGGAGAATTATTTGTTATACAACAGGAATGCACTGTTCATTATGATAAGATTTTTGGTGTATGGGATTTATGAAGGGATTTTCTTATCCTGTGGGATTGTTATAAAGGATAAAATTGTAATTCAAGTCCTTTAATGAAATAACAAAAAGGTATAATTACATAAAACCCCTGAGGATTTGGCTAATTACAGAAAAATCCAGAGATTTTTGTAAATTACAAAAACCCTTTAAGGTTCGATTATCTTACATCTTTCCCTTTCATAAAGAAAAATACTTCAAAAACTACTTGATATTTATAGAAATATAACATTAGCTCCTTAAATTTAAGACAAAATCAAACCCGACGCTTTTTGTAATTTTGAAACATCTCAAGATTTTTTTGTAATTAGCCAAAACCTTGGGGGTGTTGTTGTAATTATCCCTAACAAATATTTGGTCTTCATCTGCAGAGAGATGGGTTAAACGCTGCCAAGGATATGATGAAGGAGGCACTCATTCAAAATCTCGACATAAAAAAATTGCTATCTGGTTCAACTACCTTCACAATTGTAGACTTGGGATGTTCTGTCGGACCAAATACTCTCTTCGCCATGGAAAACATAATCGAAATAGTCGAAAACAAATACCACTCTGAACGTCTGGGATCAAAAAAACTTGAATTCCAGGTTTTCTTCAACGATTTGACGGCCAACGATTTCAACACGCTCTTCGCTTCCCTTCCTGATGAGAGGAAGAAATACTTTGCAGCCGGTGTACCTGGTTCTTTCTTCACCAGATTATTCCCTTGTTCGTCCATCCACATTGCGTATTCATCTTCATCACTTCACTGGCTATCCAAGTTGCCGGTGGAGTTGCAGGACAAAAATAGCCCTGCTTGGAATCCAGGTAGGATACATTATACGGGTGCCCCGGAGGCAGTGGTGAGAGCATATGCGAATCAATTCGAGGAGGATATGGTAATGTTCTTAAATGCGAGAAGCCAAGAAATTGTAGGTGGTGGTATGATTGTAATTCTAATGCCTGGCGTCCCTGATGGAGTCCTCACACATGATGTTGGCATAGCCCTCACTTTTCTTGGCTCAATCCTCATGGACATGGTCCAAGAGGTATGCAATTTTTCATTTTATTTTGGGATAATTACAAAAACACCCCTGAAGTTTGGGTTAATTACAAAAAAACCCATACATGTTTCGAATTACAAAAAACTCCTTCAGGTTTCGTTTTGTAAATGTCAGGGAGATTTTTGAAATATTTTCGAAAATCACCGAGAAAAATGTAAGACGTAATCAAACCTTAAAGGGCTTTTTGTAATTTTCGAAGAATTCTGTTTTTTTTTTTAATTAGCCCAAACCTTAGGGGTGTTTTTGTAATTTGTCCCACTTATTTTTTTAGTATGAATTCCATTTTCTCTCATTGAATCAGTTAGTATAAGGTGACAAAATGATCATATGATTCAAAATTTCGTTCCTTTTTTTTCAATTCTCTGCCAAACAGGGACTATTAAAGCAAGATCAAGTTGATTTATTCAACTTTCCCCATGTATATCCTTCTGTAAAAGAAATGACAAGACTGGTGGAGAAAAATGGGTGTTTTGAAATTATAAAAATGGAACAAAGGAATGCGAGGACGAACACAGAAGCCCCAATAGACATTGAGAGTGCAATAATGCATCTGAGGGCATTCACACAAGAAAGTGTTGCCAATCACATGGGAACGCAGATAGTTGATCAACTTTTCACAAAAGCGTTACAGCAGAAATCCAGATTTTCTTACATGTTATATTCATCTGGGATCGAAATTGGTGTTCAACTTTTTTCCCTTCTCAAGCGCAAATGATCGATGCCAACTTTTACAAAAACGAAAAAATATCATACATCAGAATCATGAGAAATACCCTAAAGACTATTTATTTTTGTTCGAGCTTCGAAAGCTGGTTTTTCATTAAATAGCACAAGGTGCAACTTCATTTTTAGATCCTTAATAAGTATGAAAATTGGTGTCGTACTTTTTTTAATATTGTACTAGTAAATTCGAATGAAATTTTTATTTTCGAAAGTTATTCGTACATGTAAATTGGGTGTATAATTTTTCGCAAAACTTAATCATGTAACAATAAATGAAAAATTAACACACATATATGGTCGGCACTAGAAATATCACCGCCCAATAATCCACGCTCCACCACGCGACTGACCAAAGAACCTGCAACACAACCGTTAGAAGGGGAGTCGGAAGGGTTTTCCGGCGTACCCATTCCGACGCTCAAGCCAGTATCGTTTCAGAGAGAGGAAAAATCAAATAGGTATATTCAGAGTCTAACTAGCGGCGTACCTTACTTGTGCCCCTTTTATAGATTTTGGAATTAGGGTTGCGTAGGCATCAAGCCATACTAAAACCCTAATTAACACGTAGACCTAGGTTAATCACTCGTATTGGACCATAAGCCTATCAGGCCCAAGGAGATCGGTAGGCCCTTAAGTTGGCCCAATCGAGTCCTACCAACAGCCTGTAGGCCCCTTAAGTTGGCCCAATCGAGGTCCACCCAACAGCCTGAGCCGCCAGGTTGGTTGGCCCATTCGAGGGTCCACCCAACGGTAGCCCTTAAGTTGCCCAATCGAGGTCTAGCCCAACAGCCGGTAGGCCCCAGGTTGGCCCATTCGAGGTCCACCAACAATGTCGGTAGAGCCCTTACGTTGGCCCATTCGAGGGTCCACCAACGGTGCCTGTAGGCCCTTAAGTTAGCCCATCGAGGTCCAACCCAATCGACGGTAGGCCCTTTAAGTTAGCCTGAAGAAGGTCGGTCCAAATCAATCGTGCCTCGGTAGGCCCTTAAGTTAGCCTGAAGGGTCCACCAATCAAGTCAAGAGGCCCTTAAGTTAGCCTACCAAGGTCCACCCAACTAGGTCGGCCCAGTCTCAAAGATCGACCCAGTCCTTCGTCCAAATTTAGAGGTAGGGTAGGCCTAAATAGGCCCCCATCAATTTATAAGATAACTAAGTATAATAATTAAGAACATAGGAAAAAAAAAATTTTAGTAATATTATTGATTTTATTAAATTTGTTTATTGGGGAAATATTTTTATTTTTCCATATTTTGTCATATATTCTCTTTATTCAAAGTTGTTAGTACAACTTTAAAATCTTCAAAATTTTGTTGTGGAATTTGTATTGTATTATTTGGATTTTGTAATTATTATGCTCTATTCGGATTTCATATTTGGTATTTCCCCTATTGTTGCGATGCATGAACTGTATTTTGACAAAATTAATTTTTATAAGTGATTGTAAAAATCTAGAATTTAAATAAATAATTAAAATATAAAGATAAATTAATTTGATTATAAAATATTCCAGTAAATAATAGAAAAAAATTATTATAAACTATGAAACACTTTTTATCTAATTTTTAGTGGACCTTAGTTTTCTCTATAGATTGTTGGTCCACTCTTTTGTTATCGTTTTGTAACAACGATTCGTACTTGGATTAAGTTGTACTAATTGAGATTATTGACATTTGCAATGAATTTTTCTTTTGATTTATTGTGTTATATTAAGTGATTAGATTGTTTGCATAGTTAGTGTTTTTAATTTATTTATTTCTGCAAATAATTTCCAGGAAACAAATAATAAAAAAAAATAGAGAAAAGTATGTTGTAGAATTTGTACAAAAACAACTCTTCCACTATTATTTATTAAGTAATAGGCAACCGTAAAAAAACACAATCGTGTTTTAAAGAATATTCTATTGTTAGAGTGAATTAATCAAAGACAACGGTGAATCAATGTTATATAATAAATCATAGACAATGGTGAATCACTGTTGTCTTTTAAGGAAAAGACTAGTTATAGATATTTGTGTTGTAAAAGTGTGCATTAATAGACAACAGTTATTCATTGTTATAGATATCTTTTTGAACATCATTCTCCATTGGAGATGACACTACAAGAAATTGAAATTTTATCGATGGAAAAATCCGTTGGCAAGCCCATTTTACCGACGGATCCGCGACGCGATCCCGACGGATTTTTCCGTCGGCAAAACGCTTGTCGGTAAAAATTTACCGATAGAAAAATTAATCCATCGGTAATTTACTGACGGATCGAAAACAGAACTCCATAACACTATGCCGACAGGAGACCGACGGAATTTGTGTCGGTAAATGATATCCGTCGGGAATTTAAGGCACCCAGTAATAACAGAATACCGACGGAATGCCGACAAAATTGTCACCGACGGATTCCCGATGGATATATGCCCAACAAAATACCTACGGATTATCTTCGATAGATCGCCGACAGACAAGTACTGACGGATCGTCGACAGACAAATACCGACGGAACGCCGACGGAATTTTGCCGACGGAACGCTGACGGATTTGTCAATAACTTTTACCGAAGCAGAATCTGGACGGAACTTTTTACAAAAATTATAAATATTTTTTTGTGAAATTTTACTTTTTTAGTTACTCATTTCCTGTTTAACAAATAACAATTCTAACAACATCCATTGAAATTTCACCAAAAAATAGTACGAATTGACAAACACTACCCAACATCCAACATCCAAAATTCAACATCCAACATCCAACATCCAACATCCAACATCCAAAATCATACCAAACAAAGTACCAAAATAACATAAAATAATTCAACATAAACATCAAAGATCGCAACATCTAAGAAACCAACATAAACAATCCAAAATCAAACACATCCATATAATCCAACCACAAGAAAATTCCATCGTTGATAACGCCGGATATATTAAATGCGGCAATTGCCGATAGAACATGTCTGTCGGAAAATAACGATGGATATTTTTGTCAAGAATTATTTGGCCTCGGTATTCCGTCCGATCTGTCGGAAATTTGGTCTTACTATTAGTTTTCTTATTTTATTTTTATTATTATTTTTTATCAAAGTCCGTCGCTAATCTCTCGAATCCTTCTCGTAATTACCAAAAAAAATTCCATCGTTGATAACGACGGATATAATCACGTAAAATTGCCGATAGAACATGTCTGTCGGTAAATAACGATGGAAATATCCGTCGGTAACTATTTGGTCGGTATTCCGTCGCAGATCTGTCGGGAATTTTGGTGGTAGAATTTTCCGGGAACTTTACCTTTAGATTAACGAGAGACTATTGCCCGTCGTTATATTCTGTCGGTGATCCGCTTCGTATTACGCGGTATTTTTGTAAATGTGTATCCGTTAGTAATTTGTCGCTAATCCATTGGTAAACAGCGACAGAATAATTCCGTCGGTATTTTCCGTCGGTAAAAAAACAATTTCTTGTGAACTGGAATTCTATGGATTCTAATGATTTTGTCAAATATTGTATTAATATAGAAGCTACAGTGATTCGATGCTTCTATTCCTTTTTTCGCAAGCTAGCTAGGGTTTTCATACAGTCAAATTATCAAGTACATTGCGGGTTCTAATAAATAATATTTGTACCGGAAACTTAGCGAGGTTATATCCATAGAGAATTCTACTTTTTGACCATCCTAGTAACTTCTATAAATTGTTAACTTCAAGAGACAGAGTGAGTGAGATCGAAAAAGTCGTAGTGTGGTTGACCGAGGGAACATGAAACAATAAGGTTGAGCTTTGTTCGTGTATGTTTTTTCTTTTTCTTTTTTAGGTTGAGCAGAGTAGGGTATGGATTCGTTTCGGGTTGGATGGTTTCATCTCACGAATTATAGATCTGTGAGACTATCCTATAAGAAACTTATTCTTATTATTTTATCTTATTTTTGCTATCAGTGCACCATTAAGTTTATGTGCAAAGACGTAGCTATAACTTTTACTAATCTATATCTTCTATATCTATACTTATTATAAAAGTGTGAATGAGTTTGAAGATTTCTTGAAAATTTTGATTTGCCAAAAATATCTTTATAATAAAGTTAGTTTTAAGGGCAATTAAGTAGTTTCTGTATTGATTTTGTTTTTATTTTTTTCATAATATGATTAGTGTCTCTTTGTATTCCAAACTCTTCTTATATGTGTTCATTTAATTGTAATTCTTAGAATAATTTGAATTTTAAATAATATTCATTTCATATTAAAGTAGATATCGAGAGCTTTCCAACCATATGTCATAAACATATATAAAAGACGTCATATGAGATAATTTTAGCCAATTAAAGTTGAGTGTTATGTAAAAATATACAATTATAATATTTTTTTAATTTTCTTAATAACTAAATACATCTACAAAAAGAAACAAGAGTATGAATTTACAACAAAATGAAGATAAAAAAATAAGAATAATTTAGTTTGATTTAAATATCGGAGGATAAAATTTATTTTCTAAATTCACTATTGGTTGTAAACATCTCATAAAATAATAAATTTATTCTCTATCACCCTCCCTAAATTGCGAGACAATTAAATGACACAATAATTTAGATACGTGAAGATGAGGGTTTGAGACCATTGAGAATTGCAGATAAAACTATATGTATTTCCAATAAAAAAAATTAGTTTTAAGATTAGTGAAATATAAGTTATTATTAAAAATTTGAAAAACTATTTTGTTATCTAAGCTTTATTCAATAATCTTTATCTATGTTTTTTTAAATTTTTTGTAATAACGGATATAGGATTTAACATGATTTAGATTCAATATTTTTATTAATGCAAAAACTTGGGTTAGCAAATTTTAGCATGTAAAATTACACGATTAATTATTTATAATGCATCTAATGCAAAAATAATATAAGTGATATAAAAAAAGATGTCTCCAACCATTAAAACCAAACATGAGAAAATTTAATTGTTAACTAAACATAAAAACCTACATAGTTTTATACTATTTTTAAGTTTTTCTTGAGTTGAATTATATAAACAATTAGTTAATAATTCATTTCGATCTATACTTACTAAAAATAAATTATATATTGAAACAATGTTGAAAATTTAACAATCATATCAACAATATTATACATGTACTCACAATCTATATTTAACTTATTTAGTATATTAACTAATTTCTATTTATAGGATATGTATTATTAGTTAATTCAAAGAAATTATTGATAAAGCAGAAAACAAAGCATACACAAAACAAATGTCACTTGCAATAAATCTGACGAGAGAGATTTTTAAACAACAAGTTAATATTTGA
Source organism: Rehmannia glutinosa (assembly GCA_016081115.2). Taxonomy (NCBI): domain Eukaryota; kingdom Viridiplantae; phylum Streptophyta; class Magnoliopsida; order Lamiales; family Orobanchaceae; genus Rehmannia; species Rehmannia glutinosa. The sequence goes on along the minus strand of JABTTQ020001025.1, from coordinate 39,389 downwards.
AGTACGTAAATATTTTATTTATCTATCAAATACTAACAATTATTTTATTAGTTTTAAATATAGATTACTATTGAATATCGTACAATGTGCTTTCATTTATGTCTGAGTAGGCAGTGATTGCATATATCGGATTTCCAATAAGTGAATATTCAACATTAATTGAATATGTAATTATATTATACTATAGGTTACTTATCTTTCTTCATATTTTTATTTTTCCTTTTTCATTAATATTATATAGTTTGCATAGTATATGGAAGTGGACCGTGGTTTAGTAATTTATATGATATAAACATGTGATTTTCTTTCAATATTAATTTATTGATCATTTCCTATTGTATTGATTAGTTTATTTTATCTTCATTTCTAATATATAAATATTTAATTTAATCAGGAACAACATGCAAGTGAGAACATTACATGGAGCAACGGGCTCATATGGCCACATTTCAATTGACAATTTTCATTTCTACTATTTTCATTGGGAATGAGTGTTGATTTTCGAGTGAAAATTAAAAATATGTTTGGTTGAATGTAAAATTTTGAAAATAAATATAGGTTTATAAATGAATTGATATTTGGTTGAGTATTTTTTTAAAACTTTTTTTTACCCAAAAAAGACTTAATTGTAAAATAAGGACACTAACTATACCGAAAGATACTAAATTTGCGGCTTCAATATACGGAAAGGCAAAGAAAGACACTAAATTTGCGGCTTTCAATATAGGACAATAAATTTAAAATTTTGGCGAATTGAGGACAAATTGAGCCCGAATATAATATTAAATGGAAAGTATTAATGTTGAACGTTTATGGGCCATGATATCTCTTAATTTCTTTATAGATTTGAATAGCCCCGTATTTCAACATTTCTTATTTTATTTTTTATATTTATAGCAACTTATTACAATTATTACTTGCGAGACAAATTTCTAATTTTAAATACTCTAATATAGAAAAGTTTAATAGATCTAATCAATTTAAAAAATGCATGCTAGCCATTATTTGTATTATATGTAGGAGGGTTTCCTTAATTATTACTCGACCGAAATTATTTATAGATAATATATAATCCCCGTAGGATAGTTACTAAATAACACTGGCAAATTTTTATTAAATATAAGTAGATATAGATATTATTGAATAATTGTTATAGAAATGAATATAAAAATAAAAATAATCATGATAATTCAAAAACAAAAGGAAAATACACAAGAAAGCCGTATGGCACAATCATTCATACATAGAAAAATATCAATTAACACAATATATCATTAAATTGATCAATATATATAATTATCTCCTTAAATATGGCCATAGGCTATGCTATAAATATATGCTGATATTTTTTCAAAATTCATATTCGCATCATATATCATCTTACATGAGAATTCTCTTCAAATTCAAAACAAGAAAAAAATCAACAATGACACCTATCTTTGACTCTGATCAAAAACCTCAACATGACAAAGTGACAGTGATCTATGAAACGATCACTCTGGCTTGTGTGGCTTTATGATAGCCATCATACAATAATAAAACTCAAATCCATAGCCTAGATGTGTCTTCCATGATTCCGAGGTATATATATACTTATATGTTTTTTTATAATTAATAAAATAAAAGACACTTTGTTAATTTTATTTTTAAATAAATACATTGCATGGGGACAAAATCTATCATTTATCCATGGTACAATCGAAAAAGCACATATAGAAAAAAACCGAAAAACAATTGAAGTGTTGGAAATTTACCACTCAAAAGACATAATTTTATTGACCACTCAAATATTACAAGACACACCTCACCACAACTTCACTCAAACTCAAATATTACTTAGAAGCTTTGTTTCTCACTCACTTGTTTTTCTTTCTTGACTTGATACAAAATGAACCAACAACATCCCCTATTTATACTAAAACTTCATCTAAATCAATGGCTAAGATTGATTCTCACCAACCTTAATCCAATGGTCATCTTTTATTTCCATCTACCACATTCACCTACCATACCAACAACTTAAAATCAACTACAAAACTCAACTACCACAATTAATTATAAAATAAGTTTATAATTCAACACTCCCCTTTAAACTTATTTTATAATTCCAAGTGAACTTCTCAATCTTGCAAAGTCTTCATACTTCAATGGCTTGGTAAAGATATCAGCTACTTGATCTTGCGACTTCACGTACTTCACTTGAATCTCTTCTCTTGCAATGCATTCTCTGATGTAATGGTATCGAGTATCAATATGCTTGCTCCGATTATGAAATACCGGATTCTTGGCCAAAGCTATTGCTTTGACTTGTTATCAACATAAATCTCTGTTGGATCTTCTTGACATGCTTAATTCTTTTAACAAATTCCTTAGCCATATTGCATGACTAACACATGATGTAGCCGCCACGTGATCTCGCTTCAAATGTTGAAAGAGTGACTATTGGTTGTTTCTTCGATGCCCAAGTGAAAGCAATATCTCCCATGAAAAATGTGAAGCCGGTTGTACTTTTTCGATCATCGATATCTCGGCCCAATCACTATCATCAGTATCAACTAGCTTATAATCATTAGAAAAACCGAATAAAGCGGACAAAGTTGATTGTACCTTTTAGGTAACGAAGAATTCTCTTGGCTGCCTTGAAATGTGTGGTGGTTGGATTTTCCATATAGCGGCTCACAAGTCCAATCACAGCGTAAAGAATATCGGGCCTTGTACAAGTTAAGTACCTCAAACATCCAACTAGGCTTTTGAACAGTGTTGGATCCACTTTATTTGCTTTCCGTCATCCTTGCACAATTTCAATCCACATTCTACGGTGTGTTTATTGGATTGCAATCATCCATCTTAAACTTCTTCATGATCTCTTTTGTGTAGCCTTCTTGTGAGATAAAAATCCCATCATCCTTTTGCTTGATTTCGATTTCGAGGTAGTGAGCCATCAACCCAATGTCGACTCATTTCGAACTCTTTTGTCATTGCCTTCTTGAATTCTTGGAACAAGCCTTATGTTGTTCCCTGTAAAAATCAAATCATCAACGTACAAGCAAACAATTAAAACATCATTATCCTTGTTCTTGATGTAAAGAGCATGTTCGTATGGACATTTTGTGAAGCCTTTCTCTTGCAAGTATTTGTCAATTCTACTATTCCATGCTCTCGGTGCTTGTTTCAATCCATAGAGAGCTTTCTTTAACTTCAAGACTTTATCTTCTTGTCCTTCAACCACATAGCCGGTTGTTCAATGTAGACTTCTTCCTCCATTACTCCATTAAGGAACGCTGACTTTACATCCATCGATGTATTTTCCACTTATTTTGGGCTAAAAGAAATTATTAGTCTTATGGTTTCTAAACGTGCAACAGAGCAAATACCTCATCATAGTCAATGCCACTCTTTGACTATAACCTTTTAACAACAAGCCTCGCCAGTATCTTTCAACTTCTCCTTTGGCATTCTTTTTCACCTTGTACACCCATTTTACACCGATTGCTTTATGACCTTTGGGAAGTTGAGCAAGCTCCCAAGTGTCATTTTTCTTGATGGATTTAATTTCTTCATCCATTGCATCTCCCATTTCTTATTTTGAGTAGCTTCTTCAAAGTTCATCGCTCACAATCTGTGAACAGGACAAAATAGGGTGAGGTTTTCGAGCTTATCGGTTACCTCATAGAGCTCTTCCGGACTTCTTGTACGCTCTTTATTTCTCTCAACTAGGAAAGATGGTGGTGATTGTGAAAATGACGGTGATGTTGGTGGTGTAATGGGTTATTCTCCGATTGCTCAACAATTACTTGTTCATCATCTTCAAATTCAACGAAGTTGTAATCTTTGGCATGTGTACCCCAATCCCATTCGCTTTCTTCATCAAAGATAACATCTCGACTGGTGATTATCTTCCCATTGATGGGGTTATATAGTTTGTAGCCTTTGGAGTTATTGTCATAGCCGATGAAGATGAACTTCTCGCTTTTATCATCCAACTTGCTTCTTTGTTCATCCGTACATGTACATGAGCTATGCTTCCAAAAACTCTTAAATGAGAAATACCAGGCTTTCTCCCATTCCATGCTTCTTGTGGTGTCTTGCCCCACACGCTTCTTGTTGGTGAGCGATTTGTGAGATAAACCGCACACGCCACGCCTTCGCGCCGAACTCCTTTGGCATTTTCTTGCTTTTGAGCATACTTCGTACCATGTTGAGAATGGTTCGATTCTTTATTTCTGCAACTCCATTCTCATTGGGGGGATGCGGGAACGATGGTCGTCGTCGAATTCCATTTGCTTCACAAAACTCTTGGAATTCCTTCAAGTGAATTCTCCTCCTCGATCGCTTCTCATGGCTTTAATGTGAAGACCACTTTCTTTCTCTCCACGCCGCCTTAAACTTTTTGAATGCTTCAAACACTTCGACTTCTCGCTTCAAGAAATAAACCCAAGTTTTTCTTGAAAAATCATCAATGAATAGTAGAAAGTAATTACTTTTACCGAATGAATTTGGCTTGATAGGACCACAAACATCGGCATGTATGAGCTCAAGTGACTTTTGAGATCTGGGTTTGACTCTTTTGGAAAGCTTTGCCTGAATTGCTTCCCAAGTAAACATCCTTCACAAAGCGATCGGGATGGGCCGTCTGAGGTAAACCTCTCACCATATTCTTCTTGGATAGTAACTCGAGTCCTCCAAAGTTGAGATGTCCAAATCTTAGATGCCACAACCATGATGAATCTTTATAGCACATCTTGAGACACTTTGCTACATCGGTTTGAATGTTGAGCAAAATATTCTATTTCTTGACATGGGTACCCTGGCAATCAAGTTATTCATATTGTCTCTTATAGAAAGGTTATTGTCTTTCAAATGAATATCATAACCTTTCTCTAAGAGTTGTCCCAGACTTTCAAAATATTTGTTTTCATGGTGGGTACATAATAAACATTAGAAATAAATTGATGTCTCCCATCTTTCAAGCGAATAAGGATTGTACCTTTTCCTTTTACGGCTACTTTAGAATCATCACCGAAAGAGACATTGCCACTTACAGATTCATCAAGTTCTACGAACATTGTTCGTCTCCCACACATATGATTGCTAACACCGTGTCTAGGTACCATGTGTCATCTTGACATTCACCGTTATCGTTTCGTCTTTAGAAGCAAAACATTAGCACCATCTTCTTTCTTTTCTTCCACCAAATTGGCTCTCTCATTAACTCGAGTATTGGGATTTCTACAATCTCTGGCGTAATGACCAAACTTTTGACAATTATAACATTGAACTTGAGATTTATCATACCTCGAGTATGAATTTCCTCTTCCACGGCCTCTTGTGGAACTTTCTCCTTGCATATAGTTGTTGTTGAAATTATTATTTGAATTCCAACCTCGTCCACGACCACGACCTCTTCCTTGTCCCACGACCTCTTCCCCGTTGACTTTTATTGTGGGAGTTTTCTTCATTCTTGGTTTCTTTGGACTTGTCTTAAGAAGTTGATCGCAACACCCTTTTTCTTCTTCTTTTCTTCATGGGCTTGCGGTGAACCAAGAAGTTGTTCAATTGTCATAGTTTCGAGGTCTTTAGTTTCCTCGATGATAGTTGTAATACTATCAAAATTTGCATCAAAGATCGTAAAATTTTCTCCATAATGACTACATCTTCTAGTTTTCACCATTTTTTTAGTTGATTAGAAACGGTCAAAACTCTAGAAAAGTAATCGAAACAAGTTCACCTTCTTTCATTTGTAGTGAATCAAACTCTCTTCTCAATGTTTGTAGTCGTACCTTTTTAACTTTCTCTTCTCCCTTGTAAGAGACTTGAAGCTTATCCCACACTTGTTTAGCGGAGGTAGCACTTGAGATTTTCTCAAAGCCATCATCATCTAAAGCTTGTAGATGAGGAAGAGAGCCTTTTGTCTTTCTTTCTCGAGTCTTTCAAACTATCCTTTTCAGTAGAGGATAGTGTTGACTCGTCTTTAGTTTCTTCATAACCTTTTTCCACGACTTCCCATACGTCATGTGCTCGAGAAGTGCCTTCATTTTGATACTCCGATTTTCAAAGTCGTTTCCACTTAAGTTGTGGAACTTGGAATGATGCCACACTCGCCATGTGAATTGAAGATTCGACTAACAAATGGATGAAAAAAAAATCTTGGATTTTTTTACTTGGTCAACGGTCAACCCTTGGTCAACTCGCGGTCAACTATCAACTTGACTTGGTCAACTCTATGAGTTGACTCAATACTCTCAACCCGATCTCACTATGTATAAAATCTCAAAATTTTTTTTTTTTCGATGTGGAAGATCGATCAAAGTCAAACCACAGAAAGCATACTTAGAATTTCACGAGATTTTACAAATCGCGTGGCTCGATGCCACTTTGTTGGAATTTACCACTCAAAAGACATAATTTTATTGACCACTCAAATATTACAAGACACACCTCACCACAACTTCACTCAAACTCAAATATTACTTGAAGCTTTGTTTCTCACTCACTCTTGTTTTTCTTTCTTGACTTGATACAAAATGAACCAACAACATCCCCTATTTATACTAAAACTTCATCTAAATCAATGGCTAAGATTGATTCTCACCAACCTTAATCCAATGGTCATCTTTTATTTCCATCTACCACATTCACCTACCATACCAACAACTTAAAATCAACTACAAAACTCAACTACCACAATTAATTATAAAATAAGTTTATAATTCAACATGAAGGACATGTTATGCAATTAGGGACTTCATAGTTGTTATTGTTAACTACCCAAACAAGTACAAGACTGCTGTCACTAAACACAGAATTCGGAGACATGGGTTTTGACACAAAATTTAATATACTTTTGATGTAGTAATATCATTTATAACTTATCTATGTATGGCTTTGCATAGATTTTGCTGTGGTGATTTATGCTCCATTATGTAAACTACGTAAATATAATTTGAAATACATTAAAGAATGATCGATAGTCAATGACTATATAATGGATAATATTGTATAAAAATATCACAAAGTCAATTTAATGACATATCTTTACAAATTTTGTGATGTATTATATAGGATTATACTTTGTATTACTGTATTTCAAGTAACCAGAGAAGAAATAGCAAATGATTCATCAGAACGATCAAATATCAAGAAAAATGAAATGAAGGAAAAATACGTATCTTGTTTAACTTATCTGCAGACAATTTAATTGTTCCTTGAAAGTATAATTTGGATGACAGTCAAAAGAATTATCGATCAATTATAAAGTAGGTAAAAAATAGTTAAGAAACAAATGATAAATTGCCATTTATTTTTTGAAAAAGGAAAAATATATAAGCATCTTTTGATGAAAATGCCATTTAAGAACTTGAGAATAAGGGAATGAGGGAAACTTATCAAAGCTTCTCGCCTGACTTTGCAGATATTTTCATTGATGAAACTACCATTCTACTTGAAAAGCTGTTTTAATTTGAGGCATGCACTATATGTCACCATCCATTGATTAATAATTGCTCACATGGGGAAAAAGAAAAATCATATAAACATAAAACACAAACAGAAAGAAAAAAAAATATTAGTTACTACAAAGGCTATAAGAAAAACGGAGTACAAATGAATTTAAGCCTCACATAATTAAGCTAACTTAAACCCAATTATTCCCATTTCTTTTCAGTCCTTATTAATACGTCTGTATGAAAACAATATTATGTTTGACTAAATATTGATTTATTGATAACTTGGCCAAACATAAATAGACAAATTTGATATTAAGGTTCAAATGGTCATATAGAATATTAGATTTTTAAATACCCATATGTATTAATTTAAAAATACAGTAAATCATTTTAATGTGAGACCAACTTTAAAAATTACCAACTATCAATAACATATCAGTGTTAAGGGCATAAAGTCAGCTTTTAAATTTACAGTCCACCCTTAATTTATAAAGAAAATGTAAAAAACCATAAATTGGTTTTAAGAGTATGAAATGATTCCATTGTAATCCTCAAAAGCATAAATATCCTAAAGAATAATGTGTCAAAAGAGCAACAAGTAATTTTTACAAAAATATTACAGAATAGCCCTCAATTTCTAAAAATTATATTTTCAGTGAAATATCTAAATATGTCTTTACAATGAACTTTTCTAACTTGAAGTAAAATTCAATAGACATTTAAATAATGTTAAGAGTCTGGAAAATAGGAATTATTCAAAGATGTCCTGTGGAAAATCCCGAAATTCTGGTTATCATTTAAACTGTTTAAACTCGGTACAGTCCAGAAAATAAGAATTTCCCAAAGTGGCACCCGACAAGATCTTTTATTTTAAAAATTAGCTCTAAAATAGTCTACAAAATGGTATTTTTAGACCAAATCCCTTGAAATCTGTATTTTCTTAAAAGTCTCGATGGACCATTTTATAAAATGATTAAAATGTAAAAATTTCCTATTTCGCTCAGATATAGTTTTTTACAAAATAAATTTAATAAGATCTATTTCTTTAATTTTAAGTCAAACTATAAGATTCGTTTTTTATGAAGGCATGACATAGTTAGAATACCTAAATCTCAAACTTTTTCAAAATCTTTTCGGATCTAATTTTGAGAAAACAGAACATGCAAATTAAAACTGGTAGAAAAACACAAATAGTTTATCAGTTTTGTTTGCTAGATTTCTAAAATTAAATATACTTAATAACTTTTTTTTTGTGGATGAATTCTTTTAGCACCTTCAGCCTGCAAACATTGAAATGGAGACGACCGAGATTGGATATGAGAGCAAAAATGACAGAAGTGAAAATAGTGAAAATCATTCTAAGTGTGGTTTGAGTGAAGTGCGAGACGAGCGGCGGTGTGTTCAAAACCTAATGTAGATAGGGTTTTCATTTCATGATCTGGACCACTAAAGTCATTTAGGTGTCCACAACAGTCGAATTTGAAGAATTTTTAAGATTTTTGAATTCCACGGATTTATAGAGAATTGCACGGATTCCATCAGATTCTAATGGAATTCAGTGGAATTTTATAACGCAGAATTGTGTGGATTTTACTAGATTTTGATGGAATTTATTGGATGTCTTCAAACATAGAATTAATGGATTTTATGGGAATATCATAACTTCATGATCATAATTTTTTTTTTAAAAGAAATGGTACTTAAAAAAAACTATGATAAGAAATATAAATATTCAAACAAAGTCAATAACCAAGCAAAAAAAAAAAATAAAATAGTTCTATAAACTTATCTACAAATATATAATTTGAAATGGTGAAAAGTTTGCTAAATTTGCAAAAGAAAAATCACGGTCTTTTGAATCAATCTCTATTCTCTTCATTTAAGACATCACTCCACATTTCTTGAGCAACACTATTTCTCCATTCATTTGCATTTTCTCTTTGTTCTTCTTTAGTTTGGAGAACATCAACTTCATCTTCAGTTTCGGTTAATAAAGATGGCTGAGATGAATCTTCATCATCTGGTTCAATAGGAAATTCATCATAACGACACTCTTTACGAAGAAAATTATGAAGTCGCGCACAAGCCAATACTAACTCTGCTTGCGTTCTGAATGGAAACGGAGGTGCCGACTTGAAAATTGCAAACCGCGATTTGAATATGCCGAATATTCTCTCAACTATATTTTCAAGGAAGCATGGCGCGATTGAATAGTTCACGGGCATTTTCAGGATGACGACCCTCCTCACCAAAATTTTGAAGATGATATCGCACGCCTCAAAATGGCGCCAAAAATTGACGTCGATTTGGAAATCCGCAATCCACTAAAAAGGTTTTTCCTAATAAAAGTACATCAACAAATATAATATTAACTTGAGCCAAGAAAAATAAATCATAAGTTAAAAAAAACTTGCGGTTCAACTTCAAAACAAAATGAATAAAGAGTAACATTGTTTACCTCGTGGAACTTTTAACCCATTTCTTCTTGTTAATGCATAGTTCAATAGTTTTGAATCATGAGCGGAACCTTCCCATCCACTAACAATATAAATGAATTCTAAATGAACAGTGCATGCTTCCAATACATTCTGTGATATTATTCCATGGCGATTGCGATAGGAGCTCACATCCCTCCCGTATACTATAGCTGGTACGTGTGTACCGTCAATTGCTCCAATACAATCTTAGTGACCAAAATATATTTCACACAATATTTTGTATTATTATTAATGATTAATAACAAGTAAATATTTCTAAGAATATTGAATAATTACCTTAAAATAAGGATAAAATCTTGTACTTTCTCTTATTTTGCTTGGTACTGCAACTCCAGGTTTGACCATCATAATAGATGCAATTGTGTTTAAAGCCTTCATAATTTTGTTAAAATTTCTACTAGTAGTAGAATGTGCTCTACCAAACGTTTTTCGAGTAATACAATATCGATTATTCGATCAATTGTGAGCAAAAAAGTGGCAAGCATTTCTTCAACACAAATATACCGCGTATCTCGTAGAGTGTTTTTCTCTAAGGATGTTACAAAGCTTAAGAAAAACTTCAAACAGTACATCCTATATATCTGTCTAAAATGCATAGGATCTTCATTTAATACTTTATTTATGTAATCGATCCAATAGTACTTATTGGTCTTGAGCAGGCGCTCAATATACATTCCTCCATGCATAAACACTATTAAATCATTTAACACTTGAAGTATTGCTTGAAGGGATAATAAAACTAGCTTGAGAGTCTCATAGAATTCTTCTTCAGATTCTTGTCTTATTCCACTTACATTTTCCTCCAACCTAGAAAGACATTTATATGTTGTTATCATAATATAAAATGCACAAAAACACTTCATTACATTCTTAGAACATAAACAATGCAATATATTATCAAACTGTTCATATTCAAATGAAAAACAATAATAACCCGTAGTAGAAATTCCCACCATCATGACAACTAAAAACAAAGGTTCATAAAAAAAATCGGAAAATAATTTTTTTCATGACAAGTGAAGACGATAAATTATCTTAAATTAAGCAAATACTTATTCCACATTATATTTCATTCACTCTTGATGCTCTTGAAGTGACATTTTAGGAAAAGCTTCTTTCATTCCAAAGTTATGTATGAACGCGACGCTTTATAACGTGTGCGGTCATCTAAATTTGGAGTTTCTTTGATTGCACATTTATATTGTTAGTCTCCATTTCACATTTCTCTCTATCTTTTTTCCTTTTTTCCATCAACCTGAGCATTCCTCGAATGTCAGTTGCAATTTCAGTAATAGAATCCATGCCACTAGCAATCTTCACTTGAAAGTCAGCTCGAGACACACTGTTAGTTGACTTAGAGCTCTCTTCATATTCATTTCTAGTTCATTTTTTCGGACCATTATTTTCCGAGGAGCTTCCTGCCATTTCCACATAGGTGGGGAAGAAGTGTAGCTTTCATAATGTGGAACATTGTTTGATTGTGTTCTTTGGATTGGGATGTACGCATCATGAAAGTCATCAAACGTATAGTCTTCTATTGAAGCGTGGGTATTCTCTTCAACTCCATATGTTCTTGTATCGATTCATCACCCAATCTAATTGAGTTTTTTCTGTGCGATTGCATTCCCGACTACTATTCTTAAATCTTCATAGTCCGAAAAGATGTCGGTTCAAGGTTCTTATGAGTAGGATGAGACTACAAATGAGAAGTACACAACACTATTAGCATGCCATGCATGTTTAGTTTTGTACATATTTAAAAGAAAACTTATTCAATATTACCCCAAAGTAGTTGTTCCACACTTCATCGATGAGTCGTGAACTTTTTATTAATTGAATCCCAACCAAAACTGAGCTAAATCTCATAAGCTTAGCATATTTTTGATATTTTTGCTTAAAATGCTTCCATCGACTACGATACATTGTGTATGTCTTTTGACATCTAAGTTTTGCATTCAATACGGGGAAGTATTTTAGTTTCAATCGCTTGTTTACTTATCAACCCACTACTATCACGCCATCCACGATTAGTAGCATCAACCAAAAGCTCTAATAACAAAGTGCTCTCTTATGCATCCAAGAATTATACCCATTTCTACTTTTTCCTTGCTAATCACCCATTAGTATTATCACTAGAAAGAAAATGTGTATCTAGTAATGAACAATAATTTTTATGTACTTTTGCACTCCGAAAGACTACACAATTATAGCACATCTTAAAGAAAAACAACTAACGAGGAGTTTCATATGTATTATTGGATGTATTTATTAGAAAATCCTTGATTTTTCAAAATTTTATTACGTGCAAAAATATATCACACAGTTTTTTCCATAAGGGCCGGGAAAAAAATACAACTAGACAAATATTATACTTTGAAAAGCTCTGCACATGTTCATAGCACGATATGATAAATATTGAAACGCAGAAATCACGGGGAATAAAATGAAAATCCATTAAAGAATTATTAGCAAGAGGAATGCAAATGGTGGAAAAATACATACGAGAATGTGGAGTAGGTACATGCAGTCAGCTGTGCTGTTGGATTTGTTTCTTGGTTTGATGTTTTGGTGAGCTTTTAGAAATTGAAGGGATATAATAAATACAAATTATGAAATCAAACATTAACTAATCAAAAGAATGTTTGGAATCAAACATTATTTGTGATGACACCGAGCGAGCGGAAGAAATTAATCCATGTCATCGATAAAAAACACATTTCCGAGTAGGCGACTGCGAGTGACGTCAACGATAACGCATTTACGACACGTCACGAATTAGGCTCGCCGACTACCGGAGCCCAACGACTCACCGAGCCCAATCGCTGCCGAGCCCAACCACAACACGGCCGCCGAGCCCCGAGCACCCGAGCCCGATTTCAATACGAAGCACACGCGCGACAACCTCGTAAGAATAATCACACACCCATGCTTAGTACTTTATCGGTATCAGAAACTGCCACATGTCAGAGAATTATGAAGAGAAGTCGACAAGTGGCAAATTTGACTGACATGCACAATTATAGAGGGACATGTGTCGTCCTTTTAGCTATTTTATTAATTAATGAATAGTTAGTGCAAAGATGACTATTGTAAACCCACTTACTCAAAAGGGGTATAAAGAGGTGACAAAAAAGAAAAAGAAAGAGGAGAAAAAAAAGAACACAAATAGTAAAAAAGACCGACCCCAATATTCCGGCTCGGCAAAATACAAAGAAAGGCATAATTAGCCAGAAATAAAGAGACGTTACGCACGTTTTCATTTCCACGTGTTAAACCTTTTACGTATTTCTACTTGTTGACCAAAACGCACGTCAACAAATTGGCGCTAGAAGGAGGGCCCGTATTGGTCCAGTCAGAATTCCAAGCACAGGCAAGTTAAGTAGAAACCAGGTAAAATTTAACGTTTGGCTTCTTGATAACAGAAAAAATGAGTCATCAGTCGAGAAATGCTCGTGTGACTGAAGAGCAACATTTGAACAACCAAAGCGCCGGACTACTAATGGCCAAAATATACCCCAAACGGAAGCAGGGAGCACTACTTTGTTTCCCTTCGCTCAGCTAATTGCCAACCCAACTTTTGTACAACAAATGAACCAACTCATATCACAGACTCTCGCTACCACGAATTCTCAAGCACCCCCTCCATTCCTTGCAAATACTAACCCACTCAATCCCCAACTAAATGTTAACATTAATCCTCAAATTCCGGGCTTCCTCGCCACGAAGCCCGAAGCGATTCGGGTAATGAACAACATGTCCGCGTCATGACGAGAAGACGACAAAGAGAAAATGAGGAAGAGCAAAGTCGTATAGCGAGTCATTTCCCGAACAAACACGACATCGTCGTGCCCACTCGATATTCGCGACGACCGGGAGTTGATCCCTTTCGCCCGGCTCGACGATAAGTTCGGCTCGGTTTCGGACGAAAGCGGGAACAACTCGAAATCGATCAAGTCAAGGCCCTAGCTTATGGCGAGAACGGATGTAGAAATACATCGCCTACGTCGCCGTCGAATGAATTGGAAGGCGGTCGGATGGCGAACAATCTCGACCGCCCCAGTATGGAGCCGGCCACTGTTCGCCGCCATTTTCTCCTGGAATCTGGCGATCCTGCTACCGCCAAAGTTGAAAATCCCCGGTCGGCCTCTATAATGGGAAACCGACCCGACCACTCATGTACACAAGTACTTAGCATGGATGGAACTATACAATCAAGCGATGCCATCCTCTGCAGGCCTTCCCGACTTTGGGCGGCCAAGGCCGTTGGTTTAGGACCTGCGCGGGGATCCATTCAAGCATGGGGGATCTAGCCTCCGCCTTTACGACACATTTCTTAACGTCAAAGTCCGAGCCGCGCCTAAAGACTCCTCGTAAACATCAAACAAGGAAAGACAGGCCCAAGAGTTATATTTCTCGGTTTAACAAACAAGTTCGAGAGATGGAACCGGTGTCGGATGACGCCATTTTAATCGCAGACCATGGCCGGTGGGTGGCTCGAAACATGGTTCAATTACTCCATCCACGAATCGGGGCGACCTCGTATCAAGAATTTCTAATCCGCGCGAACGCATACATTTGTGCGGAAGAAGCCATGGCAAATAACCGCCCCGAGCACCGACAAGGGGACGTAAGAAAGGGCGGAAGGAAAGAACCCGATGGTGGGCGGGTCGGGTTTCGGCCATTCACGGCAAACGACCACGGATTTAGAGCTCGCCAAGAGCGAGCCCGAAGTCGCCGCTAAGGAAGTACTTTGACCCACACTCGTCGGCCATATGGAGTGAAGTCAGTGGTCTCGAATTTATTGCCTCCGGCTCGGCCTCACGAAAATTGAGCCATCAAAATTAGATTCGTGTCGATTCTGCGCCTATCACAAATCGATAGGTCACGATCTTGTGACGAGTGCCGAGATCTAATTAGGGAAATTATGCGGGTTGTTCGACAGGCGGCCTTAAAAGATACGTTCATGAGCTACCACCCCCACCGCATCGCTCAGCGCGTCGGCCGGAGCGCGTAATCAACCCGGCTCTCTCTATGCCGCCCCGGTGAAAACCAGGGGAGAGAAATCCTCATGATGTCAAGTGTTAGTCGGATCAATACCAACACAATGGAGGATAGACGCTCCAACAGGAAAAGAAAAGCCGATGTTAGACAGGCAACCAATGCCGAAAGACAAGTTCGGGTGGCCGAAATCAAGGAAGGCCAACCCACCGGCCACTTTGTGTTCTCGGATGCGGATGCCGACCAGGTGGTCCATCCTCATTCTGACCCTCTGGTCATCACGGCACCGATTCTGGGTATTCCGGTTCACAGAATTTTAATTGACTCTGGAAGCTATTCATCAGTCATTTATGTCCGAGCATTTCGAAGATTAAACGTGGATGATAGTTATATCCGTCCATGTAACGATAGCATTCTGGGGTTTGGAGGAGGAAGGATAGTCCCATTAGGAGAAGTTGATTTGCCCATCCAAATGGGACAAGGTTTGCATAAACGGACTCATGACAACATTCAAAATAATCAATGCCGATTCGAGTACAATGCTATCATTGGAAGGCCATTGCTTTATCATATAAAAGGCCGTTTCAATATATCATTTTTGTATAAAATTTCCAACGTCGATGGCGAAGCTATACATAAAGGGAATCAAAGTCACGAGTGCTCTCTTAAACTCCGACCGGTGGAGATTAACGTGGCGAAACAAGGGCAAACCCGGTGGAATCACACGAGATAATCCCTTGCCGAAGAGGAATCCGGCGAGAAAGGGTGATCGTTCGGGAGGATAACCCAGTCGTCGGCACTGGAAGGAGCGATGATGGAAGAAGGCGGCCGGCAATCAAACCGAGCCGGCCCGAGAAGACAATTGCCCTGCCAAATCAAGGAGGGGCAAAGCAAGAAAAGAAAACGGCGGAACCGGTAGAACAAGTTGATACGATCAATGTCGGTAAGCGGCGAGGGCACCAACTACGTATTGGTCATGATCTTCCGAGAACCATATCGAAGCGAGTTGGTCGAGTTTTGGGAAATAATCTTGGCGTCTTCGCATGGACTCATGCGGACATGCCCGAATTGATCCCAAGTATCGTGCCACCGCCTTAACATTGATCTAACGTTCCCAGGATCATCGAGAAAAGGCGCAAACTCGGCCCGATAGGCGGGCGGCGCTCGAAATCGAGGTTAACAAACTACTAGACAATCGAGTTCATCGGGGAAGCCCTCTATCCTCGATGGGTCGCCAATCTGTTTTGGTAAAGAAGAAACCGCCGATGGCGCCTATGCGTGGATTTTCTTGACCTCAACAAAGCATGCCCTAAGGAGCGGTTATCCATTGCCAAATATCGATTACATGGTAGATGCCCACGGCGAGGACACGGTGATGAGCTTCATGGATGCATACTCGGGTTACAACCAAATACGGATGCACCCGGAAGATGAAGAAAATACCTCATTTTTCTCTGCTCGGGGGATTCACATTACAAGATGATGCCTTTCGGATTGAAGAATCTTTGGTGCGACCTATCAAAGGTTAGTAAATAAGATGTTTGAAAAAATGATAGGTCACACTATGGAAGTCTATGTAGATGACATGCTAGTAAAATCATCAGTACATGTCCGATCATCTAAACGATCTTAATAAAATGTTTGCTGTTTTGAGAGAGTACAAGATGATGTTAAACCCAAAAATGCACATTTGGGGTCGGCTCGGGTAAATTTTTGGGGTATATGGTCAGCCAAAGGGGAATCGAAGCTAACCCAGACAAAATAAAAGCCATCACCGACCTAGAATCCCCAAACTCTGTAAAAAAGGTACAAAGCCTAACAGTAGATTAGCGCCCTTAACGATTTATTTCTCGGTCCCACAGAGACAAGTGCAAACCTTTCTTTGAAATTATAAAGAAAAGCAAAAATTTCGAGTGGACCGAACAAGCACAGGTTGCCTTTGAATCCCTCAAACATCATCTATCTTCAATCCCTATATTACAAAAACCGGCCCAAGGGGAGGACTTGTATTTGTACTTGGCGGTATCCGAATATGCCATCAGCTCGGTGTTAATCAGGCTAGATGGCTCTATTCAACATCCATCTACTACACCAGCGTTACATGATGCCGAGCTCGGTACCCACCAATGGAAAAGCTGGCTTATTCATTAATTACCGCGGCACGGAAACTCCGTCCATATTTCTTAGAACACAAGATTATAGTATGGACGAACTATCCGTTGAAGCAAGTGTTACACCGACCTGATACTTCTGGTCGGATGATTAAGTGGGCTGTCGAACTTAGCCAATTTGACATTATATACGAACCACGTACTGCAATAAAAGGAGGCTTTAGCCGATTTTGTGGCAATTCACGCCTTCCATACAATTGGAGGTCAAGGAAGACCAAGAATGGAAATTATTTGTCGACGGCTCTTCCTCTTCAGTGGAGCCGGCGGGCGGAATCGTGATAATCGATCCAATGAAAAATGCTCTTTGCTCGGCCGTGCGATTTGAGTTCCCGCGACGAACAACGGCCCCGAATATGAGGCGCTCTAAGTCTTAGATATGGCGGCCTCTATGGGCCTAAAACAACTATTGTTCTGATGATTCCCGATTGGTTGTTCATCAAATCAACGGCGGTCTGAAGCGAAAGAGCGAGAAAAATTGCACAATATTTGGATTTGGTCAAGAAAAAGATTATCACATTTTAAGACAAAAATCTTACATGTACCCCGGAGCGAGAACATGCATGCCTTAGCTCGGCTCGGCTCGATCCAGGGGCGGATGTCATCACGGATGTCATTTGTCACACAATTAATCTGCCGTCATTTGGTGCAAAGAAAATATATACAAATCAAACCGTCGAATGGACTTGGATGACCCCAATCATCCAATATCTAGAAAAGGAGTTCAACACAAAACAAAGCTGAAGCGAGAACACTACGAACTCAAGCGGCTCGGTTTACACTAGTAGGCGGCATCCTCTACAAACGAGGGTACTCCATCCCACTTCTACGCGCCTTTACGAAACGGTCTGATTATGCACTTCGAGAGATTCATGAGGGAATATGCGGCAACCACGGGGGGCCAAACGTTGGCCTATAAATTAATACGGCAAAGGGTACTCACGGCCATCCCGAAAAAGGATGCTGCCGACCTCGTCAAAAGATGTGAGAGGTGCGGAGATTTGCACCACAGTCGATATCATCCTGAGCGACTTACTTCCGTATTTAGCCCATGGCCGTTTGCCAAATGGGGAATGGACCTCATCGGACCATTACCCATTGGCAAAGGGGCGTCAAGTATGCCATTGTGGCGGTGGATTATTTCACAAAATGGGCGGCGGAGCCTTTGGCAAAAATAGATGAAGAAAAAGGTTGTGAGCTTTGTATGGAAATCTATCATCTGTAGATTCGGGATACCACATTCGATTATTCTGAGACAATGGGAAGCGATTCGACAACCGAAGGTTCCGTAATTTTGTGAAGGTTTCCGCATAAAAACCATTTCTCAACTCCATACCACCCCGGTCGAACGGACAAGTCGAGGCCGTTAATAAAATACTCAAGTATACCCTGAAGGCGAGATTGGAGGAGTCTAAAGGCAATGGCCGGAGGAACTACAGCGTACTATGGTCATCTGAGCGACACATCGAGCGACCATGGAGAAACACCTTTTCTTTAGCTTATGGAGTCGGGCGGTGATTCTGTCGAGATTGGAGCCCTACTTTCAAAATTGCAAATTTTGAAGAAGACCGTGAATGATGAGGCCGCTCTCCGGCCGAACTAGACCTGCTCGAGGAAAAAAAAGGTGCACGTGCCAGATGAAAAATGCGGTGTATAAACAAAGGAGCGAAAGGTACTACAATTCGAGAGTAAAAGAAAGAAGATTTGGTCGGCGATCTTGTATTGAAAAAGATAACGGGCATTCAACCGAGCCCATTGAAGCCGACACAGGAGGGCCCGTTTGGATCACCACGTCTTATCCGGTGGGGCATACCGATTAGAATATTTGAGTGGAGAAAAATTTACGCATCCATGGAATGTATCATACCTGGCGGTATTATCAATAAAGATCTCGATCTACGATCCAGGATAGGATTCCAAAGAATTATCCCTTCATCCGGTATTTCGTGAGCTCTTTAAAGGAAAACGAAGTTTTTACTCACCACAAATCAAGACTCGACTCGCACCGAGCACAATACCAAGACTCGACTCGCGCACCGAGCACAATAAAGACTTGTTACGCACCAAGCACAAAGACTCGCTACGCACCGAGCACAATACCAAGACTCGGCTCGCACCAGGCACAATAAAGACTCGACTACGCACCGAGCACAATAAAGACTTGGTTACGCACCAAGCACAAGACCAAGACTCGGCTCGCACCGAGCACAATAAAGACTTGGTTACGCACCAAGCACAAGACTCGGCTACGCACCGAGCACGATACCAAGACTCGACTCCACGCACCGAGCACAATAAAGACTTGTTACGCACCAAGCACAATACAAGACTTCGGCTACGCACCGAGCACAATAAAGACTTGTTACGCACCAAGCACAAGATAAAGACTTGTTACGCACCGAGCATAAGATAAAGACTTGTAACGCACCGAGCACCAATACCAAGACTCGGCTCGCACGAGCACGATACCAAGACTCGGCTACGTCACAGAGCACAATACCAAGACTTGGTTCGCACAAGCGCCGTCGAGACAATTTATACACGAAATTTCAAATACAAAATGGACGGGTTTATATCCCCGAGTGCAAGAATCGATTAAAGGCGAGCGGACCCCTCACTCGGGCACCGAAAATCGAGCCCGTCTTGAGAAAATAAGAGGAAAAAAAAAGAAGACAGGCAACAATCTTACAAAAGGAAAGAGCCGAGCATCCACAAAAGCTTGAAATACATACACAGGAAAGGAAAATAACAATTCATTTTTACTTCAAAAATAATTACATAGGGGAGGCCAGAGCCCGTTACATCTCGAGGCACGAAGCCAAATTACCTACCTAAGGCTACATATAAAAGTATCAAGGGGCGAGCGGCGGAATATCGACGGCACCACTAGAGGCGACTTCTTCCACATCCGGAGGAGGAGAACCCTGCGCATTAGAAGCCTCCGCAAAGTTCGGCCGAAGGGTATTGAGATCAGCCTCCAGAAGGGCCAAATCTTCCTCAAGCTGAGCAACGGTACGCCCGCCCTTAAGTAAATCCGAATTTCTTGGAGACGGTCGCATGGCCACGTCAACATGAATGCATACTCCTCGGAGTCTTTGTAAGCTTTAATGGCCTCTCTACGAACTTCCTCAGTTTGTCGGCGGGCGGCTTCTTCAGCCTCCCTGCGTACGTCGGATAGGCGCCTCTCCATTTCCTCGGCCGGCGATGGCGGCACGTTCGGCTCGGCGACCTTAATCCTGAGCTCTTCTTGGCCTTTGCGGGCCCGATCTCGCTCTGCCTCGGCCCTCGCGCAGACTCTCTCTCTCGGAGTTGGCCCGAGTCAGCCTCATCCGCTTGAGTCTTAAAAGACTCTTGCACCCTTGGAGGTAGCATAGGCCTCTGCGAGATCCCCGTCCGCCTTTCCCGGTCGGCATATTTTTCTCCAACTCGCGGGTTCCCCAACCGCATGCCATAAGAGCCAATCATACGCCCGACATGGCCATAGCATATTGAATTTGTTCTTGGCTTGATCTGCGCACTGCTCGATGCCTTTTGTCCAGGCACGGTGGGGCGATCATTGCGGCCCGACACGCCTCCGGTAAGACCAGACCCGATTGCTCCTCTGTCGGCGTGGCACATCGAACGCAATTCCACAAACCACCGAGGGCGTAGTCCAACCATTCCCTCGCAATATTCATCTCTTGCTTGGTTTGGAGGAATGAAATGACCTTCCTGCCGAAGTCATCCGAGAAAGTTCGCGGACCTTCATTTTCCGGAGGTGTTCGGGATGTTGGGCGCGCCCGACCAACCCTTTCGATCCGATCGAGGCTCCTCCATCACAATTCCCCCTCTTCTCCTTTGAAGGGGCGCGTGACCGCCTCGGCACTCCATCGAGGACGTTCTACAGCCCGGATATCTTCTCTCCGAGCCGCCTCCACATCCGCAGTTGATCGCGCCGCCCGAGCTCGCCGTCTTTGTATTCCTCACACACGAAGCGTGCATGCAAATCCAGGCCACGCCCGTATAAAGCAACCATCAATTAGAAGAAAGATCAAAGGAAAACAAAAAGACAACTCAAAAGGAAATGGAAGAAATACGGTGTTTTTACCTCGAACGGCGGCCGCACTTCGGGCGCTCGGAAATCTGGTTCACGCCCCTACGGCGGATGATCTCGCCCACGGACTAGTCGTCGCAGGAGGCGCGCGGCTTGCTCGATTCTCGCCGGTGATCCACGGAGAATGGGGCCGTATTTCTTCATTAACGAGAGGATTCTCGTTGAGGCACTCTCTCGACCTCCTCCTCCCGCTCGGCCACCTCATCCGAGCCGCCCCTCGGCCGGGTCGGCGGCGAGCAGGCCTCAAACTGCGGCAAGTTGGCCTCGGTGGCCAACCTCTCAATCCGCTGTCCATGATTCCCGGGCCTGGATGTTCTCGACCTTCGAATAAAAGCGGGCGGACAGAGGCCCCTTTGATGCCCTTAGTTCTCTGTAAAGGTGGAAAGAAAGGACAATTATGAAAAGAAAATAAAAAAAAGACAAAAGCGAGGAAAGGAAAAAGATAAGACTTATCAGTAACCAAAAACAAAATTTGATGGGGATGAAGAACGGTCTCATTTTCTCCTTCCCCCACACGAGCTTGCCACTCGCGCTCACCCGAAACCATTTATCCTTCCACTCCTTCGAGAGAAGAAGGTAGACCCTCCACCAAACCGTCCTGGATACCCCGATCGGTTCAGCGTAATACCATCCGGATGGTCGACCGAGACGATGGAGTCGCTCGCCATACAAAAAGCTCGTTCATCTCCTTAAATTTGGGGCGAGGATATTTTTCCGGTGAAACATCACCGGAGACCGATGATCCTTCCCCAAGAAATAGGGTGCACCTGGGTCGGATGCATACCCCACTTGCAAAACCACCGCGTGAGGAAGGCCGGCGGTGGAAATCTTAAACCGTATAAAAGGTTGGGAGCAAATACAGCCGTGCAACCCTCTGGTGGGTCTTGGGAACTTCCGTGCCGTCCGGGTACCCAAAAGTAGATACCGCTCGGAATACGGTACATCCGCCGGAGCTCATCCACCTCCCGAATCATCAACATGCTCGGGATATCGTTTATGTCACTCGGCGTCAACGAGTCTCGACACGAAGACGAGGTCCTCCTCCTTGTCGACCGTCGCCATTACGGTGGCCTATGGGCCCTAGTGGCCTTTTCCGCCTCGAATCCCCGGACACTCATCTACTCGCTCTCGTTGTCACGCTCCGGCTCGAGATGGATCCATATCTTCTTCTTAAGGCCGGTACGTTTAGAATCAACACTTGGCGATTCTTCACCGGAATTCTCTTGTACAGTCGGGTTGATACACCGTTCCTTCTCTATAAGCGGTCACGGCGTCGGGTCAAAGATAGTGTGCGTCCGCTCCAAGGGCGTTCCACCTCTTGAAGAATCTGGAGAAGATATCTGGATAATACTCGGTTGTGGGACGGAGATCGCCGTCTTTGGTGAAAAATAAGCAGAGGGTTCAGATGGAGGATCTTCAATTTCAACTTCTACACTATAGCTACGACTCCTACTATCTTCAAAAGAAGACATTTATAGGTAAAGGAAGAGTATTTAAAAAAAAATACCTAAGTTCAAGTCTACGAACTTGGGAAGCCGACCAAGTTTTACTCGCTCGGTTTAATTACTTTAGCTCGAGGGTTAAAGGATGCGAAAGTGAATAATGAAGGAAGACAAAGGTATTTATAGATAAGTTTCCTCGATAAACGGGGCGTTTATTCGAAAGGGCGCTCCTTTTAAAAGCTCAAAAGCCGCCAAACATGACAAAACGCCGTGTCCCCACGCCCGTACGAAGCGCGTAATTTTTTCGGTTCTGCGCAAGATTGGTCCAACCACAAGATGCCACGTGTATGTCATTTATGGCAACCCAATTAATCGCCCGTTTCAAGCATTAATTGCTCGCGAACAGTACCAGGAAAGAACAAAACCTTTGAAAAATCCGTTTTCCCATTAATTGTTCATCATTAGCATTAAAGTTTAACTCCGAGCGTCAAAGAATTTTCTCTCGAAGTCAAACTTGGGGGCCTTTGATGACACCGAGCAATGGAAGAAATTAATCCATGTCATCAAAAAACACATTTTCGAGTAGGCGACTGCGAGTGACGTCCAACGATAACGTTTACGGCGACATCGTCACGCAATTAGGCTCGCCGACTACAGCGAACGCCCAACGCTCCGAGCCCAATCGCTGCGAGGCCCAACCACAACACGGCCGCCGAGCCCCGAGCACCCGAGCCTGGGATTTCAATACGAAGACACGCGCGACAACCTCGTAAGAATAATCACACACCCATGCTTAGTCTTTATCGGTATCGAAAAACCGCCACATGTCGAGAGAATTATGAAGAGAAGTCGACAAGTGGCAAATTTGAGCTGACATGCACAATTATAGAGGGACATGTGTCGCCCTTTTAGCTATTTTATTAATTAATGAATAGTTAGTGCAAAGATGACTATTGTAAACCCACTTACTCAAAAGGGGTATAAAGAGGTGACAAAAAAAGAAAAAGAGAGAGGGAAGAAAAAGAACACAAATAGTAAAAAAGACCGACCCCAATATTCGGCTCGGCAAAATACAAAGAAAGGCATAATTAGCCGGAAATAAAGAGGCGTTACGCACGCGTTTTCATTTCCACGTGTTAAACCTTTTCGTATTTCTACTTGTTGACCAAAACGCACGTCAACAATTTGTAATCCGGCGAGCACTAATCAAACATTCCCGTATGCTTCTTATTCAAATATAACATTAGAAAATTCCAAATTATTCTATCTATTATATCCACTTCAATTTGTATCTTCTAATTCACCCACTTCAATTTCTATTTATTATACCCACTTCAATTCTACCTATTATATCCACTTGAAGTACACCAATTCCCAGTTTTCTTCTAAACGTATTGGATGATGCTTGTACCAGTTGTTTACAAAATAAAAAATCAATAAAAAAAATAACATCTATATGATTCATTTGCAAGAAAAAATAGCCCACATGCACATTATCATAGACACATACTAGAGTTATTGACATTGACCTACACCAAAAGAATTTCCCAAGAGAAAACCGAAAAAGTGGAATTTCTATTCGCAAAACTGAGAATCTAAACAAAAATACAAATCATTTATTATATACCTTATCAAATTGTTGTCGTAGAAGGATGCTAGTAGAGTAGGACTTGCGTTGAAAGATTGAGTAGAAGAAAACATGAAGACTGAAGAGTTGAAAGAGTGGGTAGGAGAGGACGATACGTGTAGACTGGAGAGATATATATGAGAAAGACGTTTTGATTTTATTTTCCTTTTTGCAATATATTATTGGGAAAAATGGATTCTGAAATCCGAGGGAGAGATGGGATTTTTGTAGAATTTTTTGTTCATAAATATACTTGGTAATTCCACCTAAATCCATTCAAATCTATTTATATTAGAAATCCATGGAATTCATGGAATGTTTGAGATCTTGGATTTTCGTGGAATCTATAAAAATCAAATTGAGAATCCCAAGATTTGATGGATTTCATAAAAATCCAAATTGAGGACACTGAAAGTCGCGAAATTCTAAATTCCATTAAATTTCACGGTTGGGGACACTCCCATGTCCGAATCTTATGCAAATTTAGGGCTATAAACGAACAGAGGTTTCGACAAACAACTCGTGAACGAGCTTGATTAGCGTTTGTTTATGTTCGTTTATTAGCTTAATGAACATAAACGAACAAGGAAATTTGTTCGTTTATTTTCATGAACTGTTCACAAACATGTTTATTTAGTGTTCGTTCGATGTTTGTTTATTATTCATTTTTTAATTATTAATTATACATTTACTGCTTAATATTCATTACTTTATTATGAAAAATAAGCTTATTTTAGTTTAATATTACCACCTATTTACATTTGCAATTACCATAATGTTCATTTATTTTGAGTTGAGTGTTCATGAACAAGGTGTATTTAATTTTTTTATACACATGTTCATATAGTTGTTCATGAATAATTAATGAGCATGTTCGTAAATCGTTCGTGAACGTTCGTGAACATGTTCATTTATTAAACAAACGAACACAAACAACCTTTTAAAATAAACGAACGAACACGAACAACCCTCGTTCGTTCGGGCTCGGTTCGTTTACAGCCTATATGCAATAACTGATACATGTGTGCAACCGTGTAATATAGTTGAATATAATCAATATATGAGCTTTAATTTTTTTTTTTTTACTTTTAGAAAATGCGCTTTTTCTTAATGGATTCAGACTGTTAATAATTGGGCCTGATAATACAATATCTTTGGGCCTTTTCTTTTTCATTTACAACTTAATTATATATTTAAGATTTATTTTATTTAAATGATTTTTCTAATTTAAACAAGTTGAGATATATGTATATATATATAATAATCTTTTACCATATTATATGTATATCAACATTCTTTGGAAAATATGAAAAATCGTATTCATATATTTTTTTAATTTTTTGTTATTTGAATAGTATTATAACAGATGTTTGCACATTATAAGTTTTTAATTGTATTATTAAATTTAAAATTGATAATTTTTTGAAAATATTATCTAAATCATTAATTGCAGACGGAATATTATAAATTACAATATTTGTTATTGAATTTTTTTCGAAAAACAAAATATATTTATCAAAAGCTATTTGATGAGAATAGTTTTATTTACTTCCCTATTAAAGTAATAAAATATAAAAAAATTATATCATTGAAATTGTATTTTGATTTTTTACAACCAAGATGTGTACAAAATAATTTCATTGAAAGATTTCTATCTAGGTTACGAATGACACTAACCCCACGACCTCGAATTCAAGTTCCGGAAAACAACTTCTAACCTGAATTTTTATATTTGTATTATGTAGTTTTATATTACATGTAGATTGTCCATCTTATAAACATTCATTTTATATAATCTAACACGCAACACCACTGTGCATCGCGAGTCAAAAACTAGTTCTTATTGAAAAGTGAGAGATAGTGATGTAAATTTGATAGATGTGATTGAATGACAAGGTAGGATAAGATGTAAGAAAAGTAGCTACGAAAATTAATTTAAAATGAGTTAATTTTAGTAAACTCATGTGAAACAAAAATATTCGATTTTATGAATAGTACAAAAATGAAAATAGGTGTTTGGAAATGAGAACATACGTAAACAAATTTCACTTGCTCATTACTCTTAACAAAGTCTTGGTGGTGAATGGAAAACTTAATGTTATAGCTTAGTCGAGAGATAACACACATTTCGAGAGATGGAGAAAAAGACGAAGACATTCATACGTCAATCAATCATGCTTCGACTAATAATGCAATAAAAAAGTTGCAAAAAAAATCTCAAAGCCAAACATGAAGAAGAATGAGACACTTAAAAAGTAAAACAATAGTTGAATTGATGCAAAATGAGTTCGTAGAATATCTTTTTTTAATTACTCTTTAGTTTTTTTAAAACCCATTGTATTTTGTTAAATGACAATATCATGTAAGTGTCGTGTTTCGGGTTTAAAATGTTCTAACCATGTTTCTCCTACTAAGAAGTTTAATTTTAATTTTGCAAATTTTATTTAGGATCAAACTACACGAGTGACATTTACTATATATAAAAATAATTTAAAAAAAATTATTTCATTTATAAAATTTAATTTTAATTAAATAAAAAGAAATTATTTGGATTACGTGCAACGACGTACACCTAACTAGTTGATAAAAAATGTCGAAACAAATATCTTCGAGATACAAGATAGTATTGTTAGGTACGTAGAGGTGGTTGTGAGCTAGACCAATGCAATCCATTTTATTAGAGGATAGTTAAAATAGATAATAATTTAATTGAGCTGGTCTAATTGTGAATGGGAATGCCGGTTTATGGTGTTACATCCATGCTTTCGATCGATTTGGCACATCTTTGACAACCCAACACGATTCCCACACACAATCCACGCATTTTCAAAGGTTATAATGGAAGGATATGTTGGAAATTTGGTCTTGAGAAAGCGGGTATTGACCGATTTTGACCAAATAATTAAGTGGTTTCCATTAGTGAAAAATAGAATTAATTATTTGTAAAAATTCTACTAAGAAAGTAGATGAGAATAGCATTTGGAATTTCTCAAAATCGATTAGGGTGAATGAGAAATTAATGTTAGAAGTTAGCCACTTAACACAAATAAATTGTATGGAAAATGGAATATGTGGGGAAGGAGAGATGCTCCATCCCACATAGGAAAAAGAGGATAAGTTGCACACTTAATACATCCCAAGTTGGACTAATGGGTTTGGGCCATGGGGGCACCCAAGTTTTAAAGGGGTGAGAACCTATATGCTTGTGGGTTTGGTTCAAACCACACGCGTCGTGCCGCTCGGCCGATCGGCTCGGCCCGTCCGGTGCGGGCAGCGGCTGGCTTCAAGGCCCTTATTCTTTTTGGACCAAAAACTTTAAAATTAAATGTTTAATTAATTTTTTGTAATTCATTAAATAGATTTAATTAATTTTAAGTAATTAATTAAATGAGTTCAACCTGGAGGAAAGTTTGGGACCCGCGCCGGGGAGTAATGCGGCCCGTGCGGTCGGGTCATGCTACTCTGCCAAAGTTTTGCGCTTTGCATGCACGGCGGGAGAACGGCCGTGCGTTTGGGGCGTGTTGGGTGCCGAACTTTTGCGCGCGCCATAAGACGGCCGGGCGCGCCACGGCCCGTGCGTCTGGTCGTGCTCCCTAGGCAGTGCGTCTTCGATGCAAAGGTGCCTTTTTAGAGCTCACGACCACGATTTTCCGTCGGGCACTTCATTGCCTATATTATTGAAGCCCCTGCAGATGAATTTACACACGAAATCATCAGATTAAAATCGGTCATTTGCATTACAAAGCATATTAATTCTCCCCTTCCTTCAATAGCAGAAAGTCAAAACACTTCATTGTTCGCAGTGTTTCGAGTTTGCAAGTCTTTGTAAACTCGAGACGTAAATAGTCGTTTGTATCTTAGGAACGTCTTTTGAACCGTTAGCACTTGTATACGGGGCGTTTTCGTCTTGCGGAGACAAAATCTAATTCTGGCCTCGACTAAACCATACACTTAGCCATTTTCTTCTAACACAGTAACCATACACCATATACTTTACCAACAGGATACATATATCCCACATTGATTGGGCACGTCGGAAGACAATGGGTTATAAGCAAGGCCAAGCTCCTCTAGTCAAAAAAGGCGTCTTTCCCATGACAAAACCATGAGATCAAGTCAAAGTGGACAATGTCTCGTGGACAGAAGCCAACCATATTCTGAGCAGATGATCAACCTCGAGGCTCAAGTCTAGGGATGGCAATAACCCGCCCTCGCAGCGGGTCTAGACCCAATTAAACGGGTCCTGGGACGGGTCCCGGGTCCAATAGGATCCGCCCCAGAGCCGTCCCATCACATTAATATTTATTATATTTTTTAATATATATTTAGATATTTTTCATTATTTACTTTTAGATTTGAATGTTATATTGATTTTAATCTACTACTATAACATCTTATAATATTGTATGTTATTTGTTTTAAAAATCTTATAATATTGTACTTTGAATATTTATTTTCAATATTATTTGAGCACTATTGCAAGATCTAATAGTAGTTTTTTTTAAAAAAAAAATCCTAGTAGTAGCTAAATAGTTGTAAAATATAGTATAATAAGTTTCATAATTACAATTTTTCTACCTATTGGCATGGATTGCTTTTGAAAATTTGGCAACAAATACAAAAAAATAAACTATTGCAATTAAAAAAATATTGGCGGAGTCTAGACCCGCCTCGATGCTCTTGGAGCGGCGCGGAGTCTTGAGGCGGGCGGCGGTTCCGGGTCTTGATTTTTCTTGGGGGTGGCGGATCCTTGGTTTGGACAAATCCGCCCCATTGCCATCCCTACTCTAGCCACATTAATGTGCATTAGCTAGAGGCATTTCAAAAACTGAAATAATCTTGTCAAATTATATCCAAGATTTCCTTGGCGGATAAAATTGGTTAGGCAACATATTTAGTGGACATCTATGATGGGAACTGAAAATTCTTGCAACTAAGAAAAAAAAAACAACGCAAAGTATTAATTGACAATATTAATTAAAATTGTCACCGATTATATATAACAGAGACAATATATTGTTTTGGAGCACTTTTAAATGGACTTTTGGATTTAAAAGTCCATTTTACATAGTGTTAGGAATTTTATTGTTTAGATTTTGATGAATGCCATGTAAAACTTAGAATAGAAAGTTGGCACCCCAATTCTTATTTGTATATAATGCATTGTAATAAATAGAGTAGCCAAGGAGTTAAATCACGCCCTAACATGCAAGAAGACAATCAAGACTTGAAGGAAGACTCACCTCGAGGCAATGAGTATGGCAAAGAATAGTAGATGGGAACTCTCTTGAAAGAAGCGGTGAGATGCACTGGTGGAGCATCGATCAAGTCAACTCAAGAAAAGCCAAGTCTCAAGTTGAAGTGATGGAAGAGTCATCCATCGATTGGAAGGCGACTCTAAGTCACACTGGGGAAAGCAAGGAAATGCAGTCAAGTCAAGATAATCGTAGAAAAGATCCGTTGCAGGAAAATCAAGAGAATTACTTAAACAAGTAATATCTCCATACCACCTTTCTCGGAGTGCTCGGTCCCGAGCGTGCAAAAGGAATGAACCAATGGGAAGCACTACACCGTGTCGAACTCGAAAAGGTGAAAGAACAATTCATCGAGAAATGACAATTCCAAGAACTGCAACAAGACAAGCCAACGATCGCAAGTGACTTTCAAAAATAAGCCTATCTCTTCAACGGGCAAATTTTTGAAAGTTCACTATAAAAGGCTGAGGAGTTTGTTTGAGAAAATATATAGATGACACATATGTGAGATATACAAGCATATTAGAAAAACTGAAATATTCTCAATCCTCAAGCCTACATTACGAAGAACATCAATCCAACACTCACCTGTGAAGGAAAGATAACTTCAATCAGTTGAAGAGGAAAATTCTGAAAACAAGGGGTCTACATTCCAGGAAGGATTGTAGGAAGGTTCAAGGTTGAGCCAAGTCTTAAGCTTTTGGAGGGCTTCGTGATCAAATCCAAAGAGCTTGAGCAAGTGAGCTCAGTAGTAAGGAGTACTGCCCTGTGAAGAAGCTGAGTCGTACGAGAAGCCAGCTGAGTGATCAAGGCGTCTCCAGACTGAGTCCCAAAGGATCAAGTCGGCTGTGTGATCAAGACTTGTATCTGGACTGTTACCACTTTGTAAACTGATCATTACCTAGTGGATTCCTCCAGGAGTTGGAGAAGAGAGGAGTAGAAGAATTACCCCATCTTCGAACCTCTATAAAAATTTCATTGTGTCATTTACATTTCAGCACTTTAATTCTTGCAATTTTAACTGCTTATATCTGCTGAT
This sequence comes from Rehmannia glutinosa, assembly GCA_016081115.2. Lineage (NCBI taxonomy): Eukaryota > Viridiplantae > Streptophyta > Magnoliopsida > Lamiales > Orobanchaceae > Rehmannia > Rehmannia glutinosa. The sequence goes on along the minus strand of JABTTQ020001025.1, from coordinate 8,824 downwards.
AAATTTGCTATCCACTTGATAAATTATAAGTACTAAACCAAGCACTAAACTCTTACTTAATCAAACTTAAGGATGTTAAGTCTTCCACTTAAAACAAAACCACATGAGTTAATTTAGAGCTAACAAATCTGAGTTATTCCATCAATAGCTCGGTTGAGTTTGTTGAGTGATTAACTCTACTTGAGTGACTAAGTTGATTTGTCCATCAAGGACACAAATGAGCATGTAAGATCAACTCAGTGAGATTTAAAAGGACTAAATCGAAAATTTGGTAAGGTTTATTCAACCCCATCTAAACCTTACACTTACACCCCCTTGGGACCTACAAGTGGTATCGTGAGCCGTTGTTCATTGAACCCTCCGCACCGGTTGAACTAGATCTCCAAACTTTTCAAAGTCTCGCTTTAGTACTTAGACTTTCAAAACTCTTCTTTATCATTAAAAGTTATGATCATGGAAGCAAATTTGACACGCATCCCTATGTTCACTATTGAAGAATTTGATGATTGGAAAATTCGTATGTGCTCATCTATCAAAGATTACATGATGAGATGTGGATAGTAATAGAAGATGGGCCTCTCGCAAATCTTAAAGGTGAACACAAATGCATTTTAAGAGTTGCACTTTGAAGGAGAAGAAGATGTTGCTCTAGACCACCATGGTTGAAAAACCAAGAACTGTGGACAAATGATGACAGAAAAAGATATAACTGACAATGTAGCCAAGGACATCCTCTACAAAACTCGACAAAGCCATGTTCAACAAAGTCAAATCATGCAAAACGGCTAAAGAAATCAGGGACAAGTGACGATTGATTTGTGAAGGCTCGTGAGCAAATCAAAGAAAACAAATTATCGATGGTCAGACAGAATTTGAGAACTTCAAAATGATCTCGGGAAGAACCTGGATCAACTAGACGCTCGGTTCACGAAATCACAAATGAGTCGTATCGCACTTGGAAAGGAATATACACGAAGAAATGTGTATGAAGATCCTAAAAAGTCTTCCAAATTGAATGGGAAATGAAGGTCATGGCACTAAGACATTCCATGGACCTATCAAAGACATCCAACGATGAGTTATTCTCGACCTCAAAGCCTACGAGTTTGAGCCGAGAAGAAAAGACCAGGAAGAGACAATTGCATCAAAACAACGCTCTAATTGTTAAAGATGGGAAGAGAGCCGAGGTCAAAGTAATTGACCTTAAAGAAATAAATAGCCCCGATGGTTAAAAGATTTAACAAGTTCTTTAATAAGAACTACAAGAGAGGAAAGGCTAATCTTCCGTAAGACACTCGCTCCTCCAAATCAAGGGATGATAGGCCAACCAAGAGAATGGATCATCAAAAAGTTGAGTATCAAAGGTGACAATCCAAGAATGGAAAGAGCGATCAAAAGGTTGAATATCTATGTTGAATCAGACAACCAGTCACTATGCCATTGATCGTCCATATCCTGTAGTCAACAAATATGGACAGGGATGAAGAAGAAAGGAAGGTCTTCGAGAAAGAAGATAAGAAAGGAAAAAGGCAATGATGGCTGCAGAGATGCTGAAACAACCAAGTCAAGAGAGACAATTGATTCAGAGAGCAAGAAGTGACTACTCAAGTGACTCAAAGAAGCCCTGATCCGCTTGATGGCAAAGAACAAGATCAACCTGACCAAGAAGATGAGGTACAATCTAACTCATCAAACTCGGACACTGATGATAGTAGTGGCAGGACACACACACACTTCATCACCCACCGATCTTTATGATTCATTAGGCAAAATGATGAAAGATTTTGAACACATTAAATCCTCACACACACTATTGAATGAGGAAAACAACCTACTCAAAAGTCAAAACTCAAAGCCGACTAAGGAGCCGAGTACTCTAAGTCAAATAGCCATTGAGAATGAAAGTTTAAAGGCCGAAAATGCTAAATTAATAGCAAAGGTTGCTGCTATAGAAAAGAGAGAATGACCTCAAGAATGTTATCGCCTCATTCACTAAGGCATCTAAATCATTGGATGATCTTATTACGAGTCAAAGAGAATGTGGAGACAAGACAAAGCTAGGATTTAATTCCTCTCAGTGCTATGTCAAACCTCAAGAGTAATTTTGGAAAAAGGATCTTCAAGTCATGAAGAGTCCTAAAATCCAAAACTCTAAATGTTGCACACACATTCACTACAAAGCACAATAATAAGCAAACGCTCTGTTACAAAGGAAAAGGAAAACAAATAGGTTGAGTGTCTTTGAAGGATAACAGAAGAGATTCACCAGTCCTCAAAGAACTCAAACGAAAAATACTCAGAAAGAAAGAAAACAGCTACCAAAAATCCCCGAAAATCCATAAAACAAATACATATGATGGGAATGGTAGAAAATATCCAAGCCAAGCCGATTGGAATAATGTGAACTATCGATAGACTTATGGAATATAAGCCCAAATGGCAAAGGCACGGAACTCAAAGAAAGGCCATTCCAAAAGCATAAGAGCTTTCATCAAGACACATATGCACCCTAGGCACTACATTCAAAGACACCACAATTACCCAAGAAAGGCAATGCTAAAACACATACGCAGGCATACATACAAAAGAGACAAATTGTATGAACCTAGAATTCCCAAGCAATTTGCACAGATTAATTATGATTATGGCACTGATAGATGGCAACCCCTTAGAGTCAAATCATTTTGGCTATAGGTTGGTTGGATCATCTTACAATTCTAACCCCTCAGACCAGAGACAAGTATGGGTACCTAAAACTTAATTTCCTTAATTGCGGGTTCAAGGCACTGAGTGCCAAAGGAACCTGGTACATGGATAGTGGTCGTATTCCGGACACATGACGAGAAACAAGAAAAATCTGTCAAAATTCAAGGAAGTTAAAGGAGCAAAAGTCATATTTGGAGGAAATGAAGCTCCTAGTGAAATAAGAAGGCATTGGAACCATCAAGAAGAATGGATTAGAAATCACGGACGTTGCATATGTTGAAGGACTCAACTTAACCCGCTAAGCATTAGTCAACTGTGACAAGGGCTACAATGTTGGATTCAACATGGGAATATGCCAAATCAAAGATATTGAATCAAATGAAGTTGTCTTTGCAAGGATGTAAACGAGAAAAATATGTATGTAGTGGATTGGTCAATCGCAACACCCTTCCATGCCTACTAGCAAAAGCACTGTGAATCAAGTTGTTGTGGCACAAAAAGAGTCGAGTCACACTGAATTTCAAAACAATTAACAAGCTGGCAAGAAGTCATCTTGTAGAGAAGGACTTCGGATTCGATATACAAGAAGGAGAGTATATGTGATGCATGTCGGAAGGGAAAGCAAATCAAATCGTCATTCAAAGAAAAGACATGCCCATCCTCAACAAGAATATTACATCTCAACCATATGGATCTATTTGGCCAGTGGAACCAAACAAAGATAATTGGAAAGAAATACACCTGGTGGTAGTAGATGACTATTCAAGATATACATGGACAATATTCATGTGCAAGAAGAAAGAAACTCTACAAAAACTACCCGCAAGCCGATGAAGAGGATTAAAAACGAGAAGAGTCAAAACCATTATCAAAATAAGATCGGGATAGAGGAACCGAGTTTGTCGTGGAATAATAACTCGGTATTGTATTGAATGGTATTGGTCATGAACTATCGTGACAAGGACTCCTGTGAGAATGGAGTTGCGAGAAAGAAGAATAGAACCCTCAAAAGAAGCGGCAGGACCATGTTAGTCGAAGGGGTTACGAATAAGATTTTGGGTGAAGCAATCAACACAGCTTACACCCAAAACGGATGTATGATAAATAGACAGTGACAAAGACTCTATGAGATTCGACTGAAGAAAACCAAATGTTGCATACTTGAGAATATTTGGATGTAAATGCTTCATCCACAACAATGGCAAAGACAACACTCGAAGGCTTTTGATGCTAAAGGAAGCGATGAATGTATCTTCTTAGGATACTCGGTGAAAGCAAAGCCTACTGCGAATACTCAACAAAAGAACTATGGTTACGAAGAATCCATTCATGTAGTATTCGATGAGCCAAAGGTAAATGGAGAAGACATTGAAGAGTCACCGATAAGCTGAATCATCCAACCATCTGAGAAGAATCCTATCTTTGTGAAGCCGGAATCATCAATTCGTAAGAAGATGAGATAGCCGAATCAAAAACAATTTGGAAAATTTGCGGCTAAGTGATAACGGAGAGCCACTACAACACAAACGCAAGTCGACCGAATCCACTAACTTACTCCAACTTTGATGTAAGATGGCCGAGAGACCATCCACCTAACTTGTCATTGGAGATATAAGAGAAGGTGTCAAACAAGATCGAACTCAACAAGAAGCCATGTTCACATTACTTCATCTCGCAAATAAAGCCCAAAGATGTGTCCCGAGCATTGGGCGACACACACATTGGATTCAAGCTATGCAAGAAGAGGCAATCGGTTTGAGAGAAATAAAGTATGGGAATTAGTGCAAAGAAGACCATACATCAAAATGTTATTGAACCAAAATGGGTGTTCAAAATAAGATGAACGAGGAAGGTTACGTAAGAAACAAAGCAAGACTAGTAGCCAAAGGATATTGCCAAGAAGGAAGGGATAGATTTTGATGAAACATTTGCCCTTGTAGAAAAGATTGGAAGCTATAAGGATGTTTTCTTGCCTATGCGACTCACAAGAATTTCATTGTATATCGATGGATGTAAAAAGTGCATTCACTAAATGGTTTATTGGAAGAAGAAGTGTATGTTGAACAACCTCCGAGGATTTGAACAAGACTCGTGGAGATAAGGTATACAAACTCAAAAAGCCCTCTGTATGGATTAGGCGAGGCACCCGGAGCATGGTATGATACCTTGTCACAATTCAATCGAAAATGGATTCACAAAGGAAAAGTAGATAGAACACTTCTAATTCAAGACAAGAAGAGTATTCTACTTGTTCAAATATATGTTGATGACATCATCTTTGGATCCACAAACAAAGAGTCGCGTGTGAAAAGTTTTCAAACCTCATGCAAGTAAATTTGAAATGAGCATGATGGGAGAAGTCAACATTCTTCCTTGGACTCCAAGTGAAACAGTGAAGGATGGAACCTTCATAAGTCGGACAAAATACACCGAGATTTAATGAAAAATTTGGTATGGAAGAGAAGTCTTAAGTGAAAATACCAATGAACACATCGGTGCCAAAATGGGCATGGATGCGGATGGCAAGCTTGTAGATCAAACAAGATACTGAGCACTTATTGGATCACCTGCTTGCATCTCACGCAGCCAGCGTGCCGACATCACCTTGTCATTGTAGGTGTATGTGCAAGATTTCAATCGCTTTCCAAAAGAAAGCCATGACAAAGAAACTAAGAGAGTATTGAGATACTTGAAAGGAAGCCAAGTAGGCCTATGGTATCCAAGGAAGGTGGATTCAAGCCAATTGGCTATTGGATTAAGTATCTTGGATGCAGTAGTAGACAGAAAGAGCACTTCGAGGCACATGTCAAATGCTAGGAACAGATCGTGATTTCTGGTTTTAGCAAGAAGCAAAACTCAATAGCCACCTCCACACTGAAAGGCAGAATACATAGGCTATGGGCAAACAAGTTAGCCAAAGTCCTATGGATGAGACAAGCAATGAGAAACATGAAATTGAGGAAAAGAAATTCCAATCATGTGTGATAACACAAGTGCAATTGCAATTACTCAAAATCGTATTTTGCATTCAAGAACAAAGCATATTGATGTCGGATATCACTTCATAAGAGATCATGTTGAAAGAAAGGATATCATCCTGGAATATATTTCAAGAATCATAAACAAGCTAAATTAACATCTTTACAAAACCGTTAGTGTGAGTCAAGATTTGAAGAACTCAAGCACGAGTTGGGGTTAATTGAATGAGTCGACACTCGGAGCCGAATCAAAGAGAAATGGAACATAAAAGGGGTGAAAAACAAAAAATCAAACAAGAATCACCGATGTCGGAAAGACAATGACTACCGAAAGTCCGATAGTTGGTCGCTAAGAATGGCGAGAAGTAGCAATCGGCTAGGGATAAAATTTGAATAACTTATGAGCAAAGTGACAAAAACGCTGTCGTTTTGACTAGCGGGAATGTTTTAAGAAATACGTCGAAGATAATGATGATGTGTCTGACAGTAAAAGGCTGCGCTTTTGAGCATGATTGGATATAAATGTTTCTACGCATTAAAATACGAGACATGAAATGCTAAATAAAGGCGTGCAAAATCTAAGCCGCTGATTTCGATCACATTTCAAAAACCACCCGCACGTCCTTTCAGTAAATCATATTTAAACCATTTTTAGTCCTGTTTTCTCTCTCACACTTCTAAAACCGTTCATTTCTTTCTGTCAAAAGAGCAAAATTCTCCTCGAAACCCTATCTATCTTCAAGTCAATTTAAGGTTTTTCTTTTGATATAATCCCGAAAATGGCACCAACTTATGACTTTACCAGAAGTTAGGAAAGCAAATCCACAATCGGCTCTACGGTGGATTTCGACTTATGGTGAAACAGGTCCGCGACACCCTAGTGAAGAAAAATCGGCTTAAAGGATTAAACGCCCTGTCTGAAAACCATTTCGGCGTTAGAATACCGATGACATATGTGGAAGTGAGCTGGTCGATAACGTGAATGCCGTGAGATTCACGATAAAGGAATCAAGTCATGTGTTCTTGGAAAAACGGTGACTATCTCTGCCAAGGAGTTTGGCAAACATTGTCACTACCAGAAAGCATCAAAGATTAACGAAGTGATGTAAACTCGACCGGGATGCTGAAAGAAATAGCCAGCCCTAACTCTTGCCGATAAAATAGTGTATACAACAAACAAGACTTTGCCCGAAGGAGATTATCACAAGGCGTTGGACATCGCTGCCAAAATGTATTGACATCCAAGTTTAGCGCTTTGACCAATCACAAAGGCAAAGTCATTAGTCATTTTGCAATCATCGAAGAAAAGAAGATAAACTCGGTGAGTTGTCTCAGCACTTACTGCAAGCGTGGGGAACAAATCCTTCAAAGAAGATGGCACATTTGGAGGATCCCTATAATATGGCCTAGTGATTGGCCTACTAATGGAGTGTGAAAGGAGTCCCTCTTAGACATGAGAGGCATTCCATGTTAAAGAGGATGTTGATAGCAAACCTCTCCGGCGCATGAGAAGAGAGCTTACGCCAAGAGAGCGACACTGGTGAGGGGGAATCCAGCTGACCCTAAGATACAAATGTTCTCTCCACTAAGAAGAGAGTCGCCTCAAAGAAATGCTAAGAAAAGAATGCCCCCTCGTGAAAGCAAAAGAAAACCAAATATGCTCTCCCCTGCGCAGAGTCACTGCCCTGCCGCACCGTGTCTCACGCACTGCGACAGCGGTCGAGAAGGACTCTCAAATACCTTCTCCGATCGCGAGTGCAGCAATCGGTAGCTACTGACTACCGCCTCCCAAAAAGACACCAAAGACTGCGCCGCCTGCCACTGCAGACACCGGCCTCCAAACTGCAAACCTCCCACACTGTCTGGGTGATGGTAGACGACATAGCCTGACTATAAACGCATTAGTTGGTGATTTAGCTAGGAGTAACATTGCAGATCACAGTAAGAGAGTTTGGGAGGAAGATGAAGAATGTTTACAGGTGACGCAGCAGAATCCAAGACTGTTCTAGTCTCACAACAAACCGGCTACACACAAATAGTTCATAGAGCAGATAGCTGAAGGTAATGATCCGTCTCCACCTTACCAGAATCAAAATCGTCTGGCGCGAGCCGATAAAACAGCTGAAAAAGCTCATGGAATACCTGAACGCCTGGCTTATAAGAGGAATCGCTAAATTTCTCGATTTAAATCGCGCTTTCGTGATTACAGATAATTGCGAAGTATTCCGCATTTTTACAAGGAAAAGGAGACATAGTGCTGTCGGCAAGCCGGTGCACGCGAGGCGCAAAGATTCACTTCTCTATCTCCTAATTACAGAACACATCCCCTCCTCGATGTCTTCCTGATGTTATGAGGACTCACAGAATGTCACGCTATCGTAAGAGTCGTAAATGCCAGCATTCCACTTAATCAAGAATCCCTTCATTTGTTAAAAAGACGATGGAGTGACCGTGAGAAATCCTCCGTACGCCTGAAATTGATCCAATGGGAGTGGTTCAAAGAACGCTAACGCTTGCTGTCGCTTACTACTTCCTTACCACTCTGGCACGCAATGCGGACTCGCGATGAAATCGGGACAACGGGACCCAAACAGCCAACCCCTATCGCTACGCCAGAGCACCACCAAATGCAACGGGTTTAACAACTAATCGAAATAATGGGAGCTTGAGAATGAGCAATTGCCTAGTCATCAAACAAACAAATTGAGGGGAATCTCCATCACATAGTATGCCTGAGGATGCCATGTATTTACTCCACAAACGAATCAAGGAGGCGAAGAGAGTAAAATACAAACACAAAGAATGTTAAAGTTTGCTATCACCTAAGTTCGGCAACACACGTTTCAAATTGGAGCCAATCGCTTCGGGAGTAAGCAACGACGCCGATGGCAACAGGACAATAAGGAATAACTGAGTTAACACTGCTTATGAAAGTGCAAATCACGGGGTCGGTAATTGAATGGATGCCGTACCGGGCAGTAAGACCAAACACAAACCCGCCACTAAGGCATAGCGTGAGACCTCGCGGCTCGCCGGCAGTAGAGACCGCCGGAGATCATGGCTCCACTGAGGTCGGGTGACTTCTGGTAGCAAGCCTGGGCAGAGAATATCCAGCAGCATGTAACTGAACGAAGGACAAC